>CM076583.1:132767967-133367967 GCA_034641835.2 Pinus albicaulis | reverse complement strand
ATTTAGAAAACCTCACCTGAACATAGGAGATAAGCAGAAGCCTTCTTGCTAAGAGAACCATTAGCTTGTCCATACAGCCTAGCAAACTGTTGAAACCAAGTGAATCACTCTTCTTTGCAAGTTTCCATCTTAAATTTTCTATAAAACGTTTTCCCAAGCATCTTTGATAGTGTTGGTGGTGGACCATAGTTCTCATAAGAAATCCACCTGGCGACTCCACCATTCCATCCTTTTAGTTTTGACCATCCTTCACATTAGGAAAACCTTAGAGAGGCCATCCATCCAAAACATTCACAAATATCATCCTCTCTAAACTCTAGACCCAAAATCTGGCTTCACGAAGAATCAACACCAGAGCTCATCCAGACTCAAATCCCCCTATCATAGTAGATGACCCAGAGAAGATTTTGTGGCAAGCTTCCGAAACTGATAGTCTAGCTACCGATAGGTCCATCCGTAAAGCAAGATCAGTACCTGAACATCTCACTGCTTTGCAGGATTCTCCCTTTGACTAGAAATCAGAAAAAACCATTTTTAGAAGCAAGTCACAAAGTAAGATAGATTTTGACGATCTTGAGTCCCTAGATCTGCCACAAAGTCCTAGTAGAGAAGCCTCACCTGCCACCCCTCCTGACTTTCATCTTCTCCATCACTTTGGCTCATACCATCCCAGATCTGCTCAAAATCAGGTCACTATTCCAAATACATCCACCACACCTATCCAAACCACTACTGTTCAAACCACCTCAGCTCATCCCACAAGCCCTCATTTTGTACATCACCCATTAGCTCCCATCATGGCAGCCTAGTACGCACCCTTGGTGCTGCCACAACCTTTGGCTCCCTTACAAAATGACTATCAAGCCAAAATCCCACACTTTACTAGAGATGAGACTACCACAGCTCAACAACATGTAGATAGGATTAGCGATGCCTTTAAATACATGGAAATAGAAGACGAGACCATCAGAATGAGAATGTTTGCCCAAAGCTTGGGAGAAGAACCCAGAAAATGGATTAAAAGCTTAACTCCAAATAGCATCCACAACCTCCCAAAACTATACCAAGTCTTCATAAACAAGTGGGAAATCCGAAATAACCCCATTCAAATCCTGTCAAAATATAACAATCTAAAACGGGAAAATGGGGAAAGTGTCCAGGGATACTGCACTAGATTCAACAATGTGTATAACTCCCTCCCACCTCACTTCAAACCCCTTCTTGGTTCAGCCTTGGCAAAGTTCCCCGAGGGTTTTGACCCAGACATGAATTATCAGCTAAGAGACAAGGACCCCCTTACCTTAGAGGAAATGAAAAAAGTAGCCATAAGGGCAGAAGCCAACTTAGCAGAAAAAAGAGCTAAGACTAGATCAGAAAGAAAATTCACCTACCGATAGGAGGTCTCCACTTCATCCCCTTTCCTAGATCCTAGAATAGATGATTTAGTTAGATCCATGGACAAAATGTGGGAAAAGATAAGTGAAAAGACCCCTCTTAGGGATAACCAGCCAAACCCTCCAAACAGAAACCAGAACCAAAATTTTAGGAGGGAACAACCTCAAAACAAACCAAGGGAAAATGACCAAAAAATTAGGCCACCATTTAATGAAAATTATGTGGAAGAAGATGATAGGGATACATAAGCCATTGATGAAAATCATTTGAACCTCATAGGATCTGATAATGAGAGTGAGGTGTACCTCACGGAAGAAGAACAAGAATTCTTCTCTCCAAATCAGAATGAAACCAACTATGAAGATCCCGAGGATCCTGCCTTAGATTTTCAGAATGCCATAATAGAAGCTCACAGGCAATATGACCTTAGAAGCAGAAAAAATCAAGACAAATCCAAGAAAGGTAGCTCAGACACTGCTAAAACCCCTGATACCATCCTTAAGAAAGCAGTGAACAACAACAAAATTATGGTTAGGAAAAATTACCAAAACAAAAATAGAGTTACCCAAACTAGTCATGACTCATATGCTCCTAGTACTTCCACAAAGATTCCCGAGGTGCCTGTGGCAAACAAAATCCTGAAACAGAGCCAACAAACTTAGAACATAGAGAAGGTCATGGCTGAAAAAGTTGAAACAAACATCTCTAAACTGCAGCTACCTTTTAGTTTTGAGGGTGAAATCGTCAAAATAAAGATCACCATGCCTCTTACCGAGCTCATTTCCCAAGGATATTATAAATCCCAAGTGTTAAAGGTCCTGAATCTAGGGAATAATGCGAACACCCTTAATCTAGCTGATGACACTCTGGAAGTGTTGTTTGGTCCAAAAATAGAAGGGAAATTTCAAGAGGGAACCACTCTTCCATTTTACATCAGTCTGAATATCCATGACCAAATCCTTCACAATGCCATGCTAGACTCTGGCGCCTCGTATAATATTATGCCGAAGGTTGTAATGGAAAGATTAGGCCTAGAAATCACAAGACCATACAAAGACTTATATTCATTTGATTCTAGTAGAGTCAAATGCCTAGGTTTGATCAAAGACCTTTGCTTCAGCTTGGCCCGGATACCTGCAAAACATCTAATCATGGACATAGTTGTAGTAGACATACCTCCCAAGTACGGAATGTTTCTATCCAGATCTTGGGGAGCCAAGCTCCAAGGAAATATTCAACTTGATATGTCCTATGCCACTATTCATGTGTTTGACCAAACAAGAATACTCTATCTAGAGTCACACATGAAATACATGATCAGTAGCCAAGAAAGGTCAGATAACATCCCAATGTATTCCTTGCATTCTGACCTGAACTCTTTTATTCTCCACACTGATGAGGACATTGAAGAACAGTCAGAATAAGTTGAAACAAACTTAGACCCACCACATCAACTGCCCCTAGTTCTCTATGATGAACTAGACACTCAAAACTACCATGATCATGAACAATTATGTCTTGAGGAAAGTAAGTATGTTCCTTCTGAAATAGGAATAGAGAAAGAAGCACAAACCATTATGTACTATCAAGCGAATTGCTCGAACCTTAGTCAAACATCAGCAATAACATCAGGAAACTTTTTCAGAATAAAGGCATTAGAGGACTTACATATCACAAACCTTTTCGGAACTCAGGAGCACGGAAGCTTAATGTTTTTACCATACCTCAAAGATTTACCATCACATAACTCTTCCACTACAAGTGAAACCTTGACTATAGTCATAACAGATCAAAATCCATAAAAAGTACCTGATAAACTTCTTATGAGCAAACATGATAACTGCAGTCCAAGCATACCTGAGTTACTTGAACTAGCTAATATCCTGTCATTTCATCAAGGACTTAGAACTGCTAGAGTTGGCAATCTCATGTAGAATACTACATCATGTAGAGAAAACAATGAGAAAAAATATGTCACTACCATTACTCCAAGAAACAACTTCGATAAAAGAAAATACAAAAATCTGAACAATTCAGTAATAATCAAAGATAAAATAGTTGGTCATAGGGTATGTTTTGATTTTAGAAACACTAATGCACATCCCTATAACAGAAATTTTATCCTTCCTACCCAAGACCATGATATATCGATGATAAGTGCTTTTAATCATATGCCTTTGCCAGATGATGTTTCAGGTTATAGCCAAATGATTCCCTTGCAAAGTAGACAGCTGAAAGATTTTTTCCAGTATGCTAGAAGTAATTCCATTTTCAGACTCAAAATTGCAAAACCATCGAATATCAAAAATATGCTCATGAAAGCCATGTTTCTGGTCCTGAATTTCTACATTTTAACATACCTTGATGATGTCATTATTTATTTCAAAAATGACCACGAGTATATGCATTACTTAAGGAAGATGTACAGTAAAGGAAGGAGTGGAAATCAGAGGTATAGAGAGGTACAACGAGAAGATACGGGTTTG
The DNA here is from genome assembly GCA_034641835.2 of Pinus albicaulis. Lineage (NCBI taxonomy): Eukaryota > Viridiplantae > Streptophyta > Pinopsida > Pinales > Pinaceae > Pinus > Pinus albicaulis. The sequence continues at coordinate 133,364,086 of CM076583.1, read as the reverse complement.
TTCAGAGATTCATGCATGAATCCTTATGTCATGCTGGAAAGAGAGAATTTTCCAAATTTCTCTTTTCAGGAGTTGAGTGGACCAAGAATGGTAAGAGATCCTTACGAGGATAAGATGCTTAAGTTTCGCCATTTCCAAGATTTCTGAGTTTAAAACATTCTTAATCATTGTATATACCACTGTTTGAAAAATAGATAAAACAAAAAAGTCAAAAACAATAGAAGAATAGAAAAGAGGGCAGTTGAAAAATAGAAAAAGGCCCCATGTTCCAAAAAATAGTCATTCAGAAAGTGCGCAAGTCTAAATGCCGCTACTAGTACTCAAATGTCTTGTTCAGTTATCTAGCCTAATCATAGCTGAACATGTTTTAAATTTATTTGTTGATAAGTTAGTGAGTGAAAAATATGGTCAAAATTATGTAAGCTTGACTTATCAAAGAGAGTAGATTAGGAAAAGATATTGGTTCCACATGCTCAAAACAAAACCAAAGAGGGAATCGGGAATGAAAAACAAATTGTGCATCTTAGCCCTGTTTTTCCTAGTTTCCATTTTATGCAAAATAATATTTGTGTGCAGCTTTTCTTTCATGCCGCAAATACATGACAAATTAGACTGTATAATCCTGATTTGATCATCTTTTCAATTTCGTGTTTTAGATTAGAGAACAAAATCTTGTCAAACAGCTTAACCTTGACAGTTGATCTACCATGGGTAGAGTAATGAAGGAGTTCATCAGTTTAATATGAACTCCCGGCAGATATAAGTGTAGAATTATATAGGTTCATTTTCCAAAAAATAAAAAATATATATTGTCAAAAGGGTTTCTAGTCAAAATGCACCCAAAGGAAGAAAAAATGTTAGGAAAGATAATGGGGTAGGTAGAAATATTAGTGATGCTAATCATGCTGTCATGTTTTTCAAAAGTAGCATCAAGGAAGAATGAAATTTGCGCCAATGGGTAAGGCACTGGTCTCCATAACCCAAAGATCTGAAATTCTGGACACCTCCTGAAAAGGAGTTGCCGTCCCTAAATGGACCCACTGTTAGTCATCAATATTTTTCATTTGCTGGTGATGACTAGTTGTAACAGCCAAGTTTTCTAGCAGCTGATCTAAAAAATTGCCAAATTTTCCAGCTGGAAAACACCCATAATTTTTTTTTTCCTTCCTACCTCTCAGTCCGCTCATGATGAGATGAAACCTCATTATCAAGTCCTATATAGCCTCATCCATACTAGTTTTCCCATCAGCTCCAAAGAAACAATCCAAATCTGTCCAAAAAGTCTCCCCTAAGTTAGATAGTGGCGCTTTAGGCATTTCTCCCTTGGAAAAACACTCTAAAGCCAAAGAACCTCTACCTGCTATAGACCAATCATAACAGACCTTCCCATTCTGCAAATAAGGTTGGTTACAGCCCTAGGTCGCGCCACTAATACACCCTCAAGTCTCAACAATACATGGACCATAAGTCAAACTGATTCTAGGTGTTTTTACAGTGTTATAATGGATCTTTCAAGGATAGAGGCATACCAGCATCCCAGAAGACAATATTTGGCTCCACATGAGAAGAAAATTGCTTCTCAATGTGATCTTGAGCCTGGGATGCAGCTACAGAGCAGAGAGTTTTTCATTAAGCTCTTGCAATCACAGTCAAAGCCCAAAAGGACAGTGAAAGGAAAAATAATACTGTCAAAGGGCTGATGATATGACATGACTAAAAAACCTCCTTCATCCATAAGTAGAGGGTTTGAAGACTGAAGAACCTCCTTCATCTCACAAGAACATGGTTAAGAGCACCTCCTTCATCTATAAGCAGAGGGCAAATGGACAAAGTCTGTTTTTAGGATTTTCAGTAACCGTAAGGACAAACTTAGGTTATAGTGAGATAGTAACTAAGGTTTTCTGAAGTAAAATAATGATTAAAGGTAGAGGCAAAGCAGTCGGTTTTAACAATAATTTGCATAAGTTCACTATTATTTGAGTTACAATGTGAAGATAATAGGTTCATCATCATTGAAGAAATATTATGAAAGCAGATAGTCAAAAGAGTCAAAGTGTCTTGGTCCCAAACTGACCCCTGCCATCATGTACAAGGGAAACCACTAAGAGTAATGACAACTTTTCAAAGGGTGCCATCCTTCCTATTTATAGAGAAATTTCTTTCAAAATTACTCATCATACTGGATAGAAGGCGATTTGAGCTTAGTTTTCCCATAAATGCATTGCAACTAAACACACAAGCTCACAAAATGTAAGAAGGATTATGGCATGAGTTTCAAGGTTCTAGAACAAACATTCAAAAGCAAAACCTGCATGCCACTGTTACAAATGAAGGCAGTTTCCTTATAAAAATAGGTCAAAGGTGCTTGGTTGTTACATTTTGAGTAAAGAAGAAGTTTTCAGAAGAAGTGCCCTCTTGATGGACAGATGACAGTGAAGCCCAGGTTTCTTGCAGACCTCCTTCACGAAGGAACAAAGGGGTAGCTTCCCTTATTCACTTTTCAGCTCTAGTGCATCATCCCTTGTTTATTTTTACCCACAGTCAAAGAAGAAACTCGGAGCAACACCTGCCATCTCATTTAGTTTTCACAATGGACATGACCATATCCAAAGCATCCGGAGCAAAAAATGCCAGTTTAGGTTGCAAAAGGGAGAAGCTACCTCCTTCAAAGTGTCAAATAAAACCTCATATAACACAAAGTTTCTTCTATAGGTGTCCTCTTTTCAAATGAAAAAAACAAATGGATGATGATGATATTGAGAGGTGCTTCTTTTCCTTTTTCATAAAAACCTTTTTCAACTAATCAAGAGTAACAGTAGATGAGCCATACAAATACAAGAGGTGGAAAGGGATTTTGAAATTACAGTTAAAGCTTCTTCCCCTAGCAAAAAGGTAGTTGCACTCAAAAGGCATCTCTACAATCCTTCACATGGATCAGAGCAGTTTTTCCTTCCACAATGCAGATATCAAAAAGGAGGACATTTTTTCATTCCTTAAATGAGAAGCAGTAAGAGTTTTGATTCTTAAAAATGTTGTTTTATTTCAAAAAGGGGTCGGGCTTATAAAACAAATGGTCATTATCACTATGACATTTTTTCCGAATAAAAAGGTATCAGGTTGTGTTTTAAAGAAAAGGGATTCAAGTTTTGTTTAAAAAGGGCATTTTCAAACCTCTCTTACAAAACCCTCACCAATCAAATGCAAAAGGGACTTTGGCTTGTTCATTTTCAAAAGAGGTTGAGGACCATTGCAAACCCTTTTTGAATTTCTAAAAATGCAAAACCACGTTCCTTTTGTTGTTCACGAGATCGGAGAAGAGGCATTTCAAGCAAGATTGCAGAGTTTTCAAGGGTTTTTTACCGCGCGGCGTGCCTGTAGAGTTGCACGGCACTCTCAGGCAGGATTTCTCCAAAGGCTTACACTACCACACGGCGCGCCTGTAGTAGCGTGCAGCGCGCCTGTAGGAACTGGTCACGTCGGCCCAACAAGTGACCTGATAGCTTGTTTTGCACGGCGCTCTCTCATTCTAAACGTGCCGCGCATATTTCAAGCCATCAAAATGCCTCCAAAAGTTTTCAAAGCTACTCAAACCCTCAAGCAAGGCTTGTCATCGAAGTTTCGAGGTATTCTAGGTGCCTCCTTGGTATTTTTAAATTTCTAAAAGGATGTTGAATGCTGTGTTTTTTTTCAAAGGACTAAATGTTGGTGAAAGGGTGAAGGTCTTGGTAGGAATTTCAAAGTAATTTGTTAAAAGTTATTGACAAAGTCTATCACAGTGGGATACTGGTAGGAGTGATTCATTAGTTTCAAAAACCTAACTGTCGTCAAAACAAGATGAAAGGTGGAAGCAGTTTTAAAGGAAGAAAAAAAGAGTTTGAAAAGTGAAAACAGTGGGCCCATTTTCGAAGAATAGTGATCATTGTTAAGTGTTTTCTCATTTCAAAAATTTTCCTTCGTGTGGTAAAAAGAAAATTCAGGGCTGCCTCCTTGTCCATAAAACAAACCTTAGTGTGTAAAGTTGTCATTTCCATTTGGAGGTGTTTGTCAAAATCAGTATGAGAAACAGTGAAGTATAAGGAGGGTGTGTTGGTTGTGAGGAGTTTTGCTATTTGATTGCTACAGGGCTGTTTTTGCTCACATCAAAAACACCTAGAGCCATGTAACCTTACACAAACACAGAAATCACTTGACTGTGTATCTTTGTCGACTGTGTACTTGTTTTTAAAATTTTTTTGTTGATTGGCATACCAAGAGAAAGGGCAGTGTTTTGGGAGGAAAAGAGACCTGATATCACAAAATCATCTCACACAGCTTTTGAAACCAAATTTACCTTGATCAAACAGTGATTGACAGAGAAGGAAATTTTTTTTTTAGAACACATTTCAAGAAATCCTTTTTGAGGTAGTTTGGTTTTGCAGAGATCATCCAGGACAAAATGCCTCCCAGGTAGGATAGCAGGAGTGGATTGTATAAGAGATACGAATCTATTTCTACTGAAGAAGTGAATGCACACCCATCAGTCTTGTTCAATTTCGATGAGGTCGGGTGTTTAGATTTCTGTCAAAGGGTGCAAGAGGTGAAGAGTTTCTCTCCTTTAACACATATTTGCACTTTGAGGTTCAGAGACAAGCATTTCTAGTTGGCAGGCATTGACTTCAAATTCTCCCCAAGATCCATGCCCAAGGCTACTAAAATCCCCTATATTGGTGAGAAATGGTTCAAACAAAGCCATTTAGACTCAGATGATTACAAGCCCTTCCTAAAGACTGAGCACAGAGAATCATGTCCTTCTATTTTCCCTTTCTCATGTCTTTTAGCCAGCTACGCCCCTCTCATGAGGATTATCATGAAGTACTTCACTTGTGAGGGAATATTCTCCCAAATTTATGCATATCACATTCGACTGCTCATGCATTTCACTAGAGCCAGATTGCTAAATCTTCCTTTCTTCTTACATAAGAGAATTGAGAAAATGGCCTCCACTATCCAGAAGAAGCCTCCTTCACAGAAAATAGCCTTTCTCTTCCATCACTCTCTGATCAAAATCATCATCCTTCATCAGCTTGAAAAGAGGGAGGTCTCTTGGGATGTTTTCATCACTCTTCCAGATTTTTCCACTGTCCCTCCAGTCCATACATCCCCTACACCTCCTACTCATCATCCTTCACCTTCCTCTAGTAGACCCACTCCTAAAAAACTTAATTTTACCACAGAGCAAGTAGAAGAACCTAAAAAGGGAGAAGAGCATGATCATGATTATGAGGAAGAGGATGAAGGGTAGCATCATGATGAACAACAACAAGGGGAGGAGGAAGAAAGCACTGAACAATAGCATGACAGTGATGAAGGTGAACAACAGCATGACAGTGATGAGGGAGAACAACCGACTAATGATGAAGGTGAACAACAGCCTTATGATGACACACAGCATCATCACAGTGATGATGAACAGCAACAAGGGGATGAGGAAAAGCAACACAGTGAGGGTGAGACAAGGCAGCAGCATGAAGATGATGAAAAAGGATAGGAAAGTGATGAATAGTGGTAGCATAATGAGACAGAGTAGCAGCATGACAGTGATGAGCAAGGGTAGCCAAAATATGATACATAACAGCCTCCTTAAGAACAACAGCCTCTTCAAGAAGAACAGCAAACTCAAAAAGAAGAGAAGCAAGGCGACAAAGGTAAAGGGGCCATGCCCTCTTCTCCTAAAAAGGCCAAGCCCCAGACAACAAAGAAGAGAGTGCCTAGGGTTGTCACTCCAAATGTGACAAGGGCCCTCCGAAGTAAAGGAAAATTGCCAAAGAAGCCCATCATTGATTTTCCTAGGAGGAAGAGCACTAGAATAGCCACCCAAAGCAAAGGGAAGGGTAAGGAAGAAGGCAGTCATGAAAAACAGAGTGCATTCGACATCATCCCAATCCAAAGCGATGATAGTGATAGTGAGGGCCCTGATTCTAGAAAACCTCTTAATCCATAAAGAAGTCCAAATTGATTCTTTGAAGGATGATCTTCATAGAGCTAGAAATTTCAATCAATTTTTGCAAATCCAAAATAGGCAAATGAGTGTCCATATGGCTATTTATGAGACACGGGCGACCAAGTACAAGAAGGAGGCCTCCAAAGCCCAAGAAAGGTTGGAATAACTCATGGGCGAGTTCGATGAAAGTGAAGGAGAAGATCAGCCTAGGTGAAAGAGGCCTAGAACCATGGGGCTTAGAAAGGCCCTTGAGAAGCAAAGAGAAGAGGAAAATGCCCTTCTCCAATCTACTCCTCTCACTACATTGTTTCAACAAGAGATAGAGAACAATAAGGAGGCAAGGCTTGAGAGAGTAAATGACCACTTGGAGAAGAAATTGGAGAAGGAAAACATGGATTTATACCTTCAAAGGAAAATGACGAGGCATTACAAAAAGTTAAATCAGTGTGCCCGACGCAAGTTGAAGACTGCTCAAGAAAAGCTCAAGGAGGCTAAAGGGAAGCACCTGGAATGGAAAATTAGGAAAGACACATCAGGACTTTAGATTTTGGCCTCTGCTTCGCAAAATGTTGCTGAGAAACCTTGAGGGTCATGCTCACCAATTTTGGACGATTTTCAACATAGTTTGGTTTTTTGGCATTTTTGGGTTTTTGGCCAATACTCATGGGCTTCACCATTTCAGTTTGGGAAATCATCAAAGGAGGAGAATGGTATCATTTGATGCCATAATTTCAGGAGCACACACTAAGCAATTTTCAGGACATTTGAAGATCATTTTCCCCCCGTAAATGGCAAAAAATTCCTGCTTTTTCTACACTCTGCCCGGTCTATCATCAAAGCTTATTTTCTGGTGTTTTACACACAAGCCTGTTTTTGGAGGACTTCTAGGCATCAGATTGGGAAAATTAAAGTTGTTCCAGAAATTAGACACTCATATATTTCCAACGAGCTATCATGAGCCTTGTTTCGACATCGGGAAGGCTACCAAAAGTTTTCGGAAAGTCAGGGGACCTTTTGCTGATGTAATTTTTGAGTATTTTTGTAAAAAAATGAACCTTTAAAAACTGATTTTTTCTCATGTGCATTTAGCTATTTTTGCACATGAGAAGTTATGAAAAGTAAATTTATTTCCCTCTTTTAGCATTTTTTAGATATTTTATGAGATATTTTGTGCCTTGGGCTTTGCAAAGCCTCAAGGACAAGATTAGATATTTTTAATGTATTATCAGAGGTTGGAAAATTGAACTCAAGAGGTTTACTTCATCAGCTCATATTCCAAAGTGGCCTAATAAACGAGGCTGAACTTGATGATAGAAGCAATATATGGTCATATAAGCTTTGGAAGAAATACTTGTCTCATGCTTTTGGATAGTCTCTTGGATGTTCTTGGATGACGAAAGAGGATTGTTGTTGGATTCCATGACTTGGTAGAATGGTATAGTGTCTCTTTCTTTGTTTTGTTTTCTAGTTTTCATTCATGAATCCATGTTTCTTGCTTGCTATAGATTAGTAGAGAACAAATTTGAGACATGCCCTTGGAGGCACCTCAAATTTCCTATTTTTTCATAGCTTCCATGTTTTCTTCATCCTTAGTCACATTAAAGAATTCTTGATTGCTCTTTAATAACTTAAGGATATTGTTTCTCATTTCATTCATGTTTTTATGCATGCTAAGTATGATTTACGATACACCCTGCTTACTCATGGCTAGCCATATCTCCATCCATGAAATTTCTCTTTGACTGATTAGATTGTCATTTTTTGAACCAAGGAGGTCTTGTTCTGATCTTTCCCTTTGTCTAAAACTATGTAATCTTGTTTTCAAAGTGTCCAATAACTTGAAGTATTATGTTTAGGCATTCCGGCATAGTGATTTAAGTTGTTTGTCTATCTTAAGTGTATTTTCCCAAATTATGATAGCCATTTCCCAAATTTAGAGAGTTATATATCTCTATGCATGACTTGAATGTTTATTTCTATGTATTGATTAGCTTGTAGTTACATTTATCATGATTCATGGTTTGCCCAACCATGTTTATGTCAGTTATTAAACTAGTTATGCTTGAAATCCTTTGTTGTTCCCAAACTTGATGTTCATTTTATTCCATTTTTCCCAAAGATCCTTTCTACCTCGAATCAAATCGACCCTTCAACAGCCTTGTATCGCCATCTGATAGATTTCTTGAACTTTTCGACCCCATAGCCCAGTTGATTTGTCATACTTTTACCTATCTTATATCTTTGATCAGTTTCATCCCTCACAACCTAAAAAACCAAAACCAAAAACCTACTTCATAACTAGCCTAAAATCAGAACACAATAAGAAAACACATAGATATCCCTTACACAAATAGAGAGAGCCCTCTCTGAGTCTAGGAAGGCTAGGTCCTTGGGCTCCAAAGATTGGTTTGATGTTACACTGTCATTTGGCTTGCCAATCAGCCAAATCACGGGACACTAACAAGTAGCTTAGGTAGAGAATTTTTGAGTTCAACTATTTAATCTGAACTCATGGAATAAATAAGGGTAGATTTAGATTAGTTTCATACTTTCAATAAAAGAATAATATGTTGATGTCAAAAGGTTTGCAAGTCCAAGTGCACCTTATGAAGAAAAAATGCTGGGAAGGTAGGCTGTGTAGGTAGTTGTTTGGGGAAAGAAGTATGTTTGTTGATACAAAGTATTGATCATCTTTTTAAGTAGCATGATCGAAGAAGAGAAGGTTGTCAAAATGCAAAGCATAGGTCTACATTCTAGAGATAAATATCTAAGGTTCCTGGCACCTCTAAGGAGCTGCCATCCCCAAGTGGAGCCACTGTTAGCCGTCAATAAAATTTTGTCATAGCTGATGATGGCTAAAACAAGTCTATTAGTCTTCAAGAAACAAATTTCATGCAAAATTTGTGAGTTCTTGAAGCCTTGTAGTGGACCTTGGCCAAAATATCCACCTCTTTGATATCTTCATTTCAAAACCTTCAAAGAAAGCCCTGCTGTCCGAAAGAAAAGACTGTTTTCAGACCCATTTTCCACCATTTTTTCCTTTTGAAAATCCCTCTCAAAACCCCTTCATTTCATCCATTTTCCCATTTTTACCCTTTATTTTCCTCAAAATTCCCCTTTAAACCTTATAAAATCATTTTATTAAGGTTTTTATCCCTTTGTCCCCTTATCAAAACCCACAAAATCCTTCAAAAACCTTCATTTTTCAATCAAAAAACCTTCATTTTAAAATATAAGGCCTTAAGCCCCTTTTGCTTAAAGCTCGAGCCCCTTTTCCACCATAACACCGCGCTCCGTGACCGAGCACTAAGTGCATCGGCCATCACACATTGACGATCCTAGTTCCTTTATTCCCAGGCCCTTTACTCCGCTGATATTCCAATCCTCTGATGAGATCGGGACCGTCCATCCCTAAGATCTGACGGCCATTGCACTCATGCTCCATCACATCGCTCCATCGCAAACCGCAAAGGGTCACACCCGCATTCCTCGTCCCGCTGATGGCCGATCCCCTGAGTAAATATCCACCGTTGATCATGTTTTAGATCTCACGGTCCTCACTCATTTGGCACATCGCACTTTTCTCTGCCCCTTTCCTTTTGTTTCTTTATATCCCCCCCCCGATGGGATCTGGACCGTTGATCTTGCCGATCTAATGGTCCTCGCTCCATCGCTTCACTAGTTTTCCCCCTGATCTTCCTTACCAAACCATCCCGCCGATGTATTATGGACCGTTGATCTGGCTCCCCCAGATCCAATGGTCGGTGTTGTTTCGTCGTTCCGCTGTCCTCCACCCCATTAATTAATTTCTGTGATTCTCTGAAATACTCCAGACCGTTGATCTTCCTGATCGGATGGTCAACACTTCATCATTGTTCTCTCTAACCCTTGCACCATTCACGCCCTTGTGGGATTCCGCTATGCATCCTCCACTGTTGATCATCTTGATCCGACGACTCCCATTAATCCCCTCCTTTCAACTTTGCCCAATAGTTTTCTGCTATGCGCCAAAAATGCTGACGTCATCCGCTGGGTCCCACCGCTCTTCCTCCTCCGTTGATCTAACTCTCCCTATATCGAATGGCTTGTGCTCTTTTTCATCGACATCCTCCCTCACGTCTTTCCCCTACCAAGTCATTTTCGTGATTTAATCCTGATCGTGCATTTCCCCAATCCAACGGTCCCTGTTCTTCATCGCGCCCGTTTCTCCATAACTGTTTAAACCCAATTTTCAACGTGAAATTGGCAGTTTTGAGGTGAACAGGTGTCAACAATTGAACCATATCACATTCATTTTGGCCAAAAACCATTTACCGCCGGACCCCCGCGTGAATACCACCTCGGTATTGCGCAAAACTTCTCATTGCCATTTTCGCGTCAAATTCAAATGTTTCCCTAGTTTCTCATGGTTTCGCCATGGAACCCTCCCTTGATGCATTTTCCTCCTTCCACACTGCTTTTTTGCCCTCCGTCGAGCCCTCTGAAGCAGTTATAGTCCCAAAACATATGATTTATTAATATTTTATGTTGATTTGTAGGTTTAATGGTGGTTTTGTGGCATAAAAGCCATCCCACAGTCACTAAAGGTGACAGAGGCTGAGGGTAACGATCCTCTATGTCCGGAAATTACAGAACAAGACACCTGCCAACAACAGTGAAGATCAATGTAAAGAGATTTAAAGTTAAAGGTTAAAGTCAAAATCTCGAAGATTAAAAGACTTAAACCGTGAAGATTAAGGATAAAGCGCAGTAAAAGACAAAGAAAATAAAAGACTAATATCAGTGTTTAAAGTGACAAATCAGATAGATCATCAAAATACGGCCTTAAATTTCCATATCATCAAGGGTATTTACTCTTCCGAAGACTAAAAGTGCCACCTACAGGCTTATTTACTCAAAAAACATACAAATTTAATGCACAGTCAGAGATATTTTATTGAAGACACCTCAAAAGTAATTGCCATCCTACCCAAAGGCTTCAAAGTCAAAAAACACAACCTGAGTTAATGAAAGTTAATGTAAAAATCAATTAGCAAAGTTAAGATATTAGAAATCTTCTGCATAAGGCTTCCCAAAGGCTGAGAAGCATTTACTCTATATTAATTGAATTGATAGACCTTCCTTTCACTCCACCTCCTCATTCTTCTATAAATACTTCACAAGGAAACATTGTTGTTGTTGGTTGAATACTTATTGAATGTAAATAGTTGCTGAGGCTACGGAAGCTCTGTTAGGAATTGAAGAAATATAGGATGAGAAGAGAAGTTTGAAACTGTAAAGACCTACTAGACTTGAATATTGTAACTGGTTTGAACATCAAATATACAAGCTGATTTATGGGATCCTGGTCTATGTCAATGCTGATGTTTTTCTTATTGTAATTGTTGTTTTTCTTATGTTTTCATACTATCCACTTTCTTTGATAAAGAATAGGAAATATAGATTAGGATTTACTACAAAGTACCATATTTCTCACTGATAAGTGTTATCTCTATGTTTTCTTCTAATTGTTGTTTTGGGAATGATTTCAATAGAGTATAACCAGTCAAGGAATGTTGGTGAGCCCATGTCTTGCTGAGTAAAAACTGAGATGTTCTTCTTGAATGATATTTTCATTGAACGCTAAGTAGAGTCCTAATCAAGGAATTTTATGGTTAGCCATGTGCCTTGTTTAGTCTTCAACAGTTATTTTGAAAGTTTCCTTGAGAGTATGCCAAAAGCAGGATAGAGTCAAAGTTCTTACTTGATCTTAGGCTATTATTTTGTTTATCTTATATGTTTTCTTCTTTATGAAGGTAATCTATTAGGTTGCTGGATTGTTGTCTGAAAAGTGTGCTTTAGTAAAAGTTTTCCCAAAGAGGTCTATGGTTTTCCTTGTCCTTTTGCCTGCTTCAAACAGTTACTTTGAAAGGATTTTATTGTTTAGTGAAGTTAACAGATTCTTAAATGGTTATTAGCTTTTCTTCTTTCACAACACTTTTAATGTTCCATAACACAAATCAATCTAAAGAGATCCTTTGACATAGATGACTTGCCCCATGGACCACTCTTGAAGCTTGTTGTGCAATTAACTCCTTTTGTGACTCCATAGCCCAATGGATTGATATTGTTTCTTACCTATCCTATTTGCTGAAACATTATTTCAACTAACTCACACCTTTACCCTTTAAAATAATTCCTTTATTTTGATGATATCCTACCCAACCAAAACCAAAAAAAATCCTTTGTGCTTCATAACTAGCCTAATATCATATCATGAGCTTTAAAAGCATATCGTTCTAAACACATATAGAGAGATCCCTCTCTAAATTTCGGAGGGCTAGATCCTAGGATTCCAAAGTGGTTCTGAAGTAGGCCCTGCAGCATTTTTTCTTGCCAATATTGCAAACTATAGGGATCCTAACAAGCTGGATCTGGGCTCTTGAACCTGTTGTGGATGCCCCACTTTGGCCATTACAACGTCACGGTTCAGCTGGCCCAATAGTTTCTCACCTTAATTCATGATGGCTGCCTATGGATTCGGGACAGGGTCCCCATTGACACTACATTGGTTCACATAAATACGGGCCGTCCCATGAACACGTCGCACCCTCTGGAGTGTGTGGGCAAGAAATATGAGGGAGAAACCATTGAATATGTGCGTCAGACCTACCATGTGGAAAGGAATTTGTCATCAAATATATCAGTGACCTTGATATGTAGATGGGTACCATGTTATTATCATGCAAGATAATGCGAAAGTGCCAGGTCGAAACTGTCCCTGCTTATGCCTTTCGGTTAGCAGGTTAGTGTGTGAAGGGGGTCTGCCTCAATTGGGCCCAATACTTATGCGATGAGTTCTTGGCCAACATCTGCAAATATCAGGAGCAAGGAAAATCCATTTTATATGTTTTTTTAATGTTCCTCATATCCCTAGTCTTCTGGGAGGCCCCTACGGAGTCGGTCATCCCCGAGCTCATCCCCGATATGTTGTAACATTCCCAAAATGGATTTCCTAGCAAGACATGCCTGAAAAAAAAAAATTTCAGGGATTTGTGCTTCATATATCATAAAACATGTTTGGAAACACTCATCAACCAATTACAAGTGCTGCAGCAACCTTTACTCAGAGTTTATGGGCAAAAAGGTGGTAAAAAGTGAGGATTTTTTCCCTAAAATGACTATAATAAGAAATATGTGTAAAAATAAGTGTTTTGGCTCTGGGATATGTTATATTAGGTCAATAGAGATCCACATGCCAAATTTCAGCAAAAAACAATGCGTTTTTCTAAGTTAAACAGTTCCTCCTTCCCGACTAGTCAAGAAAAACCCTAATTTCCCATGACTTGGAAGATGCAGAAATTTACTGAAGCAATGGCAGCGTATTTTATGAATATTAAAGATGTAAAATAGTATGAAAAATCAGAGAATTATTTTAGTAACATGTAATAACCATTAAATAATTTTAAACAACGGTTTTACATGGAAAATCCCTCAAGATTGAGGTGCTACAATACAAGACAATGACCCAGAAACCCTTCAGCGTTAGTTATAGGAGGTTGAAGCTTATTTTTACTAAATTAGAGATATGCAACTGATAATTACATGAAAACAGATATCTGTAATAAATCAAAATGCCCAAAGGGCTCTTTATTACATTCCCCTTGGGGATTTTAGAAATACATGAAAATGTTGGAGCAGATTTGAATTTTACTGTAGCAGATCTGCAGAATGATTCAGAATTTCTGAAGAAAAAACTTCAAGGAATGGATTAGACCTGAAATAGACATGGATTTTTTGGCCAATCCATGGATCATCCTTTATGCAAGGAGGCTTCCTTCACATCAGAGATCTAGCTCCAAAATGATGCCAAAAACCCTGCAACACTGATCCTTCAGCAATAACGCAGATCTAGGGAAGGAACTGCACAGTATACCATGAATAACACATTGGCCTGATGCCAATATCTGAAATGAATCTCAAATCATTCAATACAGCTCTCCAATGGATTAGAACCCTCCTCTACTGAAAAGAAGTATTGAAATGCTTTAGATCTAAAAGGATCTAATCCCACTTGCTGCAACTTACAAAGGCAATCAAACCCTAAACAGGATCTTCATTGGAGTTGGAAGTAGAAGTTTGGCCAAATGCCGGATAGTGGATCAATGCAGCACATCCTCCTCCAAAGAGCTACTCCATGGAAGGATAGAGGATTCCTAAACAGGAAACCCTCTTCCCTTTGGCTAACCAGCCAAGAGAACTCGAGTTGCTCAAGCAACCACAAATCATCAACAACCCTTCCTTGAGCCCTCTCCTTCCTTTTTATAAAAATGAGATGTGAAAAACCCTAAACCACTTCAATTTCATTAGCCCATTTCACACTAAATTCCTCCTTGTAGAACAGTGCTGATCACCTAGGAGGTTCAATGCACCTGGACTGTCTTGTGATTTGGCCCTATTGACCCATTCAAATAGCTTAGCCCTGTTCATACACAAGTGGTTTTTATGCAACCAGCTCATATTTGACCCTGTTCACATTGAGCATGTATTTATTTTTAGATCTAAGGAGTGTTGCATATCCTCCATTATTCTATTATTCATAAACATGAAAAATAAAAAAAAATCTAATGTTCCAATTAGCTTAGCTAATTTAGGAACATTACAGTCCTCCCCTCCCAAATGTTGCTTGTCCTCAAGAAATTGCAAGGATAGAACTGAAATATGTCTCCTCCTCCTACTGTAGCATCCCCATATGATGAACTCCTCCAAATAATGAGATGCTGTGTGAACAATGAATCTCCATATTGCCTCTCCCAAGCATGCAAGTTAGCCGAATAGCTATCATCATGAAACAATCAAATACTCAAGAAGGCAATAAGGTTCTTCTTAGAGGCTCCCTTAAGGCATGGAATCTGAAGTGTATTGGGAAATAACATCCCCCATGTGAGTTCTCCACCCTCAAGCAATCATCCACCAAAAATGAGTCACCTTATGACATGGAAACTCCATGAAAATGTTCCTCCACCTTGAGCTCCTGTAAAATAGGTGGGCTGAAAATCTGTACATGGTAGACAAGATGGCCTACCCCACATTTTTCTCCTCTCCACTTAAGATAAGTGTAGAGTGCAAACTGATCTTGGGCTGCAAGGACATTGCCCTCAAGTGGCATCATGAGGATTAGATTTGCAAAAATCCTCCCTCCAATGCTATAAAACTAGTCAACCCAAAATGTCTCATATGTGGTGGATAGAAGAGTATCACCATGAGGTAATCCATCACACACATGGCTCACCTCCAAAAGAAACAAGTGCTTGGCTATGGTGACCACAATTTCCCCCATGTTCCCATTAGAACATGTGCTGCAGAAAATGTGGGAATCTCGTTCCCAAAAGGACACACTCATCTCATGTGTCTCTTTCTCAATCATGCTCTCAAAGACATAATGGCAATATCAGCAAAAGAAAACATGATCATCATCATAATGAGGGAAATACTGAAGGTTCTATGTGGTGCAAGAGATTACCAACAGTCCCCCAAATCCTCACAGCGCAGTCTTCTCAAATGCTGCTTAAGAAGAGTATATGGAAAATTGCCTCCCGTGACATGGTTAATCATATCAATAAAGAATCCACATGTAAGGAAAACATCTTTGCCCAAGGCCACATAATAGATGGCTGTCTACATCATGCAATTTGGCCCAATGAAGTTCATGGAACTCAATGTTGGAAAAATACTGAGAGGGGGGCGGGGGGTGAATCAGTATTTAGTGCAGACAATAAAACTTTTACTTTTTATTTTCTAAAAACCCATACGCTACTTTCCTGAAGACAACTAGCGTATATACGCGGATATCCTTTATGGAACTCGCGTATGTCCAGAGATCTGGTAATGCACTTAATTATTAACTTAGATCATTGCATTATTCATTCATCAGATGTTTTAGAAAATAGTAAACAGGTGTAGAAAGAACAGAATAATCATCACACATAAGCAACACACATGAACACCAAGATTTTAGGTGGAAACCCAATTCGGGAGAAAACCACCGCTGTCGTTGTCTCAGCCTTAAATATTTTATTATAAAGAAAACTTCTTACAACCATGTACTAGCGCAGACTCATACCAGCACGCAGGCACCCACCTGCAGAAGGCTACAACCTTCTCTCGTTTACCAGCCTCTCCTGGAAGGGAGCTACAACCCCCTGCTCCTCGTTTACCAGCCTCTCCTGGAAGGGAGCTACTACCCCCTGATATTAGCAGAAAGCTTCTACATACATACTAAAGGCTTCAACCCTCAGATCCACTGCAGACCACGTTTCATCAATTTTCAAACTGGATCAAACAGCTCCAACACAACCCTTCACTTATCAACAAACATACTTTCCCCATTGCTTCAAACAAAACAGTGAAACCATTGTAACCAGAATATCAGAGTTAACCCAGACTTCAGAATCAATATGCAGAAACACATTCAACCTTGAGCAACCACTAGATCAGATATCATACGTACTTTTATTCAATCAGACCCGCGTATATACGCGCTTTTCATGAAGCTAACCCGCGTATACATCTGTGCATTTACAAAATAACCCTAACTGTCCATACGCGCCTTTTTCTAAACAGATCCGCGTATACACGCGCTTTTCACGAAATGAACCTGCGTATAGATCTATAAAAGATAAAATTTTCACAACAGACTAGATCTATGAACTTACCCAGATTTCTTCAACTTCTTCAACAGATTTGCGCCAGGTCTTCATTACCTCTTTTCAGATCATCCAAGAGATTCACCATTTCAAGATCTAGAGATCTTGAACCTTCATCATGTTCATAGACGCAACATAGATTCAGATCTATCAATTAAGAGCAGAGTTAAACCATGCATATATACCTCAGAGTGAAGTATTCATTAAAGCCCAGACATATACACCCTCTTTGCATAATGAATTTCTTCTCCTTATATAGATTTAGCCTTTTTCAATACCATGAGTCAAAACCACATTACTTCTGATGGTTTTCCTGGACGGGATCAAATAGACGATCCAACGCTCAATACAATGGGTCAATACCATGGTAATGCCCCTTGGTATTCTAATTTTGGAGCACAAAAGACCATCCGTGACTTGGCACGTACTTTTCCACGTTCATACGCGGCTTCCCTCTACTAAACTTGCGTATGCCTTGTGACATACACTTTTCATCATTTTTCTGGCCCATTCTGGAAATTCTTTCTTCTGCTCCTTCTGTACTGATTGTAGATACATCAGATGTACATCATTCACAAGCTCATCAAGTCAAGAAAAACTTCATCAAGTAGGTTTCCATCATATTTATGAAGTGGTTTGCCATCAAGGACAACACTCTGCTGCATCATATTGCCAACAATCTCCCCCTTTGGACTTGATGGCAACCACGATGGTGTTTGATCTCCACAACAGATAGATACATTTATTATAATCATTATATAATAACCATGTTACTCTCCCCTTATTCAAACACCATGTCACTCTCCCCCTTTGACATCAAGGGAAAAGGGCGGATCAAACCAAAGAAGAGCTCTGTAAATCTGATGAGCACTGGAGGTACCATGCTCCCCCTGAGTTCATGCTGAATCTTCAAACATATTTTGCAATGAATTTCATGACTTCATGACCTTTCCTATCACCAAGGACTCATACTTACATCAATGATCCAACCAAGTGGATTTACGTAAGTGACTCAAGTATCCAATCAAGTGGGTGTACACATTTTGACTCAACTACCCAACCAAGTGGGTTTACAAATTTGAACAAGCCCTTCACATGACAGAAAATTATAATTTTACATCATTACAAATATGACCTTTTACAACAAATACCAAAAGGGACCTCAAGAGAGAGATTATATTCAGAAACACCATAATGCCAACAATGCATTACACATAGCAAGGCTAATGCTCCCCCTGAAACTTTGCATCCAATGCCCCCTTACCGCAAGACCAATGCTCCCCCTTAGCTTGTGCATCCTGACCACTTTCAACTGCAAATCACCAAGGCATCTTTATCCAAAATCAGAGAATGAAACAGAAATATAAGTGCTGAGACATCACCAGAGATACCAAACCACATCAGAGATACCAAACAGCACCACAGCTTGTGCTGAAGAAATGTTGACCCTGAAAAATTGTCAGCAACCATTCATACGCGGTTTTCTGTGTATGAACTTGCGTATATACGCGACTGTCTTTCAGGAAAACCACGTATCCAATTTAATCTTCTGAAATTAAGAAGATTTGTTCTTCTGACTGGCAGAGACTACTCCCAGCTTCTGTCTTAGATATTTGAATGCTTCCCTGGGCAGAGGTTTGGTAAAGATATCAGCAACTTGTTCTTTGGAGGGAACATACTCCAACTTCACCTTTTGTTCAAGTACTTGTTCACGTAAGAAGTGATACTTGATGGGAATGTGCTTGGTATTCGAATGCATAACATGATTCTTTGAGATATTGATGGCACTTGTATTATCACACATAATGGAGAGAGGAGATGTACATTTGATTTGAAAATCTTGTAAGGTTTGCATCATCCAAAGGAGTTTAGTGCAACAAGATGCGGCAGCCACATATTTTGCTTCTGCTGTAGATAAGGCAATAGAATTTTGCTTCTTGCTGAACCAGGATACTAACCGGGGTCCCATATAGAATGCACCACCACTAGTGCTTTTTCGATCATCAACATTTCCAGCCCAATCTGCATCAGTGTAAGCATGAAGATTAAGATCAACATTCTTTGGATACCATAGTCCAAAGTCTTGAGTTCCTTGTAGATATTTGAATATTCTTTTGACAGCCTGAAGGTGAGACTCTTTTGGATTAGCTTGGAATCGTCCAACAATCCCAACTGCATGAATAATGTCTGGTCTAGTCCTAGTGAGATAAAGTAGGCTTCCTATCATTGATCTGCATTCTGGTTGATTCACCGTGGGAGAATCATCATGAGAATTGAGATTACATCCGGTTATCATTGGTGTACTTACAGGTTTGCATTCTTCCATGCCATACTTCTTCAGAATTTTCTTAAGATATTTTTCTTGTGATAAGAATATACCATCTATATATTGATGCACTTGCAAGCCAAGAAAGAATGTTAGTTCTCCAAGTAAGGACATTTCAAATTCTTGTTGCATGACAGAAGCAAATTTCTGACTCATAGATTCTTCATTACTCCCAAAAATAATATCATCAACATATACCCACAATCAATAGTTTATCATTTTCAACTTTTGTGTATAAGTTGCTATCAGCAGACCCCTTTGAAAATCCTTGTTGATGAAGATATTTGTCAAGACGATAATACCATGCCCTTGGAGCTTGTTTGAGACCATATAGAGCCTTTTAAGTCTACAAACAAGATTTTCATCATTTCCCAAAATGAATCCTTCTGGTTGTTCTATATAAACTTCTTCTTCTAGATCACCATTGAGAAATGCAGATTTAACATCCATTTGATAAACTTTGATTTGCTGAAAACTTGAAAAAGCAAGAAACATTCTTATGGCTTCAAGTCTAGCTACAGGAGCAAAAGTTTCTTCAAAGTCTATACCTTCTTGTTGAGTATACCCCTTGCAAACCAGTCTAGATTTGTTTCTTATAACATCCCCATTCTCATTTAACTTATTCTTGAATATCCATTTAGTTCCAATGACATTTTTATCATGAGGTCTTGGCACCAATTCCCAAGTGTGATTCTTTTCAATTTGATCAAGCTCTTCATTCATAGCTTGAATCCAACATTCATCTTTGCAAGCTTGATTGACATTGTGTGGTTCAATTGTGGATAGAAATGCCATATAGCTAGAAGATCCCACAAGAGTCCTCCTTGTTTGTACACCTGATTCCTTGTCTCCCAAAATTTGAGATTCAGGATGATTCTTTTGAACATATCTGGATGGAGCCTTTTCAGATAAATCATCTTCAGGTTCTTCATTGGATCCATTGTCTATATCATTTCTATTTGATGTAGAAGGACAAAATTCACCATCATCTTCTTCTGTTTTTTGTTTTTCTTCTTTAGGAGCTGCAGGAGACTCATCTATAACAACATCAATACATTCAACAATATTTTACAGCCTTTTATTGTAACATTTGTATGCTCTGCTTGTAGATGAGTAACCAAGAAGTATCTCTTCATCTGATCTAGGTTCAAACTTGCCAAGCTTTTCATCATTATTTTTGATAAAGCATTTACTTCCAAAAACTCTAAAATGCTTCACAGAGGGAGAATTACCATACCAGAGTTCATATGGAGTTTTGTCACTATTTACCCTAACATGTGCCTTGTTGAGAATGTTTGCTATCGTATGTGCTGCTTCTCCCCAAAAAATGTCAGGTGTTCCAGAATCATCAAGCATAGCTCTAGCCATTTGTTGAATTTTTCTATTCATTCTTTCTGCTACGCCATTTTGTTGTGGAGTGCCAACTACAGAGAACTGTCTTTTTATGCCATGTTGTTCACAAAATTCAAGGAATTCATTTGATGTATATTCTCCTCCTCGATCAGATCTAAGACATTTTATTTTTAGATCCAATTCATTTTCCACCAGTGCTTTGAAGATTTGAAATTTCTCAAATGCTTCATCTTTGTGTTTAAGCAACCCAATCCAACACATTCTAGAGAAATCATCAATAAATAAGATATAGTATTGTTCACCATGAGGTGACTTTTTCCTCATAGGTCCACATATGTCAAGATGAACACTTCAAGAGTTCCTACTGAGATCCTTCTTTTGGCATTAAATTGTACTGTCCGCTTACCCATCTTCATATGATTTGCATATGATACTTCGGTAGAGTAATATTAAGACCAATGCATTTAGTTTTGGGTCTGCTTTGCTGATTTGATTTAGAGAAGCCTGTATTCCTCTGTACCTTCTATGTACATAGCTAATTTTCTTCAAGATTTGCTCAAGTAACATTGATCTTTATACTAATACATACAGTTAAGCTGTTTTCCTTTATAATAGTTTTAATTTCCATACTTCAAGATCACGAACCACACATTCTTTTGAACTAAATACAACTTCAGTTCCTTGATCACACATTTGACTTACACTTAACAGGTTATGCCTTAATCCATCCACATACATGACATCATTAGCCTTCACCTTTTCTTTTAGAAACACGGACCCTTTTCCTTTAATTACAGCAGGAGTATCATTTCCAAATGTAACTTTCTTTTCCTTTTCTAGAGCATTATATGCAAGAAGTTTGATTTTGTCACCTGTCATGTGTCTTGATCATCCACTATAAATGTACCATTGATTTTCTTCACCTTCTGCAAATAACGCTATCCCACAATTTTCAACCTGTAATTCCTTATTTTTCCATACCTTGGAACTTGAAGGAGAATGCTGTTTTGGCTGGACTTTACTCCTGCATTCAGATTCTTCATGGCCAAAGTTATTGCAATAAGCACATTCAACTTCATTTTGAAGAGGATAAAAGTTTTTATAGGTTTTCTTCTTTGGTTAAATATCCATCCTTTTCTTTCTTGCTTCTCTTTTCATGATGGTTTTATATGCAACACATTGAACAACTTTATGACCAAAATTGTGACATGAGAAACATTGTCCATTGAAGTAGAAATTTTTGCGATCATGAAATCTTCTATTTGAATTTACTTGTTGGTTGTAGCTTCTTTGAAAGACATTCCTGTTAGTGTTCCTTGAATTGTGATGATCATGCTTTACCTATAAAGATTCTTTATTCCCTTGCTGAGTGGCTGAATGTAGTAAACCAGTTGTAGCTGCTTTTAGATAATTTGGTGCTGAAGCCTGAGAAGATTCTCCAGTATATCCAAGACCTGTCTTTATAAGAGGAGAATGTTGTACCTTGATAATCTCATCTAAGGTTTCAGATCCTTTAGCAAATCTAAGATTCAGAGTCTTTACTTTCTCAAGTTCTTTTCTTAGACTTACTACTTCACATTCTAATTTCTCATTGTGTTTCTTCGCTTCTTCATTCTACCTTTTCAGAGTCTCTATGATTATTTTACTTTCTTCCAAGCATATTTTGAGTTGATTGTTTTGATCAAGAAAATCATTGTCATCTAGAGCATCCATAAAAGCATCCTTGTCTTCCCTAGAATCTTTTTCAAATGCCATGAGAAGTCTAAGATCTTGTTCACATTCTTCCTCACTATCAGATAACCCATCACTGTCTTCATTAGTATAGTAACTTTTCTTAGTGCTAGATCGGTTCTTATTCCTTCTTGCTACTTCTTTCCCTTTAGCAGATGTTTCTTTATAAGGACACTTTGCAGCATAATGACCAACTCTTCCACATTCAAAACATTTGAAAGGAAGCTTACCTCTAAATCGTCCTGTGCCAAGTTGAAGTTTCTTTACAAAATTTGCCTCATCCTCTTCTGAGATATATCTGGATCCTTCTGCCTTTTGAACTTCTTTCCCTTTTGTAGAAGCTTTAAAAATAGCTTCTTTGACTTCAGATGGTCCTCCTCTCCTCATTTCATATGCAGTCAGTATGCCATGAAGCTGCGCCATAGTAAGAGTTTGAAGATCCTGTTTTTCTTCAAGAGCATAGACTTTTGATTCAAATTTTGCCGTTAGCGATATTAAGATTTTCTCAACCAAAGTAGATTTCATGAATGTTTCTCCCAGATTTCTCATACGATTTACAACATCATCAAGACATAAAAAGAAACTGGCAATATTCTCATCACTATGCATTTTTAAATTTTCATATTCAATTCTGAGAGTTTGAAGTTTTTCACTTTTTACCTTTGCATCACCTTCATAACTTAGAGTGATTTTGTCCCATATATCCTTTGCTATATTCAGCTGCATAAATTTGACAAATTCTGATTCATTTAGACTTCCCGTTAGAGCATTGACTGCCTTTGCATTTATTTCATAATTCTTCTTTTCAGTCGGATCTGTTGGTATTGCAGCTGGATATTTTCCGGAAGATTAAATTGCTTCCATTAAAGAGTGGAGGCTTGATAGATGTTGTTCCATATTGATTGCTCATCTTGCTTGATCTTCCTTCTAGCGGCTAAGATTTTTCAGAAGGATCTGCTTTGATACCAATTGTTGGAAAAATACTGAGAGGGAGGGGGGGGGGGGGGGTGAATCAGTATTTAGTGCAGACAATAAAAATTTTACTTTTTCTTTTCTAAAAACCCATACGCTACTTTCCTGAAGACAACTAGCATATATACGCGGATATCCTTTACGGAACTTGCGTATGTCCAGAGATCTGATAATGCACTTAATTCTTAACTTAGATCATTGCATTATTCATTCATCAGATGTTTTGTAAAACAGTAAACAGGTGCAGAAAGAACAGAATAATCATCACACATAAGCAACACACATGAACACTAGGATTTTAGGTGGAAACCCAATTCAGGAGAAAACCACAGCTGCCGTTGTCTCAGCCTTCAATATTTTATTATAAAGAAAACTTCTTACAACCATGTACTGGCACAGACTCATACCAGCACACAGGCACCCACCTGCAGAAGGCTACAACCTTCTCTCGTTTACCAGCCTCTCCTGGAAGGGAGCTACAACCCCCTGCTCCTCGTTTACCAGCCTCTCCTGGAAGGGAGCTACTACCCCCTGATATTAGCAGAAAGCTTCTACATACATACTGAAGGCTTCAACCCTCAGATCCACTGCAGACCACGTTTCATCAATTTTCAAACTGGATCAAACAGCTCCATCACAACCCTTCACTTATCAACAAACATACTTTCCCCATTGCTTCAAACAGAACAGTGAAACCACTGTAACCAGAATATCAGAGTTAACCCAAACTTCAGAATCAATATGCAGAAACACATTCAACCTTGAGCAACCACTAGATCAGATATTATACGCGCTTTAATTCAATTAGACTCGCGTATATACACGGTTTTCATGAAGCTAACTCGCGTATACATCTGTGCATTTACAAAATAACCCTAACTGTCCATACGCACCTTTTTCTAAACAGATCCACGTATACACACGCTTTTCACGAAATGAACCTGCGTATAGATCTATAAAAGATAAACTTTTCACAACAGACCAGATCTATGAACTTACCCATATTTCTTCAAATTCTTCAATAGATTTGCGCTAGGTCTTCATTACTTCTTTTCACATCATCCAAGAGATTCACCATTTCAAGATCTAGAGATCTTGAACCTTCATCATGTTCATAGATGCAACATAGATTCAGATCTATCAATTAAGAGCAGAGTTCAACCATGCAGATATACCTCAGAGTGAAGTATTCATTAAAGCCCAGACATATACACCCTCTTTGCACAATGAATTTCTTCTCCTTATATAGATTTAGCCTTTTTCAATACCATGAGTCAAAACCACATTACTTCCGATGGTTTTCCTGGACGGGATCAAATAGATGATCCAGCGCTCAATAAAATGGGTCAATACCATGGTAATGCCCCTTGGTATTCTAATTTTGGAGTGCAAAAGACCATATGAGACTTGGCACGTACTTTTCCGCGTTCATACGCGACTTGCCTCTACTAAAATCACGTATGCCTTGTAACATACACTTTTCATCATTTTTCTAGCCCATTCTGGAAATTCTTTCTTCTGCTCCTTCTGTACTGATTGTAGATACATCAAATGTACATCATTCACAAGCTCATCAATTCAAGAACAAATTCATCGAGCAGGTTTCCATCATCTTCATCAAGTGGGTTGCCATCAAGGACAACACTCTGCTGCATCATATTGCCAACACTCAACAAATAGCTTGCCCTCTTGTGGAGCAATGCACTGCCAAAAGATGGTAATAGAATGCAAGAAAAAGCTCTCACCATATGTTGGAAGAAAGAAGATACATGGACTCATGAATGAATCCTCAATAATAGTTTGGCACACTCCCATGAAGGGGGGATGAACCAATTTCTGCATGAAAGTCCTTCTCCTCCTACTTGGAAACCCAAGTCAAGAAAAGCACACCACAGTAATAGATGTCTCCATCTACCACTTCATCTTCTTCACCTCCTCTGTGCTCACCAAGTGCATCGAATGAGAAGTGATCCTGGGAATACTCCATCAATAAATCCTAGCTCCAAGGTGACAATGTTGTTGGCCTATGCAAATAGGCTCCCATCAACACATAGCTCCAATCTTTGACATGCAGAATGTCAAATGCATCTCCCATAATGCTACTACATATGAGAAGTCCTTCCCATGAAGAAATTCCTTCTTGAACATCTAAGGTCAAGGATTAAACCCTTTGCACTATGATAGTGCCACCTTCTACTCCTGCAACATCATGAAAAATATGAGAGAAAATCTGCTCTTGATCTCTCAAGAACATCCCAAGCAACAAAATCCTTTGTTGCTTTCTCATACTTCCATCATCCCATCCATGTAGTGACAACATGGTGCTTGACATGAAAAATGTTATGCCAACACAATGTGCCCATACATTTTGCTGCTCCATGATGCAAGTATCTTGTCACATGCCCTTAGAAACAGTGTGATGATCAAACTCTTCCAAGAGAAGCCAGTGCAGCCAAGCCTCCTGCTGTCTGGTATCAAAAATATGCAAGTGGCTTTCTAGCCTCTTGCTCTCCATCCTCGATCCTGGTACACCTCCCATGAGGGATACCATCATCCCAAATCATATTCCTGCACTCCATGGGATCTCAAAATTCAATCTTCTCTTCATCACCGCCTTCGTACAGCACAATGCAACTTTGTTGCTCTAAATCAGCAACATGCAAAGATGTAGATCTCCTCATATAATGTGCTGAAATGAGCATAAATGAACCTTTAATCATACCTTGGTGAATAGAAGAAAAGCTTCTTCTGCAGCTATGTGGAATTCCTCCATTTCTAAACATGAAGGAAACTCCTCCAAGGTTGTGACAGCGCTGGTACAAGTCTCCACCTTTTCAATCTCCTTGAGATCTTCTTCAATGCCCTTCATGATATGAAAAGGGAGCAGGGAGATCTTCTCACCCATCATTCTTTCAAGTGGTGGAGCCATGCTCTGGTTTTTCTCTGCATATCTCTCCTTCTTTGTGGATCTCCCTCTCCTTCTTGAAACCTTCTGTAGGTCTCACTGCAACTTTCTTCTTCTTGAAACCCTCTAGGAGTTTGATTTTCTTCCTCCTTATTTCTTCTGTCTAACCTCTTTGAAGAGCCTCTTCCTAGATCTGAAATATGATGAGGTAAAACTCATCTCCTTCAGATTTCTAATCTTTTTTTCTTCTCTTCTTTGATACTGCTGTAAATTTCCCTCTTCAGGAGTATCAAGGTTCTATTCTAGAGATTGACTGTAGGGGCATTTACTGGATATGTCACCTTTGAGAAAAGGATGAGATCCAGAGGCTACCTGGACATATTCAGACTCTGTATATAGAGCTTGAAATATTCTTGCTTTAGGGATTTAGCACATTGGCTTGAAGCCACAGGCTGAGCCAAAGATCATGCTCTGATACCACTGTAATGGTCCCAAAATGGATTTCTTAGCAAGACATGCCTGAAAAACGAATTTTTTAGGGATGTGTGCTTTAGATATCATAAAATTTTCTTATAAACAATCAGCAACCAATTCCAAGTCCTGCAGCAACCTTTACTCAGCTTTATGGGCAAAAAGGTGGGGAAAAGGGAGGATTTTGGCCCTAAAATGAGTATAATCAGAAATATGCGTAAAAATAAGGGTCATGGCTCTGGGATATGTTATATTAGGTCAAGAGGGATCCAAATTCCAAATTTTAACAAAACTAAATGCATTTTGCTAAGCTAAACAGTTCCTCCTTCCCAACAAGTCAAGAAAAACCCTGATTTCCTATGACTTGGAAGATGCAAAAATTTACTAAAGCAAGGGCAGCGTATTTTTTTAATATTTAAGATGTAAAATAATGAGTTTATTAACATGGCATAAGAATTAAGTAAGGTTAAACAATGGTTTTACATGTAAAATCCCTCAAGATTGAGGTGCTGCAATACAAGAGAATGACCCAGAAACCTTTTAGCGTTAGTTACAGGAGGCTGAAGCTTATTTTTAATAAATTACGGATCTTCAACTAATAATTACATGAAAACAAAGATCTATAATAAATCAAAATTCCCCAAGGGCTCTTTATTACATTCCCCTTGGGGATTTCAGCAATACATGAAAATGATGGAGCAGATCTGAGTTTTACTGTAGCAGATCTGCAGAATGATTCAGAATTTCCAAAGCAAAAACTTCAGTGAATGGATCATGCCTGAAATATACATGGATTGGTTGGCCAATCCATAGATCATCCTTGATGCAAGGAGGCTTCCTTCACGTCAGATATCTAGCTCCAAAATGATGCCAAAAACCCTGCAACACTACTCCTTCAGCAATAACGCAGATCTGGGGAAGGAACTACACAGTATACCATGAAGAACACATAGGCCTAATTCGAAGATCTGAAATGAATCTCAAATCATTAAATACATCTCTCCAATGGATTAGAACCCTCCTCCACTGAAAAGAAGTACTGAAATGCTTTAGATCTGAAAAGATCTAAATCCCACTTGATGCAACTTACAAAGGCAATCAAACCCTAAACAGGATTTGCAATGTAGTTGGAAGTGGAAGCTTGGCCAAATGCTGGATAGTGGATCAATGAAACACATCTTCCTCCAAAGAGCTACTCCATGGAAGGAGAGAGGATACCTAAATAGGAAACCCTATTCCCTTTGGCTAACCATCCAAGAGAACTCGAGTTGCTCAAGCAACCACAAATCATCAACAACCCTTCCTTGAGCCCTCTCCTTCCTTTTTATAAAAATGAGATGTGAAAAACCCTAAACCACTTCAATTGCATTAGCCGATTTCACACTGAATTCCTCCTTCTAGAACTGCGTTGATCACCTAGGAGGTTCAATACACTTGGACTGTCTTGTGATTTGGTCCTATTGACCCAGTCAAATAGCTTAGCCCTGTTCATACACAAGTGGTTTTTATGTAACCAACTCATATTTGTCCCTGTTCACATTGAGCATGTATTTATTTTTAGATCGAAGCAGTGTTGCATATCCTCCATTAGTCTATTATTCATAAACATGAAAAATAAAACAAAATTCTAATGTTCCAATTAGCTTAGCTAATTTAGGAACATTACATATGTGCAAAGGGGCTCGGTATCCCCATTTGTTGGATTCCAAGGATGCACAACACATAGAGGATAACCAAGTCTTCTAGGTCCTGTTCCAGAGTAGCGTGGAAGCAGCCATCAATTATCGACCTCGGCTGTCCCAAGCAGTGTATGATAGATACAAAAGTCTTTCAGCATTCCAGGTTACCATGCACAACATTCAGATCCATGGCCACAAGGATAAAACATGGAAGTCACTTCCTTATATGGTGGCAGATGAGAAAATTGATAGTGTGATTATGCTATGGCCTCCTGCCTAGAAGATAGGCTTCAAAACTAGTGCAAAGGGCACTGCAGGTACTAGCATGACACAAGTGCTCCCACCTATTATCATCAAGGATATTGGAGGCCTGAGCAAGGGTATAGGGAAGGACTCAGGCGCAGCCACGAAAAACGACAAGTAGCCAAAGCAGACCACCTAGAAGGACACCGAGGCTGAAACCCAGGCCAATTCGCAGCCAGATTTGGGCATGGAAGAAGTAAACATCGGAGGTACCACCTCCCCCCAAGGTGCAAAGAGAATAGGTGAGCCTGTCAAGGGCCCCCAATCTAGAGCAGCAAATCACTGACTTACAGGAAAAATTTCATCCCGAAACACCTCCGCAGATACGAGCCCAGCATGTTGCGCTGGTGACCGCGGCTATAAACACCATTATAGGGTAGATTTCTCAGGGCGCTCAGTTACTAGAGATATCCATGCAGTTATGGACCAAGGTCCAGCGCGATCCGATCCTCAGGAAAATAAATCAGGACTTGCCGTGAGAAGGAGGAAGATTTCGAGAAGATCGAGGCTACATTACCCATCTTGATTCATGCATAGCGTTTGGCACGATTGAGGACCAACAGCACCCTCCAAGATGAGATTGAGGAGGTCTGGCATAAGAAGCACGTCATCAGACAATGCTTAAAGCATTGGGCTGCTGTAGTCCTCCAGCTCTCATAGGATGTTGATGTTGTTGTTAAGTGACTAAATCAAACACTGGAGAGTGTAACCGCGGCGACAGAAGGATAGACATCACAGAAGCTCATGGATATTTCACAGAGCACTGCTGCTCAGAGTCAAGAATTACTACCCCCGCTGGTCGTAACCGTCAATGAACTGCGCACGCAAGTGGAAACCCCAGCACCACAGTGACTCGGGATGAGTCACAATATTGTGTTGGGGGATTGTTGGAATAGGGTCCTCCAAAGGTTGTGAATTGGGACAATTTTGAGTATTTTTGTATATTTTTGGCATATTTTAGTCTAGTGTAGGGGTTTTGGGGTGGGTTAAAGCCCCGAAAGCATTTTAATGTGTCAAAGGGTAGACCTAGAGTCTGTAAACCACGGTTTGCGGACCACAGGAAATATTAGGCTAGATCATTATAAATAGAAGGACATTTTGAGTCAATATGGGGGAATGAATTGGAATTTATGCTACGTGTGAACTATTAGATCTGTATGGTTGATTGAGTAAGGACTCCTACTATATGTGTGCACAGAGATCCTCAGTCCTGTTGTGTGCGGACCCTGCTGCAGTGTGCACAGGTTGGGTTTTGGGTATTGTAAGTAGATTTGAAGGATTAATGAATGCATAAGGTTGTTGGAATATCTGAATCTATTGGAAATTGTTGTTTATGTGAACCTGTGATATATGCTTATGCTATACATGCTTCTATGTTGTTGATTTGAGCTGCGATAGTCATTGTGTTATTTATTTATACTGTGATTTGGATATGTTTCTGTTATACTTTATGCCAAAATACTTGTGATAACTGCGTTAATGTTATATAAGTCTATGATCTTCTAGTTAATGTGATTACCATTGGTATTACGCATGTGGATGTGAAGGATTTTAGTAGATTAAAGCTCTGTGATATAAGATCTGGTAATTGTAAGGTTGAATGTAGCCCTACTTGACTTACCTACTCTCTCCCAGGGTGCAGAAACCTGGTTCCAACACCCTCCCATACTGCTTCGGGTGAGACTTTGTTCTGCACAAGTAGGTCTCTTCCGAAAGGGCCAGTAGTATAGGGGTTTGTTGGCAAACCTTAACCTCCGAACCTAGGTCAGGACCCCTCGAGCCAACAACCACTCTTCTTTGAAGTACCTGGTCAACAAGGCTGTGTTGGGGGGGAATATCTGCAGATGGTTGATGTTATTTTATGAATATGAATCTGAATTAATTTTAAAACCTAGGAGACTGAATGCTAGGCTAGATCATCTGTCACGAATTGAAAGTGGAGAAGAGTCAACTAGCTTGGAAGACGACTTACTAGACGCACATTTATTTTCCATTTAGGTATTTGATGATCATTTCGAAGATATTATTCATTTCTTGACCACTATAAATGTTCCCACTGAATATAATCTGAAACATAAGAAATATCTGATCACATGCGCAACACATTTGTAATATCCCAAAAGGGACTTCTCAAAAAAACGGGCCTGAAAAATGCATTTTTCAGGGATGTGTGCTTTAGAAACCAATATCATCCCTTGGATTCCTTATATCTGATAATGTAAGACCCAATTCCAAGAGGATATTAGAAACCAAACAAACTAGGTGAGGCAAACAGGCCTCCCACACCTAGTATGGCTTGATAAATGTCCAATGAAGGACTGCAGCAATATATAAACATTGTATTAGAGTAGTAGTAGGCTAATAACACATGTTATATGTTAATAAATGCGTTAATAACAGTAATATATTCAGCAACAAGGAAAGGGATCTATTCCTTTAACCAAAATTGGGGAAAGACAGTGACTTCAGCCCTAAAAAGGTCATTATGAGAAATATGCGTAAAAAAAGAGGAACATGAAGGTTTTATCTGTTATCTTAGGTCATGTGGGACTCCCATACCAAATTTCAGCTAAAAAAAATCATTCTAGCTAAGTTAAACAGGTCTCCCACTCCCGACAGAGCTAAAAAAGGCTCAATCCCCACGGCTTAGCTAATGCAGAATTTACTGAAGCTTAAGCAGCATGATTTTCTGAAGATATTATATGCAATATGTTTTTAAAATCAGTAAATAATGTCTATTATATATATCATACAATGTACATGAGAAAAACAGAGGTTTGACATGAATAAACCCTCAAATAGAGGTGTTTCACAATGTATTAAGAATGAAGAATTTGACAGCGTAATTTTCAGAGGGATGAAGTAGTGTTTTATTATATCTCAGATATAGATCAGACCCATATGCAAAACAATATATCTATTATAGATCTGCAAGCCAAAGAGGCCCTTATTTACACTCCCCTTGGGGATCTCAACAAATGATGAATCACAGTGAGTAGATCTGAGATCTAAATCATATTTCTACAGCAGTATTCAGAAATTCTGTAGTATATACAATATTAATATTTCATATATAAAGGGTGCATGGATTGGTTGGCCAATCCATGGATCACCTCAGTGAAAGGAAGGATCCTTTTCACTAGAGATCTCTCCTCTAGGAGAATTTCCAAACCCTCTAAAACTTTGCTTTGCAAGGAGGATGCAGTGTCTTCATGGAACTATGAAGATGGTGATGTATAATACTTTGGCTTGATGCCAATATCAAAACTGAATCTCCAACAATGGATGCAATCTTCCAGGAGGTTAAAAGACACACTCATTGTGAAGAGGCTCCAATAGAAGCTCCATTTGAACAGATCTAGTATTCCACTTGTTGTAGCTTACAAAAAAACCAAACCCTCACTGGATCTGTGTTTCAGTTGGAAGTATAAGCTTGGTCTCTAACTTGATAGTGGACAAGCAATACAATCTCTCCCAAGAGCTCCTCAATGGGAAGAGATGGAACCCCTAAACAGGAAATGCCAATGCTAAACGGCATATTCAATATAGGATAAACAGACAAGAGAGTTGTGTGTCTAAACAGACAGAAAATAAGAAATAATATCATGAACAACCTCAACATGTTTCCTTCCCCTTCCTTTTATAAGATGAGAGCTTGCCAAAACCCTAAACCACCTTCATTCATTTAACCATTTTCACATGGAGGACCTCCTTCTAGAACTGC
Organism: Pinus albicaulis; assembly: GCA_034641835.2. Taxonomy (NCBI): domain Eukaryota; kingdom Viridiplantae; phylum Streptophyta; class Pinopsida; order Pinales; family Pinaceae; genus Pinus; species Pinus albicaulis. The sequence goes on along the minus strand of CM076583.1, from coordinate 133,331,957 downwards.
GCTGATCCTCTAAGAGGTTCAATGCATCTGGACTATGTTGTGATTTGGTCTTGTTGACCGAGTGAAATGGCTCAATCATGTTTCACACACAAGTGGATTTTATCATGACAGGCCTGATTTACCTTTGTTCACATTGGGCATGTATTTATTCTTTTATTAGGAGTTTTTGACCCTCCTTTACATAATTATTCTTTAAACAAAGAAAACAAAATGAAATTGAATATTCCTATTAAAATAGGAATATTACAGTCCCCCTCTCCAAAATGTTGCTTGTCCTCAAGCAACTCACAAGGAATTTGTAAAATCTCCAATGGAGTTGTCTCCTCCCAAGAATGCAAGTTTTCCTTTGGTGGATGAACCAAATAGTTGTTATCATGAAATACTGGGAGATACATAAAAGAATCATATGTTTTCCATTGGTCCCTTCAAGGCATGAGAGATGGTAAACATTGGGCACTTCAACCACCATGAGAAAATCCAATATCCATGCTATCATCCAAACAGAGTGAGCCATCCTTGACAACTCAAAGAAATAGTTACCAATCCCCACCATATGTAATGTGTAGGTGCTCCATGGCTGGAAGTGAGAGTTAAGAATACTCAACTCATGTTGTCTCTCCCTCCATATATGATAAATATGGAGTTGATGATCTTGGGATGCAATAATTTAGTCCTCATGAAGCCAAAAGAGACTTGGAACTTCATGATTCCCTTCATGGATTCTAGTGAACCTTCTTGCCCAATCTTCCATGCATATAGTGAATAGAGTATCTTCACCATATGTGTTCCAAAAGAAACATGGACTAAGTGTCATATGATATATTGGATGGTGAGAATAGTCCCTCCCTTGAGACCAGCATTGTCCTTCATCTTGCTGCCTCAAATCATAGTACAATAAGTGGCCATCGCACCACCTTCTTGCTGCAAAAAGATTCTTCAAAGCTTGCAAATAGTAGAGGGTAATAGGTGTTGGCTGAATATGATTCAAACAACACATGTCTTGCTGCAAATTCTCCCAAGTGAGAGACTTCTTCCAATGACATAAGCCCAACACATGGCTTCTAGCATAAGAAAACAAATGATACAATGTAGTAGCCATACAATGTTCTATCCTCCTCTTGAAGCATGAATGAATATGGGATATTTCATTCCCAAAGGACACACTCAACCAGTGTGTCATCCCTCCTCTCATGTTCCCAAAAAATATCAGAGCATCATCATCATCATCATATAAAAAGCTCCCTCATACCAACTCATGAGAAGGTTACATTTTCCCCCAACCCAAGGTACATACATGATTATGATATTCATTCTAAATAGAAATACATGTACATACATCATAGGTATAAGAAAATGTATGGACATAGAATTCATCATGGGGTGCCCATACTTTTTTCTTTTCAACCCAAGCAACCATGCCTCCTTCTTATGCATCTCTTTCTCAAAATACAAGGCATGAGACAAGAAAATCAAAAATTTTGGGTGGTGTCCAAACTCAACCAATAGAAACCAGTGCAGGTCATCTCCTCCCTGCTTCAGATCTAGATGTGGTAAGTGGTTTACATACCACTTAATTTCTATCCTCATAATCCCATCATGGCTGAAGGTGAAATGTATATTTGGTGCTTTAGGGAAGCACCCATCATGCTGCAAGACCTCCCTTAGCCCATCAAGGGAGTGGCCAAGTTTGAGAATAGTCTCGGCCCAAACCATTTCATCCAAAAGGAATGCAACCACATCACCATTTGGCATCCAAATCAGAAAAATTTTGATGGTCCCATGATTCCAATGGTCTACCTAAGGGATATGCGCAGTCCTTCCAACTGCTACTTGAGAATGTCATGTGGCAATTTGTCCTCCAACAAGGTACCAGTTGTGCATGAGTGCCCATTTACTACGTAGCAATACACAACAATATATATCAGATTTACATGATCAAAATAACAAGACAATGTGCCGTACATTCCTTCCAGAACATCATGATGAGTATGGAGAGATTCCAACCCATATTATTTCAATAATAGCCATAGCAACAAGGACTCTTGCTGCCTCCTTGCATCATCAAAATGCAGATAATGGAGCAATAATACATTTATGGACATGTAAGTTGTCTCATCAACCAAGCACAAACCAGCTCCCTTATACATCATGGGGAATTTATCCTTCCTCCCAAAGCAATATACATACATGAAATAAATCTCAAAGATAAATACATGTGAGCACATGAGACATATCTCCGACAAAGGTAAACACATGGACATAAGATTTGGCATAGGATGTCCAAAATCTCTTCTTAATAGCCACAACAACCATGCCTTATTCTTATGCATCCAATCATTGAGACTCAAGGCATGAGTTAAAGAAATATAAATTTTTGGGTAATGCCCAAACTCACCCAAAAACAACCAGCGCAGCCATGCTTCTTATTGGCCTGTATCATAGATCCGCAAGGGGTTTGGAAACCTCTTGCTCCATACTGCCATCCACTCATCCCAATGTGGGTGATGGATCTCTTTCTGCCATTGCTTGGTATCCTCCCAAGGTAGGACACCATGCTCCTCCAACATTTGAATAACTTTTCACCTCATGAAATGTTGAAGTGCACCTCCAATGGGATCTCCTGATGAGACCTCCTCCTCATGCATGGCCTTCCAAAACCAAAGAGGCCTTGGATCTTCTGAAAGTAGAAGTCTCTCTTTGATTTGTGGCATGCTTATTGAGAGAGTGTCATCTAGAGAGGACAAAGAGTTTCTCATCCCAAGATGTCTACCCTTTGACATCTCTTCCTCCATGGCTTCCTGAATGAAGCTGGCATCTAAATGTTCTCATGAGGAATGGGTCCTTAACTCTTCACTACTGCTCTTGGACAACGTAGTGCAACCCTTATGCTCTATATTATCAGTAAGTGATGATCCTAGGTCATACAAAAGCCTATTTCCATAATCTTATGAAATATATGTTGCAGTAATAGGAGGTGGAAACGCAATCATAACTTGCTGGACTTTGGGAACACCTTGCATGGCTGCAAGAGTTCTTTCTTTCACAATGTTGGCTTCCTCAACTAGAGGTGTTGAAGGCTGCCCCTCTGAGGCTGTCATAGTGCTAATGAAAATCTCCTCAAGAGATAGTGAGGACTTCTCTTCCTCAAATATCTTGATCACCCTTTTACTACAAGGTCTCTTCTCTTCCTTCATTTGGATGAATTGAGGAAAAGTTAGAGTCTCCTTGAAGGCTCTAGAGTGTCTCTTGTACTATGTCAAGTACATACTTAGAATATCATGTTATAAGTTCTCTTATTTCTCTTCACTCCCTCTATGAGAATAGGAAGTGCCTGGGCCTTCTTCTTCTTCTTGAAACCTTCTAGAGGTCTCATTGCAACTTTCTTCTTTCTTCTGTTTGACCTCTTTGGAGAGGCTCTTCTTAGATCTAAAAACTAATGAGAGTAATCTCATCCTCTCCATAATTATAAACTCTAATCCTTCTCTTTAGTCTTCTTATAGCTAGATCTCACAGGCTGAGCCAGATATCATACTTTGATACCACTGTAATATCCCAAAAGGAACTTCTCAGCAAAACAAGTTTGAAAAATGCATTTTTTAGGGTTGTGTGCTTTAGAAACCAATATCAGCCCTTCGATTCCTTATATCTGATAATATAATACCCAATTCCAAGAGGATATCAGAAACCAAACAAACTAGGTGAGGGAAACAGGCCTCCCACACCTAGTATGGCTTGATAAATGTCTAATGAGGGACTGCAACAATATATAAACACTTTATTGGAGTATTAGTAGGCTAATAATGCATGGGATGTGTTAATAAAAACTTTAATAACAGTAATATATGCATCATCAAGTAAAGGGATCTATTCCTTTAACCAAAAGTGGGGAAAGACAGTGACTTAAGCCCTAAAAAGGTCATTTTCAGAAATATGCATAAAAATAGAGGAAAGTGACGGTTTTATATGTTATCTTAGGTCATGTGGGACTCCCATACCAAATTTCAGCTAAAACAAATCATTCTAGCCTAGTTAAACAGGTCTCCCACTCCTGATAGGGCTAAAAAAGGCTCAATCCCCAGGGCTTAGCTAATGTAGAATTTACTAAAGCTTAAGCAGCATGTTTTTCTAAATCTATTAGATGAAATATGTTGTAAAAATCAGTAAATAAGGTCTATGATATAAATCATACAATGTACATGTGAAAAACAAAGGTTTGACATGAATAAACCCTCAAATAGAGGTGTTGCACAATGTATTAAGACTAAAGAATTTGACAGTGTGATTTTCAAAGGGATGAAGCATTTTTTTATTATATCTCAGATCTAAATCAGACCCATATGCAAAAAAATAGAGCTATTATAGATCTGTAAGCAAAATAGGCCCTTATTTACACTCCTCTTGGGGATCTCAGCAAATGATGAATCACAGTGAGTAGATCTGAGATCTAAATCAAAGTTCTGTAGTATTATTCATAAATTTTGTAGTATATACAATAGTAATATTTCATATCTAAAGGGTACATGGATTGGTTGGCCAATCCATCGATCACCTCAGTGAAAGGAAGGATTCTTTTCACTAGAGATCTCTCCTCCAGGAGAATTTCCAAACCCTCTACAACTATGCTCTGCAAGGAGGACACAGTATCTTTGTGGAACTGCACAAATGGTGATGTAGAATACTTTGGCTTGATGCCAAGATCAAAACTGAAGCTCCAACAATGGATGCACTCTTCTAGGAGGTTAAAAGACACACTCACTGCGAAGAGGCTCCAATACAAGCTAGATCTGAACAGATCTAGTATTCCACTTGTTGCAGATTACAAAGAAAGAAAAAACTCATTGGATCTGCATTTTTGTAGGAAGTAGAAGCTTCATCTCAAACCTGATGGTGGACGAGAAATACAAGATCTCCCAAGAGCTCCTCAATGGGAAGAGATGGAACCCCTAAAAAAAAATTCCAATGCTAAACAACATATGCAATCTAAGCTAAACAACCAAGAGAGTTGTGTGTCTAAACAGACAACAAATCAGAAATAATATCATGAAAACCTCAACATGTTGCCTTCCCCTTCCTTTTATAAGATGAGAGCTTGCAAAAACCCTAAACCACCTTCATTCATTTAACCCTTTTCACATGGAGGACCTCCTTCTAGAACTGCGCTGATCTTCCAGTAGATTCAATGCATCTGGACTGTGTTGTGATTTGGTCGTGTTGACCCAGTCAAATGGCTCAATCCCATTTCATACACAAGTGGATTTTATCAAGACAACCCTGATTTACCTTTGATCACATTGGGCATGTATTTATTTTTTTATTAGGAGTTTTTGACCCTCCTTTACATAATTATTCTTTGAACAAAGAAAATGAAATGAAATTGAATATTCCTATTAAAATAGGAATATTACAACATTGTACTTTGATTGTTGGCTAGCTGTACAATCTAGGCACCGATGAAGTGCTAAGAAGGTATGTGTTGGAATTTTAAATACGAGATATATTAACCAAGGTTAATTGAGGAGTTGATGGAGGTCACTATGCAGGGAAAGAAACTTTGCAGAAGAATTTATGAGCTAGTTTATGGTGGCCCATGGTGCACAGTGATGCACATGAATATTGTCTCACTTGTGATGTATGTCAAAGGACGGGGATACCGTAGTGCAAATATGAGATACCCTTTCACCCACAAATGATTTTGAAAGCTTTTGAAAAATGGTCCATTGATTTTTTCGGACCGATCGACCATCTAGGAAAGAAGGCAAGTGTGCGCTACATAATCACTGCAACAGACTATGTGACTAGATGGGTTGAGGCTAAGCCTGTGAAGGATTGTCATTTGGGGAATTTTGAGGTCCAAAATGGGCCTCTGAAGGAAATTATAAAATAATATTTGAAATGATAAAATAAGATTTGATTACATCATCAAATTTTAGAGGGAAAAAAGAAAAAAATTCTTTTTCAACTCACATTTTCATCTTATATCCCAATGTTTTTACTAAAATTTCAAGTGGGGGTGCTCGGTGGATGAAAATTTTAGTTCCTCATCCAAAGAGTGCCTATGTTACATACTTTCGATGTATCTTGCCACACGAAAAATGATAAATACATGAAAAACATGATTGCAATCACGTATTTTTATGTATTTCTCATTTTTCATGTAGTAGGGTCCATCAAAAGTATGCAACATGGGTACTACTTGGATGAGGAATTAGTTTTTGCATCCAAAAAGCACTCCCACACAAAATGTGAGTAAAAAATTTAGGAGATAAGTTGAAAATACGAGTTGAAAAGGTACTTTTATTATTTTATTAATTTTTAATATTTTTACCCTTTTACTTAAAAAATGGTGAACCATCGCCCATGGTTGTAATATTCCCAAATTTGAACATCATACTTGGAATATTAGAGTCCTTAATTTTATTAATTAATTAAATAAATAAAAGGGTGGAGGGACCCACAAACCCCAAAGATAAATAAGATCCACTTTTTTGTGTGAATGTCGACTAATTAAGCCTATATCTGCAAAATGAGGTAGTTGAGCAACTACTAATGTGAATGAGATTGGAGATCATGTCTCATTTAATGAGAAAGATCTTGGAGGGTTGATTCAGTCAACTAAGATCTTGAAGATGTCAAACAAAGGATCATTCAACATTCATGATCAAGTGATGGAAGATCATGTGCAAATGAAGCACACATGATGGAGGAGGTGTACATTGTAGCTAGACTTGTTGGTTGATTTGGTCAAATAGCGCAGTCCCACTTGGAGGATCTTGTCCACATGTGACTGCGCAGTTGAGATTAGGACCAAGGATTGGGAAGGCTAAAACATTATAAAGGAGATGAAGGGAAAGGTGAAAGGCATCTTGGATTATTTGATGTATGATCTTTTAGATCTGGAATTGTCAAGTGACATTCCATTGTGCATTCTTGGGCTGTTTAGCAGATATTGTAGGTGTTGTTCAGCACAGGGTGTTCCCGAGCAGGAATCCCACCTCTTTCTTTGGGTAGCTTTGGAAAGAAGATTTCTCTTCATTCTACATCAGGCATTGGTGCCACATCTCTTCTCTACTTTTTGCAGAACATTCATAGTCAGAAATATGTAGATTTCTGAAGATCAGTTTGGAAGGTGGAAGTTGTCTTCAGTACTTCAGCTGGAGAACAAGGTGAGGTGTTATTCCCATCACTTGGGCTTATAGGTGAGCACTTCCAGAGCCACATTTCAGATCTAACATCAGGACAAAAGTTATTTCCCTCCTAGCAGCAGTATTCCCTTCAGGAATAACGTTGTTCCTTTTGGAGATCTAGAAGGAGGAAGGAAGTTGCTAGTATTTCAACTAGAAATCCTGTGAGGGATCATCCCCTCACATTTCCATCAGTCTCACCATCAGCCTGGAGTTTATTGCAGCATTTTTCAGTAGGCAGAAGGCCCCTCTTTCCCTCACAGCACAGTTTCTAGTGGCAGCTGTGTTGCTGCAGCTGAAATCATCATTGGACAATTGAGTTGCTAGATCTAGGGATTTTACCTCATAGATCTAAAGAAGGGATCAACCCTTCAATATTAGATCTGATATGATATCATATTTCAGCCATCTATTTGTCAAATCTAGCTTCAGATCTATATTTCCCAGCAAATCAAGGATCAAACCCCGGGGAGGTGATTTTTCCAAAGTTACAGATCTGGAAAATCCTTTCTGGGTTATCTTGGGAATCCATCACATTGGTTAGATCTTGAATCTTGGCATCATCAGAGCTCCGGATTTGAGTAGATCTGCATTCTCCTTTTCAGCCTACACCTATATGCTCATGTTCAGCTGAAAGGACTGTGTAGTATTTACTCTGGTGCCTCCACAGTTACGATGCACCTATTGTATGCATGTTTTCAGGGTGATCGTAGCTCATATTTTGGCTAGATCTACCTATATTCTATACTTGTGTAACTGAATCTTCTCCAATATAATAAAATGGCTCAGCTCTTTCTACATATTCTTATGTGTACTTATATTTATTGTTTATTTTGTTGTAAACTCTTATATTGTGTGAAGTATTACTGCATTATCCCTTTTGGGATATTACAGTGGTATCAGAGCATGATCTTTGGCTCAGCTTGTGGAAAATTCATCTTTTACATCTAGAAGAACAAGCAGATGGATGAGATCTATCATGGAGGATGAAAAATTTGTCACTCCTTTCTATAGAGCCATGAAAGATCTCTCCAAGGAGGTCAATGAAATTAAGAAGGAAGGGTAGAGAGAAGATCCAAGAAGAAGATGTGATGAGGAAAGTACTTCCTATCAGTAGAAAAGAAAACCGGAGAATCCTGGATCTCCTCATAGATCCACTATGCCACTTTCTTTGAATAAGGTGAGAGGTATATAAGTGAAGGAAGGAATGAACTTGAGACTCATAAGACTCTTAGTCTATATCTTGAAGAGTACAAAGAATAGTCTAGAGCTTTCAAGGAGAAGCTAACTCTCCAACAATTCTTCCAGATTAAATAAGAAAGAGGATCCTATAGCAGGAATAGAAGGAAGAGGCATAATAGATTTTATTTGCCTACATTTGATGGATCTCCATGAAGCAATGTTAAGGCTTGGAGGAGGGAGTTAGATTCATTTTTCAAGATACATCTTGTGGCTGAAGAAGAGGTTGTTAAAATTGCAGCACTTCATCTCTTAGATGAAGCAGAAGATTGGTGGTCTGGGCACCTAGAGCATGCAAAGGTAACCAAGTATTCAGATTTATTTCATAGTTTGAGGAAGAATTTTGATGTGGAGAAGACAGAGATGTGCTACAAAGAGACATCTCCCAAGGAAACCAAGGAGAATGTTAATCTTGTCACTCTGGACAATAGGTCACTACTTTCACCACCTGTTGCAGAAGTACTTGTATCTGGAGAAGAGACACTTGCATCTTTGCAAGGTAGTATTGAGCTCTTGACATATGGAGTCCCATTAATGGATCAGGAGATGCATGAGGAGAAGAAGGAAGATACCAGCACTGGTACACTTGAATAAAAGAGGTCATCACTCTTACCAGTAGTTGGAGACACTATTGTCCCGGTTGGAGGAACTCTTGTGTCCTGTCAAGAGGTTCCCACATATCAGCTGATCCAAGGTATGCATAAAATTTCAACACATATTGTTTGAATACCAATGCATAACCAAGGGTTAGAATTTTTTTTTGATTTGAAGCAGAGACATATCACAGCATAGAGGACCCTTGATCTAATCAAGGAGGAGACTGAAAAATATCCCTTTTCATTAGTGTTGAGCTACATTCAACCCTATGAGTTGAGATGTATAGTTTTAGAAAATCGGATTAGCATTATCCTATGTACAATGGATGATTATGAGATCAGTATTGTGCCTTAATTTGAGACATCATATGTACTACCTTGCAGATCTACAACGCTATCACTAAGTAGCTGTGACAAATAAGGGGCTTCATCACTCTTGGAGCATTCTGAAGGTAGCTTCAATCATGGAGCAATGGAGATAAAGATGAAAACGAGTAGACATCTTGAGATGAGGAAATTTTTCTCCTTTCTAGATGACACTTTCTCCGTGAGCATTTCTATGCTCAAAGAGAAACTTTGACTTGCAGCAAACCCAAAACTTCTTTGGTTTTGGAGGGCATTTGGTGGAGAGAGAATCTCATTGAGAGATCTCATTAGAGATGCATTTCAACATTTCATGAAGTGCAAAGTTCTTCAACAGTTTGGGGAATATTTTATTCTACAAAGGGAGGATGCCATGATTATGCAGTACCTCATTCATCACACACATGGGGATGAGTGGATGAGGAATATAAGAAATGGGTTGCATAACCACTTGCAGATTTGTATGGGCCAGCATGCTTGGTTACGTTGGTTGCCATTGGGAGATTTTTTTCACTCTCCAAAGGCTCCTATTTTTCTGATCAATGCCTTGAAAAACACATATGAAATGAAGAAGGAGGCATGGTTGTGCTGGCTGCTCTTGGGTGAGTATGGTTACCACCCAATAGCTCATCATTTTCTGAATCATGCCTTGTGTGTCAATGATAAATTGCAGCAAAGGAAGGCATGTTCATTTTGGTTTCACTAGAAAGAGTTTGGCCACCACATGAAATCTCCTATGTCTATGTGTTTTGTATTGTGTAAAATTTGGCATAATGATCTCATGATGTGCATTGATGATGCTTCTTTATATTGGGCTGATGTGACATTCCATAAGTCCATTAGTATGCTTTTGATTCATGATTCACATGAGGAGGAGAGAAACAAACAAGATCTCTTGTTGCTTTGGTTGCTTTTGGGGGAGTTTGGCTTGTCCATTTTACATAGAGGAGATGGAGGATTGCAAAAAATGGCCTTACTTCGGTGGTTACTCTTAGGAGAATATGGTTTGACATCTCTGTCTACCCATATAGCTCCTTCCCTTCCTATTTTTCATAACATTGGAATGATGCTTGGACCCAACAAGGCCAACAGGGCTAAGTATGAGAGCATATCAATCCTCAATCTAATTCATGAAACATGGGATGGAGACATGTATTGTGTGATGGAGCTTTTCCTTTGTGAAGAGAACCACCTTATTTTATGCACCTCATGTATTGGTGATGATGTTGGACATCATATGGTTGTCACTTGGTACTTCATGATGGAAGGAGGACATCTAACCAAACAGTTGGAGGTCATTCTTTATGTTTTTAAAAGACAACTTTGGAACCAAACATGCATGATCCATTGCAAAAAATGGAGGAAGCCTTCTTTATGTGGATTCCATTTGGAGGGGAATAGATGAATTTGCATCTACTTTTGGAGTTGCTTGAGGACAAGCAACATTTTTCCGGGGGGGACTGTAATATTCCCAAATTTGAACATCATACTTGGAATATTAGAGTCCTTAATTTTCTTAATGAATTAAGTAAATTAAACGGTGGAGAGTCCCACAAACCCCAAAGATGAATAAGATCCAATTTTATGTGTGAATGTGGACTAATTAATCCTAGATCTGCAAAATAAGGTAGTTGAGCAACTACTAATGTGAATGAGATTGGAGATCATGTCTCATTTAATGAGAAAGATCATGGAGGGTTGATTTAGTCAACTAAGAGCTTGAAGATGTCAAACAAAGGATCATTGAGAATTCATGATCAAATTATGGAATATCATGTCCAAATGAAGCACACATGATGGAGGAGGTGTACATTGCACCTAGACTTGTTGGTTGATTTGGTCAAACAATGCAGTCCCAGTTGGAGCATCTTTTCCACATGTGACTGTGTAGTTGAGATTAGGGCCAAGGCTTGGGAAGGCTCAAACATTATAAAGGAGATGAAGGCAAAGGTGAAAGGCATCTTGGATTATTTGATGTATGATCTTTTAGATCTGGAATTGTCAAGTGACATTACATTGCATTCTTGGGTTGTTTAGCAGAGATTGAAGGTGTTGTTTAGCACAGGGTGTTCCCAGGCAGGAATCCCACCTCTTTCTTTGAGTAGCTCTGGAAAGAGGATTTCTCTTCATTCTACATTAGGCATTGGTGCCACATATCTTCTCTTCTTTCTGCAAAACATTCATATTCAGAAATCCACAAATTTCTGAAGATCAGTTTGGAAGGTGGAAGTTGTCTTCAGTACTTCAGCTGGAGAACAAGGTGAGGGATTATTCCCATCACTTGGGCTTATAGATCAGCACTCCCAGATCCACATTGCAGATCTATCATCAAGCCAAAATTTACTAACCTCCTAGTAGCAATATTCCCTTAAGGAATAACGTTGTTCCTTTTGCAGATCTAGAAGGAGGAAGGAAGTTGCTAGTATTTCAGCTAGCAATCCTATGAGGGATAATCCACTCACATTGCCATCAGTATCACCATTAGCCTGGAGTTTATTGCAACATTTTTCAGCAGGAAGAAGGCCTCTCTTTCCCTCACAACACAGTTTCTAGTGGCAGTTGTGTTGCAGCAGCTGAAATCATCATTGGAGGATTGAGAAGCTAGATCTAAGGCTTGTAGCTCATAGATCTGAAGAAGGGATCAGACCTTCAAGCTTAGATATAATCTGATATCATATTTCAGCCATCTATTTGTTAGATCTAGCTTTAGATCTGTATTTCCTATTAAATCAGGGATCAAACCCTGGGGAGGTGATTTTTCCAAAGTTGCAGATCTGGAAAATCCTTTTTGGGTTATCTTGGGAATCCATCACATCGGCCATATCTTGAATCTTGGCATCGTCAGAGCTCCGAATTTGAGTAGATATGCATTCTCCTTTTCATCCTGCACCTATATGCTCATGTTTAACTGAAAGGACTACGCAGTTTTTACTCCAGTGCCTCCCCAGTTACGCTGTACCTGTTGTATGCATGTTTTGAGGATGATCCTAGCTCATCTTTTTGGCTACATCTACTTACATTCTATACTTGTGTAATTGAATCTTCTCCAATATAATAAAATGGCTCAGCTCTTTCTACATATTCTGATGTGTACTTAGATTTATTGTTTATATTGTTGTAAATTCTTATATTGTGTGAAGTATTACTGCATTCTCCCTTTTGTGATATTACAATGGTTGACATCATCATCTTGAATCCTAATGGTTCTTAAAAATTTGATTTTTTTTGTACATTTTTCTTAGGAGGCCCATTTTAGACCTCAAAATTCCCCTAATGAGTGTGGAAACAATTACGCACTTCATTTTTGAAAACATCTTGATTCGATTTGGGTGCCCTAAGATTTTGATGAGAGATCAAGGTCCACACTATTTGAATGAAGCTATCAAATATCTAACTAAATAATTCCATATTCATCACCATAAGAGTACTCTGTATCACCCAAATGCCAATGGTACAATGGAAGATTTTAATAAGATACTGGAGACCGCACTCACTAAGATTTGCAATGCTAATCAAAATAACTGGGATGTGCACATACCTACAATTCCTTGGGCATACAGAACCACGTGCAAGAAGTTTACAAGAAATATATCGTTCATAATAGTGTATTGGAAGGAAGATATTATGCCTTTGGAGTATATTGACCCAAGTTTTCTCATTGCAGAATTCATTAATATGGCAGAGCAATATGTTATGGAAGAACGATTGTCACATTTGGTCGCAGTGGAAGAATATAGGTTCATTGCATGTTTCTATTAGCAAGTGCAAAAGGTATGCAAAAAGGCTTGGCATGACAGGCACATTAGATAGAAGGTGTTTAAATAAGAGGATCTAGTTATTTTATATGACAACAAGTTTGTGCGCCACCCAGGGAAGTTCAAAATGCATTGGCTCAGACCATATATGGTTAAGGAAATCACAAAAGGAAGTATGGTATGCATGACCACGTTAAGAGGAGAAGAAGTTCCTGGGTATATCAATGGAATATTATTAAAACCATATACGAAAAACCCTCTCCCTGCATGCACCAAATGACTATATGGATAGAAATATGGGTCTGCACAACAAGGATGGCAGATGTGTAGATAAGTGCGAGGACCATGCAACAACAATGCAGGAATATTGACTCGGTCATAGAGGTTCCATGATATAGTCATTGGAACAATAAATCTGTACAAGATTGCATCTTTACCTGTAATATCCCCAAAATGGGACTGCTAGCAAGGCATGCCTAAAAAATGCATTTTTCAGGAATTCATGCTACAACACTGGAAACTAGCCCTTGGATCCCTTAGATATAATAATATAATACCCAAATCCAAGAGGAGATCAGAAACAAATATTTCTAGGTGGGTTAAATAGATCTCCCACACCTAGTACAACTGGAAAATTTCCCAAAGAAGGGACTGCAGCACTATGTGACAAAACTATTCAGAAAATAGCACAGTTTAGCCAAATATATGTAGGAGGCAAATATGGAGGCTCAATATGATTTTTTATAACAATAAATCAGAGTAATATTGAAACCCTTTCATTACAAAATAGAAAGAAATAGACTTTACATGAAGAAATACTCAAAATAAGAGGCTGTAACCAGATGATATGACTGTACAAGCTTGATAGTGTTATTTTATTAGCTAAAAAGAGATGTAAGTTACACTTCAGATCTAGAGCAGATATGTGTACAAAAGATAGATCTATATCAGATATGTACACTATAGAGTCTCCTCTTCAAAAGCCTCTTAGGGTTTTCAGCAGAAAATGATGTACATGGAGTAGATCTTAGATCTAATGTAGCTGAACTGTAGAATGATTCAAAATTTCTGAAGAAAATACATCAGTATTTAGATCATATTTGAATGGAACAAGTATTATATCTGTAATCCATGGATCACTACAGTGAAGGGAAGATTCCCAACACTAGAGATCTCTCCTCCTTGAAGTGCCAAAAGACCCTGCAACTTTCTCCTAGCAAATAGCATAGTTCTGGAAGATGGACTATGTTGTAGGCCAACATGGTGTGCCCTCAAGCCAAGATATGAAAATGAGCTCTCCTCATCCAATACTCTCTTTCCATGGGGATAGAAGGCTTTCCCACTAAAAAGAGGCACAAGAATGGCTTAGATATGAATATATCTAGCCTCCACTTGCTGCAGCTTACAAACACAACCAAACCCTCAATAGGATCAGTGTTGTGGTTGGAAGAAGATCTTAGCCAAATCAATTATAGTGGTCAAGAAATGCAAGAGTCCTCCAAGATCTACTCAATGGAAGAGGTGGGATTCCTGATCAGGAACACTCTAGTGCTAAAGAACACTATTCTCAGCTAAACATCTAGAGAATGAGAAGTTTCTAAGAAACCAAATCCTTCAGAAATAATATCTTCAATAACCTTCCCATGTTGTCCTCCTCCTCCTTAAATAAGATGGAAACCTTGCCAAACCCTAAACCACCTCAATGATTTAGCTTCATTCACATGATTATCCTCCAACTAAAACTGCGTTGTGCATCTAGGTAATTCAATGTATCTAGACAACGTTGTTGATTTGCTCTAGTTGACCCAGTCAAATGAGTTAATCCCTTTCACACATAAGGGTGTTTTGTTAGGGCAGCCCAAATTTATCCTTGTTCACATGGGCATTGATTTATTTTTCTGTTTGAGGAGTTTAATTTATCCTCCTTTAAAATTTTATTTCTTCAACAAGATAATGAAAAAAAATTGTATATTCCTATTAGCTTGGGCTAATTAAGAATATTACAGTCCTCCCCTCCAAAATGTTTCTTGTCCTCAAGCAACTGATATGGTGAGTGCTACAACTCTGTTGTGAAACCAACTCCAAAAATAGAAGAAAAGAGATATCAATGCCTTAGAAATAAGCCACTTCAAGGGGGCAACCTCCAATACATTACATTAATGAACAATTCTTGGATGATACAAAATACAAAAACTCCTTTCGATATATAGGAGTCCATGGGGCCACAATATAATCCTAGTGGGGCCACAATGTAATCCTAGCCGACCTAAAAATAATAATGTAAGGGCACAATAATAACAATATGGGGGTTACAGGGGTACAACAAAAAAAATAAGGGGGGATACACTAACATAATAAGGGACTGCACTATTAATATAGGGACTTAACATCCCCCTCTCCTTCAAACAAGTGTTGTCCTCAACGCTTGATTATTTCTTTGTGCTCCTGTATAAAAATCTCATCCTCCCATGTGGAATCTTCTACAGGAAAGTTCTTCCACTTGCTGAGATACTCTGAAATTGATCGTACTTGTCGAGTTCTTGTTTCTGTGACTTCTTCAGAACTTCTTTTGATGTGACGTTAATCTTCCTGTTGTTTCATTTGATTCTGCACCAAAGTTAGGTTATCCTTTAAGAGTTGGAGAACTTGTTGTTGATGCTTAATGTGATCTTCCACTAATTTATCATCCATATTAGCTATTATTTGATCCTTCAAACCATCCAACTTAGCCTCCATTTCTGCTTTTAAACCATCTATTTCATCTTCAGTTGCTCTTTGTAAGATCAAAATTTGTTGCACTTGGTACCATAATTTTGATATCTCATACTGCAATTATTCCTCTTCATGCGTCATAGTATATCTTTTTGAGGGATTAATGGGTATGGAATTATTTTTTGGAGGCATTATAGAACCCAATACTGATAAAAATTCTAAAATATTCTCTTGGAATCACTTCAAACTTCTTTTTGAAACAAACGTTATGTAATTTTAAAAACCAAATACACACCTTCTTCTTGATTTCGAGGAGCTCAATATTGAAACTGAATTATCTCTGTGATTTCGGATATTCAATATCTGAAATTTGGCACTAATATAGCCCTCTAAATTCTCTTTTGAATTACAAAGGTCTTACCTAATTTGGATTCTTCAAGGCAAAGTTATGTCCAATCTCCCACAATGACCCAATTTTGGACTGGTTCAGTAGATAGAACTTGTATGACTTGACACGTGTCATTGTTTCCTCCTTTGGCTTTGAAATTGATAGATTGAAAACTAAATTTCGTGCACTTGCAGCCACTTTTTACAACACTCCAATCTGATGCTCAGAGAGAGAGCTATGAATATTTTCCCACGATCACCTCTTTGAGATGAAATTCAGAAGCCTCAAAAAGCCCTAAATTCCACAGATCATATCTCCAAAAATGTTGTGAACCAATATCTGAAATTTTTTGATGATTTTCCTCAAGATTGTGGCTTCACACTCTAAAAATTTCAGCTTTTGAACCTTTGTAGAAAAAAATTTATAGCGAAAATTCCATGTTGACATGTTTGGAGCAGCGAAACCCTAGAATCTCAAAGCTCTGATACCAAATGTTGTGAAACCAGCTCCAAAAATAGAAGAAAAGAGATATCAATGCCTTATAAATAAGCCACTTCGAGGGGGAAACCTCTAATACATTACATGAATGAACAATTCTTGGATGATACAAATGAAAAAACCTCCTTCTATATATAGGAGTCCATGGGGCCACAATGTAATCCTAGCCGACCTAACAATAATAATGTAAGGGCACAATAATAACAATATGGGGGTTACAGGGGTACAAAAAAAACAATAAGGGGGGATACACTAACATAATAAGGGACTACACTATTAATATAGGGACTTAACAAACTCCCTTCCTTTTATGTACATCCCCATAAAAAGTACAAGTACATCATCAATGTAGGGGATCAAAACAATGTTCATACAAACAGAAATTTGTGCACATGGAGGTGGATCATAGTCCCACATGTGGAACCAACATAGAGCATCCCCTACCTGCATCAAATTAAGATGTGGTAAATGGTTTTCCCACCACTTACTTGTTGCCCATACAATCTCACCATAGCTGAAAGTGTGAGATATATTTGGTGCCTTTGGGAAGCACCCATCATGTGGTAAAATCTCCCTTTTCCTTTCGAGGGAGTGGCCAAATTCATAAATTTTTGTGGCCCATTGTTTGCCATTAGATTTACAAGATGTATCACTCCTTCTTGGAGTCATGGCCTACATAAAAATAGTGAAAGAATGCATACAAACAGAAAATGAAACATGTTTTACAAATGTATGTTCTTCACCCCATGTTCTCCTTATACAAGTGGAGTGGTGTATGGATCTTTCCCCTCCTTCCAAGGTAGGAAGAGGTTGCTGAAATAAATCTATCAAAGATTCTTGTTGCTGCTCCAACTCTACAAGGTTCATGCATCTTTGATAATGCTGATATAGTTCTCTTTCAAAGCCCTCCCAATAATAGCTCCTCAAGATTATGTTGTTGAGCTTCATGGAATATGTGTGGTTGAAATATAACACTTCATAAGCTCTTTGTAGTAACTTCTCCTTGAGATTGGAAGCTCTAAACAAGAATATCCTACCATGATTATAGATGACTCCATCAAGGATTGAATAGCTCTCTTCATGCAGCCAGTCATCAAGAATCATGCAAGTATGAAGATCCTTCAAATATTCCACCAGCAGTTTGGATTTCCAATAGGGATCTAATGTGCCCAAAAATGACAGTGTTGATACTGTGTCATCTGAAGTGTCTACCATGTTTTTTTTCTTCTCCTTGACATCTCCCATGTCAAGGGTGTATGTTGGAAAGCCAAGCTTCCCATTTTTCTCCTCCTTGACATCTCCCATGCCAAAGGTATAAGGTGGAAGGTTGCCATTCCTTCCTTGCTGCCCTCCTTGCACATGCACATGCTAAAAATAGAATGGAAGTTCTTGGAAGTTAGTCTCCCATGGAAGGATATCATCTATCCAAAACCTCCTTGGTCTTGCCAAAGTATGCATGTATTACCACCATCTCTCATCATGTATGGAAGAGGATTCTCCAAACAAGTTTGTCTTCTGATTCAAGGATTTCCTTCCTTTCTTCATGATGGTGTCATCCTTCATCCTTGCAGCATATTTTATCAGCGTAGTATGAGATGAGAGAATGGAAAGTGATGTTAAGGGAAAAGTTATTTCCCTCTAATTGTACTTTCCCCATACTCTCAGCGCTCTAGCATGGTCTTCTAATGCTCCCTCCCTCCTTGGATCTATGAAAGAAGCATCAATGTATGAAACAACTTTCATCAAATCCAAATCAGGTGGTCTCCCAGGTGGTATGCCACAATATAATGACGTCTCAACGCTCATTCCCATGTGAAAAATAGATGGGAACATATTATAACTGCTTCCACTGCGCAAATCCATCTTTGATTGCTATGTGGAAGTATCATGGTAAGGAGAAGTTGGAGCAACTCCCCCGTATTCTTCTTCATCACCCACCTTATACAAGATCTCACAGTCTAAGGTGTTCCCTTTAGATGTAGTTAAACCATGAACACCCATCATCTCCTTCGTGTCAAGAGTCTTCATCACAAAGGAATGATCTATCATAGTGTGTGTTCCCAAAATTGGATGCAATGTTGGAACACATTTCCTTCATTGTTTTGTCTCTTTGTCTATCATCATAGACACGTGTTGCTCATCCTCTTCATGTATAGGATCCTTGGGGCCTTCTTGCAAAGATACAAGAGCCCTCTTAGTGGAAACAATGGATTCATCTCCATCTCTTAATGAAATTAGATCTCCCCCTGCTATCACAGCTCTGGAGGAACCTTCCAGCTCTTATTATTTCTTCTCCTCCTCAATGGAGTATACCTTATCAATAAGAGATCCTTTCTTTTGATCTCTCCTTTAAAAAGGAACACTCATGCCTTCTTCTTGAGAAGAATGTTTTTGCTGAAGTGGGGCCTTTTCCCTTGGCAAGTCATGTAGCAGATCTTTGACCGCTTCAACAATGTTCTAAAATGGAGTTATCTTCATGGATCTTCCCATATCATGCAAAGGTTTTGATTTATTGGGATTAGTTTTCTTAACCAAAGAAATTTCATATGGCATAGAGTCAAATATTTTCACTAACCTCCTAGTGAGCTTTGCATAAGTAGAGGTGTTTACATTTTTCAATGAAGAAGATTTGAATAACCACAAGGCATAAGATTTAACTTAGAGGTGCAGCGCTACTACTCTTATGGTTTCTTCTTCAGAGACTTGATGTAGCTGAAAATATGTGTCCAGCTTATTTACCCAAGACTTGGCTGAGCTCTCAGGTGACCCATCAAAAGTAGGTAGAAAAGTTCTACCCAAGGTGTGCTACATGCACCCTCTTCTTCTCATGTTTCTGCTGGATCTTCTCTCTTCTTTGAGTTGAAAAAACTCCAGGAAGCTTAGATTCTCTTTGAATATCTTAGAATGAGATTCATATTCTTGGAGATAGTCACCAAGAGTCTCCTCTTTTGGTGTCTCTCCTTCTTCTTCTCATCTTGCAAGGAATGTAGGCATGCTATAATGTTGTAGATCAAATTATGTGGCTGAATGCTCACACACATCATATGAATTGGTGGGAATTCATTCATGTGCAAATCTCTCCAAAATATCGATTGGTTTTTCATTCCTCATTCCCCTTATTTCATTCTTCAACTCATGCATAGTTTGGAACAGAGTTTTTGAGAACTCTTTCCCTTTCAATCTTCCAGATAAAGGGTTTGGACCCTTTACTTCTTTGTATTTAGTGTAACCGCACTTCTTCATTAGTATTTTCTTTCCATAAAAATACATATTGGCTCTTTGATAAGCACAGGCTGTGCCAAGATAGTTGCTCTGATAGCACTGTAATATCCCCAAAATGGGACTGCTAGCAAGGAATGACTGAAAAATGATTTTTTCAGGAATGTATGCTATAGAAATGGAAATAAGCCCATGGATCCCTTAGATATGATAATCTAAGACCCAAATCCAAGAGGAGATAAAAAACAAATCTTTCTAGGTGGGTTAAAGAGATCTCTACACTTAGTACAGCTGGAAAATTGCCCAAAGAAGGGACTGCAGCACTATGTGACAAAAATGCTGAGAAAATAACATAGTTCAACCAAATATATATAGGAGGCCAATATGGAGCTCAATATGATTTTTTATAAAAATAAATCAGAGTTACATTGAAGCCCTTTCATTACAGAATAGAAAGCAATAGACTTTACATGAAGAAATACTCAAAATAAGAGGCTGCAACCAGATGATATGACTGTATAGGCTTGACAGCATTATTTCATTAGCTGAAAAGAGATGTAAGTTACACTTCAGATCTATAGAAGATCTGTGTAAAAAAATATATATCTATATCAGATCTGTACACTATAGAGTCTCCTCTTCAAAAGCCCCTTGGGGTTTTCAGTAGAAAATGATGTACATGGAGTAGATCTGAGATCTAATGCAGCTAATCTACAGAATGATTCATAATTTCTAAAGAAAATACATCACTATTCAGATCATATATTAATGGAACATGAATTAGATCTGTAATCCACGGATCACCACAGTGAAGGGCAGATTCCCAACACTAGAGATCTCTCCTCCTTGAAGTGCCAAAAGACCCTGCAACTTTCTCATTGAAAATAACGTAGTTCTCGAAGATGGATTTCACTGTAGGCTTTGTAACATGGTATGGCCTCAAGCCAATATCTAAAAATGAGATCTCCTCATCCAATACTCTCTTGCCAGGGGGATATAAGGCTTTCCCACTAAAAAGAGGCACTAGAATGGCTTAGATATAAATAGATCTAGCCTCCACTTGATGTAGCTTACAAATAAAACCAAACCCTCAACAATATCTACATTGTCTTTGGAATAAGAGCTTGGCCAGATGCTTGATAGTGGTCAATAAATGCAAGAATCCTCCAAGAGCTACTCAATGGAAGAGGTGGGATTCCTGATCAGGAACATCCTAGTGCTAAATAGCACTATTCTTAGCTAAAAAACTAGAGAATGAGAAGTGTCTAAGCAGACAAATCCTTCAGAAATAATATCTTCAACAACCTTCCCATGTTGTCCTCCTCTTCCTTAAATAAGATGGAAACCTTGCCAAACCCTAAACCACCTCAATGATTTAGTTGCATTCACATGATTAGCCTCCAACTAAAACTATATTGTGCATCTAGGTGATTCAATGTATCTAGACAACGCTGTTGATTTGGTCCAATTGACCTAGTCAAATGACTTAATCCCTTTCACACATAAGGGTGTTTTGTTAAGGCAGCCCAGATTTAGCCTTATTCACATGGGCATTGATTTATTTTGTTGTTTGAGGAGTTTAATTTATCCTCCTTTACAATTTTCTTTCTGCAAAAAGATAATGAAAAAAAAAATTGTATATTCCTATTATCTTCGGCTAATTAGGAATATTAAATTACCGTTTGGAGGAGTGGCTAAAATACATTTATTGAGGATATTATTCTAGATTTGGAGCCATTTTAGCATTTATGGGGCTACATTAATGAGCAGAAGATCATTGAAGACATTCCTATGTTATAAATATGAATATAAGGGTTGCATTAGTTCCATTTTATTTCTATGTGATTTTTGCTCTTTGCTCTCCATGTATTGTCTTAATCTTATGTAATATTCCCAAATGGGGAAATCAGCAATATATGCACATAAAATGCATTTTTCAGAATTTTATGCTATAATAACTCATAAAATCCCATCGATCCATTATTTTATTCATTAAAAGACCCAAATCCAACAAAAGATTGGGAACAAATCATGATATATGAGTTAAACAAGTCTCCCACACCCAGAATATCCCAAAAACAGTGCAACCCCAAAACTATTGCAACACAGAAATACTACAACAAGTGACAGCATGATATAATAAGGGTTTATACTCAAAAATATAGAGAGAAAATTGATCTGCTGATATATTAATCAATAATTCTCAAAAACTAAGATCTAGTCTCTTTTACAGAAATCCAAGAGAACCCCGGAAGGTTTTATGGAAATACACCCAAATACAAATGGTGGTATACATCCCTAGGATTGAAGAGTCACTACAAAATAAACCCCATGAGATATAAGGATGAAATAATGTAGATCTGATGTATATCTGCTCAAAGGTCTCCTCCAATGAATGGTTGAACCCTTCAACCATAGGAAAACAGTCTAAAAGAGCCACTAGATCCCTTACTGAAGCTGCCCTCCAAAATAATGCAAGTTCCAGTTGAAACTACACTGTAAATGATGGGGATAAGTTGGCATGATGCCAAATATCTGAAATGTGCTCAAGAACCCTCCAAAATGATCTCCAAAGAGAAGTAATCCTACGTCCTATGAAAACTAGCTCAGAAAGTGGGTTTCTCAACCCTCCACTACAACACCCTGCAACACAACACAATATTCTGCAGAAAATGCATTGTAGCTAAAGACTGAAGCTTGGAAAAAATTCCAGATATGTGGAATGATAGATCAAGACTCTCCCAAGAGGCCTCTCAAGGAAAGAGGTGGAATTCCTAAATAAGAATACCTTGTGCTAAATAGCACCAACAATCTTAGTGAAACAGCTGAAGAGAGAAAAATTCTAAACAGAAATATCAAAATAAAATTCATAAGCTAACCCCATATGTCTACCATCCTATTCCTTATAAACAATGTGAGCCTTTCCACATTGGGTCCCACTTATTAGGGTTTCCACCATCACACAATCAATCTCCCTCCAAAACTGCGTTGTCCCATCATTAATGCCACTCCTCCATAACAACGCTGTTTGATTTGGTCAAAGTTGACCTCTTCAACCTGCTCCAACCCCTTTTCACACCTAGGGGTCTTAAATCTAGCTCTTATATAGCTATATAAACTAATCCACGTTCATATTGAGCTGTCTTTATTGATGATCCACTCCTCCCATATTAGTGTTGTTGAATTGGTCAAACTTGACTTTATCCACATGCATTAGCCCTTGTTCACACATGAGGGTGCTAGATCCAGTTATTACCATGATCTCTTTTCACATCAAGAGGTGTTTTATGCCTATTTAGGATTTTTATGGGCCTCCTTACCTATTTATTCATCTAACTAGTTGCTAAGAGAAAAACTAATATTCATATTAGTTGCATGCTAATTTAGGATTATTGCAGTCCTCCCCTCCCAAATGTTGCTTGTCCTCAAGAAACTACAAGGATAGAACTAAATAGCCTCCTCTCCTCCTCTTGTAGCATCCTCATATGATAAAATCATCCAAGGAACGAGATGTTGTCTCATTAATACATCTCCAAGTTGCCCCTCCCAATTATGCAAGTTACCTTTTGGTGACAATCCCGAATAGATATCATCATGTAAAAGTAAAAAACCCATGGAGGCAACAATGTGTTGTCTAGAGGCCTTCTTGAGGCATGATATCTGATATATGTTGGGAACTATCATCCCCATGTGAATCTCCCATCCCCAAGCTATCATCCATACAAAATGAGCCACCCTCCAAAATGGTAACTCATGAAAAAACTCCTCCACCTTTGGCTCCTGCAATGTAGGTGGGTTGCATAACCGAACATGGTAGACAAAATATCCTACCCCATGCTATCTCTTTAACCACTTATGAAAAGTGTAGAGTAGCTGTTTATTTTGGGATGCAACGATGTTACCCTCAAGAGGCAAGAAGAAGAATGGATCTTCAAAGATCCTCTCCATAGAATCATGAATCATGTTGGCCCAATCCATCCCATACAAAGTGAATGGTACATCATCACCATATGGTATCCAAATCAGAAAAATGCTGAAGGTTATCTGCAATTTTGGATGATACCAATGGTTTCTCCAGTGGATACAACACAATTTTACCAACTATTGTTTTAGAACATCATGTGGCAAGTGGTCCTTCAACAAGTTACTAGTTGTGCATGTTTTCTCATCTACTATGAGGTAGTAAATAGAATTATATATAAGTTGAGAATAATAAGAATAACAACACACTTGCCCAAGGTCGTGCAAAGAAAAGTTATCTCCATCACAAATGTTGGTCCTAGAATGACTATGGGACCCAAAGATAAACTTGCCCTCTTGTGGAGCAATGCAATGTACATAGATGGTGAGAAGATGCAAATACTTTATGAAAACATAAGTACATTTCTGACCATTCATAGTGATTAGGCTAAAAATTAGGTCCATGGATGAGTCCTCCCATGAGAATCCCCTCATAAAAGTCTGCAGAATGAAGGGATGCATACCCCCCTTGGAACACTCCATCAATAGAAACATACTCCCAAGTGACAGCGTTGTTAACCTTAGTGATAAGGCTCTTGTCACTCCATGAATCCCTTCTTTGACATTCCATATGCCAAAGTCATCCACCATCATGATTCTATGTGTGGGAGTCTCCCTCCTATGTGGAAGTACCTCCTGATCCTCCCATGCTAAAGGGTGGCTTCTTTGAACTTTTATTGTGCCATACCTTTCTCCTAAAATATCATGCCAAGTATGGGAAAAAATATACCCATACTCTCCCAAGAGGAGCCAAAGAAATAATAACTCTTTCTGCCCCCTCACACCTCAATCATACAAATCATGAGGTGAGAATATGATGATTGACATGAATAATGTTATATCAACACAATTCACCCAAAATCCTTGCTGCCATATGATGCAAATGTCCTGCCAAGTTTTCTCCACCAACATACCTTGTGAAGAAGGATATGTCACATTATGGCCAAACTCTTTCAAGAGTAGCCAATGCAGCCATGCCTCTTTCTTCCCTGTGTCATAGATATGTAGGTGACTCATCAACCTCTTGCTTACCATCCACACCCTTTCATCCAGCAGGGGGTGTCTCCTACCATGCTCCATCTTGGTATTCCTCCAATGGAGAACACCATCCTCCCATATCATATTTCTACCGTTTCATTTCATGGGATGTTGAATTGAAACCTCTTGGAGATATCCCAGTGAAGACCCCACACCAATGACCATATTGAATCCATAGGGATCTAAGTATGCTGAAAGAAAAGTCTCCTCATAGATTTGTGCAATGCTCATCAAGAAAGACCCATCACAATGATGAAAGATAAGAGTAATCTCATCAATCATTTTCTCACCAATTGTCACACAAGTGTAATGGTCACTGAGAATTCTCAAGTAATATTTGGGCACCCAAGTCATCAATACTTCTCAATGACAGTGTTGTTCATCTCCACAATGGTCTATTTTCTATCTCATGCTCAAGCTCAATGCTGAACATATAGTTCTGCATTGCATTGTTTAGGAAAAATCTCATCCTATCCTCCAAAAATCCACACCCCAACCCCAGGAGTTGTGTGCATCTCAATAATGAATAGTCAGGAGGATTTTTTATCCTCTCCTTGAACAACTCAATTTTGCACAATGCAGTGAAAGTATGGTGCTCCAAATCAGCAATATGCTTTGACCCTTGGTCATGCAATGGAATTTTTCCAAGCCCTCCATAAGATGTTATGAAATAATCGAAAGTGGAAACTTATGCATACCTTTGTGAAGATTGGAAACATCTTATATTGCTACAAGGGTTCCTTCCTCCAATGTGATCACTCCCCCAATTGTTGATGATGATGACTACTCCTTCATAGTTATATCAGCGCTAGTACAAGTCTCCTCAAGTGGTGGTGAAGGCTTCTCTTCCTTTGATTTCTTCTTGTCAAATTTTCTGATCAACCTTTGAGTAAATTTTGCAAATGAAGTCACTCTTGCATGACTCAAATGGTTGAACCACCAAATGTTTTCTTCACCCTCAAGGTGTAGCGCTGCAATCTCAACAACCTCTTTTTCTACCACTGGATGTAGTAGGAAGAATGCATCTAGCTTCATTACCCAAGCCCTTGTTGTACATGTGGATGACCCATCAAAAGTAGACAATAGAAATCTATTTTCCTTTATTCTCCTATTACTGCAAGGTCTCCTTTCTTGTTCAAGCTAAATGAATTGTGGAAGAGTTAGAGTCTCCTTGAAAGCTCTAGGTTGAGACTTATATTTTTCCAGGTATCCACTTAGGATCTCATGTTCCAAGTGCCCTCCATGTCCATGCCTCTTTTCTTCTTCATCAAAAGGAAAGGGCACAATGTATTGCTTTGGATCCCTCTGTAACACCGGTTTTTTCTTCTGATAATAGGAAGTACATGGATCTTCCTCTTCTTGAAACCCTCTAGAGGTCGAATTGTGTATTTCCTCTTTCATCTGCTTAACCTCCTTGGAGAAGTTATTCATAGATCCTAAAAGTTATGAGACAAATCTCATTCCTTCCATCATTTTAGATCTCTTCTCCTTCTTATAGCATATTGGCTGAAACTCACAGGCTGAGCCAAGATTATGCGCTGACACCACTGTAATATTCCCAAATGGGGAAATCAATAATATATACACAGAAAACACATTTTTCAGAATTATATGCTATAATAACTCATAATAGCCCATGGATCCATTGGTTTATTCATTATAGGACCCAAATCCAAAAAGATATCAGAAGCAAATCATGATAAATCAGTTAAACAAGTCTCCCACACCCAAAATAGCCCAAAAACAATGCAACCCCAAAAATACCGCAACACAGAAATACTGCAACAAGTGACAGCGTATTCTAATAAGGGTTTATACTCATAAATATAAATATAAAATAGATCTCTTGATATGTTAATCAATAATGCTAAAAAACTGAGATCTAGTCTCTTTTACACAAATCCAAGAGAACCCAGGAAGGGTTTCTGGAAATACACCCAAATGCAAATGGTGGTCTACAGTCCTAGGACTGAAGTATCACTGAAAATTGAAGCTCATGAGATAGAAGGCTGAAATAATGTAGATATGATGTATATCTCCTCAAAGGTGTCCTCCAATGAAGGGCTGAACCCTTCAACCATAGGAAAACACTCTAAAATAGCCATTAGATCCCTTATTGAAGCTACCCTCCAAAATAATGCAATTCCCAGGTGAAACTACACTGTAAATGATGGGGATAAGTTTTCATGATGCCAAAGATCTGAAATGTGCTCAAGAACCCTCCAAAATGATCTCCCAAGAGAAGGAATCCTTCCTCCTATGAAATCTAGCTCAGAAAGTGGGTTTCTCAACCCTCCACTGCAACACCCTGCAACAAAACACAATATTATATAGAAACTATGATGTAGCTGAAGACTGAAGCTTGGCCAGAATGCCAGATATTTGGAGTGATATATCAGGACTCTCCCAAGAGGCCTCTCAATGAAAGAGGTGGAATTTATAAACAAGAATACCTTGTGCTAAACAACACCAACAATCTTAGCTAAACAGCTAAAGAGAGAAAAAGTCTAAACAGACATATCAAAATAAAATTCATAAGCTAACCCCATATGGATGCCATCCTCTTCCTTATAAACAATGTGAGCCATGTCACTGTGGGTCCCACTCATTAGGGTTTCCACCGTCACACAATCAATCTCCCTCCAAAACTGCAATGTCCGATCATTAATGCCACTCCTCCATAACAACACTGTTTGATTTGGTCAAAGTTGACCTCTTCAACCTGCTCCAGCCCCTTTTCACACCTAAGGGTCTTCAATCCAACGTTTATATATCTATCTAAACTAATCTTCATTCATATTGAGTTGTCTTTATTGATGATCCACTCCTCCCATATTAGTGTTGCTGACTTGGTCAAACTGGACTTTTTCCACCTGCATTAGCCCTTGTTCACACATGAGGGTGCTAGATCTAGTTATTATCATGATACCTTTTCACATCAAGAGGGATTTTATGCATATTTAAGATATCTATGGGCCTCCTTACCCATTTATTCATCTAAGTAGGTGCTAAGAGAAAAATTAATATTCCTATTAGCTGCATGCCAATTTAGGAATATTACAGCTTATGTCTAGCCTTGATCCGATATTTGAGGAGGAGATGCGCTGCCGGGGTTTTGGTCATCTCATTTTTCCTAGTATGACTACCACTAAACCCACACCTTCTACGATTCCAGTCGAGAATATTATTGCACATACCACAAAGACCCCTACACCGATCTAATCTAAGAAAGGGAAGTCCTTTGGCTTCCCAATTCACCATCTTAGAAGACCCCGAAGCATTGATCAACCATTATAGAGCGCCATAAGAAACCTATGGCTGAATTACCCAAAAAAATCATGGAAGAGGATGTCATGGAGGCATTTGATCCCATCTCGAGGTTGCTTGTGTATATCAAAGAATTTAGACAATGTATGGTTGTATATCAACATGTCGTTGATCCCAAAAAATGTACCTGCCGAAGGTGATATGTTCACAAAGATCCCACTATTGAAGATGGGAGACTGGGACGTGTCCACCATGTACCTGGAAGAGATCCCATATAATGGTGGGGTGGAAAAATTTCAACCGAAGTCTTGGTTGCTGGGCCTGCAGAAATCAAGGTTTCTAAACCTCTTTCACATTCTGCACTTCGCGCACAGCCCAATCAATGACACATGTGTGAACCAGCTGCTTGTCCTCGTACATGATGACTGCCTATGGCTAGGAGGGCTTATTCCCATTAATGTTGTGTTCATACATCGTATCACCAACTTCCTCGACCAAGGGGAGGACCCTACAATGGCCTTTCTAGGAAAAATCCAAGAGTGTAAAGTTTCTAAGGATGTCAAGGAGAAGTACAAGGTTTCGAGCAATACCCCAGGTTTCCTAATTCATGAAACTAGTGATGTTGTAGTCCAGATTGGAACATTTATCCTTACATGCAAGGTGATGTGGAAGTGATAGCTGAAGGAAGCTCTGGCCAATGTCATTGTGTTAGATGAGGAATGTGACAAGGGCATGCATTTTAACTAGTCTGAATACATCTACGCCAAATGTTTGGCCAATGTGTGTGAAGTCCAGGAAGAAGGAAAGAATTTCTCTTATGTCTGGTTTTTTCTCCTCATTGCACTAATTGGATGGAAGACACCGTAGGATACCCATTTCCCTAACATTTATCCATACCACTATGAATTTGTGCACTATGCCACCTTGTGGAATTCTAAGATCCCCTCCAGAGTCACGGAGAACAACATTTTTTGGGTCTCTACATTATTCTAGGAATTTCAGTCAAAGTCGCGATTGTCACTAACCCTCTACAAGAAATAGAAGTAGGTTTCACATTTTAAAGACAAGTTTCATAGCATGGACATCGACTCGAAGGGCGCTGTATAATGAATATGCTATGAACTACCATACATGTTCATGCTGGCATGGTTAGAGTGGCGTACCACTGGAGGTGCCTCTTCGTCTGTGCTAAAGACTCCTACCAAGCCACGCACAACCAAGGACACTCAGTAAAATGGAAAGGACACAAAGACAAAGCTCGAGCCTACCACGATGAAGAAATGATTTATCTAGAGAAGCAATCAGAGGAGAAATATGGTGAAGGTACCAAGGCCCCTACGACACAAACACCTAAAGGAACTAAGAGAGGTTCTCACGCCTCCTCAGGACGCACAAAAAGAGGAAGGGCTCCAAGCAGGTCGGAACAAAGGACCTCACCCTCACAAAATATCATCTCAACAACATTGAGAACATGGTCAAGACTACCATTTAGGATATCTGGAATGATATGGAAGTGCAATACAAATCAATGCTTGAGGTTGTACAGTCGGGCCTTCATGTAAAAATGCAACCAAGAATGAATCAAGAGATCGTGAAGCAAGCGAGCCTGTAGAAAACTAGCATGTCAACATCCAACATGGAAAAACAAGCGTGAAACCCATCAACATGGTGCTACCATCCCCCTATGACAACTGAATGATTCATATTCTAGGACCTACCATGACAATCAAGCCATCTACTTTGTGCGCTAATGTGTAAGCCTCTACAAATATTAGGATCGACCTGGCGATGCTAGTTCGAGGAAAGCTCCATGCTATACGCACCATGGTCTTGGATGAGTTGTAATACCTAGAGGCCCATGCCTTCCAAGCTGTCACCGAACCTCAGTAGCAAGCGAAAATGCTACAGAAGGAGAAACATAATGCAGAGGAGGTGTGCCGAGGATCACCGCACCGTGCTCGAAGAAATGATTGATTGCGTGTGCAATCATCTACCAGAAGTCATTGTCTCTGAATCATCCACACCAACAACGAAGTTAGAGAGCCTGTTATGTATGCTAAAATAATCATGCACTGAAATCCAGGTCGTTCGTGTAGATTTTGAGCAACATATTGTCGAGTTGTGAATGAAGCTCCAACCAAAGACACTGTCAGAGGTCTGAGCTCAGTGCGCAGCTGAAGTGAAGG
This sequence comes from Pinus albicaulis, assembly GCA_034641835.2. NCBI lineage: Eukaryota > Viridiplantae > Streptophyta > Pinopsida > Pinales > Pinaceae > Pinus > Pinus albicaulis. Next base: position 133,301,495 of record CM076583.1, on the reverse strand, counting down.
CAACAACTAAAAGGATTGCAGTAATAATTGTAGAATGTGGTACACCATTGGATGAGGCCATGGGTGTTTGTATGTTGTTTATAATGAACCGATGGTCTAACAATCAAGGAATCAACTCCAGATTAAGGAGCAGCAATTTACAGAGATCAGAATGACGACGCCAACCTTGGTGACTGTGCAAAGGATTTCCAGACTTCATGAGGGTAAGGGAATTCAGATAGAGATTGAGGACCTATTCCACAGAGAGAAAATATTGGAGACATGGATGAAACATTGGTCCGAGGAATCCATGTAGCTGACACAAAACCTCGACAACACCCTCAAAAGCCAGCAACAAACTCAGTGTAGCATCAACCTAGCAACTGAGGGGACAATGACAGCCAAGTTAGTGGATGAAGCACAAAGTGCTGCCACATAGAGAAATGAATTCATAGTGCCACTTAAGTGCTCTGTGGAAGCATTGAAGCTGAAGATGAAGGCGACCGCATAGTAGTAACTCGAGACGAGTCACGAGATTGTGTTGGGGGCATGTTGGAGTGAGGGCCCCTAGGGTACTTTTTTGGGATAATTTTATTAAGTTTTGTTGTATGTGCAGTTGGTCAAATGGGATTTGGGGTGGGTCAATTTCCCTTAATTATTTTAAAGGGCTAAAGGGAGAAACCATGAGTCCCAAACCATGGTTTGAAACCATGCTATGTGCACGTTTCGATAATAAAAATATGTAAGAATCGAGCGAGGAGAGATAGACTTGAATGAATGAAATCTTGATTAGTTTTGTTATGTAGCTTTTTTAGCCTGGGGTTTTCTAGGTAGAAAGTCTCCTTTTATCTATGTGTGCGGAGACCTAAGTCTTGAGCTATGTGCGGACTCTGCTGCTGTGTGCGGAGAAGATAAATTGTATTGAATTGAAAATCTCTTAATAAAGAAGGAATTTTTGGCAAACCAAAATTATTATGTGATTTAATCTCTTAGATTATTTATTAATGGTTGTAAATATGAATCTATTATGTCGTTGTGTATTTACTTATATAATTTCTTAATTTCATCTATGTGTGAGAATTAGTCAATGCTAGTTAGCTACTTTGCGTGAAATATATTGAACTATTCTGTGACAATCTGTGAAAGGGTTAGATCTGTTACCATTAAATGTGGCTACTCAAATCTGTTACACTATATGAAGTAAGTTTCATTAGATATACAACATAAAAAACTCCCTCAGGGTGCAGAATCCTAGTTCTAACACCCCCCCCCCATACTGCTTTGGGTGAGACTTTTGTTTGCGCAAGAAGATCACTGCCGAAAGGGCCAGTAGTTGGAGGGATTTTTTGGTTGTGCAATTACTCCAAACCTAGGTCAAGACCCCTTAAGCCAACAAGGGGAGAATTTAAAATTTCATTTTCGTTGGCGATCAGTGCAGATCCAAGCTTCAGATTCACGTTGGTAGCCCTTAGCTCGAAAGTTTACCGCGCCATCAACGCCCTTCCAAATTTTACAGTCATACTGACTACGTGGAAGAATTTAAAACAATGAATTCTCTCATTTTTAATGGTTGACTTCAAAAAGTGCTCCAATTAAATCTCCTAAAATGTCAATTGGAAATTTTTTGTACGTGTTTTTAGTGAATATGGTAATCGAATGGAAAGAAAGAGGCCATGAGGTGGAATACCACCAAGCTCTCCAGGATCCAAATTGTGTAAATACATTAAGGAATTGTGGATTGCTAAAATTCTTCCAAACGTCAGGGTTGAGAGCTCAGTTGGAGCTACTTGAGTATGTGATCCGATTATGGGATGTGGATTGCAAAATTTTCATATTTGGGGATCAAGAACTTGAAATAGATGTCATGGACGTTTACTTCATTACATGGTTGTCCAGGAGAGGGGAGAGAATCCAACTCTTCGAGGACCTGCACTAGAGGGAAAAGCACTAGAATTCTCATCCAAAGACATTTTCCAAGGGCCAAAAAGACTCAGAGTGGAAAGGAGGAAATATCCTCAATCACATATTTACCTTTGTGTATAATATTACATTACATGGCCCGAGTAGTCGGAGCCCAGGAATTGCATGAGGAAACTAAGTATGATTTCTGGTATGTTATGTATTTTCTGGCTCCCACTATGTTTAACTTGTGTGAGGGGTTTTTGGCCAATATCAAGAGCCAACTAACCAAGTGCACAAAAAATCGGTTGAAACAGTTCGGGTATGGTTCCATATTAGTCACCTTCTTTTTGGAGAGGGTGCCTCTATTTTAGTATTAGTGGTTATAGTTTTATGATCCAGTCGCAAGGGGCCCGAGGATACTACGGTTGTGTGAAATCATTCCCCGTCAGGGAGGCAACCAACATATTCACTTTCCCACATCATTTTTCAAATGGTGGCATCACCAACTAATCATGGTTGAAGACTATGTGTATGCGGGCACTAATTTCAGAGGAGACCCATACCTACCTCTTCCACTAAGAAAACAGTGGTCCAATGCAGGTGAAAAGTGTTTTGGTGAATTTTTTACTTTTTCATGTTTCTGTTATGTATTCTGAGACCTAAAATTACGATTTTTTTACAGATGTTGGGCCTAAGAGACCACCTAGTATGTCCTCGGTCGCATGGAGAGTATTTTTCTAGATTGAGGATGCTCCCTATGAGGAGGGACATACCAACTAGCAGAGGTGGAGCGTAACATGGCAGGCCTAACCAGAGGCATACTAAAGTACATGAATTTTGATGACATCTCCATGCACTATCAGAGGCATACCGTGGGAGTCCTAGGTTGACTACGCCATTTAATCTAGAAATTTATTCGAGCAGTCACATGCTATCACGAGAAAAATGTGTGTGGATAACAACTTTTAGTTTACATTTTTGTGCTGATGTAGGCTAAAAGAGTCATTTGTGTCACAGAATACATATTTTTTGAGATTTTGATGTAACACACTTGAAAGACTCGATATATGTGTGTGTGTGTGTGTGTGTGTGTCTATATATATATATATATATATATATATATATATATATATATATATATATATATATATATATATATATATATATATATATATATATATATATATATATATATATATATATATATATATATATATATATATATATATATATATATATATATATATATATATATATACATATATATATATATATATATATATATATATATATATATAAATGTGGCTTCTAGGCTTCTAAGTGTCTATCTAGTACATAGTTTGCTAATGTATCTATCAATCTATTCAAATTTTTTGGAATGCATTGATATGTAATGTAATCAAAATGTCTTTCCAATAATTGAACATGTAAATACATGTGAAAAATATCAGGTTTTGTATCTGAATAATGACCATTTATGTTAAACACAACGAGTTATGAGTCTAAATTGACAACCAAATCTCTTATACTGAGATCTATTGCATCTGATAATAGTTTTATGATCGCACTTTATTTGGTGATATTATTAGTTTTTCAACCCAAAAAAATACCTTGTACATTAATACACTCTCCATAAAGGGAAAAAATTTCCCATGCGGCAGAAGATAATCTCCCAGTGCTATGACAAGCACCATCAGAGAAACTAGTATAATGATTCGATGACATCTCCAAACCAAGTGGAACACTATGTAAGCAGAGGAAGCATGTCTACGAAGCAAAAAATCACACCAAAAAATATAAAAATCACACCATTGAATAAAAAACTAATGTAAAAGGTACCATACTTGTGATCAAGCATAATACTTCTTCAGATATAGCCCATTTCGGGGCTCAACCAACTGATTTCCTTCAGAATCTACTAGCTCATAAGCACCTCTTCACAATACGCATTGAACAATATAGGGCCCATGCCACATTGGCTCGAGGTTCCCGACTACCAATTTATCATGGGCTTGATCATAGAGTATGACCAAGTCACCTGCAAAGAAAACACGAGGTTTGACTGATTTTTTGTACTAAGCCTTAACTCATTTATTTTGTGATTCAATGACTAAAGCAACAAGTCTTCGAGTCTCATCGAGATGCTTGAGGTAAAGAAAATGTTCCTCTTCTGGAAAAGTACTATGCAGTAGATTGATGGCTAGCTTCAAAGAATGGAATTCAAACTCGATCGAGAGTGTTACTCCCAGACCATACACTAGTTGAAATGGTTTAAGGTTGGTAGCTCTTAGAAGATTTTCAGTAAGTTCATAGAGCTCAGAAAAGCATGAGATGCCAATCTCGTTTGTGTCTCCTAATGGTTTGTTGAAGCATTGTTAACAAAACCTTATTAACAACTTCAACTTGGGCATTGGCCTGTGGATAGTAAGGATTGGAGTTATCATGACATAGCCCCAGTTGAGCAGTTAGCTCTGTCGTCATATGATTTAAAAAATGAGGGCCATGGTCAATGACAATGGTTTTTGGGACACCGAACCAAGGTATGACATGATTAAATAGGAATTGCGTCGTAGTTTGACCTTCATTATCACATGTATGCATCGCCTTGACCCACTTTGTAAAATAATCGATGACAATGATAATAACCATGCCCCTCGACCGAGTAAGGGTTATAGATCATGAAATATGTTAGCCCTCTATAATTTATAATATTGGAAAGAACAATTAGCAGAGGACAACATCAAACCACTTCGGAGTCCAGGACCTATCCTTCCTAGACTCAGAGAGGGCTCTCTTTGTTCTTTATGATTTATGATTTAGGTTGATGATTATGATTTCTGATATTAGGTTGGTTATAGAGATTATGAGAACTGTTGGTTTTGATTGGTTGGGTGGTTGTACAGATGGAACATGTGAAGCCTAATCCATTTGGATATGGAGTCATAAGAGGCTGAATTGTGCATCAAAATTTTCAAGGGGTAATTCACAAGGCAAGCTAACTATGCAGACTCGATCTTACTGGCAGTGTGAATATGAGATGAAATAAAGCAGTGAGTTCAGCAATATCTAAATATTAGTTAAGAGTTATTTGACTAAAATTCACAAGGGAAACTTCAAAAATATGAAATTTTGTAAGGCTAAAGAGCAGTGAAGAATTCTTTAGCTATACTTCAGAAGAAAACCTTAAAGAAAAAATTTTTAGTAGAGCTAAAGAGAAATTAGGAATTCTTTAGCTAAACTTCACAAGGGAAACATTTAAGATATCAGTTTTGGTAAGGCTAAAGAGCAATGAAGAATTATTTAACTATACCCCAAAGGAAAATCTTTAAGACAACAACTTCAGTAGAGCTAAAGAGCAGTTAAGAATTTTTTAGTTATACTTCAGAGGAAAACATTGAGATAACAAAAACAGACAAAATTAAGGTGCTCTTTCATCATATCTTAATCTAAAACTTTTTTTTTGTAATTAGAGACAATGATGCACAATATGAAAAGATAGAAGAAAACATTAAAATAGAGAAAAGAACATCACTATTAACATAGCTCAAGGATCCTGTGAACAACCTCTTATTATTGATGCCCAACTCAAAGCAGTTACATAATTCTGATAGTTCTTACAATGCCAGCTTTAGCAAAGCCTATACTTTCCAACCCTTGATAATGAACATTCAAGCAGTTTTTAACTGTGACACAGGCATTTGCCCTTATCTAGATCAGAAATCTACATTAACTACAAAGTAAATGGAATTTTGACAATTGCTGCCACGTGTTAGTGTCCTGTGATTTGGTAGATTGGTAAACCAAATGACAGGGTAACATCAGACCAGTCTTTGGAGTCCTAGGACCTAGCCTTCCTGGACTCAGAGAGGACTCTCTCTATTATGTGAAGGATGTGAACTTGTTCGCTTTGTGTGATTGATTTTAGGCTAGTTGTTAAGTGTAGGTTTGTTGTTTGTTTTGGGTTGGGGTAAGATGACTAAGTAGAATAGGTGGAGTGAGAGGTTATCAAATCAATTGGAAAATGGATTCTATGAAGTCATTTATATCTTGATAATGAATCAGGGTACATCACAGGGAAAATTTATTTTATTCAATGGATCTTTAAGTTTATGTGTGGGGTGAAATGGACAATAAGTTTTGGAACCAAGGTAGGGCAAAGGGCAGTTAAGAATCCTTTGTCAAATACCTATGAACAGGGAGGGCTTTAATATTGATAAGCAAAATATATTAATCATGAGATAGGGCGCACCATTTACTCAGTGACGATACTTTTAAACAAATAAACGTTGAAGATAAACAATCCAGTAGAACACAAAATCAAGACAACTTATCTAACTTCAATGATTCAACTTTCAAAATCTGAAAACATATAAGAAACAAATAGCATCAATAAATGAACAGGGAATTCCTAAACATCATTCCTGAAACTATAAATAACTTCAAGGCAAACTAATAAGTATATTCAAAGGGAAAGATCAAAACAATACCTCTTTGACTTAACCTAACAATCAATACATCAAAGAGAGATTTCAAGGCAGAGCTTAGATAGAATTAAACAAGAAGGGCTTACCATGAATCATGTTTATAAACTAGCATATTAATCCAACAATGAAATAGAAAAGCTTAGGTGGGCCTACGTAGCAGTGAAGAATTCTTTAAGCTAACCCAGCAGAATAAAACATGAAAACAATAGCTAACAGTAGGACTAAGGTGCCTCAAGCAACATTTCTCATCCTATAATTTTCTGAGCTATTGTAAAATAGAAATATGGACATATTGAAAAAAAGAAAAAACATGAATATATGAGAGATAAATCACCATTAACTAAACTCAGGGATCCTGTACGCAAGCCTTCATCACCATCAATCAAGGCAATCCATCCACAAGCTCCACAACACTAAATTGGTATTCAACTTTCAAAAACCATGTGTTATCCTTAACACATCAAGTTCCCAAATGTCTATAATGAATCCTCATTCCTTATATAACAAGCAAGGAAGAGGAAACCAAAGAGAGTATCTAGAAGCCTGTTGGCCAAAAAGAAATATCCTAAGTTGTCCTTGAGGCTTTGCAAAGCCCAAGGCACAAAAATATCTAAAAAATATCTTTTACGACTATAAATGTAAATTAAATTGACTTTTAGGCCTGAAATTCGTTTGAAAACTTTCTAAACACACATTCTGTTCATTCACCCACAGGAACGCAGCACACTGTGTCAAACTCTGAAATTATGCTAGGAGCGCAGCACAAAAATAGGCCTTTTTGCACCAGTGTTTTGGAGGCCTTCCCGATGTCGGAAAAGGCTCTGTGATGGCTTGTTGGAAAGCCATTGAAGTATAATTTCTAGATATACATTTATGCATTCAATATTTTCTCTAAAAGTTTCCAAAAAAGTGAAAATTTCAGGACTTCCAGAAGCGCAGCACATGCTCAGAAAAGTGGGCAGAAAAGGTGAAAAATTGAGTGTTTTTGACCCTTTTGGGGGGTCAAAACAACTCCAATTGAGTTGAAATTTGGTGAGTATACTCCTCTAATGATGGGGGATCCAAAAATTTAAAACTTTCTTCTTGAAAATTCCCTGGGAAAAAGCGCAGCACAGGGTGTGCTATGCTCCTAGCCTCAAAATTTGCAAAAAAAAAAAAGTTGTTCAATTTCTCTCAAAATTAGTAGGTAGGTGCCTCATGGATTCTTGGAGACCTGTAGAGAAGCTTGGGAAAAAATAACAAGCATAGCTTGGTACTTTTCATATTTTAGTGTCGGGCCCTCATTTTGAGCACTTTGAGTTTTTTCCTTGCAAAGTGGTTTCTTCGTTTATAGTGCTCAGTCATTCTTCTTTGCAAATTCAAATCTCTGTTGGCCTTCTCTAGTTTGGTCTCAACATGTATGTTGGCCCTTTCAAGCCATGATTCTATATTATGCTCAATTTCCATGGAAAGGAGTTCAGTGAGGGGAAATGGTTACTCTTGGGCTAATTCTTTCTCCCTTTCTTAGCCAAAGCCATTCTTAGACCCATAGTTCTAGGTCTCCTTCTAGACTCACCCTCCTCATCCTCACTTTCTTCATAGGTGCCCATGTACTCCTCCAAATTTACCAGTGATTTTTGAGCCTCTTTCTGGTATTTGAGTGCCCTTGCTTCATAGATGGCCTAGTAGCCACTCATTTTTTTGTTCTGCATTTGTAAGAAATTAATGACATCCTTAGCTCTCTCTAATTCAGCCTCCAAATCCCTGATCTGTGCATTGTTGTCTTGTAGGAGAGAGTTTGCAATTCTTGTTTCATTTTCCTCATCACTGTCTATGTGAATGAGCTCAAATTCTCTCTCCTCTTCATGATTGTATTCTTCCTCTTTTACTTGTTGTTTACCTTTGTCAATCATTTGATCTAAGGAGGATGGCATGGCCCCTTGCCCTTTAGAGGCAACAAACACATGCCTCACTCCTCTTTGATAGATAATGGGGAAAGTTGTAACAAGTTTGATTTGCAAACTTTGATCATTAGTGACCTTAGGACTGCTTCTTTCCTCATGTATTATCTCTGTGAATGCATCCTTTTCACCTTGCCCTTGACTACCCTTTTGATAACCAGTCTCACTATCTCTTATGCCATCATCACTGTCAAGATCTTTAGGACTTTCATCCTCTATTTTTGCAATGCTAGAGGTGTCTTCATCATTGCTGGGTATATCTTCATTTCGATGATTGTCCTCTTCTTCATCTTTTGACCCATTGTATTCACTGTCTAACTCAGCCTTTGTATCACTGTTTTCACTCTTGGTAGGGTCATTGTCTTGGGAATTCTCATCAGCCTTTCCCTTACTATGATGGTCATTTTATTCTTCAGTAGGTGAGTTTTCTAGGCTGGTTTCTTCTTCACTGTCTTGTTCATCATATTCATTGATTGGCTCATGATATTCATTTTTTTTCTCATTGAAATCACTTTCAAACTCTGCTTCTTAGCTGCCTTTTCCATCTTGGTCACTGTCTTCTTTGTCCTCTTTGCTGCTTTCATATGCCTCCTCTCCATTGTCCTTTGTATTTTCAGTGTCACTTTCTTCATTGTCCACTTCTTTTCCTTGAATATCATTTCTTTTTTGACTGTCACTTGGCTCATTGTTTTGGTCTTTTTGTAGCTCATTGTTTTCCTCTTGATAAGCTTCCTTTGACCCTGTGTCCTTGGATTTATCCTCTTCACCTTTAGAACTATTGTTTTGGCTTTTTTTTTTCACCAACTAGCTGACAGCTTTCTTCATTTTCATAATCCTTTCCCTCACTACTTTATTCATTTGCATCACTTCTCTTATCATTTTATTTTGCATCAGTACTTTCTTCTTGGCCATCTTCCTCTTCTTCACTACTTGCTTCATTTTCATCATCATCTTCCTCACTTCTTTACTCATTTTTATCATCCTCTTCCTCACTGCCTTATTCTTGGCCATCTTCCTCTCCTTGACTGCTTTCTTCATTTTTATCATCCTCTTCCTCACTGCTTTCTTTATTTGCATCATCCTCTCCCTCACTGCTTTCTTCATTTTCTAATTTTTTAGGGGAAGGTGAATGAGGAAGGTCTATTTGAGGAAATGATTCATGTGAAGAAGAAGAACCGAGGTCAATGGAGGGTGATGGAGGTGTGTGAGGAGGATTTTGAGATGATGATGGCAGACTTTGTAGATGGATGGGTTGTGGAGTTTTGAAATCATCACGAGTGTTGAAAACCTCCAAGGGGATGCCTTGTTGTTCTAGTTGGTGTGAGACAATCACTTTGATGAGGGAATGATGAAAAAGGCTTGACATTTTTTGGGATGGAGGCCTCTTTTGCATGATGGAAGACATTTTCTCAATACTTTTGCAAAGTTAGTAGGGCATATGTAGCAGCTTGGTTTTGGTGAAGTCCATGAGGAGTCTCATGTGGTAGGAATAGAATCTAGAGAACCTACCCTCGCAGGTGAAATATTTAATAATGATCTTCATTAGGATAACATATCTATCTAATAGATGAGAGAAGGGGAACATGGTTTTGCATTTAGCTTAAAAACTTGGCTTCAAGAATGGGCAATAGTGGCTTAGGTATAGATGGCATTTGTGGTCAACTCAAATTTCACCTCGGCTAGGTGTACTTGATGATTATGAAGGTTTAGGGCAAAGAGATTGGTCAACTGAGGGTGACTCTGCATATTTTGTACCTTTTTAAGGAATTCATAGCACCCCAATTATTGAAAACAAGAAAAAATGTTAGGGGAGGTTATCAACTCTTCAGTGCTTATAGGTTCAAACCTATTTGGCATCCCTCCCTTCCTTTGCTGCTTTTTAGGCCTTTGACTTGCCTCATCAATGTCAACATTCTCTTCTTCAGACATTTTTTTTCTTACCCCTGACTCAAAATATTTAAAGAGGATTGGCACCACTTGTAGAATGATGTGACAATGGTGAATGAGATGGTGAGGTTTCTAATTAGATCAAGGCATCAGCAGTGTGTAGGCCAAGTGTTTCTTTAGGATTTCACTGCCTTCTCTAAACAAAATTTCAATTTTATTTGTGACCTTATCTTTAGGAAAACATGAACATGAATGAAAAGCTCAAAATACCTTTCTAAATTCCTTCACAGCAGAAAAAAATAGCTCAAAAATGTGCCTCGGCAGCTCGGGTCACCTCCTGAACGAAGATTCGGGCAACAGGCTACACGTTGTGGCAGGAGCACAGCACAACCTTTGCACATAGCTCGGGTCACCTCCTCAACAAAGACTCGGGCAAAGGCTACACATTGCGGTAGGAACACAACACAACCTTTGCACACAGCTCCTGAACGTGAATTCAGCAGCTCGGTTCACCTCCTAAACATAGATTCGGGCAACAAGCTGCATGCTATGGTAGGAGCATAGCACAGCCTCTGCACGCATCTTGGGTCACCTCCTGAACAGAGACTTGGGAAGAAGCTACACGCTGTGGCAGGAGCGCAACACCGTCTCTGCATGCAACTTGGGTCACCTCCTGAATGAAGACTCAAGAAAAATATGCATAATGTGGCAGGAGCGCAACATCGTGATGTCGGGTGGCCCTGAACTGGTTTTCGTTCATAGGCTGCACGCGGAGTTTTATACAAGCGCACAGTACCTCTGGATAGGAACGCAACACATAATGGAAAATAGCATAGGGAGATGCTACAGAAGTCCAGGGACCGGAAAAATTTTCTCGAGGACTCTGTTGGAAAATTTGAAAAAACCCTCACTCCTTCTGCAAATATCCAAATAGTGAATGGGAGATGTTTTGTCGGAGCTTTTTTATACCTTTTGATAAAAATTAAAGGAAAAACCAACTTTATAAGGTTTTTCCCCTTTTTATTTTTCTCACTGTGCCTTTTGACTACCTTTAGTATTGTAGGTGGAATTCCGATAGGAACTTTGTTCTTTTCACTGCTGGAGGCCTCTTAAGGTTCTTTTAAAATTGATAACCTTCCTAAAGAAGCCAAGACTATGCCTTTCACCTATATTTGGAAAATGAACCTATTTTTATGACTTTTAACACCTATAAACAAAAAACTTATAATCTCTGCAATTTCTCCCTGTGACTGATAATATACCATGTTTTCATCTTTAAGTAATGAAGAAAAAACCTCTTGGAGGGAGAAATACCCTAGCAGTAATTATAAACAGCAGTCTGTTCTTTTGAGATGTGCCACCTTCATTTGACACATTTCTTTCCTTGACCTTATCAATTTTCTTGTAAGAAAACACTTTTGACAGTCTTGTAAAGTGCCATTCATGTTCATCTATCTTTTGCAGAATAGTCATTTGATGAGGAGGCCATTGTTGGGAGTTCCATTGCTCTGTTGTAAACCAGGGGTATATCTGTTTCTTAGGCCACTCGAATATGCCTCTAATTGTTCTTCAAAAAAAATACCCTTGAACTGACATTTCTCGCCTCTTTTGTTGATACTCTTCATCATTTTTCTACCTTTGCTGTAGTGGAGTATTGTTTTTCATGTTTTCCCTTCTTGATCTTCTTTAAAACCTCTTATTTTACCTTTTGATGAGTTGGAGTTAGTGGTTGTCTTCCAAACCCTAGAAGGTAGTTTGAAAACCCTTTGAAACCATCTGCTGTGATGAAGGAGGCTTCTTTGTCACTATTTGACCATCCTTGTCCATCTTCCCAAACTTCTGAGTTTTTGGGAATGCTTAGAAAAAAAAAATAGTGTTGTCTTCTAAGTTCTCAAAGAAAAAATTATCAAACTCATTACTTATGTCTAAGAAGTCTTCAATGACCATTTGAAGGGGTTGAGGTGTACTTTGCCTTTGTGACCCTGGTATTGCTTTATTTCTTGATCAAAACAATTATAAAACCTGATTCTCATCAAACCCATACCTTGTTTCTTTCTTCTTGGTTGTGAGTGGTTTTCTTGTGATGGTGCCTCTCATTACTTTACCTCTTGCTAGGTTGATAGCCTTTTGACTCTTTTAAAGAAATGTAAGCAAGGGGCAGCTGCCCCCCTACAAAACTTTTGCTTCAGGCCAAATACCTTTTGAATGATCTCTTTGATGAGTTTAAGACAAGATCACCAATCCTTTCCTTCTTTGAAGTCAATTTTTTCATATAGGAAAAACAGAGTTTGTAGGGCACCAAATCCATCCTATGACTTTGTGAAACTCTAGGTGGCCTAGTGGGGGCTTTATGGGACTTGGTTTTTGGACTGAAACCTAAAACCTGAGATTTATCAGGTGTGAGAGAGAGTTCATGATAAAATAATGTATTGAAGACCTGAAACCCAATGCACTTGATTTATTAAAGAGTATACATAGATAGTTTGAGACTGTCAGTGTTTAGGAGTAGTTTGATAGACACAACGGGCTGATTGATTAGTGAGCTTAGGTAGCAGTGGGGTTTTAAGGTGAAACAAAAATAGGGGATTTGGGTCAAAGGTAACAAGATATAAATAAAATGGGTGACATGGGCTCTTAATGGGTATTTTGAGACTGGTAGGCAAAGCTAGATAGGATGAAATGATGAAAATAGTGAAAATTTATCTTAAGGATAATGAAGACAGTGAGATTTCTAGAACTCACAATGTCTATGAAATTTGTTTCTAGAAATATTTGGATAATCATTTATTCATCTAAATAGGTAAAAATTATTGATGACTAACAGTGGCTCCACTTGGGGAGGGAAGCTCCTTTTATGGAGGTGTCTAGAATTTCAGATCTCTTGGTTTACGAAGACTAGCGCCTCATCCATTGGGCATATTTTCTTCTTTTCCTTTGCTGCTGCTTTCCTGAAGTAGTGATTTTGATAATTGGAAAGCATGATTAGCTCAACTTCACTTCTACTTACCCAGCCTACTGTTAGCCACCTATAAAATTTGGTCAAGCAAATAGGTGGCTAAATATGTTTCTGAGCCTTCAAGAGAAACATTTCCTTTGAAAATATATCCTTCTTGAAGCCTCCATGATGTCCTTATCCTACAAAGTTACCTTCACTGTTGTTTCCAGTAAAGAACCCTGCTGTTTTGTGAAAGAAACTGTCTTTAAGGGGCCTTCATTTTCCCTTTTTCACTCCCACAAAATTCCAATTTTCATCCTTGTTTCCTTCAAAGAATCCCTCTGAAAAATCCTCATTTAACCTCTAAAACATCCTAAATACCCTTTTAAACCACGTATTTCCCTTTATCTAGTTTAAAAATCCCTCCTTTTGCCTACCAAAACCCCTCATTTGGCTTAAAAAACACTAATTTTAGGCCTAAAACAACCATTTTTACATTAAGGCCTTAAGTCCCTTTTGGTTTAGCCCTTAGCCCCTTTCCCGCATGTGACCCACACTATGACCAAGCGCTGAGGCCTAATCGTAAATCGCAATCGAAACTTTTGTTTCAACCTCTTCCTTTGTTCTTCAAATATTTCCAATACAATGAGTTTTACTCTGTCGATTGTCGACTCAATCTGGACTGTTGATCTCCCACGATCCGATGGCCACCGCTCAATTGCACATCACAAATCTAGAAGTCTCAATCACTTGCCTCCTCTGATGCCAATCATGTGATTTGATCTCAACCATTGAATCCACAAGAACCAACAGTTAGGATTCAATCGTGCCCATTCGCAGCCCCCCCGCCATCGCATCTGTCGATTAGATCTGGACCATTGAATCCACAAGACCCAATGGCCAGGATCTCATCACGCCCTGCTCATAACTTTTCACCATCCTGACTTCCAATTAGATCTCATCCGTTGATTGAGCTTGATCAAACGATCCACATTGCTTCACTCTTCAAACCCACCCTGCTCATTTCTCCCCCATCGACCGATCTTGACCGTCCATTTCCAAGATCCAACGGTCAGGATTTAACTCGCCATTGACCCTACCCATATATTCCACCTGTGCATCTTGCCTCCTATCGTGTTTCTTCCGCACCTTCGAATCTGAGATCCCAGATCCAATGGTCACCATTGCATTTCGTGTTTTCTCTGCGCCCAAGGTTTAATGTTTCGAAAAAACGTGAAATGGGCAGTATTGAAAGGGACATGTGTTAGCAAGTGAATGATATTGTGTTTTTTTGGGCTAAAATATCAAACCGCTTGAGCGCTGCGCGAAAACCACCCCTGTTTTCTGCCTTATTGCCCTCTACAGCTTAACTTCCCTTTTAATCGTAGCCGTTGATTGATTTGATCTGAGGACCTACATTATATCATAACCCGTCCATTTGTTATTCACCCAATATTTCAAAAGACTCCACCAAAATATCTTGACTGTCGATTATCCTAATCCAATGGCCCACATTATATCATATTTCATTTCTTCCTCCATTTGTCTAACCTCTCCAAAGACTTCATCGGACGATCTCCACCGTAGATCATCCTGATCTAACGGTCCCAGTTCATCCTCGCACCCAAACTTCAAAAACAACTGGTTAGCTGCTCTGCCAGTGTTTTTTCCCCGTTTTTTTGCTACGCTCACATATTTCATCATTATTCCTCCATCTCCATGAGCCTCCAGAGTAGTCCTTCCCCACCCCATTGGTTTTTATAACATGTTTATCGTTTTTTGCAGGTTACAAGGGTGGTGAATTCCCACTGTTTTCATAGTTATAGACATGGTGAAAGACCGTTGCAGAGCCGAATATTGCCGAAGAAGAAATCAAAGATATCAAAGAGTTAAAAGCATAAAATTGAAGATCAAGAGCATAATTCACAATCTGCACATATTAAATACAATCATTGATCACAGAAATGCAGAGGACATATCAGCAGGACAATCCTTTTACTGAAGAAAGGACCAAAATCACTACCACCCATTCTCTATTCTTCCTCGAGCCCCAGTACAGTTATTATTTTGGCAGAAATTCCTAAATAACTGATAGTGCATTTGTTACAAAGCATGGAAGACCTGAAGGGCTAAACTTCATCCTTTCTTGTCTCAAAGTACAAACAAAGTACCTCCAGCCGAAAAGTACTTCATGGAACATACCCTTGAGTTATTATCAAACTGAAGAAGGCCCCAATTCATCCGAAAAGTACCTAAAGTCAATGTAAAGATATTAAGACAGAATGGGCTTTGAAAGACTTTTCTCCCTCTGTTTTAAATGAATCATTAAAGTTCTATCCGCCACTACTATCACTCTTCACCTATAAGAACTCTCAAGAAATACATTGTAAATGTTGGTCAATTATTGAAAAAACACGGATTGTAAGCATTTTCACTGACATAGAGTTCTGTGAGTAGTAGTTGTGAATAGAATGGGAGATGATTTTGGAATGATATCAAGTTGTCGGACAATGATGTATGTGACTATTTTTTCCCTTCTAATATGACAAGCATGTTCATCGGATCTTGATCTAAATCAATGGTGATGTGTTACTTATTTGTATTGTTCTTCCTCTATTTTACATCATGTTTCATTTTCTCTGATAAGAAAACATTAAATTTAGCTTAGTTCATACTGCTACAAGTACCCTAATGCTCGTTGTTTTTTCTTATCTTTATGTTTTCTGCTGATTGTGAATCTGAAGACAAATTCAATATAATTTAACCATTCAAAGACGTTGGCATGCCCATACTTACTAATGTATGAATTTAGAGTTTGTTCCTTAGATGTTCTTGTTTGGTTTAACTGAAAGAATTGGGAAACTGGGGATTTAGACCTAGCCCTATCCATTAGGTTCCTTTTCCAACAATTAGCCTTTCTAATATCCCTTTGAGTTGAATGCAAAAAGCAGATAAGTTTAAAGGTCTTTCTCTGATCTTCAGTTTCACTCTATGTTAAACTTAAATGTTTTCTATTGTCTGAAAGTAGTCAGGAGGACTTCTGGATTGTTGTCTTCAGAGTTAGCCTCATTAGGAGTTTGGATCATAGAGGTTAAGGCATGCCTTGTCCCTATATTTACTCCTAAGTGGTCACCTTATAAGGTTTTCTTTATTATTCCCATTCATTTCCTTATTTTTTCATCTCACACTATCATCTTAAGAGATCCTCTATTTTAGGTGACTAGCCCTTTGAATGCCTTGGATATTTGAATAACAAGTAAATCCTTTTATGAAACCATTGCCCAATGTACTTGTGTTTTCTTTGAATTGTCTCCCCATTGTCTAAAATCATTCTCCTCTCATTCCTTTACCTTACATTGAACCTGTTAGAGTCGGTCCTTACAGCCCTCTGTCAGAGATCATTTCTCTTTTTTCATTTCACTGTTTAGGTGTCTCATTCCGCTCGCTCATCTGCATTCCGTTAGGGGCATGCCATTGACTGATGGAAGGGTTTGGTTCTCTTGGTTTCCCTCATGCTTGTACCTGTTGGGTTGGTTAAAACTCCTCAAATTTATCAAAGTTTAGTTCATGTCATTCACAGTCATTCACAGTCATAAATGATTATTTTGGTCAAAAAGAGTCTTTAGTTTCTGAGTCTAGGATTTATTCTTTCGACATGTTCAATAAATGCCAGCAGGCCATGAGGATGGTTTTCAATAAGCTCTTAGTTCAAAATTTCTTCATCAAGCATATTCGAGGACATTTCTTGTTCAAAACTTTGTTTTGAATAAGAAATTGTCGAATTCATTTTTGTAATAAGATGTATTTTTCCGCCATGAAGATTTCAAAGCAGGCTTTGGTTTTCCTTTACTAAACATCAAAGCCAACATCCCTGCAAAAAATAACCATGTTCATCATTTAAAGTCTAGAAAGTCAGTGAAAAGCAAAAGACAGAAATTGAATTAAATAAAAAGTGCCAAAAGTCAAAAAACATTACAAAATGGGTTTTTGAAGAAGAAAAAATGAAAACCATCTCTATATAAGATATTTCTCAAAGTCATATATCCTTTTGCATCAATTTTCATTCACAAAATCTCATAGAGAAATCGAAATTTCAAAGTTCGAGAGCAAACTGTGTTTTAGAGGGATCGTGACTGTGTGTAAAGATAGCGCGCGGCGCATAGGAAAGAGGCGCGGCGCACCAAATTGACGCGGCGCATTGGGCCGAAACTGACAGTGTCTTTTTCCACAGGTGCGGTGCACCCACAGAGCGCGACACACTGGGTGTGCGCGCGGCGCATAGAGACCTAAGGCCGAAATCCATACCCGCTCCTCCAAAACTCATTTTAAATCGCTTCATTCGCCTCCAAGTAAGTCCACAAGGCCGGTGCAGTGATTTTATTTATGTGTGATGTGTTTAGAAGTGAAGATATTGGTGTTTGAATGGTGAAATATTTAACCCTATATCCACATCAAAATTTTCTCCAAGGGTTTGAAAGAGGTGGTTAAAACTTGAAATTGTGGTGTTTGAAACTCTCATGCCATAGAAATTTATGCTCTGGTTGTCATTATCGTTTTTTGTCACTACTATCACTGCCATATTATCATATCACAGTCTCTTCCCCATTCCCACTATCCCATATCCCTGTTACATCCCCAAACCCTATTGCTTGCCACCATGTCACAGCATTGATAAAATCTTGGTTACCAAAGATTGAAGGACTGTTTCAATATCCTTGATTTCACTTTAACCCAAGTATACTTTGTCATTTCACTCCTATCCCTAAAAAATCCTACTATTTCCTATCACCCTCCCCCTTTCATATCGCTTAAATTCCCAATTCCCAAAACATGTAATGGAGTGTCTCTATATCTTTGAATTCACCTAGCTTAAGGATGTCTTGTCATTACATCTATACCTGTCCCTAAAAACTACAAATATCATCATCCCATTCCCATATCCTTTGCAAATATTCCTAATTCCCAAATCCCTAATTCCCAACAGTCAAATGATTGTTTTCACAAGTTAAGTTTCATTTGATAGTCTTTTAGCCCACTGCATATACTTCCCACAGTCCCTCATTTCATTCTTGATACATGTGGCATATTTGGTACTGAAAGGCAAGCACCAATTCATCATTTTCAAACATACACCTAACTCTTCTTTTCACTATACATATATCAGCATATACTTGTTCAAACACATTTCAGCACCATGTCAGAGATAGATTCACCATATGAGCAGGGATATGAGCAGGATAGTGATTCTACAGCAGAGCTAAATGTGTCAAGGAGATCTCATAAAAGTGGCAGGCATGTCAGGGAGGAGCCGACTTCTTTGGCTTAATTGCAGGCCTGCCCGCTTGCAATGGATTGTTTTCAGCGTCAGTCATGCTTCCATTATTGTGAGATGATTGCCCGAACTCAGCATCATCATGATTTAGCTCACCTATTTGTCCTACATTTGCATAATGGTCATGTGAATCTTGCCGGAGTGAACTTCACTTTGACACCAGAGACTATTTCTGAGGTGACTGGGATACCAAACATTGGTGAGGAGTGGAATAAGAGACAGCAGCTAGATAGAGCATATTATGAACCTTACATTAGACCTGGATATTTGAGGCAGCTGAGCAAGGTATTTCCATTCCGGTTTCTGAAGGAAGAGTATGCACCATTGATGAAACTCATCATTGGTTATTTCAGCTGTGAGGGTCGTTTCTCACGTCTTTATGCATATCACATCAGACTTTTGATGCATTTTACGAGAGTGAGACTGATGAGTGTCCCTTATTTCATGTGTCGAAACATAGAGCGGATGACATTCCTTGTGCAGAATAAGACCCCAGTGCAGCAGCATAACATCATTTACCATCACGCGCTCCTCAAGATCATGGTGGTACATCAGCTCGCACAACAGGGCATCGCATGGGATGAGTTCATTTCCCGTGACTTCTTTGCAGTGCCACAGCCTCCTCCCAAGGTGGTTCATGATGAGGGAGAGCCTTCACACCAGTTTGATGTTCCCGATTTTGAGCCTATCAGTGCTCCGGTGTGTGTGACATATCAGAGAGATCATCGAGCCTTATTTGTAGCAGCACGACGAGTACTATCTCCACCAGGGGTGGAAGGGGTCTCGTTGACTTCATCAGCAGCGCGAGTACTATATCCACATGCTGTGGGAGGGGTCTCGCCATCGACATCAGCACAGGTACAGGTTCAGGACAGAGGCAAGAGGCCTATGCATGATGAGGGCCCCTCGGGAGGCCAAGATACTAATTTTGTTTTGATCGATGTTGATGCGAGCTCCCCTAGCTCGAAGCTGAAAGAGATCATTCAGGAACAAAAGGCTGAGATTGACACTTTGACCATGAAGTTGCAGAGAGCCCAGTGGGTTATACATTATTTGGAGCAGCGTAATAAACAGCTGGAGGATCAGCACACACTCATAGAGTTGCGGCAAATCCGTGAAGACCGGGAATTGGCCCGGAAGAGACCAGGTGACATGACACCGGTTGAGCGAGACACTTGCCTTACACACATCAAAATTCATCTAGAGAAGCTCTTAGTGAAGGCCAATAGGGAAAAATACATGCTCAGACACATGAAGACTCACTATGGGGCCCGTACACACGTTCGCAGAGAAAAAATGAAGATCCTGAAGGCAAGATTGAGAAAGGCACTGAAACGTCGAAAGAGGCCGGATCCACTCCGAATCTTGGCCGAAGCTTCCTTGGATGAGAATGAGACATGATGGGAGACCTTCACTCCAAATTTCATCAAATTTGGAGAATATTTTTTCATTTTTTAAAATTTTGGTTGCAAAACAGGTTTTTCCGCCCGACGCGTCGCGCCACCCGAAGCGTGCTTATGATTGGGACACCTTCTGGATGAAAACTTGATATTTTTGGATTTCTCATGGTAAGTTATGCATGCTCAGGAATGGCCGAAGCATTTCATCAAATTCTGGGTGGTCTTAAGGGCCAAAAACACCATGAAAATCACCTTTTTGCCACCTTTTGCACCAGCAGGAAGTACTTTTGGGAGATTGAAGTTTTGGAGGGGCAAATGAGCTCTAAATTGAAAAATTCCACTTGGGTTGGATAGAAGACATCCAGGGCTTTCCCACGAGCTATCACGAGATTGATTTGGTCTTCGATAATTTCTCCAAAAACAGGTCCAAAGTAGCGTGGCGCATAGAGCTTTTGAGCACGGCACATAGAGGAATTCAGCCTATTTTTCACCTTCCAGCTCAGGAATTCGGCCAGTTTTGACTAGTTTTACTTTTTCATGAGAGGATTGATATATCTTGATGTAATTTGGTAACCATGATGTAATTTTGGCATGTATTTACTTCTTCTAGATGATTCATTCACTAAAAAGTGAAAATCAAGTGAATGGATCAGTTTCCTAGCTTATAGAGGCAAGTTGTTTGGCTGCCTAGATTTTAGCTCCATGTTTAGAATTGGTTCAAACTGCTCCTAGAAGCATGAGATCGACCCCTAGAGGCATGGGAAGGGGTTAGAATTTTCTATATATTGTATTTTCTGAGACATTTTTAGGGTTGGATACTTGGGAAAAGTTTGGCACCTCATTGTACATACATTTTCAGTTTTTGGCAAAGGAAAGACCAGAGTTTTGCAACACTTGTTGGGATCCTTGTGGTTTCTGAGTTTTGATGATGTTCTTCTCATGTTATTGTAAGTTTCATTAATGTTATATGTATGCCATTTCCCTTCTCTATGCTTCTGAATTAAACAAATGAGTATTTGAGGTAGAATTCATTGATTTGCTGGTGCTTTGCCTTAAGCTTTTGTTTAGTTTTTTATGTTTCTTCGTCAATTTGAAGAGGATCCTTGCACGCTCTTGCCCTCTTCAGCTCCTCAGCAGTCTTTTCCATCCATTCACTCGATCTAAGACATCAAAGTCGTTGCCTACCCTGCCCCAACTTGAACTCTGCAAGAATTTGGCCTCATCCCCAAGCCCAAAATTGTTTTTCTCTTTTTCCAACAAAAACCCCTAAAAATCAAAATCAAACCCTCCTATTTGTTTATCTAGCCTAAGATCAGTTGTTGTTATTGTCATCTCAAGCCCCTTTGAATATTTTCATTGAGATTGACCCGGAGAGAGCCCTCTCTTGTCCTCGTAGGGCTAGCTACGAGGCTGAGTGTGGTTTGGTGTTGTCCTTCTTCTGCCTTATTTCAGCCTGAGGTGGATTTGGGAACTAACATTGTGGCGACCATACTGGGGATGAAAATGATTTTCTCATTGATTTTATTTGCTTCATAAGTTATAGATGGAGTCTGAAGTCACGCCAGGTAGCTTTCGAAACGCTTTTGCTATGCATTAGCGGAAGTAGATAAACGTTGCTTCAGTCGATCTCCAGTTTAGCTTGTGAACGTGACATTTGTCTTGTGAATTACCCCAGTATATTACATCGTTCTGGACTTTTGGATGATTGAGTCTAGAATTTGACAGGCTGAATAGATCGTTTTGTCATTTGATTTTTGAATAAATCAACACACTGGCTTCCAGAAGACATACTAGATCGAATCCTGATCCTAATCCGCCTCCATTGTATGAGAAACCTAACCTGATTCCAATAATTTTCCGTCGAGAAGGTCCCGTGATTCCTCTGTTTAAATCTCATTCATACCCTACTGTATTTGAATACATCGAAGATATTGAGTTTGATGATCAGTTCGAGTTGTCCTTGTTTGAAACCAAATCTGAAAGTGCTACTAGTTCTACCGTCATAAATCCTGAGTTCATTAAGTATCTTGAGGTTGAACAAGCTAATCGATCCATTGATAATTACATTCTGAATCTTCAAAACTCCATTGTGGCAACGAATATTCCTTAGTTTATTGAATCTACTTCTGAAACTCTTGGTCCATCAGTAATTACATCTGATTCACAAGTTCACGCTGAGCCTTCTTTTATTCCTACCATTCCAGTGCAACCATTGATATCTTATCAGCAATCAGCAGTAGTTCCTCCTCCATCTCCACCACATACACCTCGCACACCTTCTACTCCTACTCCACCCGTTTCTCCAAGACAGATCATAAATCCACCAAGAGCAATGGCTGCTAGATTTGCACCTCTTGCCTTGCCAGGAAACTTGGATGCTATGCCCGCTGATTATCAGAGTAAAATCCCATTGTTTGATGGAACTCCTCAGAGTGTTCCCGCTCAGCAACATATTGATAGAATGGCAGACTTTTTTGATCTCCATGAAATTGATGAAGAGAATGTCACCATGAGATTGTTCGTGCAAACTTTTGGAGGTGAGGTACGTAAATGGTTCAGAGCTTTGCAGCCCAGGAGTATTGCTACATTAGCTGAGCTTCAGAGACAGTTTCTATATCGGTGGGAAATCAAGAGAGATCCACTACAAATTACTTTTGAGTATAATAAGATCAAGCGCAATCCTGGTGAGTCCGTCCAAGACTATATTATCAGATTTAATGCGGTGTATAATGCAATTCCTGATGACTTGAGGCCTTCTAATAAATCAGCTTTGTTAAAATTCCCAGATGGTTTTGATCCGGAGATGGCCTATTCATTGCGAGATAGAGATCCACCTACTTTAGAGGACATGCAGAAGATTGCCGTGAGTGTTGAGGCAAACTTGAATGATAAGAGAGCTAGACTGAAAGCCGAGAAGAAAGTTGTGATAAAGGAAGAAGCTTCTACATCTACAGATCAGATACTTCACGAAATGGGAAAGATGTTCGAAAGGCTCACTCTTGATAAGCCCGAACCACACATTCAGAATCCTAACTTTCGTGGTCAGCAGCAGCCCCAATTCAGGATTAAGCAGCGAGAACAGCGAGCACAAGAACCAGCAGTCCAGCAGCAAGTAAAGACACCTCTTGAGAAGAATTTTGTTGGTCAGGATTCAGATGATGAAGATGATGTGGTGGGGGAGGAAAATCATTTCTTTACTCCTGATTATTTGCCCATTTATATCACTGAAGATGAAGAGTATGCAGAATCTTGAGTGGTACAAAGAGATGAGGATTTTATCCTAGCGAATGATGCGGCCCTTGAGGAGGAGTCATATGAGTATCAGAGAGGATATATGAATGCATTTTCAGCTCAGCAGAAGCAATATTCTCTTAGAAATAGAGATGTACCAGTCAATCCAATTCAGAAGAGGAAGGAAGTTTCAGCGCCTAAAAATGATTCACCTGTTGCACAAAAGAAAGCAAAAGAGGTAGTTGATCCTGCTGCCACTAAGTCATCATCAGCAGAAAAATCAAATCAGCCGATTGCATTGAGGGAGAAGGTTGAAAAGAAAGAGGTTCCAGCCAAAGAGATCGAAAAGACTTCAGCTTTTAGTTTGGAGAATGAAATTTCAAAATTGAAGGTATCCATCCCCTTGACTGAATTAATGAGGAACAACACTTATAAAGGTCAAGTTTCTAGAATTTTGAATTTCGATCCCATGTCTGATATGGTGAATATTGAAGATGATCAACCGGAACTGATATTTGGACCAGCTCTAGATGGTGAGTCTCCAGACAGCGAAGTGCCTCCTTTTTATATTAGTCTTCGATTGCATGAGTTTGTGTTGCATAATGCCATGTTCGATTCCGGTGCTTCCCATAACCTTATTCCGAAAGCAATCATGGAGAAGTTGGGTTTAGACATTACCAGGAAGTAACATGATCTTTATTCATTTGATTCTAGCAGAGTGAGATGTATTGGGCTCATTAAAGACTTGGTTGTAATTTTGGATCAGATTCCTACAAAGAATGTTTTGATGGACGTTGTTGTAGCAGACATTCCTCCGAGATTTGGTATGTTGCTTTCCAGATCTTGGGGAGCAAAGTTGAAAGGGACATTACAATTAGATTTCTCCTATGCCACGATTCCCGTGTTTGGCCCAATGAGAAAGTTGTATTGGGAACAAAAAACGAAGTATATGATTACCACTAAGGAGAAACCAGTTAATCATCCGCTTAATTATGTACATACAGATCTAGAGTCTTTTGTTTTGTTTGCCGATAGTTTTAATGATGTAGATAGTCAGTTGGTTCAAGCAGAAGGTATCCCAGAGATTACCGAGAATTTTAGAGAAGTTTTGCAGAAATAAAGGCAGCTACCGGAAAGCACAGTTGAGCAATCAGCTAAAGATAGTGGACAACAAGCAAAAAAAACAGAGCTAGCACAATTTCAGCACTTAGAGGATGATGAAGAGGGTCTATGGACCATGGATTTTGATGGTGCAGTGGGCAATGATGGTGCTAGGATTGGTATTTGGGTACGCAGTCCTTTTTCCGCTCCTAACAAGGTATCGAGCAATGTACGGGTATGTTCTTACAAATTAGCATTTGATTGCTCGAACAATGAGGATGAGTATGAAGCTCTGATTGCTGGCCTAAACATTCTTAGAAAGCTGAATGCTAAGATAATTTCGGTCTATCGCGACTCCGAATTGGTGATTAATCAGGTAAAGGGTGAATATCAAATGAAACATCCACGGATGCGGGCTTACCAGAATGTTGTCCTTGATATTTTGAAGCAGTTTTTAGATTACACCTTGACTTGTTTTCCTCGCATTAAAAATGGAATTGCAGATGCGCTTGCCAAGGCAGCAAGTAACTTGAAAATCCCAATGAAATCAAGTAATAAATTCGAGATCCATGTGAAGCACCGTCCTACCATCCCGGATAATCAAAGGTGTTGGCAAGTTTTCCAAGACGATGATGAGATTAATGATTTTCTGCAAAGTAAAGGTAAGTTCAAAGATACCTCAATCGATATGGAATTTGATGATGATGATGATGTTCAAGTTAATCAAATGGAAGTGTTATAGCTGAAAGATAACATTATTCCTAAAGGTTTGATACCTTTAGAAGAACTCTTCGATCAGGATGATGTGGCCAAGAAGCCAACTTTACGACCGACTGAAAAAGGAGTAGAGGATGTAAATATTGGGACAGATGAAAACCCCAAAATGTTAAAGTTATCCAAGTCATTGTCATCGGAGGTAAGAGCTAAATATGTGAGTTTGTTGTCTTCATTTGCTGATGCTTTCGCTTGGGATTACTCAGATTTAAAAATGTATGACACCAATATCATCCAGCATACTATCCCATTTAATCCTAATCATAATCCTTTCCGACAAAAGCTAACAAGAATCAATCCGAAGTTGCTGCCATCGATTGAGAAGGAGGTAAACAGATTCTACAAAGCAAGAATCATTGTTCCTATCAGATTTTCTGATTGGATTTCCAACTTAGTGCCGGTGCAGAAAAATACAGGTGAGATTAGATTTTGTATTGATTTCTGAAATCTGAACAAGGTGTCATTGAAGGACAATTATCCATTTCCTAAGATGGATCATATATTGTAGCGAGTAGTGGGTGCATCTCAGATGTCACTACTCGACGGGTATTCTGGATATAACCAAATCTTGGTTCATGAAGATGACCGTGACAAAACAGCCTTCACCACTCCATGGGGGACATTTCACTATGCTAAGATGCCATTTGGTTTGAAGAATGCTGGTGCAACTTTCCAGCGGGAGATGGACATGGCTTTTGCGAATGAAAAAGATGTTTTCCTTGTTATATACCTTGATGATTTGACGGTGTTTTCCAATTCAGATGAAGAGCATATGTATCACTTGAAAGTTGTTTTTCAGAAGTGCAGAAAATATGGTGTCTCGCTTAATCCTAAAAAGAGCTTATTCGCCATGGATGAAGGTAAGTTACTTGGTCACATTATTTCCAAAGATGGCATTCGTATTGATCCGGCACGTGTTGAAGCAATCCAGAAAATTGACCCTCCTAGGAACAAGAAAGAGATTCAGTATTTTAATGGTAAGATGAAATTTTTGCGTCATTTTGTCCCAAACCTTGCTGAGAATTTGAGAGAAATAACAAATATGTTGAAAAAATACAGCCAAGTGAGGTGGACTGAAGATGCGGTAAATTCCTTTAATTTGGTGAAGTTGGCACTATCTTCAGCTCCGGTGTTAATCAGCCCGGATTACACCCAAGATTTCATTTTTTTTTCCTTTGCTTCAGAACAAACCATGGCAGCTGTGTTAATGCAGAAAAGAGATGGACATGAGAAGCCCCTAGCGTTTTTCAGTCAAACTATTAGAGATGCAGCCTTGAAATACAACATCATTGAGAAACAAGCTCTAGCACTGGTAAAGGCATTGAAGGATTTCCGGGTATACATTTTGCATTCCTATATTTTAGCTTATGTTCCTAACGCTGCTGTGAAAGATGTTTTAGTACAAACTAATCCGGAAGGAAGACGTGGTAAGGGGATCGCAGCTTTGCTGGAATATGATGTGGAAATAAGGCCCACGAAGCTTATTAAGGGACAAGGGCTGGAGAAGCTTATGGCTGAATCCAATTTACACGCATTAGACATAAACCTGATCGCTGCTATGTCTGATGAAGATGAGGATAATTCGCCACTTCAGGTATCGGAAATGTTTGTTGATTCCCCATGGTATTCAGATATCATCTATGTTCTTCAAAATTTGTCATCACCGCCCGGCATGACTAGAAACAAAGGTAGGACCTTGAAACTGAAGGCTGCAAAATTTTGTATTTTGAATTCTGCACTTTATTGGAAGGATCTAGGTGGCGTGTTATTGAATTTTTTGGTGGAGGAAGAAGCGAAGAAGGTAATGGAAGATTTTCACAAAGGAGATTGCGGGGGTCATCATTTTTGGAAGACAACTGCCAATAAGATTTTGAGAGCAGGGTACTATTGGCCCACATTGTTTGCTAATGTCTACAAAACAGTCAAAGGCTGCCATGAGTGTCAGATTTTCGAGGGGAGATAGAAATTACAACCATTTCCACTCAAGCCTATTGAGGTAAGCGCCCCTTTCCAGTAGTGGGGTTTGGATTTCATCGGGGAAATCCATCCTCCTTCCTCAGGACAGCATAGATGGATTCTAATAGCCACCGATTACTTTACGAAATGGATCGAAGAAGTGCCCACAAGACAAGCCACCGATTCGGTAATTATTTCTTTCCTTGAGAACAACATCTTGTCTCGTTTCGGTTGTCCTAATAAGATAATCACAGATAATGCAGCGGCTTTTAAATCAAGAAAGATGATTGAGTTTTGTGCGAAATATAAAATCATTTTGGGGCATTCAACCGCCTATCATCCGCAAGGTAATGGTTTGGAGGAATCTTCCAATAAGTCTCTAGTCAATATCATCAAAAAGTTGTTGGACATCAATAAGAAGAGTTGGCATAAGAAGCTGGTGAATGTGCTATGGGTTGATCGGGTAAGTCAAAAGAAGTCAATTGGTATGTCTCCTTTCGAGTTGGTTTATGGAGTAGATACAGTCTTTCCTACATCACTTGCTGTTCTGGTAGTCAAGCTTCTTCAGGAAGCTGGTAGTGAAGAAAGCCATATGCAAAGAAGGATAAATCAGACGATTCATTTACAGCAAACGAGAGAAAAGGTCTTCTAGAATACATTTAAGTTGCAGGAAAGAATAAAAAATATTTATGACAGGAAAGCGAAAGCAGATAAATTCCAGTTGGAAGAGGTGGTACTAAAGTGGGATGCTAGGAATGAGGACAAAGGTAAACACGGTAAGTTTGACAATATCTAGAAAGATCCATTCAAGATAACAGCATATCGAGGTCAGAACGCCTTTCTGTTGAAGGAGACAAATGGTGAAGACTGTCCAGGAGGGCTGATCAATGGTCAGCTGCTCAAGCGCTACCATTTTTGAGATGTTTCTGCTGATCATATTGTCATTGTACATATCATGTTTTTCAATTTCATTGTAAGTGTGCACTGTAGTATTTTCTTCAGTCTGGGGCTCGAAGTGAAGGCTATAATTCTGAAGAAGGATTTCAGTTTTCATTTGAGTTTGTTTAGTCGGTTCGGTTCAGTCATTTCTGTTTCAAAAGTTGAGTCAGTTTGAGTTAAAGTTTCAGTAAAATAAATTTAGTCAACATTCTTGAGTTGTTTTGTAAAATAATGGACTCCATAGCCCAATGGACGAAGGCACTCGTCTGCTCTCCCAAAGATCTACTATTCTTGGCACCTCCAAGGAGCTACCATCCCCATTGGAGCCAATGTTAGAGTCGGTCCTGACAGCCCTCCGTCAGAGATCATTTCTCTTTTTGCATCTCATTGTTTAGGTGTCTCATTCCGCTCGCTCATCTGCATTCCGTTAGGGGCATGCCATTGACTGATGGAAGGGTTTGGTTCTCTTGTTTTCCCTCATGCTTGTACCTGCTGGGTTGGTTAAAACTCCTCAAATTTATCAAAGTTCAGTTCATGTCATTCACAGTCATAAATGATTATTTTGGTCAAAAAGAGTCTTTAGTTTCTGAGTCTAGGATTTAGTCTTTCAACATGTTCAATAAATGCCCGTAGGCCCTGAGGATGGTTTTCAATAAGCTCTTAGTTCAAAATTTCATCATCAAGCATATTCGAGGACATTTCTTGTTCAAAACTCTGTTTTGAATAAGAAATTGTAGAATTCATTTTTGTAATAAGATGTATTTTTCCGCCATGAATATTTCAAAGCAGGCTCTGGTTTTCCTTTGCCAAACATCAACGCCAACATCCCTACAAAAAATAACCATGTTCATCATTTCAAGTCCAGAAATTTAGTGAAAAGCAAAAGACAGAAATTGAATTAAATAAAAAGTGCCAAAAGTCAAAAAACATTACAAAATGGGTTTTTGAAGAATAAAAAATGAAAAACATCTCTATATAAGATTTTTCTCAAAGTCATATATCCATTTGCATCAAGTTTCATTCACAAAATCTCATAGAGAAATCAAAATTTCAAAGTTGGAGATCAAACTGTGTTTTAGAGGGGTCATGACTGTGTGTAAAGATAGCACGCAACGCATAGGAAAGAGGCGCGGTACACCAAATTGACGCGGCACATTGGGCCGAAACTGACAGTGTCTTTTTCCACAGGCGCGTCGCACCCACAGAGCGCGGTGCATAGAGCCCTAAGGCCAAAATCCATACCCGCTCCTCCAAAACTCATTTCAAATCGCTTCATTCGCCTCCAAGTAAGTCCACAAGGCTGGTGCAGTGATTTTATTTATGTGTGATGTGTTTAGAAGTGAAGATATTGGTGTTTGAATGGTGAAATATTTAACCCTATATCCACATCAAAATTTGCTCCAAGGGTTTGAAAGAGGTGGTTAAAACTTGAAATTGTGGTGTTTGAAACTCTCATGCCATAGACATTTATGATCTGGTTGTCATTATCATTTTTTGTCACTACTATCACTGCCATATTATCATATCACAGTCTCTTCCCCATTCCCACTGTCCCATATCCCTGTTACATCCCCAAACCCTATTGCTTGCCACCACGTCACAGCATTGATAAAATCTTGGTTACCAAAGATTGAAGGACTGTTTCAATATCCTTGATTTCACTTTAACCCAAGTATACTTTGTCATTGCATTCCTATCCCTAAAAAATCCTACTATTCCCTATCACCCTCCCCCTTTCATATCGCTTAAATTCCCAATTCCCAAAACATGTAATGGACTGTCTCTATATCTTTGGATTCACATAGCTTAAGGATGTCTTGTCATTGCATCTATACCCGTCCCTAAAAACTACAAATATCATCATCCCATTACCATATCCTTTGCAAATATTCCTAATTCCCAAATCCCTAATTCCCAACAGTCAAATGATTGTTTTCACAAGTTAAGTTTCATTTGACAGTCTTTTAGCCCACTGCATATACTTCCCACAGTCTCTCATTTCATTCTTGATACATGTGGCATATTTGGTACTGAAAGGCAAGCACCAATTCATCATTTTCAAACATACACCTAACTCTTCTTTTCACTATACATATATCAGCATATACTTGTTCAAACACATTTCAGCACCATGTTAGAGACATATTCACCATATGAGCAGGGATACGAGCAGGATAGTGATTCTACAGCAGAACTAAATGTGCCAAGGAGATCTCATAAAAGTGGCAGGCATGTCAGGGAGGAGCCAACTTCTTTGGCTCAATTGCAGGCCTGCCCGCTTGCAATGGATTGTTTTCAGCATCAGTCATGCTTCCATTATTGTGAGATGATTGCCCGGACTCAGCATCATCATGAGTTAGCTCACCTATTTGTCCTACATTTTCATAATGGTCATGTGAATCTTGCCGGAGTGAACTTCACTTTGACACCAGAGACTATTTCTGAGGCGACTGGGATACCGAACATTGGTGAGGAGTGGAATAAGAGACAACAGATGGATAGAGCATATGATGAGCCTTACATCAGACCTAGATATTTGAGGCAGCTGAGCAGGGTATTTCCATTCCGGTTCTGAAGGAAGAGTATGCACCACTGATGAAACTCATCATTGGTTATTTCAGCTGTGAGGGTCGTTTCTCATGTCTTTATGCATATCACATCAGACTTTTGATGCATTTTACGAGAGTGAGACTAATGAGTATCCCTTATTTCATGTGTTGAAACATAGAGAAAATGGCATTCGTTGTGCAGAAGAAGACCCCAGCGCAGCAGCATAATAGCATTTACCAATACGCGCTCATCAAGATCATGGTGGTACATCAGCTCGCACAGCAGGGCATCGCATGAGATGAGTTCATTTCCCGTGACTTATTTGCAGTGCCACAGCCTCCTCCTGAGGTAGTTCATGATGAGGGAGAGCCTTCACACCAGTTTGATGTTCCCGATTTTGAGCCTATCAGTGCTCTGGTGTGTGTGACATATCAGAGAGGCCATCGAGCCTTATTTGCAGCAGCACGACGAGTACTATCTCTACCAGGGGTGGAAGGGGTCTCGTTGACTTCATCAGCAGCGTGAGTACTATCTCGACATGGTGTGGAAGGGGTTTCGCCATCGACATCAGCAAAAGTACAGGTTCAGGACAGAGGCAAGAGGCCTATGCACAATGAGAGCCCCTCGGGAGGCCAAGATACTGATTTTGTTTTGATCGATGTTGATGCGAGCTCCCCTAGCTCGAAGCTGAAAGAGATCATCCAGGAACAAAAGGCTGAGATTGACACTTTGACCGTGAAGTTGCAGAGATCTCAGTGGGTTATACATTATTTGGAGTAGCGTAATAAACAGCTGGAGGATCAGCACACACTCATAGAGTTGCGGCAAATCTGTGAAGACCGAGAATTGGCCCGGAAGAGACCAGGTGACATGAAACCGGTTGAGCGAGAGACTTGCCTTACGCACGTCAACATTCATCACGAGAAGCTCTTGGTGAAGGCCAATAGGGAAAAAAACATGCTCATACACATGAAGACTCACTATTGGGCCCGTACACACGTTTGCAGAGCAAAAATGAAGATCCTGAAGGCAAGATTGAGAAAGGCACTGAAACGTCGAAAGAGGACGGATCCACTCCGAATCTTACCCGAAGCTTCCTTGGATGAGCATGAGACATGATGGGAGACCTTCACTCCAAATTTCAGCAAATTTGGAGAATATTTTTTCATTTTTGAAAATTTTGGTTGCAAAACAGGTTTTTCCGCCCGACGCGTCGCGCCACCCGACACGCGGTTATGATTGGGACACCTTCTGGAGGAAAACTTGATATTTTTGGATTTATCATGGTAATTTATGCATGCTCAGTAATGGCTGAAGCATTTCATCAAATTCTGGGTGGTCTTAAGGGCTAAAAACACCATGAAAATCACCTTTCTGCCACCTTTTGCACCAACAGGAGGTACTTTTGGGAGATTGAAGTTTTGGAGGGGAAAATGAGCTCTAAATTGAAAAATTCCACTTGGGTTGGATATCATACATCCAGGGCTTTCCAACGAGCTATCATGAGCTTGATTTGGACTTCTATAAGTGCTCAAAAAATAGGTCCAAAGTAGCGCGGCGCATAGAGCTTTTGAGCGCGGCGCATAGAGGAATTCAGCCTATTTTTCACCTTCCAGCTCAGGAATTCGACTAGTTTTGACTAGTTTTACTTTTTCATGAGAGGATTGATCTATATTGATGTAATTTGGTAACCATGATGTAATTTTGGCATGTATTTACTTCTTCTAGATGATTCATTCACTAAAAAGTAAAAATCAAGTGAATGGATCAGTTTCCCAGCTTATAGAGGCAAGTTGTTTGGCTGCCTAGATTTTAGCTCCATGTTTAGAATTGGTTCAAACTGCTCCTAGAAGCATGAGATCGACCCCTAGAGGCATGGGAAGAGGTTATACTTGTCTATATATTGTATTTTCTGAGACATTTTTAGGGTTGGATACTTGGGAAAAGTTTGGCACCTCATTGTACATACATTTTCAGTTTTTGGCAAAGGAAAGACCAGAGTTTTGCAGCACTTGTTGGGATCCTTGTGGTTTCTGAGTTTTGATGATGTTCTTCTCATGTTATTGTAAGTTTCATTAATTTTATATGTATGCCATTTCCCTTCTCTATGCTTCTAAATTAAACAAATGAGTATTTGAGGTAGAATTCATTGATTTGCTGGTGCTCTGCCTTAGAATTTTGTTTAATTTTACATGTTTTCATCAGTTTGAAGAGGATCCTTGTACTCTCTTGCCCTCTTCAGCTCCTCAGCAGTCTTTTCCATCCATTCAATCGATCTAAGACATCAAATTCATTGCCTACCCTTCCCCAACTTGAACTCTGCAATATTTGGCCTCATCCCCAAGCCCAAAATTGTTTTTCCCTTTTTCCAACAAAAACCCCTAAAAATCAAAATCAAACCCTCCTATTTGTTTATCTAGTCTAAGATCGGTTGTTGTTTCAGTCATCTCAAGCCCCTTTGAATATTTTCATTGAGATTGACCCAGAGAGAGCCCTCTCCTGTCCTCGTAGGGCTAGCTACAAGGCTGAGCATGGTTTGGTGTTGTCCTTATTCTGCCTTCCTTCATCCTAAGGTGGATTTTGGAACTAACAGAACCCTTCTTTCATGTTTCCCAACCAACCAAACAAACAAAATAAAACCCTTGTGCCCTATAACTAGCCTAATATCTTAAGTCAAACTTCAAAAACATATATTTATTTACCTTTATAGAGAGATCCCTCTCTGGATCCAAGAGAGCTAGATCCTGAGATCCCAAAGTGGTTTGATGTTGTCTTATCATTTGGTATTGACAAATCTTCCAAATCATAGGAACCACAACATAATGGCGACTCCGCTGGAGAACTTTGAGTAAAACACTCCTTAAAACATTTCTAAGAACTCAAAGAAGACCAATAGCCCTTATTTGGTAGTTAATCACTGTGGTGGATAGTAAACCTTCTTGAAACACTTTAAACCCTCCACTTGGCAACTCAAAAGTTCCTAAATGGCCAAAAGACTACACTAATGATCAGTAGGCTTGCTGATTATCATTGTTTTCACAAGACTCCACTGGGAGACCAGTTTAATTACAACATCATCCATATTAAAAGAAACATATAGGATTAAGCTTCTTTTTTTAAAGGTAGTTTTCCTCTTAAAGACTGTCATACCTAGCTAACTTTCTTCGTTGAGACTTAACATACTGGCTTCAAGGAAAATCCATACTAGAGCTTATCCTGACCCATATCCCCCTGAAATAGTTGACAATACAGAGAGAATTCTTAGGAAGTCTCACACCTCTAGGGATCCAATGATTTTCATACCCATTCATAGAGCTAACTCAGCACCTGAAAACCTTGCAACTCTATCAGATACTCAAGTTGACTTAGATTTACCAAGTAATTTACCAAGAACTAAGTAATTCAGTGGCATATATCAAACAATATTTGAGTCTCCAAGTTCACCACCATATAGTGGTCATCATATCAGTGATAGAGAAACCCCTCCATCAACACCTCCTGATATCCACTTCATTCATAACTTGGGTCTCTCTCACCCCAAATCTGCTCAACAGTTTTTTGCTAGTCCAAGCAGTTCTGCCATCCATAGACTTGCTACTCAAGCTAATCCATTACCTCCACAAAACACTATCATGGCAACATGGCATGCTCCCCTAGTGTTGCCACAACCCCTAGTTCCTTTACCAAATGATTATCAGTCTAAAATTCCCCATTTCACTAGAGAATAATCTACCATAGCTCAACAACATGTAACTAGGATAGGAGATGCATTTGATTACATGGAGATAGATGATGAGACCGTTAAAATGAGAATATTTGCTCAAAGTTTAGGAGGACAAGTAAAGAAGGGTTTAAGGGCTTAAATCCTAATAGCATACATGACCTTACCACTTTACAACAAGCATTCATAAACAAATGGGAAATCAAAAGCAACCCTCTCCAGATATTAGCAAAGTATCAGAATCTTAAATGAAATCAGGGAGAGAGTGTTCATGATTACTCTTCTAGGTTTAACAGGGTCTACAATGCTCTCCCACCTCATATGAAACCTCCCCAAGGCATGGCCTTGGCAATATATCCTAAGGGTTTTGATTCTAATATTGCCTATCAACTAAAGGAGAGAGACTATGCAACTCTAGAAGATATGTAGTAGGGAACTGTGAGTGTAGAAGAAAACTTAATTGAGAAAAGAACTAGGCTAAGATCGGAGAAGAAGGTAATTTATAAAGAAGATATCGTACCCTCCACATCTAGCTAAAAAATGGAAATAATGATGGAAGATATGATGAAAAGGATGAGCTTACTTGAGAGAGCGCAACCAAGAGACAATTAGAATCACTCCAAAAATAGAAATAAGAACCAGAATTATAGAAGGGAGAACAATCAAGATAGGAAAATGGATTCTGATCAACAAATCATACCTCCATTCTAAGAGAACTTCCTTGATGAGGATGAGGGAATAATAGAAGAGTCCCAGGGAGCCACCATAAACATGGTGGAAGTGGATAACCAAGATCACATCTTTTCCATAGAGGACAACCAGACCTCATACACACATTGGGAAGAGGAAGGGATAGAGTCCGAAGACTATAGGTTAGGATTCGTGAATGCCATCATGCAGGTTTGAGAGAAATATGATCTCAGAAGTAAAAAGAAACTAGAAGCTCCCAAAGAGAGAACCTCTGAAATCACTATCAAGAAAATACCTGAAAAGACTCCTAAAGGGACTGCTGAAAGAAACAAAATAGTAGCTGAGAGTTCTAGCAAAAACAAGGACAAAGACATCCAAACCACTGATAAACCAAGTCAAGAAACCAGGAGCACTAGCATTATAGCTAATTCTCCTGAAAAAATAGTTTCAACCAATGTACATAGTGAATATCAACAAGCTAATCTTGCCAATAAAACAGTGAACAACAAAACAGAATTGATCCTTTCAAAGAATCAATCTCCTTTCAATCTAAAAAGTGAAATTGCCAAAATAAAAATTGATGTCCCTCTCATTGAGTTGGCCACCCAGAATGCTTATAAATATCAAATCTTGAATGCTTTAAACTTAGGAGAAAACAGGGACTCTGCCAACTTAAATGATGATCAACCAACTCTCTTGTTTGGCCCAAAAATTGAAGGGAAATTTTAGGAAGGAGTAGTGCCTCCTTTCTATGTCAGTCTAAACATCCACGACAAGATCCTACATAATTCTATGCATGACCCAGGAGCCTCACACAATCTCATGCCAAAGGTGATCATGAAAAAATTAGGCCTAGAGATAACCAGACCATATAAGGATTTATATTCCTTTGACTCTAGCAGAGTGAAGTCTTTGGGCTTGATCAAAGATCTTTGTGTAAATCTAACCCAAATCTTAGCCAAGTGCATGGTAATGGATGTGGTACTGGCATATGTACCGCCTAAGTATGGCATGTTGTTGTCAAGATCATGGGGTGCCAAGCTACAGGGTATAATGAAGATGGACATAAAATATGCCACAATCCCTGTTTTCAGCCAGCTTAGAAGACTATAAAGGGAAACACACATGAATTTCATGGTAAGTAGTCCAGAAAAACCAGAAAATTCCCTTCTTTACTCTGTTCATACATACCTAGACTCTTTTATCCTTTTCAATGATGAGTTTACAGATGAACAAGAGCTAGAGAATAAAAATTCAAACAGCAGGGTAGAGACCACCAATCTAAACATAATGGCATCTCTGGGTACAGAGGAAAAAAAGGGAGAAACATTTGAACAATCAGCAGAGTTAGAAAATCAGAATCAAGACTGTAGAGAGCAGATTATCCATCAGCCTGCTGACCTTAGGAAACTAGATGACAGTAAGGAGGAAATTGATAACAAATCTGTAAACAATCCTTTATGGAACATGAGCTTTGATGGGTCTTGCACAAGAAGGAGTGAAGGAGCTAGGGTACGATTGGACAATATTGAAAACGATTATACTGAGAGTCATGCCTTCAAGCTAAATTTCAAATGTACAAACAACATAGCTGAATATGAAGCTCTCCTCTTAGGATTGCATCTATTGAAAAAGTAAGGGGTTGAGAGGATAGTTGTCCATGGGGATTCTAAGCTAGTCATCAAACAAATAAATGGAGAGTACAATACAAAACAACCTAGATTAATGGCATACAGAAATGACGCCATGGACCTTTTGCAAACATTTGTAGAATATGAGCTTGTGTTTGTCCCTAGAAGCCAAAAAATAATTTCAAATGGATTGGCTTGTGCTACTAGTTCATATCAGAGATCACTTAGTGACAAACAGCTCATTTTTCAAGAAAAACATAGACCAACAATACTAGATAATCAGAAATATTGGCAGGTCTTTGAGGGTGATAAACAGATAGAGGATTTCTTGCTTTCTAGGAATGAGTTTGAATTTCCAGATTCAAACTCTGAGTCTGAAGAAAAATATCTAGATAAAGAACCCCCTGATGAAGATAAACCATCCCATAGTGCATAAATAAACATGCTGGCCAGAGAATTTGAAAACCAAACAAAAGAATACCAGAACGCAAATAAAGAAGACATAGAGGTAGTGCAGTCCAAAGACAGAAACATACCCAGAGTACTAGCACCCCCTGAGGACCTCTTTGATTTTAATGATGTGGCAAATAAACCTACCATAGAGCCCACTAAATCCAACATTGAAGAATGCAATATAGGCAGCAAAGACAAGCCTAAAATGATCAAATTATATAAGTCTTTACCTGCGCATATCAAGAAGAAATACATTGATTTATTTAAAGAGTTTGTGGATGTTTTTGCTTGGAGTTATGAAGATTTGAAAGCCTATGACACAAAAATAATCCAGCATAAGATTCCATTCAGAGAAAACCAGAAACCTTTTAGGCAAAATCTGCGTAGAATAAACCCTGCACAGCTACCTCTGGTAGAAAAAGAGATTAAGAAAATGTACAAGGTCGAAATCATAGTGCCTGTGAGGTTTTTAGATTGGGTATCTAACCTTCTGGCTATAAGGAAAAATACTGGATAAATAAGGCTCTGCATTGATTTTAGAAACTTAAATAGAGCCTTCTTAAAAGACAATTACCCCTTGCCCAAAATGGAACACATCCTGTTGGGGTTCCCATGTTTTGGCCAGATTGGCAAGACCAAAAGATGAGACAACATCAAACCACTTTCAGACCTCAGGATCTATCCCTCCTGGGTCTAGAGAGGGATCTCTCTATATAAGCAATGATTTTATGTCTTTGAAGCTCAAATTTTTAAGATGTTAGGCTAGTTATAGGCACAAGGTTTGTTTGTTTGATTTTTTGTTTAGTTGCTGGTTATCAGGAAAGAAGGGTTCAATGTAAGACAAAGATGAGCAAAGAGGAATAAGGCAGAGGTGAAGTATTCCAGGGAGCATTAAAAACCATTGGGCAATGGAGTCAGGAAAGGATTTGCTTGCTAATCAATAGGCATGCCTTCAATTGGGCTAGTCATCTAAAACGTTGGATCTTAAAGATGATAGTGTGGTGTGAAATAGTAGGAGAGGAGGAGGCAACACAGATTTAGGGCACAAAGTTAGAGACCAGCTGGTCGCACAAGGATCCTAGTGGATAGGGCTAACTCTAATCCCCAATGTTCTCAAATCTTCCAGCTAAATCCTTAACAAGAAACATCTAAGAATAGATTCATTTCACTACTACATTTGGCAGAAATTCCAACACTTGGTTCCGACGCTTTTGACCAAATGTCGGAAATTTCCCCAATTTTTTTCCATCCCGCACAAAACCGTCGCTATACTGACGTTTATAGAAAAGTGTCTCCATTGCGACGTTTGGAGGAATACGTCGCACTGGTGACACTATGGCCCAACGCGTCGCTATTGCGATGACTGCAAGTGCGACACAATGTCTAAGTGTCGTAATTGCGACGTTTGGAGGCCTTCGTTGCAATAGCGACGCCTTTTCTTCCGTCGGTATAACGACACTTATATGCGTGCTAAATAAAAATACGAAACTTATATGCACGCTACATAAAAATGATTTTATTGTTTCATATCCGTCGCAATAGCTACATTAACGTCTGATATCACGTGCGCATCCACCCTCCGCTCTTGCAGAACAGCATTCGCCCTCAGCTCTTGCAAAACAGAATTTTCCCTCAGCATTCGCCCTCAATGTTCGCCTTCAGCTCTTGCAGAACAACATTCACCCTCAGCTCTTGCAAAATGGTAATTTCTTACTGCACGCCCTTCCTCCTATAGTAGGGTTGACTCTATTTGGGTTTTTTTGGTCAATTCCATTGGATTGTGTTAGGCTGTAGGGTTCTCTCTAGATGTCAAGAATCAAGATTCAATACCCTCTTTTATCTTCATCACCCAATACAAGATTTAAAATTTTCCCAAAGAAACGCTTATTAATTTGGCAGCCATTATTTCTCCCTGCTTTAAAAACACTACATTTAAATGAAAACAAGCATTGCATTTCAACTACAAAAATCTATTAGTGTTCAAATGTACATGTGTGCATCACTTGTGTAGGGTATTCCTTTTCCACTTCACATTATCCAAGAATGTGTGCAGTATAGTTCATATTTTTTGTGATTTAGATTATCTTGAAAAAGGAAAGGTAAATTATCTCCCATGGAAAAAGAAGGTTTTCCCTTTTTACTACTGGAAATGGTACAAAAAAGTTCCATTTCTACCCGAAACTCCTATGAAACAGGAACCAAATAAAGGCCATGTCCTCAATGGACATCATTTGGCTTTGAAAATGGCCATTGCACAGTGTTGTTTCTTATATTACGGCACGATAGTTTCTTAGGTCATTTCTTGTTTCTTGAGATGAAAAAAAACCAAAGAAATCGTGAAGATCCTTTTAAGAAATAAATGACCATTTCTCAATCATATCTCAACTATTTTTTATTTTATTCAGTGGTTGCTTACTTTGAGAGAAATTTGACACTTTTATAAGGAATATAACATAAAAACACAAAATGGGAAGGAATTGATGATGTAGATGACCTTTAGTTGTTGTCAATTAAAAATTGATAATACACGATGCATGTTCTGTACTACAAACTAGATTCCTTCCTGGAGTTAGGACACAGAGTATTGAATCAAAGTTGTAGTTTCTAACTTCTTGTATTGGTTCATCAATCTTGAAATTTGGACATTGCATGTCTTCATTGCTTCATGTTTGAATAATTTGCATCATATCGTACAATAGGAAATTAGGAATTATGATTATTATTACTTTATGGATCTGTTAAGTTACTTTTAAGTTTGCATGGTTTAGTGTGAAAGTATTCTAGTCCCCAAACACATATAATCAAGGAATTATAACGTGATTTCAAACATTAAATATCAACAAAATCGTTTAAAGGATATTGAAAGGAAAAAGGTGATGGAAGATAGAAAGTGCCTTACTTAAATTCTCTAAGGATTTTTCAATAGTTTCTCCAAAAGCTTCACTTCAAGGCCCTTCAAGATCGTCTTCAACAATGCTATACCATCAGCTTCAACAATGTTGCTCCAAAAATGTCCTCAAGGTCTTCACAACAAGTTTACTAGAATTTTCTCCAACAATATATTCAATAAGGTCTTCATTGTCAACTCATCTCTTGTTTGGGTGCCTTAATGTGCAATGACATGTTTCCAGGACTGAATTCAATGCAAGGCATATTTGAAACTCTAACTCTGTCGTTCGGTGTCTTATTAGAAATTATTTCAGTTTTCATTTTGTGTTTTTAAGTTAGATATTGTTTTCAAGTTTTTACATTTATAATTTTATTGCAATGTGGCAGACTGATGAGAGCAGTGCAGGAACAACCCAGAGACGGGATGATCGTAGAAAGAGGCCAGCGGAAGAACATGTAAAGTGCCAGCATTGCTCTATCTTCAGGTATTTTAGTTATTTACATAATTGAAATAATATTAATTTTGTTCAAATATGCAGGCACCTAGCCATGGTACGCCTGATGATTCCCTCTTTGAGGAAGAGCTTTCTTCATCCCTATCTCCAGTGTTCTTGTTGCGAAAAAAGGCACGAGATGCAAGGTTGGAATTTAATACTTTGATAGACGTGCCTCAAACACCTGAAACAGAAGAGAGGATAAAAAAACTTATGAGCCAGCTAGAAACATATCAGGTAATAATAAAAATTCAAAAGGATATTTTTTTGTTCTGCATGAGATGAATTGTGATAGTTTGATTTTTAATTTTTACATTGACTAAACTAACAAAAAGTTCTTTTGTATGTAGCTTTTTCTGGCACTTGCTGAATCCGGTGTTGGTGGTAGTGGGACACAAGGGCAAGATATTTCCCAACAACCCTCTTGTACACCTTCTACTCCTTTAGGTGCTAGGCAAGAAACACACCCTGCCCAAGCAGACACCCATCCAACCGCTGAACGTGTTGGCAATGATGAGGCTGATATGGCCAACTACATTATTGCGTTTCCTGGAGCTACACGTGTTAGCTCCACAGGGACCATTAATGGCACGTTGTTGGTGAACTATGAAGGTGTCCCTATAAAGCATGTACAACTCCTAGGTAAATTATAATATTTTAACTATTTCATGTACTTTATCTAAAACATATTTATCACGATTTTTATTTTTAAATTAATGATAATATCTTTCTTTTTTTCTGTGTAGGAAACAATGAATTCTACAGGTATCTGGAGAGCCATGCATTGGTAATTTTTGGCCCAACCATACGCACATGGTGGAATTCCTAGAGTTCCAACCTGAAAAAAGAACTTCTAGATTATCTAGAAACCATTTTTGGGGTCGGCATATTTGACAGAACAACGGTGGCTCGGGTAGCCGGAAAATATTTGAAATATACCAGGGACACCTATAGGACGCAATTGCAATTTAACCCTAGATATGAGCATCCTATCACAGTTCCAGAGAGTGAGTGGAGAGCACTCATCCATGACGGAAAAGAGAAAAGGGCAAAGAAAGAAGGAAAAATGCCAACTGGACCCGCAAGGTAAATTACAACTTTAATTCAATAGCTTTAATTTTCTCTATGTCTAAAATAAAAGTGTGCTACGTCATATCTTACTTTAATCTTTTGATTCTAGGTTGCCTAACACCTCAAAGGCAACAAAAGCTAGGATTGAAAAAAATGGCCATCACAAGCTAGGCCAGGGTGGCTACTTGAAATTGGCCGCAAGAATTGTAATTAAGTAGCTAAACATCTTATAATTAATTGTATCGCCTTCCAACGTTTTTGTAATCCTATCAAATATGATTAAAAATACACAATCATATGTAATGTATGGTGATGACTTCGGAACAGAAACTACAGAGGAAGATAAAAATATCGCTTTCCATTTCGGCTATCAAGCCGTAGTTGAACGTCGCAGAAGCTTGGGGCAGGTCCCAAGATCCAGAATGCCTGATAAGGTAAAACATTAACATTTCAATATGTTTGTTTTCATCCATAAATTTAATGTCTAACAACTTTGTTTAAATCAGGGGAGCAACACTACCGACGACGCAAATAACCCAGTTTTAGAGCCAAATGTAGATGATCCTCACGTGCAACTTGATCATTGTAGTAGGGACTAGGCCGACAATGCTACTATCAGTGAGGGCCGTGACGGTAATTAATTTCCACTTATAATTTTTTCTAATTATACCTTGATGGTTGTCCTTATAACGTTTTTTGTTTAAATGACAAAGAATGTTTCCCTTGAGGATCTTACCACCAGAGAGGAAGATAGGGCAACAATCCCAACGGCGACAACTGGTGCACCAGGTAAATAATCTCATTGCAATTTTTTTTATTAATATTAACGAACTAGTTCAATGATATTTAAAAACTGACAATTAAAATTTAATATTTTTTTTTTTTGTAGGCGATGCCCCGTCACTGGATGAGACCAGACATCGTGACTACGCAACTAGGTCAGCGCCGACAACTGGTGCACCAGGTAAATAATCTCATTGCAATTTTTTTTATTAATATTACCGAACTAGTTCAATGATATTTAAAAGCTGACAATTAAAATTTAATATTATCTGTTTTTGTAGGCGATGCCCCGTCACTGGATGAGACCAGACATCGTGACTACGCAACTAGGTCAGCGGCGACAACTGGTGCACCAGGTAAATAATCTCATTGCAATTTTTTTTATTGATATTACCGAACTAGTTCAATGATATTTAAAAACTGACAATTAAAATTTAATATTATCTGTTTTGTAGGCGATGCCCCGTCACTGGATGAGACCAGACATCGTGACTACGCAACTAGGTCAGCAGTGCGGGTCGAAAGGCACGAAACAGGAGCAAAGCATGATGATATTGATGATGTAATTAGGAGCTTTAAAAATAGGAATAAGAAAAAGAAAATTCGATAATGTAAAATATTGTATTATTATAAGACAAACGTTACCAATGACCATACTTGGAACGTTTTTTGCGTTATATAAAAAACTCATTTATCATACTATTTTTATGTCAAGCATTAATTGCAATGTTTCCTTGCGTACTTTTTGTTGAATTTTTTTATTATTAGTTATTGAATATTGCTCATGAAAGTAAAAAATGAAATATAGATTGGGTATTG
Organism: Pinus albicaulis; assembly: GCA_034641835.2. Taxonomy (NCBI): domain Eukaryota; kingdom Viridiplantae; phylum Streptophyta; class Pinopsida; order Pinales; family Pinaceae; genus Pinus; species Pinus albicaulis. Next base: position 133,258,534 of record CM076583.1, on the reverse strand, counting down.
GGGAATTGAGAGTGATGTGAGGTGGGGGGGGAGGGGCCATAAGAGCTTCCACCTTCATGTGGTTGGCCCTGCTTAGTAGAGAATAATTTATTGGAGCGATTTAATCTTGGAGCAAACCTCCCTTGATCCAGCGTAGCAACAAAAAAGTCACTGTTGACTTAGTTGCTACTCTTTCATATCGTGGGAGGCTTGTTCCAAGTTCATGCGACTCCAATAAATTGTTCTTGAAACGAAGAGGAGCTTATTCAGGTATGTTTTGACATTTTCAACATATGTTCTAACATTATCATAAGAATGCATCTTAGAGTAAAAAATACTACATCAATTACTTGTATTTATTGTATCGATAATGATGGATTTTGATTGACTTGGCAGTGCAGGTACAAATCCTCTTGCATCATGAGCAATACAACTTGTCAACCAAGGTCATGTCCAGGATATTTTTTCTTGTGCGCTTGACCAGGTTCGTAATGTCACATTTTGTAAGTTCCTTTACAGTTCATAATTCAATATTAAGCTTGTTCATGATTATTGTCTAGGTTTTTTGTATGTGTTTTTTCATCTATTTGATTGTAAGCAACTCTACATGTTTCCTGTTCTTCACTATGATTTCATCCATTACCACTCCCAGGATGAATCCAACTTTATTGTTACATAGGTTACTTTATTGTTACTATGATTTCTGCATTTACGATTTCATAGGTTACATCATGTAAAGTTGTCAATCTCAGGTTGGTGATGAGCTTTAGTTCTCCAGATTTGGGGCTTTTCTGATATTTTCTCCCTCATGTCATTCCTGCATCACCTCATTGTTTGAGCATGCCAATTGTCTACCACTTGTACCAATTGGCACATGTCAATCTCCGAGTGGTGCCACATTTCACCTATTTTCAGTGAGAGTTTAGGGTTTCTCTAACATAGCTTCAGAAATCCGATTCAGTGCCTGCTTGAATATTGTCACATAATACTCATGGTTTGGATTGATGAGCATGTTCGGAATGGTTGGTTGATTCATAAGAACCACCCATATAGTCATCTTGAGATATTTCAGAAGTTTTCTCGGGTTTCCTTTTTCACCGTTTCTAGTGGGTGGGATGGTGTGGGGTGATCCATCAATACCGGTGCTCTTGTAGTAGGGAATTTTTTTTTGGGGATATAAAGGAGCATTTGATGTAGATATCCCATTGGATGCATTCATAGATGGGCACGAGAGGTCAAGAATTTAAATTAAAAATATGCAACCTTTAGCATGGCAACCTGAAGGCTGCGAGAGAAACTGGTTAAAGATTGTTTTGTGGTGGCCTTAATATAGTCGTGATTTCTTTCTATTATCTTAATGCAAATATATAGTATGGTCTCATTAAAATGAGGATTGTGGTTGTATTTCTCTTTGGTTGTTTCTCTCTTAATGCTCTAGAAGTTTCCAAAAGTTGCGATAGTTGTTTAGTTTGCCTGTTACAACTTAAAAGTGGTTTTTAGCAATGGGAGTCATGTTTTTTAAGGTTCATACTAATATGAAGATCTTGTAATTCTATATTCATCATAAGAGAAGATGGCCTCTTCTTTGGGCAGTATGACAACAATTGCCACATCTACCTCATTGGGTAACAATGGAAAGGGGAAGAAGTTGGGTGCAATGTTTGATAATTATGGCAGACAATTGTCTTCTCTTTTAGTTTTTTCACCCATTTCCTTTAATCGCTCAAGCAGAAGAGGGACTTTGAGATTACGCGACAGAGATAAGGTAGTTAATACAAGAGCTATGGAAAAGGAGTTGTACTTCAACAAGGATGGCTCAGTGACAAAAAAATTGCAGGTCAGAGAAAAAATTATGTTTAAAGGAAGGTCACCTGCACGTGAAACTTCACTGCAGTGGATCTTTCCTTGTCCACTTATATTCGATTTTAATGTGTTATTTTAATTTTTCATGGAGGGTTGTTATTTTAGATGTGTGCTCTGGTTTTCTTTTTAACGTTGTATTAGTTCCCACTCTTAAATGTCTTATATTTGGTAGGCATAATTTGAAAACTCAAAGGTGAAAGGAAACATATTTGTTACCCAGTGGTCTAAAAGGAAAGGGTTATGGCTGAGTCAAATTTTATTGTTATTGACAGTGTAATGAAATGTATCTCAATGCTATGGTTTTGGCCTTTTTATTGGTTGAATTAGAGGACCCAGTTGAAAATATTGGGGCCAAGTAGGTCGGTTTTCCTTTTTGCTGATGGTTTGGTGTATCTAATTGAATTAGTTGCCTAAGGTATTTTTGGTTGCAAACTCCTTTTCATTTTTCATACAGTATTGGCCTTGTGGAATAAATTTGATTGTGTGGTCTTGTTATATCTACAACATTTGTAGTTGTTTAGTCTTATGGCCGAGGTGCACTTTTATTATGGAAATAGTTGATGCAATATTGTCATTTAATCCTTATTGCAGGGTAGCATGTTGAGAAGTTTCTTGTGAAACATTTGGTATTCAAAATGACACTTGATCCTATACAGCATCATGCACTTGACTTCAAAATTCATATTCAAAGTGTGCCAGACAATTCTTGCAAAATTTCAAATATTTATGTTGTTTTAAACCAATATTTTTCATGTATTGGACGCTGAAAATGTGAAAAAGACTTTTTTATGAAACCAACTGGTGAATAATCTCTAGCAAAACAACCACTTCCAAGACATGATTTAGAAGTAGAACATATGTACTTATGAAGCATAGAAAGATATCCTTGATGCACTGTCAATGTTTGGCTAGGGTTATTTTTGGAGAAAATAACTCCTTATTCCTAGAATAGTGAACTTCAATACAAGTAAATGCCAGAGAAGAGAGATCATCGTGTGACGCAACAAAACTGAAATTGGACCCCTAAGGAGAGCTAGTGTGTCTACAATCGCTCTGTCAGCATTTTCCCCTGGTTTACCCCGTTCTTTTCCTCCAGCCTGGGTCTTCATTGACTTCTTCTTTCTTCGGGTTTATTTATCAAATTCGTAGAATTTGATAAATAAATACCATCCACAATGGTTGGACTTTAATCTATATTCCCGACTTTATATTATCTCCAAGCCTTATAAACAATGTTTAACTTTCAACACTTTGTATTTATACTCCACGTTTCTTTTTAAATAAATAACTTGTAATGAACTTTCAGCTCTATATTCTACCACCCAGCCTTACAACAATCACGCTCCAGACTTATGCTAATTATCCGCCAATCATTTAATTAAACAATTTCATTATACTTCGGCCCCACCTATATATATCAATAACCAATCAAACACTCATATCGTACCTGGCTATCCTCCGCACACCTTAGTTAACCTCTAGGCAAGTTCAACGTGCGACCACCGTCTGATGGCCCTTCTCCAAATCAACGACTCTTGGCAATTTCGCTCGGCTTCCAACGTCGGGCTTTAACGTGCAATGGCACAGGTTAAACGGTGGTTTTTCGGGGGTCACTTCGCCACGTGTCGCATTCCCTATGGAATTGCTCGCGAATAGGAAATACTGCCTACTCCGCAAAAGCGGTGCGATATGGGCAACCCGCTTTTGTGATTCCGCTCGTGGTTTTGGTACAGGGCTTGACCATGGGTGCAAGTCTGGTTCCACTATCCTTTTGTTTGTTAACTCATGTCCAATCCTCGGGTCAAGTTCCGAAAGCACAACAATCTTGTCTCTTTATTAAGCGGGATTTTTATATTTGAACAGTGTTCACGACCCCGATTCTCTACACAGACCTCGCCTTCGAGTGGGGTGAGTTCACAGGGTTATCCAACAATTTACGGGAATTCAAAGACAGAAGAATGGAATTATCAGTACCCAATCGCCTCACACTTAAACAATTCTTCACAATTAGCAGTTCGAGATAATTCAATGGCAACTATGCTTGGAAATCATTTAACTAGAAAGAATTGTTCACACACAGAGGTTTATTGCAGAAATCCCCTCTCTACTCTCCTCTTCCCTCTCTACTTTTATTCATCCGAGGAATTACAATTTATATACATAACATATGGCTCTTCAGTTCCTCTGAGAGGACCGTTCTAGAAATCAAAAGTTCTAATTATAATAATTCAACTAACTGAAACTTTTTGACTCCTACAACTCTAACTAGTCTAAGTAATACAGTCAGCTGAGGTATTGACACCTAGCTGTTACAACTCAAATGTTTTCGAACCCTCCTAGCCACAACATGTGGACAAAACCTCCTACATTGTTGGCTAGTGCCTAATGCCCCTGCATCATCGTGTGACATAAACCTATTAAAAAAAGTGAATAGGGAATGATTATTAATTATGGCATACTAAGTTGTTAGTGATTTTGACTACTTGTCTTTAACATGTAAAAATGTTAAATTCCAAAATTACATCATCATGGTATTTTAGTAGATGTGTGATAGGTAGTATGATAGTATCATATTACCATTCTTCCTTGAGGAACCCACTTCATCCATTAAGATTGCTTTTCTAAATAGTAACATTGTAGATAACCTTAAAAACATTTGTTAACTATTTTTGTTTGACCATTTGATTGTGTTTGATATGTAGAAGTCATGGCAGCTAGTGTTTCTCCACTCATATTAAATAATTATTTCCAAAATTTTCTTGTTACTATTACTTTAGGAAAACCATGAAGACGATGAATTTCTTTCACGGACACTTCTGCCACTTGGCTTGTTGTTTATGTACTTTGAGCTCTACAAAAAAAATCTACAAAATTTGTCTATATAAATGACCACAAAAATGTGATACTTACCTTTATATTTCAGTAACCCTGTAATAAATTCTATTGATATATCTTCTAGTCTTTGAATATGTATGTGGAATGGTTGAAGTAACCCTAGATATTTTACTATCTCTCTTTTATTTATTATGCAAACCTGACCTTCTCTTACAAAATTTTGAATATGTTTCTTCATTCCTTCCAAAAATATATTTTTTGATCCTTTGAGATGTTTTAAGGAACCCTGTGTCCTACCATCAGAGAGACATGGGACTCCCTTAATATTTTTTTATTCAAATATGCTTGTGTGCATAAAAATATTCTACATTTGCACCAAAGTATATCTCTCTTTCACTCCCAATGCTTCATAGAGTTCATCCCATCCTTTATAAATTTTAGTTTTTGTTTAGTACTATTGTCATTTTTCCATTATGGAAATCTTCTTCTAGCCACCTAGGAATAGAAAATGTAATTGGATATAAATTTGAGGCCTCTTCTATTTTAGAAAGAGCATCATGTACTAAATTTTCCTTACCCTTTTTGCAGATTATCTCAAAATTAAAACTTTGTATTTTTTCTCCTCATTTTTGTTAATCTTCTAATGAAAATCATAGCTTCAAAAAATACTTTATGCTATCATGGTATATCTTGACTTTAAAGTACCTCCCAAGGATATACTATCCCCATTTTTTATTGCATGTAATATTGCTTCCATTTATTTTTCATACGTAGATTTCACCAAATATTTTCTTTGAATTCCTTGCTTTTAAAAGCCAATGATATCCCTTATTGTGTTAATGTTACTTAAATTCCTTGTCCTAGTGCCTCACACTCTACTATGAATGTTTTACCAAAAGTAGGTGCAACCGATGTTGGTGTAGAAGACATGGCATCCATTAAAAGAGAGAATTCCAAAGTAGCCTCATCATTCCATATAAATGATATTTTCTTCAAGAGATTGTGAGTGGACTTCAAATGCATGCATAATTCTTAACAAATGATCAATAATATCGTGTAAGTCTAAAAAATCTTCTAAGAACCTTGATTTTCTTAGGAATAGGTCATTTTGTAATAGCTTGCATTTTTTGAGGCTCCAACTTCACTCCTTCCTTTAAAACAATATGAACCAAATACTCGAATTCTTATTTCCCAAAAGCACATTTGGATATTTTCACATAAAAATGATTGTTCTCAATAATTTATATAACTTTTCCACATGTTTACTAGTGTGGTATTCCCGTGATTTATTATAAATATGTGTATTATCAAAGAAAACCAACACAAATTTTATAAGATGGGATCAAACAAAATTGTTCTTAAGTCGAGCCCACCGGACTTCAAACGGTGATAAACCATAATTCAAACCAAATTCGCGTTCCAAAATAGCCTGCTGACGTCGGCCAATTTTTTGACGCGAAAACCAAATGAATTCCGCCCTAATCTTTTTCGGGTCCGAAGTTGGCTGGCGTACGGAGGGAGAGTTGTGACGCGAATTTCTTATCAAATTCGCCCTAATCTTTTTCGGGTCCGGATTTCCACTGCGCGAGCGGCCCAACCAAATATCCGCTCCTATCCCTCTGTGACGAAACCATCGTACATGCTGACGTCATCAATCAAAACCCGCCACCCTTTTGAATTTGTAAATAAAACAAATTGCGTCTGCGTCATTTTCATTGTTTCGTGCGCTAGCCAGTCTTCCATGCAACAAAATTCAAAAACCAACTGTTAACGCTTGCTGACCGTTACCTTGCTGAAGAGAATTGAAGCCGAGTATTTTAGGGTTCTTCTGTCATAACCAGCACCTGTTTTAACACGTTTCATTTCCCGTAAATAGGTATTTATTCCAATTCCCCGCTAAACTCTGTAAAAAATCCTGGTTTTAGTTTTAATTCTGCACTAAGGTCTGAAAAGAAGTTCAGTTTGGTCTTTTTCGTTCCCAGAACTGCAATTATATTCCCAAAACTGGTAATTGTGCCCCTTTTCCACAAAACCCCGAAATTCCATTTCTGAATCCACAAGAACCAGAAATGGAAGTTCCTGTAGCTCTGAATGTCGTGCCCATCAATGCCCCTCACAAGGACTTGGATTATTTGCCTTTAGCCGATATGGATTTTCAAATTAAGGACTTGCGTCTCTGTGAGAATCCTCTTCGAATATTTTTCCGCTGCAGAGACAATTATTTGAATGGTTCTCACATCTTTGGACTTTGGGAATCAAATCTTCCTATGTACTTTCTCCCCTCAGTCCATATTTTTCCTGAGTTAATCCATTATTGCTCCGCAAAGTATGATCCCAACCAACGAGCAGTTTTATCCCCAAGTCAAACTGTCCTTTTCCCAATAACTGCTCAATCCATAAATGAAATGCTACAATTCCAACCTGGTCAAGCTCTCACTCCCCTGTCCATGGTTGAATTACTTGAGAAATCTACTAAGTTATCCCATGAAGAGTTAAACCGCCTATGCCAAACCTTAATGTTACCAGAGCATCAGCCTAAAAACCCTCCCCCTTATGGTTATACTTTCTTTACTGATGAGGGTAGAATTATTTTAAACATGATATCTTCCATAATGGGCTTCAATACTAGTGAGTATGTTGATCACTTAACCCTAGTATTGTTATCCATTTTTACCCCTGGACAGCCTCCTGCTTTCAAGTATGATTTTGCATCTTATATTGCTGACAAAATCCATGATCAGTTCATGAGATTTGAGAATGAGAGAGTATTTAAGTATTCTTCTGTCATATATCATCTCATGATTTACTTTCAGTCAGAAAATTTCCCTTTTTATGTTAAGAAACTTGATTCCAAAGGGAATCCTAGGTCAGTCATCTTTTGGTCTGCCATTACTCACAATTCCTCTGATTCTCCTTATTCCTATAATGAGTTTGTCGACCTTTTTGTTCATCCTGCAACTACCTTTTTGACAGGAGTCTCTCCTCCTAGAATTAAAAATGAAATCAAGAAAATCCTTTAGCTCTAAAAGCATTACAAGATACGTGACTGGTACCTATATCAAAACTACACAGAGATCAGGATATATGGATGTGTTATGCCCATTCAAACTGCCCAAGTATTTCCCAATGAGACTCTTTGCATTAGAATATTTCAGGCAGATGAATAATTTAGATATAATTCATTTTTGCAATGCAAAGAAAAAGGCTCAACTCAGGATCAAGAGCCAATTAGGTCCCTTCATTTTGTAACTCTAGGGAAGCTGGAAAGGAAGCCAAAAGGATTTTAGAAGACTATCTCAGACTACAAAAGAGTTTCTACTGGGCGCCTTATGATCCAAACAACTTTATCTGTGATAGAAGAATGAAAAATAAATAGTCACCATACATCCATCAAAGAATCCCAGAAATAGAACAATATGCTAATATGGATGAATGGACAGAAAGGACATTGGTTGAAAATGATAGTGAGCAGGTCAATGTTGAAAATGTAATTAAAGATCTTGAAAAGATACTTGACCTAGAATCTTTTGGACAGGTGCAGGGATCTTCTTCAGCCAGGACTTTACAACAACATTTGCAGGAGATTAGTACAGTAGCAGTAGAATCTAAAGGAAAAGAAAAGGAGCCTGATATACAAATAATTGAAAAATTTATAATGACAGCGCAACCAGAGACTTATAAAGAACAAGGTGAAGGACAAATTCCTCCTACTCAGATCAGTGAGCCAGAAATTTCTATTTTACAAACTCCTTTGAATATAGAAAAGGGAAAAAAGAGAGAGGCTGAAACAACTACTCCTATTGGTGGCTCTTCTGAACAGCAAGATGTTAAAAGGCAGAAATTAACTCCCCTTCCAGAAGATGAATCATTTCAGGAAATCCCTGACAGCCAGGGAAGAGAAGAGAGTCAGCAAATATATACAGGTAGTGGGACATCCACTAATTTTTAAAAACATGGAATACAGAGGCAACAAAGTGCAGAAATATCTTCTTTCAAACCTCCAGTAAAAACTGCCTGGGACATCAAAAGAACATTCATCAATATAAAGGCCAGGAACGATCCACTTAGAATTCAAGTGTACAACCAATTTTTGAAGATGGCTCCGAAAAATCAAGAAAGATTGATGTCAGCTTATGACATCCAACAGGGTAAGATGTTAATGAACCATTTGAAGCCCAAGGTGCAGCAGCCTCAGACAACTGCAGATTACGTTAGGACTAATTTTGAAGTCTTAGCAAAGGATATCCATCCTTTAGATCAAATTGAGCTACACAAGCAAACAGGTGAGATGATTTATTCTACTCTGACGGATAAATCAATGATGATCCATAAGTTGCAGGATTCTTTGGATAATACTAATACACAGTTGCAGCTTGAAAAAGCCTCCTCCCAGGCTAAGGATAATAGAATCAAAACTTTAGAGGAAATAATCATTGGTTTGGGTCATAATCCTAAATATGTGAAAGGTATTGAAGCTTTTATCAAGAGAAAAGATGATGATATTGCAGCTCTGAGAAAACAATTAAAGTTACCGGCCTCAAGACATCCACAGACTGCAGAAATCATCAAACAAAATTATGAGGAAGAACTAATGGATTTTCTCTTAAAATTGAATGAGAAACTTACTGCAACTGAAAAAGAGCTTGAGAATGCATTAAAAGATAAGCAGGCAAATATTCTAGTATCTACAGCAGGAGTAGTGACAGGTACAGCAACAACAGGTCAGCCAGCAGAATTGTCACAGAGCAACACCGCAAATTTGAACACTGATGAATTAACAAAGTCAATGGAAGATATGAACATTCAGGCCATAGAGCTTCACAAAACAAAGGAACAATTGGCCACTCTAGAACATAAATATGATCTTTCAAAAATGAGTGTTGCTGATAAAACAAGAGAAGTGAACAAATTAGAAAAAACAGTCAAAGAATTGGAAAAGGATCTCACATTGGAGAAAACTTTAAAATAAATAAATGAAATTCTTTGGGATAATATCATTCAATCAATAAAGGATGTTTGGTCCTTAATTCAGATAATGGATGAACAGAATAACTTAGTTAAATTGGCTCTGGATGAGATTGAGAGATCAAGACAAGAGTTGGGAAATATGCCAGAAGAGGCCAATAGACTTATACATTTTTTGAATACTCAGACTAAGAATCAACTTGCAGAAATTGGTATTCAGGACAGGACCGGAACAATTATGGAAATAAAGAGATTTTTTACTAAAAGAACTCTGGTACATAATTTAGAACGAAGGTGCTCAGATATGCAAGAAGAAATCATTGCTTTCAGAGAAAGATTGAACATTTTGTTAAATAGAGGATTGCCCAGTCCTATAGTTGCAGAAGATAAGCTAATGGAACTTGATAGTTATGTTGAAAAATTGGACAAATATGATGATAATCAAGCTAGTTCTTCAACCAGTTCATCAACAGCAGCATTTCCTACAGGGAAAAACCTTCATGACAGATTGGAGAATTTATTTTATCTTGAGCATGAATTAAATCATTTGTTCCCAAATCAGCCTAATTTCTTCAGATATACTGAGGCTGATGAAACACTAAGAAAGTTGCAAAGGACCAGAGTGCCAGAAGTTCAATGGTGGGAAGAAATGATGGAAATTTTGTAAAAAATTATCCTTACATAAATTTTTGCCTATTTACCACAATATATCATGATAAAAAGGATAAAAGGATGAACAAAGGTCAAAGAGTATCAGAGCAGTTAAAGAGTATCAGTTAAAGAGGTCAAAGAGTAGCAGTTAAAGAGTATCAGATTGTCGATAATCTCCATGTGGACCGTTACTGGGTTTTATATCAAGTCCCTGTATGTGACATGGGGTATTTTTCTATCAATGTCTGGGGTGGGACTTCCACTTTTCTGGATGGATATTTGGGTTCCAATCTTCAGATGTGAAAATGTAATGACTTCATGGACTGTTTTACTTCATATAATATATTCAAAACAACGTTTTTTCTCTTGTGAAAAAAAATGATTAATGTTTATCACTCTGCCTTCAAAACTAGCGATGCTAGTCTATGTTGTTGGTTTATTGATATGGTCTGATGGTCTTTTTATATTTTGGACATATCACACTCCTCACATGATTAGCGTTTTTCTCTATTCAAGGATTTTGGGTACTTTAATTTGTATTTGGAACAATGGACGTCGGTACTCTATCTGTTGCTTTACTATTCTACATACTCTATTTCACTTTCTTATAGATGCCTCGGGCATATTTGGATGCTTTCTCAGATTGTCGATAATCTCCATGTGGACCGTTACTGGGTTTTATATCATGTCCCTGTATGTGACATGGGGTATTTTTCTATCATTGTTTGGGGTGGGACATCCACTTTTCTGGATGGATATTTGGGTTCAAATATTTAGATGTGAAAATGTAATGACTTCATGGACTGTTTTACTTCATATAATATATTCAAAACAACGTTTTTCCTCTTTTAAAGTTTCATTTTTTTTTTTTTAAATTGAACCTTCCGTCGCAATTCCGATGTCTTGTAAGCATCGGAATTGCGACATAATAGAAACATTGGAAGCGCGACGTTCAAAACGTCGGACCACATTTCGTCGTAATTGTGACAGTTTACAGACGTCAGAAGAGCGACGTTCAAAACGTCGGACCACATTTCGTCGTAATTGTGACAGTTTACAGACGTCGGAAGAGCGACGTTCAAAATGTCGAACCACATTTCGTCGTAATTGTGACAGTTTACATACGTCGGAAGAGCGACGTTCTAAACGTCGGACCAGATTTCGTCGGAAGTGCGACAGTTTATAAAGGTCGGAAGTGCGACGTATTGAGAAACGTCGGAAGAGTGATGCTTGTTTGGAAGCGACGGAAAAAGTGTCAATAGTGTGACACTTTTTAGTTGCGTCGGAACTGCGACGGTATGGTAAACCACGTTTTGCCCGCCCTCTAACTGTCGCTCTTGCGATGACAATGTGTCGGAATAGCGACAATTTGGCCGTCGGAATTTCCGCCAAATGTTCTAGTGTTTAATTCATACATCAGAGAGCAGGAAATAACATCCACTACACTGGTTAAATTAACTGAAATCATTACTTAGATAACACATTCAGAAGGAAAACATCAATGGAAAGGAGAGCAGAAACATAGGGTACCTAACAAGGGTAAATCCTATGCCAATATTCTGATGCAAGAGAGTGGAAACGAAATGAAATGAATTAAAACACAGAGATAGGAAAACATCACTGCTGCTTTAGATCAGGATCCAAGTAAATGTTCTTGTCATATTAAATAGCAATACCAGTCAAGTAAAACATTGCCAATAGCTGAATACTCAGTCTAAAAACATCTCCCTCAGCCTATCTTACAACTTTACACAGAGACTGTGTCTCAAAAGAAACTACTTGCAATTCTCTAATAATTGATCAACCACCTTTACAATGAGTTTCTCATGAATTTATATCTCTAGTGGAGCAGAGAAGGTAGGTGAGAAACTAAATGCAGCATTAAAAAATTAGAAGAGGAAGATGGGCGAAGCCCACTCTGTATAAATTTTGCGCATTAATCTCTGGTGTTCTTTGGATGAAGATGTGGGTTTCATCTAGGCTTCCATTTACTCCGGTATGCCTATGATGTACTTGGCTGCAGTACTCTGTAGTACTTCTGGTGAATTAAACAAAAACGTAGAATCAAGGCGCTAAGATCTGCCATACTGTGCAACAAATGCTTCTGATAGTCTAAGACTGCTGTAGGGGGGAAAATTCACTTAGACATAATGTAGACTGAAACAGTAATTTGTACCATGTCCTTGCTCAAGAAGAAACATTCCGTTGATTTGAAATCCTGATTACATTTTTTTCTGTGCGCTGGGCCTCCTGTGTGATCCTCGGGATTTTTGATCCGGTACTCTACCTTTAGAATTCTGGATCAGGCTTAAAATCCTTAATATTGCACATTGAAATCCTTGATCATTAGCTGGGATTTTCCCGTCGCTTCATAAATGTCTCAATCTGCAAAATCTGGATTTTAATGGCGCCAGATAGGTTTTTCACGGAGATTGAACTGTCCTTGGATAACATTTATGCCGCTGCTACCTTTCCGAGAATTTCCATTGTAGTACCAACTTCCAAATTCAATTCTGTCTATGCAACATGCCATTACAATCATACATATGAACCATGGCAGTTTCCCACCTCTCTGCAACTCTGAAAAATAGGGAGACTGATCAAGAAAACCATGCATGGGGGCCGGATGACATGGAAGACTGCGAGGATGATAGTGGGACTGCGGAGAAATGGTGAAAAAATGCAGATAAATGGTGGATAAATGCTTTGGTGGAGATTGACGGAATGCAAAGATATTTAAACATGAATATTGACATTTAACCTTAGAACGGGATATATATGGATGGACGGGCGAATATACAATGGAACACGTGGAATGGTGACATGGCGGGATGGGGTTACGGTGGGATTGAGAACAAAGCTGGGCCGTCTGATCTCGGGAGGAGATCGATGGTGGACAACACGTCAGAGGGTGATGACAGTGGGCCAGGGGTACGGATGACTCTAATTAACCCGCGCGCAACTTTGTGGAGCGACAACCATTGGATGGGCAATTGCAGATCTGACGTCTCATAGCGATATCGCTCCGCATCCACGGACAAAATTTAATGCGCGATGGGAGGGTGGTTTTCCAGCTGTACCGGTGCGATGCATCGGATGCTTAATGAAATCGCTGGCCCATCGGAAAATACCGCCTACCTCCGAAAGGCATTGCGATAGAAACCGAATGGTTTATGAACAGTGAGTGGGTGGGGACCACAGGCAGATGGGAGAATATGGTCCGTCAGATTTGAGGTTTTAAATGGACGGCTGATATTCGATCAGGCGGTGAACGGGTGAACAACGGGCACGATGGATGGGGCGAGTGTGGCGATCGTCGTCCATTCTGTTTAGATCAATGACTATAAACATGCCCGATAAACATATGAGATAAGCGCTTCCTGCCCTGGCCATGGTGCTGGGTCATGTGGAGGAAAAATATATAGGGGGCTTGGCCGAAAGGGGCTAGAACCCATATTATGGAGAATATGGCGTTTGGGCCATTTTAATGCAATCTGAGGGTGGAAAGGGGAAGCGATAGGGAGAAGAGGATTGTTTAAACCAAACAAAAAGTATTTGAAGGGTTTAAATGAGGTTTTGGGAGGATTAGAGGATTAATGAAGGAATTTTATAAGGGGGGAAGGAGGGTGGAAAGGAAACATAGATAAAGGGAGAACAGAGTGAAATGGGATATCTTGCAGGGGTACAAGGGATAAAAATAGGTCCTTTGGGGCACAGTTTCTGCAATCTGAGAGGCTTTATAATGGGGATCAACAGAGGGAATTGATCAAAGGACAAAGGCACAAGAGACTTCAAGGATGATGTGTCTCAGGGGAGATGCATTCATTGAAGGCCCAGAAACAATTTAGCCCCTTACTTTGCTCGTCAAAAAATTTATAGGGGGCTAACAGTGGCTCCACATGGGGATGGCTTCTTCTTGAAGGAGTCAAGAATTTAGAAGATGATATTTGGTGTAGGCCAGATGCCTGCTGCTTCAGCCATCTTTCTTCTTTGATTTTCAGCTGCCACAATTGTTGAAAACATCAATTAGTAGAAACATTATCCCAACAATCTACCTACCCATTCTACAATCCTAGCATTTTTTCTTCTAGGGTGCACTTGAGCTAGCAGATGCTTTACATTATTTATTTTTATAAACAGAAAATAAACATATTCTAAATCTACCCTTGTTACTCCATGAGACCAGATTATACTATTGGTCTCATATGTTTCTCTACCTAATCTAATATCTGCTTGGATTAAACTGTCCAGCAGATTTCTTCTCTACATTCTACAACAGAAATTTAAAAACAGGCAAACTAGGATTAGACAGTCTAGTTTGTTGTTGATCCAAGGCATAAAGACAATTGCACATGGACAAAAATTTGCAGAAAACTGAAACAAAACTCTGAAGGTTTGAAATCTGAAATATTGAAGCATCCTTCTTTCTTTTGTGACTCAAGTTTTGAGCCTGTTAGAGTCACTTTATTTTCTTCATTTCATCTCTGGTTTTGGGCTTGTTAGAGCTGATTCTTTTTCTTCTCAGCTAGTCTAGGTTTTGGGCATGTTTGGACCAGCTATCTTCACTTTCCTTGGCTCAGGTTTCAATCATATTAGAGCCAATATTTGCACTATAGAGGTTCATGTTTTGAGCATGTCTGAACCTCTCCTTTCTCTATTTTTCTTTTCTCTTATTTTTTTTTTTTTGAAAACAAACATTGCAATGGTATGTACAATGGAAAAGGAAACTGGAAAATGGGAATTAGCTAAAGTAGTGCTTGAGCATCCTACCATTGACAGGACCCCCAAACAGCTTTGTACCATCTAATTCTTGTAGGAAGAAGGCATTTGGGCCCACAGTGGCCTGGATGATGTAACGACCTTGCCACAAACTGTTAAACTTGTTGTGCTTTCATTTGTCCTCTCTCCTTGAATGCCACTTTAGAACTTTATCTCTAATTTTGAAATCAGAGGCCTTATTTCTTTTTTCAAATAAATTCTTGATATTTTCCTGAACCTTGATAGCTCTGTTATAGACCTCCTCCCTTTTTTGTTGGAGATGAATTGTCTGGTTTATTATCCTCACCATGCTGTTTTCCTCTATTTGTATCTCTCGAACAAGTTTGATCACTGGTATCCCAAGGCTAGTAGGAAACACTGCTTCCATTCCATAGACAAGCTAATAAGGTGACATGCCAATGGATTTCTTAGTTGTAAGCATGTCGGCCCACAAAGCATGCACTAACTTGCTATGCCATGACTTTTTGTTCTCTTCCAACAGCTTCTTGATGATGATCACCAGGCTCTTGTTTGATGATTCAGCTAATCCATTACCTTGAAGGTAATATGCAGTTGAATGACCGAGTGCTATTTGATACCTATGACAAAAATCAACCATTTTCTTGGATCCAAAAGCAGTAGCATTATCAGTGATTATTTTCCTTGGGCAGCCAAACCGAGAGAGGATATGACCTTCTAGGAAACTAATGATGACTGAATTTGTGGCATTCCTAGTAGATATGG
The DNA here is from genome assembly GCA_034641835.2 of Pinus albicaulis. Taxonomy (NCBI): domain Eukaryota; kingdom Viridiplantae; phylum Streptophyta; class Pinopsida; order Pinales; family Pinaceae; genus Pinus; species Pinus albicaulis. Next base: position 133,242,739 of record CM076583.1, on the reverse strand, counting down.
CCTCTATCCACTTAGTGAAATAGTATGTGGCTGTTAGGATCCATTTTTGTTGTGCAGAAGAAGCAGGGAAAATTTTCCCTATGAAATCTAGGCCCCATTGCAGAAAGGGACCTTCAACAACGATGCGTTGCAGAGGTAAGGGGAGGAGTTTTATTTTGCCTTAAAAAATATGGCATTTGTGGCAGGCAATTATCATCTTATGGATATCATTGAAGAGTGTGGTCCAATAGTAGCTTGCTCTGATTATTTTGTTTGCAGTGGCCTTCCAGCTCAAGTGGCCTCCACACTCTCTTGCATGGAATTCTTTAGTAATCCTCTCTGCCTCATTTTCAGGCAAACATTTAAGCAATAGGCCATTTGGATTCTTCTAGTATAAGCAATTATTCAATGTGCAGTAGCTTCTGGATTTTAGTTTTAGGAATCTTGCCTTCATCTTTGATAGTTTAGGAGGGGCATTGAGGTGTGTAAGCACATACAGAATGTCAGAATACCAAGGAGAGCTCTGAAATTTTTCCTCTATAGTGGGATCAGGCAATCCCTACTACTCATCCAAGGCATTCATCATGTTTATGTCCAGGGCCTGTAAATTTGATTCAGCCATTAGTTGAGCTAGGCCCTGACCTTTGATCAGTTTGGTGGGTTTTACCTCAAGGTCGTATTCTAAAATCACAGCAATCCATTTTCCCTTTTTCCCATCTGGGTCTTGGGACAATATGTCCTTAACCACTATATTTGGCACATAGGCTATGGTGTGGGAATGCAGTATGTACACCCTAAATTCTTTCAAGGCCTTAATCAGAGCGTAGGCCTATTTTTCCATTATGTTGTATTTCAAGGGTGCATCCCTGAGTGCTTTTCTGAAGAAAGAAATGGGTTGTTCCATTCCCTCTGGGTTTTTCTGCAGCAGAACTGCAACTATTGTATGCTTGGAGGAAAATAAAAAAATCAGGAAATATTTTGAGAAATCTGGGCTGATTAGGACAGGAGCCTGGGTCAGTGCAAGTTTTACTAATTCAAAATATTTCTTAGCTTCAACAGTCCACTTAACTCCTACATCTTTCTTCAGCATGTCAGTCATATTCCTAAGATGTTCAACTAAGTTAGGAATAAATCTCCTGAGGAAGTTTATTTTCCCAATGAAGGACTGTAACTCTTTGATGTTTCTTGGGTGTGTGATTTGTAGTATTCCCTCAACTCTTTATGGGTCTATCCTAATCCCTTTTTCATATATGATATGGCCAAGAAGTTTTCCTTCTTGCAGCCCAAATACAGTATTTTTGGGATTCAGTGACATACCAAACCTTTTGCATTTTTCAAACACTCTTCTCAGGTGCTCTAGGTGTTCTTCCTCAGACTTGGAGTAGACTGTTATGTCATCCAGATAGATGAAAATGAAGTTTCCTATTTCATCTGAAAAAGCTATCTCCATTGCTCTTTGGAAGGTTGCACCAGAGTTCATCAATCCAAAAGGCATATTTACATACATAAAAGTGCCCCATGGGGTGGTAAAGGATGTTTTGAGTTGGTCTTCTAGGATTACTAGGACTTGGTTGTAACCTGAAAAACATCTAGCAGGGAGATCCCTCTAGAACCTACTACCTTCTGAAGAATATGTTCCATTTTTGGCAAAGGGTAATTGTCCTTGAGTGAGGCTCTATTAAGATTCCTGAAATCTATGCACAATCTGATCTCCCCTGTTTTCTTTCTCACAACCACTAGGTTGGATACGCAATCAGAGAACCTCACAGGTACAACTATGCTTGCCTCATACATTTTCTTAATCTCTTTTTCCACTGCAGGTAATTGTTTTGGGTTTATTCTATGAAGTTTTTGTCTAAAGGGCTTCTAATTTTCTTTCAAGGGTATTTTATGATGTATGATGTTTGTGTCATAAGCCCTTAAGTCCTCATAAATCCAAGCAAACGCATCAATGAATTCCTTGAATAGGTCGATGTATTTCCTTTTCATGTTTGCAGGAAGGGACTTAGCCAATTTGATCATCTTGGGTTTATCTTCAGTGCCTTTGTTTCATTCCTCGACATCAGAGTCTTCATGCTCTATAGTGGGCTGTTTTGCTACATCATCAAATTCAAAGAGGTCTTCTAAAGGGGACAGACCTCATAGTATGTTCTTATCTTTGGTCTGCAGCACCTCTACTTCTTCACTATCTGCGTTTTCACATTTTTTGTTTCGATTTCCAGTCTGTACGTTTACAAAGTTTGTTTCTATGTTACAGGGTGTCTCTTCCTCATCTGAGGACTCTTCACTTAGGCAGGTACTGTCAGATTGGGAGTCTGACTCAGAAAATTTGAACTCATTTTTGCCTACCAGGAAGTCTTCTATCTGTTTATCTCCTTCAAAAACCTGCCAATATTTTTCATTGTCCAGCACTGTAGGTCTGAATTTGGTCTGAATGATGTTCTGGTGGTCGCTTGGAGTCTTAGGGTATGAACTAGCTAGGCAAGCTAATCTGTTTGCAATGACATTTTGACTCCTAGGAAAAAACACTAATTCATCCTCAACAAACGTTTTCAATAAATCCATAGTGTCATTCTTGTAAGCTCTCAATCTAGGATGTTTCGCTATGTATTCACCATTCACTTGTTTGATAATCAGTTCAGAATCCCCACGCACAGTTATCCTATAGGCTCCTAATTTTCTCAACAGGTTCAAGCCCAGGATAAGAGCCTCATATTCTGCGATATTATTTTTACATCTGAAATGCAGGTTACATGCATGGCTCTCTGCGTGACCACTTTCTGCATTATGTATCCACACTCCTGCCCTAGCAGTTCTCTTGGTGCATGACCCATCGAAATTCATTTCCCATAAGTTTTCATTCTTGGGTTTGTCATCGTGTCCTTCCCTACAGCTGGGTTCGCCATTATGTTGCATTATAGGAGCTGCACTAGGCTGTGGGTTGTTTTTTTTTTCGTCATGTGTGTGGAAATTAGAGGGATGATGAGTTGGCTAATTGGGTTTTGTTTCTGGTTCACTTTGATTTTTTGTTTCAGTGCATTGTTTTGAGTTTTCTAGATCATTCTCCTCTGAGTCTAGAGTATCCATTATGTGAAATTCCATGGGCTCTGTTTCCTTGTTTGTATCTCTGTTTTTGGACTCTGACCCCTCTAAGGATTCATCATTACAAAGGATGAAGGAGTCAAGGTCTATATGTATAGAGTATAAAGGATATTTTTCAGGATTTTCGGGGCTGCTAACAAGGAATTTCATTTGTGCTTCTCTGTACAGTATTCTAAGTTGGCCAAAGATTGGGATTGTGGCATAGGCCCCATCCATCTGCATGGTTCCTTGCAGCTTGGCTGCCCATGATCTTGACAATAACATTCCATACTTGGGTGGTACATCTGCCACCACAACATCCATGACCATACACTTTGCTGGAATCTGGGCAAGGCTCACAGATAAATCTTTGATTAGGCAAAGACACTTTACTCTGCTAGAGTCAAATGAATATAGGTCTTTATAGGGACGGGTTATCTCTAGACCTAATCTTTCCATCACTACTTTAGGCATCAGGTTGTGTGACACCCTAGAATCATGCATTGCATTGTGTAGAATATTATCGTGGATATTAAGACTGATGTAAAAAGGGGGCACCACCCCTTCCTAAAACTTTCCTTCTAACTTTAGACCAAACAGAAGGGCAAGTTGATCATCACTCAAATTTACAGTGTCACTGTTTTCACCTAAATTTAATGCTTTCAAAATTTGGCCTTTATATACATCCTGAGTGGCCAGCTCAGAGAGTGGGACAGAGATTTTAATTTTTACAATCTCACTCTCCAAATTGAAAGTGGACTGACTCTTTGGAATGTTCAACTCTGTTTTTTTAGTCACCACTTTAGTGGTTGAATCAGTGTGCTGATTCTCACTATTTATAGTGTTAGAAACTGTTTTATTAGGAGCACTAACTGCAGTGTTAGTACTGCTTGTTGGTTGACCTTGTTTCTCAGTGTTTTGGTTGTCTTTTTCTTTGTTCTTTCCAGAACTCTCAGTTGCTGATTTGTTAATTTCAGCAGTTGCTTTGGGAGTTTTCTCAGGTCTTTTCTTGATGGTGACCTCAGAAGCTTTTGGTTTGGCAGTTTCTTTGCTCTTTTTTCTTCTAAGTTCACATTGTTCTCTTACCTGCATCATGGAATTCTCAAATCCTAACCTGTAATCTTCAGATTCTAACCATTCCTCATCCGAATAAGAGGGTGAGGGTTGATCTTCTTCTGAGTAACAGTTATGGATTGAATATTCTATTTCAAACATGTTTATTTTGTTTCCCTCAGAATATTCTATGATTCCCTCATCTTCATCAAGAAAATTCTCTTGGAAAGGGGGAATAACTTGTTGATTTGATTCTCTTTGTCTATTGGGAATGACATTGTTTCTTCTATAGTTCTAGTTCTAGTTATGGTTTTGATTTCTGTTTTGGTTACTGACTGTGACAACCATTTTTTCCATCATTTGGTATAGTTTCTCCACTTTTTTAGATAGATGGTCATGATTTGGATCAGATGTGGAAGCTACATTGTCATCTCTATAGGTTACCCTTTTCTCAGCTCTCAATCTTTCGCTTTTCTCAATCAAATTAGCCTCTACACTCACTGCTCCTTTTTTCATATCTTCCAACATGTTGTAATCTCTCTCCCTAAGCTGGTAGGCCATGTCAGCATCGAAGCCTTCGGGGTATTTTTCTAGAGACATACCTTGGGGAGGTTTCATGTGTGGAGGGAGAGCATTGTAAATGCTTTTAAATCTTGTTGTGTAATCATGGACACTCTCTCCTACGTTTCTTTTAAGGCTCATATATTCTACTAGGAGTTGGCGAGGGTTGGCCTTGACCTCCCATTTGTTTATGAAAGTCTGATATAAAGATGGAAGATCATTAATGCTACCCGGAGGTAGGCCCTTGAACCATTTCTTCACATCACCCCCTAAGCTTTGGGCAAAGATTCTCATTTTGACTATATCATCATCTATCTCCATATAGTCAAAAGAATCTTCTATCCTATCTACATGGTGTTGGGCTGTGGTAGACTCTTTTGCAGTGAAGTGTGGGATCTTTGATTGATAATCATTGGGTAAGGGTACTAGAGGCTGAGGTAAAACCAGAGGTGCATACCAGGCTGGCATGATGATTTTTTGATGAGGTAAAGGATTGACTTCTATAGCTGGTATATGGATGACAGGGATATTATGACCAGTAGAAGATTGATGAGCAGATTTAGGGTGACTGAGCCCCAAGTTTTGAATGAAGTGTATATCAGGAGGTGTAGATGGAGGGTTCTGTCTATTCCCAAGGTGATTACCACTTTGAGGTGGTGAAACAGGCAGCTCAGGGTCTGGCTGGTCTAGAACACTGAATGACCTAGTTCTTGGCAAACTATTTTGAGTGCTTAGGTCAAAAAATGGGTCTGATAGAGCTGTAAAGTTTTCTGGTGTAGAGTTAGGTCTATGGATGTGGCTGGAAATAGTTGATCTCTTATGTGTAGGAGATCTTTTGAGGATGCTCTCAGGGTTGTCAACTATTTCAGGTGTGTCTGGGTTAGGGTAAGCTCTTGTATGAATGGTTCTTGAAGCCAGAATTTTGTTTTCTAACCAAGCAGCTTAACCCTACTTGTTACTTCTAATGTGGTTGATGTTGTAATGGCTTTGGTCTCCCAGTGGAGTCTAATGTGAACCAAGATAATCAGTAGGCCTACTGATCACCAGTGGAGTTTTTAAATCGTTTAGAAATTTTGGAGTCGCCAAGTGAAAGGTTTAGGATGCTTTTGGAGGGTACACTGTCCACCACAGTGCTTATGAGATGTCGCTTTTCAAGGATATCTTCCAAACACACCAAACTCTACCTAGAGATTGACTGGGAGGGCATTTACCAAATATGTCACCTCTGAAAGAGTGTGAGATCTGGAGGCTACCTGGCCCTTTCCAGACTCTGTCCAAGAGTATGGGAGAAACACAACAAATGGTGTAGAGGTTGATGTGTGAATAGGAATGTTTAACTGCCGACCTAACCAGAGATTATAGGTTTCTGAGGTTTCTTGTGATGTGTTAAGATGGAAGGCACTCAGATTTCCCCAGCGGAGTCGCCATTATGTAGGTGACGACAATGTGGGGGGGGGGGGGAGACAAATGTTATCAGTTATAGGCTCTCAGATTTTTCCCCAACGGAGTCGCCATTATGTTGGTGACGAAAATGGGGGGGTAGACAAATGTTATCAGTTATACGCTCTCAGATTTTTCCCCAGTGGAGTCGCCATTATGTTGGGGTTCCCATTTTTTGGCCTGATTGGCAAGACCAAAAGATGAGACAACATCAAACCACTTTCAAACCTCAGGATCTAGCCCTCCCGGGTTCAGAGAGGGATCTCTCTATATAAGCAATGATTTTATGTCTTTGAAGCTTAAATTTTTAAGATGTTAGGCTAGTTATAGGCACAAGGTTTGTTTGTTTGATTTTTTGTTTGGTTGCTTGTTATCAGGAAAGAAGGGTTCAATGTAAGACAAATATGAGCAAAGAGGAATAAGGAAAAGGTGAAGTATTCTAGGGAGCATTCAAAACCATTGGGCAATGGAGTCAGGGAAGGATTTTCTTGCTAATCAATAGGCAGGCTTTCAATTGGGCTAGTCATCTAAAACGTTGGATCTTAAATATGATAGTGTGGTGTGAAATGGTAAGAGAGGAGGAGGAAACACAGATTCAGGGCACAAAGTTAGAGACCAGCTGGTCGCACAAGGATCCTAGTGGACAGGGCTAACTCTAATCCCCAGTGTTCCCAAATATTCCAGCTAAATCCTTAACAAGAAACATATAAGAACAGATTCATTTAATTCATACATCAGAGAGCAGGAAATAACATCCACTACACTGGTTAAATTAACTGAAATCATTCCTTAGATAACACATTCAGAAGGAAAACATCAATGGCAAGGAGAGCAGAAACATAGGGTACCTAACAAGGGTAAATCCTATGCCAATATTCTGATGCAAGCGAGTAGAAACGAAATGAAATGAATTAAAACACAGAGATAGGAAAACATCACCGCTGCTTTAGATCAGGATCCAAATAAATATGCTTGTCATATTAAATAGCAATACCAGTCAAGTACAACATTGCCAATAGCTGAATACTCAGTCTGAAAACATCTCCCTCAGCCTATCTTACAACTTTACACAGAGACTGTGTCTAAAAAGAAACTACTTGCAATTCTCTGATAACTTATCAACCACCTTTACAATGATTTTCTCATGAATTTATAGCTTTAGTGGAGCAGAGAAGGTAGGTGAGAAACTAAATGCAGCATTAAAAACTCAGAAGAGGAAGACGGCGGAAGCCCACTCTGTATAAATTCTGCACATTAATCTCTGGTGTTCTTTGGATGAAGATGTGGGTTTTGTCTAGGCTTCCATTTGCTCCGGTATGCCTCTGATGTACTTGGCTGTAGTACTATGTAGTACTTCCAGTGAATTAAACAAAAACGTAGAATCAAGATGCTAAGATCTGCCATACTGTGCAACAAATGTTTCTGATAGTCTAGGACTGCTGTAGGGGTAAAACTTCACTTAGACACAATGTATACTGAAATAGTAATGTGTACCATGTCCTTGCTCAAGAAGAAACATTCCGCTGATTTGAAATCTTGATTACATTGTTTTCTGCGTGCTGGGCCTCCTGTGTGATCCTCGGGATTTTTGATCCGGTACTCTACCTTTAGAACTCTGGATCAGGCTTAAAATCCTCAATATTACACATTGAAATCCTTGATCATTAGCTGGTATTTTCCCTGTTACAGGTCAAAATACCTCCTCATCAGCTCAGAGGGGAAGACAAATATGGAAGAAGTACAAAGACCTAAATTAAACCTATTTCTGCCAGGGTAACGCCTATATAGAACAGAACAAGAGCATTATAACGCAGGCAATCAGTACATTGGCCACGTTAGTGGCTAGGGAAATGCTCTGTTTACACTGGAGGGGAGCGTTACCCGTGTTTTAAGTTTGAATTGGGAAAAGAGCGCGGAGAATGATTTGAATCTCCGACTTTCCCTCACAAAGGAGTCAGTTCACAAAGGAAACTGCAGAAGCACTAGTTCATTATTGGTCATTGCCATAGAAGACTGAACTCCAAAAGAGGCAAAAGCATGGAGATCAAAGAAACATCTAAGCTTTTTCGATTCCAAACTAGTGGAAAGAGAAGGGCAACAATGGCCTTCTCCCTCTCCTATAAGAAGGAGCTGAAGGCTCTTAATTGGAGGTCGAAGGATTGCTCAAGGTTCTTGCATACTTGCAGAATAGAGAATAGTGTGACATTGTGAAGGCCAAGAGTCAAAGAGGCTCCTAGAGAGCTTGTTGACTTGGAATTCTTCACTTGAGAGAGAAGAGAGATTGGGAGACTGAGGAGGGCTTGGTACAACCGATGGTTGTAATCCTCCTTCTTTCAAAATCAATAGAACTATGTTCGTTTTGTCCATTCAATGCTTAATATTGTCATTATTGTTTGAACATTTACCTAGTATGATATGAATGGCTCAGATGTGTATAATATAGATGTTTATTGTATATTGATTTAATTTATAGGATACTTGTTATATTAGAAATTACGCGGGTGCTTTGACTGATTGCAGGTCTCAAATTTGGAGCCGGTGAAGAAGGACTCTTGCTTCGCTGCGCAGCGCTCTCCAAAGGATTCCAAGACTGTCAAAGAGGTAATTCTCTATTGTATTCCTTCAAGTTACTTCAAGCTAATATGAACATGCTCATACCATCTTTGTGAACAGGATAGCTAATCTTACTGTCTGCCTCGGGCACTGGAAAGCCCTGAGAGGGATATTCGAAAACCAACAACCCAAGCAGTTTACCCTATAGCAGAATTGGCGACTCCACTGGGGAATTTTCCCCATAGTTTCCGGACTATTTATTCCTTCCTTTCTTCTCTTCTTCTATGTTCAAAGATCCTTCCAACCATTTTTTGATGCCCAGTAGACATACCAAACGCTCGCAGAGTTCAATCATGTTCCTATCTGGCCAACTGAAGAGCTTTTCCCTGGTTAACGCGACCTATGCAGGCTATCCAGTGCATTATAACGTGGTCTATGATTAAATAAAGTGCGTTATAACGTTGTATTTTCTCACAGACAGAGCGTTACTCAGCCAAAAACCTTGCTGTTCACTGCTGTGACAATGTTTTAGCTGTAGAGTTTTTTGGCCACCAGTACATTTCACCGACTGAATCCCTATGCTTGTCTGCTAAACTGGCATTGTTATTTGTTTCTCTTATTTAGTTAGTGTGCAAAACATTTACTTTTTAAAAGAGAATTTTTTTTATTTATTATTTTTCTGCATCTAGCTGAGTTTATTCTGAAAGTTTTAGTTCACAGACTGTTAAAAGAGGTAGATAGAAGTCTGAATCTTCAAAAGTTGAGCTGTGTTATTTACATGTTGGTGCATGGATGATTGAAAAATAAACCTCTCCCTGTAGAAACACTCTTCATTGAATTTAATATTTAGAGCATGTTTTGCATGGTTTCTTGAGTCAGAGTCTCACTATACTTCATACGTCCATTCCCCCTCCGCAAGACTAATAACAAAGTACACTAAAAATAAAGCGACACTAAAATCAATCTAATTACTCTTTTTTTTGAGCTCACACAAATAGTAGTTCAAGCTAGGATCTTGGGTTAGGAAAGTGAGAAAACTACCCAAGATCTCAAAACTTGAAAACTAGAGTCATTAACGAGTGAAATCCTGCTGCACTCACATTATCGGGACCATTCTTTTACCGGAGCTCAGCGCGAGACAACACTTGGGTGCACTAGAAGGTAGCCCGCCTTCGACTGCATCCTGTGGGTGTGTTATATATTGGGGTTCCCTTCGGGGATGTCGAAACTAGATCGGGGATCTAGGTATTCTGCCCATATAGCACACTGTCCTTGACCGTGGACCCCCCTGATGATGTCTGTGATTTTAGGTATCCTTAGTGGCCATACTTTTAGGGACTTACACAAGGTGACTAGGACGGGCTATCCTGGTACCTGAAACAGACGGACCCACTCTGTCTTCGGTCTTTAGGAGGGTACTCGTCTTCATGAGAGTGCTTACACCTATCGTCTGAGGTTCGGGCGAAGCTCTAGAGTGACCGTAACTGTACTTTCGACCAACTCTCTCTGTATACTATTGCGATGCTGGATTTCATCACCAGTGAACGGTAGTACTCAGACAGGGCACCCTATTCTGGCTGCTTGCTGATTGTTTTTAGAAAGTTCTTTTTTTTGTTAGGTGTGTGGTTACTGTCATTTGAGACTTCATAATAGATCACAATTTAATAAAATTTGTTAAAATCAAACCGGTCACCATGGCGTCCCCTGACCCACGCCGTCTGTCTCGATGACAACAAGGTTTACCTCCTCTCAACCTTGAGGAAGAACTGAACCTTGGTGAACCCGGGCCTTCTATGGAAGAGCAATCTCCTCTGACTAATCTTGATTATCACATAGACCCTTATCAGCCGGAACTCCAGGAGGACCTTTTCACTGAAGGCGTTCTACCTAATTACAATCCTCCGCTCACTGATCCGTTAGGGCCTGTGATAATCCAAATTACACCGCGCCGAGATATGTCTGCGGCAACACCAACATCTATTTCTCCACCGGCATCCACAGGGTCAATACCAATGGCAACCATTCCTGGTTCGCCACCATCCTCCCCGCCGGTGGTCAGTTCTATGCCATTACTGGGTAACCCCAGTAGTCAACATACACCTACCCCCAATCCTATGGTTAACACAACTGTCAGTAGTTTACCGAACCCTTCGGCATCTACTCCTACCGTAACCACGTTGGGGACCACGGTAGCTCCTCCCACGAGCATGACTACTTCGGTACCCTTTAGCAACCCTTTCGGTTGGAACCCTCTGTTGAGTTCAAAGCCCCTGACCACTATACCAGGGGGCAGTGTTATCAGTACGCAGGTAGCAGGGAATATTTCTCTTCCTATGCAATTCTTAAGACAAATGGGACAACCCATTGTAAATACTATCCCCTTAAGTGGTTCAAACATAGGTGTAGGATCTATACCGTTGCCAAATTATGCAAGTACTAGTATGCCTCCGGGAAACTCTATTGCATCCATTTGGACTAACCAACCCCAACCTCCATCTGGAGTGGGAGGGCACTTTTATGCTGGGGGAAACCAACCGTTTGCCTCTCAATACACTATGGACAGCAAACGTATGTTCCTACTCCTCCACCTATGGGAGGTTTTTATCAAAGTCCCACTTACCCTTCTGGTAACACATGGATGGGAGGACCCTATGGTCCAAGTAATCAGCCCATACTGCCTTGGTTAGACTCGGGGGAAAATCTGCAATTGCCTTTCTTGGCAACTTTGGACATACCCAACATCCATAAGCTGACGAACGACCCCATCAACCACAACTCACTTTGGCCTCCAATACCGCATAAGATTCCTTCTGATATCCGAAGTTCGACGGGAAACATGGGGACAACCCGGCCGCACACATCACTACCTTCCATTTATGGTCCATATCCAATTCCATGGTAGATGATAGTGTCCGACTTCGAATATTTCCCCGCACCCTTACAGGCAATGCCGCCAAGTGGTACATTGAATTACCACGTGCCGCCATCAATACGTTTGGCGCTTTAGCGACGGAGTTCTTAAAGAACTTCCAACTGCCAATTAGAGTGGAAACCGAAATAGAATTGCTAACATCGTTGCGACAAGACACCGCCACCCACATCTCCGACCATATTCATGAATGGAGACGTAGGAGGAGGCTCGTCAAAGCACCAATACCAGACCATCTCTTGGCCAATTGGTTTTGCAAGTCTCTTTTACCCCACATCTCTAAAGACATTTGTCTTTCTGGTGCGGTGACAGAAGATCAATGTATTCGTCGTGCCCAGCACCTGGATATAATCTATTCACAATTCGGCACGCTTTACGATCTGCTCCCCCATGCCCCTGGTAACCCAAACCCTCCGGCTACTCAGAAAACCGGAGCTCATGCCGATGGTCTCGTTGGCGCGATCTCTGGTGTAGCCACCAATCAGTCTCGGGGGCAAACCTCCCAGCCATCCTCGGCTGCCACCGCCCCCCATCAAATGACTCCTCTTCCTCCCGCTGAGATAAATTCGGTGCAAATCTCACAAAAACCTAGTGGGAAAAATAAGAAGAACAAGAAGAAAACATCTTCTTCGGAAGAGCAGTCGGATAATCAGAATAACCCTAATCAGAAAAATGCTGCCAGAAATGACAGAGGAAAGGATAAACCCATGAAATTTCCTTGCAAAATCTGTGCGGAGGATCACTTGACATACAAATGTCCTCGGCTGCAGGAATGCACCGATTTTATTGCTAACAAGGATTCTGGGCGAACACCTGCCGTTCTTCACAATCCTTTCCCCAATCAACTGCAGCAACATCAACACATGGTTGACAATCTGCCACAACCCCATCAACGGGGCAACGGTGGTTCGTATCCTTCTGGCGAAGGACCATCTGCCATTTATGGCATCCAGAGTGTTGACCTTCAAACTCGTGCCAAGCTTTATGGAAATCCTACCATAGATGCTCAGGAACCTGGAACTAGTTCCAATCCGCCGCTGCCCAATGATTTACATATCGAAAGGCCTACTGTTGAACCTGTAATTCGTCCCCCCAAAGGGACACTTCGACGCATGACTCATAATACCTCTGCACGTGCAGCCCAAAACTACAATATTGTAGAAGATTTGGCACAGGCACCATTAGCTATGTCTGCTCTTGAAGTATTACAAACCTGTCCAACACAAAGGAAAGCCTTGCTTTCGGCCATTGGTGGAATAGATCCCCAAGATTCCATGCTAGCAATCTTTGATATGGAAAAGGCTAAACCTCGCCTCTCACATCAACTCGCATTCCAGGTGTAGGTTGTGTCGAAAGGGAGACCAATCCATCGCACTGTCATAGACGAAGGTGCTTCGACCTGCGTTATGTCACAAGCTTGCTGGCTCCATTTAGGTTCTCCTACTCTAACCCCGCCATCGAATTCCCTCAAAGCTTTCGATGGCAACACTTTCCTACCAAAAGGATACCTTGATAGCTTTCCCATCACTCTGAGTGGGAAAACGGTAAACGTGGACGTTGAAGTCGTAGAGCGTCATCTCGACTATAATCTATTGCTCGGTCGCAGTTGGTCTTATGCTATGACCGCCATCGTGTCTTCGGTCTTCCGACTCATCCTATTTCCATTGCATGGGAAAATAGTCACGGTCGATCAGCTATCCTTCTGCACCCCTGATTATGCCACTTTACCAAATAGCTCTGTACCCCTAATAGGAGGTGTCCCTGACTCTTACGTCAGTATCGGTACCGGTCTTCTAAAGGCATCTTCCCTACTGGGTTGTTTTCCTCTACCGCTGCCACAGATCCCAAACACGGTTGCAATGATATCCACCTTTTCAGATGTCTCTATCGACCCATGGATCATCCCGGCACCTTCAGATATTGATTCTTATGGAGATCAGATGCCGCTTTCGCCGGTTGAGTTGGCTTATCAAGCCATCCAAAGCACATCTGAACCCTCCACTGATATGGTTTCGACCACAGGTACAAACCTCTCTCCCATAACAGTTCTCTCTAAGGATCTCCTCAATGAAGTCTGGCCTATAGACGAAGCTATTCAAGAGATCATGTCATTAGAAGAACGACCTTGGGGAGAGTTTCACCATCGCACTTCGATGATTGATTCGGAGGCAATAAAAACTGAAATCCTGTCTTTTGACCAATCTGAGATAGTTCCCTTCTCTTATACGACTGTTCACACTATCGATTTAGAAGGGAACATAGGTAATCTTTCCAAGACGCTACTCATTGATATCTCGGTCAAGACAGGTATCATGGAAAATATTCCGTATTGCTTTTCAAATATCACACCTTTCCAACTGGCTTTCGGCCTGGAGGCAATACTTCCGATCAAGTGCGAAATCCCATCACTCAAACTTACCGTTGAACTCCTGCCTGGCACCATCGCCACAGAAGAGTGCTTGCTCTCGCTCGATCATTTGGACGAAACTCGTCGAGATGCTACGCTAGCACTCGAAGCTCACTAGCACCGAGTTAAAGCTCAATACGACAAATATGTCAAGCCTCGTTCTTTCCAAGAGGGCGATCTCGTTCTACTATATGATCAAAAGCACGACCTCTTGGGGGCAGGAACACTCCAACCATTGTGGCTCGGTCCTTACATCATTACTAAAGCCCTCTCAAAAGGAGCTTACGAACTACAGGACTGTAATGGCATTCCACTTGAGGAGCCCCACAACGGGCTCTATCTGAAGAAGTATTTTGCCTAAGTTTCGCACTAGGCATATGATTTGTAATTTTATGTATATAAGTTTTTCCTATTTTATTTTGATGCTTCTGGATTATTGTTTTTGGTTTAAGGTGTTTTTCTCATGTAATATTTTTCTTTCGCACAAATGTCATCGCATTCGTTATCATACGTCGGATATGCGGACGGTGCTAGTCGTCACACTAGACACATTGCTTCAGCTGCTTGGGTTCTCTATACTCCTGAGGCGGACCTTCTTGGTTCTGGGGGAATCTTCCTGGGTAACGCCACCGATAATTTTTCCGAGTACATGTCAGTGATCCAACTCCTCACGGAAACGACATCTCGTGACATCTCCGATTTAGTGGTCAGGTTAGATTCCCGACTCATCATTATGTAGTTAAACAATTGTTACCGTGTCCACCACCCTGTATTGCTACGTTATTTTTTACGAGTGCGACTTTTAGAACGTCAAACAATCACATTCGAACACATTCCTAGAGAATTTAATGCATTAGCCGATTCTTTGGCAAATTATGTGTTAGATTGGCATTTATCTCATTTATTGTAAAAGATTTACTCATGAGCACATATATTTTTATCACATCAAAAAATACATAAAAATTTAAAAACACAAATCACCAAAAATATATATACATATATATATATGTCATGTCCAGTATAGAGTAAACATCGAAAAGAAAATCTCCCAAAACTTGGGGTGTTTTACAAAATTTGGCTACACTAATCCATGCTCTGACACTAATACATCCACTCCACCAGCTAAGCCTGATGCTCATAATAGCATACAACTGCTCTAGCTATCCTCCTCAGAGAGACTAAGTATCTCTCCGGCACACCCACAGTATGCCGCTGCAGATGAACTGGAACCTCCCGCATAGGAAGCGGTGGTATACCCATACTCAGACCCTCCAGGTTCCTGGAGAGTTCATGTAAAATTTGGGTATCATCGTCGTCGCCGGCTTCCGCATCCTCTACTGGTGCGCCAGCCCCGGGTAGCTGCAATCCTCGCCGTGCATAGCGAGGGGCCCCAACTGGATGGACAGGTGCCACATCTGTGTCAAGCAAGAAAAAGCTTCATGTCAAAACTAAATTTTCACCCCTTTTAAAAAAAAAAAAAAAAAAATTTACATAAACATTCAAAAGCTAAAAACACAAAAACTTCTTTGAAAAAACACTGATCATTTTTTCTTACCATCGGGCCCCCACTGGGTGCCAGGGGGCAAGACTAACTCCGGATCGCCTGTGAATTTCATCCCTGCATAGGGATAATCCTCAATCATGATGATCTGGGAGTCCAGCCAATCAAAAAACCCCTCATCAAAACAGTGACGGACGGGACCCTCTCCAGTCCGTGGAAGAAAAGTGGCCCACCGAGCCTGCCTCGGCTCGCATGGACCCAATGGCGCTGTAGGGATCCTAGGCCTCATCAGTGGTATCCGCTCCAGTATGAAAGAAACAATCAGTGTACCGTACCCAAACTCCCTTTGAGTACGGGTCTTGCATGCAGTAAGCTCTGCTTGGACCCGACGGACCACACCGTCACACCACTCGAAAACCTGAGGCTTCATGCAATCCAAAGCTAGGAGCATCTGAGCCTTGGTCACCACATGCTGACTCTTGACACCTGCCAAGCGAACAATCATCCATAATATAGACCGCAGGGGTCTCAGAGTCACCTGTGCAATAGGTATCCGGTTACTCACAGCCTGGGTGCCACGTATGCAGTGCGCATGGATCAAATCAGTAGTGGAACGAGGGTCAGCTCGGGACCCCGTCAAATTGGGCCTCGCCCCACGACATGAAAAGCCAGTCAAAAAGTACACATCATCCTTTTCGATGGCAAGCTCATTGCCACCAATCCGAAAGACATGATGCCATTCGTCCCACTGCTGGATCAGCCACCTCAGGAGGTCCTCTTGACCCCTCATCAGTTCTAAATGGGCATACTTGAGCAATCCGCACCTCCAGAGAGCCATTAAGCTCGCTGCATCCATCACCATATCTCGTTCTTCCCGCTCATGCTCTCTCTCTTGCCAGATACTCATGATTAACAGCTGAACACCTGCAAATACAACATTTTCAACCGATTAAAACTTGCCTGGACCACTTCAAAAATGGAAAAATTGAGTTGTTAGAAAGCACGGTGCGCCTAACGCGGGCACTAGTACAAAACAGAGCGTTCTAACGCGCAAGCCCTTCACGGGTTGTGCGTTTAACGTGGCTATCATACTCCTGAACCGCGTTAGGTGCAAATATTTTTCTAGGGCCTCAAAATTTCCTAAATTTGAACCAGCAAAAACTAACAAATCAACAATTAAATGATAACAGGAGGTTCTAGCTCTTACCTGGATCTCGGGGAATAGAAAACTGTTGCCCGGATTGACCATAATCGTCAGCTGAAATTTTCACCCCTTTTCCACTCCAGAGCTTCTTCACAGCACTCAAAATAGTGAAAATGAAAGTCTTCTAACCTTCTTATAGCAAATTCTGGGGCATGACTCTCTTAATTCAGTCGGCAAAGTCGTGATTTCTTGCTGTACACATGTCGCAACTCTCGAGATTTGGTACTGATGTTCTAATTAGGGATCAAGATTTATGAGCAGACATACTCATGTTTTATCGAGCATTCTTTTTATGGTATTTTTCTTGCTCGTTAATCCGAAAAACCTCGAGTTCTCTCCTTCGGACTCGTTAAAATTATACGAAGTTGGCATCGAGCATTCTTTTTTTTGGTCTTTTCTTGCTCGTTAATCTGAAAAACATAGATTTTTCTTCTTCAGACTCGTTAAAACTATGGAGAAGTATTGAGCATTCTTTTTAGGAATCTTTTTCTCGCTCATAAAACTGAAAAAATCCTGAGTCGCCTTTGTCAGGCTCGTTAAACTATCAAGACAGAGAACAAAGAGCCATTCTTTTCCTCATTTTCTCAAAGCTCTTTAAACAGAAAAGGTATCGAGTTTTCTCCGCGTGACTCGTTAAAATTTCACAGAGGTACCAAGTTTTTCTTGTTGGACTTGTTAAAATTTCACAAAGAATATTGAGTTTACTTCGTCTCCTCGTACTCATAATAAAATGAGGTAGACGTCCATTGAACATAGATTTCTCACTTTTCCGGATTCGATGGACTAACTTATAGAAAATGAACTGTTTCGGGCTTACTATTATCCCTTTACTGTGCCTGGTTATCAAGACATGACAAAGGCACCCCAATGGAGTCGTCTTTTACGACATTTTTCAGACTCTCTAAACATGAAAAATTCACCGAGTTTACTCGTCTGGACTCGTTAAACCTAATCAGACAGGACATGGAGTTATCTTTTATGACATTTTTCAGACTCTCTAAACATGAAAAATTCACCGATTTTGCTCATCTGGACTCATTAAATCTAATCAGATGGGGCACAGAGTTGTCTTTCCTGACATTTTTCAAACTCTCTAAACATGAAAAATTCACCGAGTTTACTCGTCTGGACTCGTTAAACTTAATCAGACGGGGAAAAAATTTGGATAAAATGGATACTACCTCTGTTACATTTCCAAAAAAGGTCGATTTGGCAGCAAAATTCTTGAACATGGCACTTCCCAGAAAACTCTTTCGCAGTTAGCCGAACCCTACCATCTATGAGTATTAGCCTTCAAATCCCAGTGTCCCTGCACCGGTAAAATCCTAACACACTCTTTGGTGTTCAAACACGCTGCAGCTGCCTAGTACCCTGCTAGAGTGCCTTCTATTGTTCAAGCAGATCTCGCTATCTACTGCTCCTGTTATCAACCAAACCGTTCATTATGCCAGAAATTATTTGTCATCTGACGTTCCCATTTAATCTTCCTTATCTCAAATCATAAACAAAATCAGTTGGTTTCCGTTTCGTGTTGACTGATGTAGGATGCCTCAGTGCCTACCTCTCAACAGATCACTTCCTATCGACTTCAACACCTTATCTAGGAAGTTGATCCAGAAACACATCAGTACCCAGATACTTGCAGACATCAGTGGCAAGTAGTCTTGTGTTTGATCAAGAGTCTTCATCATTGGCTCTTGGTTGAATGATTCTACGAGTGTTCGACTTCAACTCCTTTTATTCACACTCGCTAGATTGTACTGGGCATCTTAGGGACCATCATCATTATCGGTGGCCACCTTCGCGTCTGTTAACAGTTTTCATTATCGACTGGTAATCAGACGATTTCTCACATGTTTGATGAAAACTCCTTCATTCACATGTTGAGAAATATGCAGTTTAAGTGAATCGGCGGTCAAGACCTTGGGGAAAAAGGCTACACCATTAACGTTGTTTTCCCTTCCCCAAGCTGCGATATTGTTTATGGAGACAGCTTCTTCAGCCTGATCCTTTTATGACAGACACTTCCACATTGTGCCTATTGGTGGACAGATTCTTCATATCTCTATTCTAGCGAAATCATGTTGTTTAAGCTACTGAGCATGGGACATGCCCGACTCTAGGCAAATACTATATTTTTTGACATATGTTGATGTTTCAGGTTTTCCTCAGTCTTTCAATCTCTCTCTATCTCTACAAATTATAAAGTATTTCGGCCATCGTCTTCGTCTCTGACCTCACACTTTAGGGGGCATTTGTTACAGGTCAAAATACCTCCTCATCCGCTCAGAGGGGAAGACAAATATGGAAGAAGTACAAAGACCTAAATTAAACCTATTTCTGCCAGGGTAATTCCTATATAGAACAGAACAAGAGCGTTATAACGCAGGCAATCAGTACATTAGCCGCGTTAGTGGCTAGGGAAACGCTCTGTTTACACTGGAGGGGAGCGTTACCCGTGTTTTAAGGTTTGAATTGGGAAAAGAGCACGGAGAATGATTTGAATCTCCGACTTTCCCTCACAAAGGAGTCAGTTCACAAAGGAAACTGCAGAAGCACCAGTTCATTATTGGTCATTGCCATGAAAGACTGAACTCCAAAGGAGGCAAAAGCATAGAGATCAAAGAAACATCTAATTTTTTTCCATTCCAAACTAGTGGAAAGAGAAGGGCAACAATGGCTTTCTCCCTCTCCTATAAGAAGGAGCTGAAGGCTCTTAATTGAAGGTCGAAGGATTGCTCAAGGTTCTTGCATACTTGTGGAATAGAGAATAGTGTGACATTGTGAAGGCCAAGAGTCAAAGAGGCTCCTAGAGAGCTTGTTGACTTGGACTTCTTCACTTGAAAGAGAAGAGAGATTGGGAGACTGAGGAGAGCTTGGTACAACCGATGGTTGTAATCCTCCTTCTTTCAAAATCAATAGAACTATGTTCGTTTTGTCCATCTAATGCTTAATATTGTCATTATTGTTTGAACATTTACCTAGTATGATATGAATGGCTCAGATGTGTATAATCTATATGTTTATTGTATATTGATTTAATTGATAGGATACTTGTTATATTAGAAATTACGCGGGTGCTTTGACTGATTGCAGGTCTCATATTTGGAGCCGGTGAAGAAGGACGCTTGCTTCGCTGCGCAGTGCTCTCCAAAGGATTCCAAGACTGTCAAAGAGGTAATTCTCTATTGTATTCCTTCAAGTTACTTCAAGCTAATATGAACATGCTCATACCATCTTTGTGAACAGCATAGCTAATCTTACTGTCTGCCTCGGGCACCGGAAAGCCCTGAGAGAGATATTCGAAAACCAACAACCCAAGCAGTTTACCCTATAGCATTCCCGCCGCTTCGTAAATCTCTCAATCTGCAAAATCTGGATTTTAATGGCACCGGATAGGTTTTTCGTGGAGATTTAACTGTCCTTAGATAAAATTTATGCCGCCGCTACCTTTCCGGGCATTTCCATTGTAGTAACAGCTTCCAAATTTAATTTTGTCTGCGCAATGCACCATTACAAGCATACATATGAACCATGGCGGTTTCCCGCCTCTCTGCAACTCTGCAAAATAGGAAAACTGATCAAGAAAACCATGCATGGGGGTCGGATGACGTGGATGACTGAGAGGATGATAGTGGGACTGAGGAGAAATGGCAAAAAAAATGCAGAGAAATGGTGGAGAAATGCTTTGGTGAAGGTTGGCAGAATGCAAAGATATTTAAATGTGAATATTGAAATTTAACCTTAGAACGGGATATATATGGATGGATGGGCGAATATACGATGGAACACGTGGAATGGTGACATGGCGGGACGGGGTTATGGTGGGACTGAGAACAAATCTGGGCCGTCCGATCTCGGGAGGAGATTGACGGTGGACAACACGTTGGAGGGAGATGACAGTGGGCCAGGGGTATGGATGACTCTGATTAACCCGCGTGCAACTTTGTGGAGTGACAACCGTTGGATGGGTGATTTCAGATCTGACAGCTCACAGCAATATCTCTCTGCATCCACGGACGAACTTTAATGCATGATGGGAGGGTGGTTTTCTAGCCGTACCAGTGCCACGCATCGGATGCTGTATGGAATCGCTGGCCCATAAAAAAATACCGCCTACCTCCGAAAGGTGGTGCGATAGAAACCAGATGGTTTATGAACAGTGAGTGGGTGGGGACCACAGGCGGATGGGAGAATATGGTCCATCGAATTTGAGGTTTTAAATGGACGGTTGATATTCGATCAGGCGGTGAACGAGTGAACAACGGGCACGATGGATGGGGCGAGGGCGACGATCGCCATCCATTCTGTTTAGATCAACGACTATAAACACGCCCGATGAACATATGAGATAAGCGCTTCCTGCCCTGGCACCTGGTCATGGCGCTGGGTCATGTGGAGGAAAAAGATACAGGGGGCTTGGCCGAAAGGGGCTAGGACCCATATTATGGAGAATATGGCTTTTGGGCCATTTTAATGCAATCTGAGGGTGGAAAGGGGAAGCGATAGGGAGAAGAGGACTTTTTAAACCAAACAAAAAGTATTTGAAGGGTTTAAACGGGGTTTTGGGAGGATTAGAGGATTAATGAAGGAAGTTTAGAAGGGGGGAAGGAGGGTGGAAAGGAAACTTAGATAAAGGGATGTTAGTATGAATCCTTTGTCGATGTGTACGAAAAAATACCACTTTAGCTACGCATAACTAATAGCCCTAACATCAAAAGTGGCTGCCAATATCTTCAGATCTGCAGTTAGTTGATCAAGACAAGAGCTGCAAAAAACGAGATCTATGCATAGAAAGACATTAAGCAGTAAAAAGAAGGGTTTGCTCCATATATCCAATAGACAAGACAAGAACAATTTTTGAAAGAATTTTTTGTATTAAGGGCACCTGGGAGGAAAACAAGAAGATGTTTCCAATTCTCCTCAATGGGATGGGTTCTTGGAAGTCCTCAGCACTTCAGATCTAGCATTTCTCTCTCCTGTTGGTGTAAAAAACCCAGACAAAGATAGAACTCAAAGGGAGCTCACACAGCAAATAATGGAAAATATGACAATGATAATGGCTCAAAGTCAGACCAAGAGTTTAGATCTAGAGTGATCTAATAGGCAACAAAAGGTCAAGAATGGTAGGAAAAACCCTCCTATTTATAACAAAATATTGGGCCTATTCTAGATCTGCATGATTAAAATAATGTTAACCAAATCTAGATCCACCTTTATGGAATATTTTATTATATTTGTTGGAGGGAAAAGGTATTTGACTTGGGTCAAATCCCTTTATTTGTAAATACAAATAAATAAATTATTTATTTATCATTTTAAGGAAGGTTGAATGATAATCAAATAAATAATGATTTATTTAATTATTTGTGGGTGATTTAGTCATATTTAACAAGGAATATCATTTAAATAAGATTTAAATAATTATTCCTAGAAAATAATAAGATAAATAGAGATTTATCTAATTAATTTCTTTGTTTTGGGTTAAACATGATGAAGAATAATAATTAATTTATTGTTTAATTAATTATTCCATGAGGAAAATCAAACAAATATAGATTTTTTTAATATTTCCTTTTGGGGTTTCCTGTTTAGACCATAAACAACCTAATAAATGTGGTTTATTAAGTTATTTGACATAGTGAAAGCAATTTTACTTGGGGTAAAACTGGTCTTACATGGTGTACTTGGGTCCATCTAACGATGAAAGGTTAGATGACCAAAAAATGGTGTAACAGATTGCCCCCCAGCGTGCGAGTGTCAGGAGCAAATCGTACGACCGAAGTACGTTGTAAGAATACAATCACTAGACAGCAAAAAGGGATGTCAGAGAGAGAAATGTGAGGTAGATAGTGTGCTGAAGGACTAGACCCTGAGGAGACGAGACTCGCAGGTGCAACAAGTCTCTGTTATGAGAGGGTACCTGTGCTGAAGGCGGCGGGGGAGGCATACCTATGCCCGCCGTGACAAAGTACAAAAGAATAGTGCGTCCAGTGAACAAGGGACCGAACCATAGAGTACAGCTGGCATAATCAAGAGCCAGATAAAAATACAATGAATAGTCTCACATACATGCTGTGCCTGGGATAACAGCCAGGACTAGTACAATATCATCTGAGTACATGAGATAAATACAACCCAAATGCTCCCTGTAAATGGGAAAGGGCTCACAAAATCTGACTGATACATGCAAATCATAGAGGTGCTGCAAGTGGCTAAGGCCAACATCATCAAAAGCTGGAGCGGCATCAAAGGCTGCAATGAAGAGGTCATCCGGGCATGTGGGGGGCTACCTGCAGGGCCATCCCCTCATGAGGGTTGAGACATCTCACACACACCCGGGAATCACCAAGAGCTGCTGCTGCATCACTGAACCATCAAGTATACGGATCTCGATCATGCTGAAAGGAGCTGGAGTGGAGAAACAATCAATTCAAAGGGAAATGAGAGGTCCCTTTGCCTGATCCGAGGCACCGAACAAGAGTGGAAGCTGGAACCAAGATACACCGCCCTCTAGACCTATCTTCTGGAATGAAGGAGCTGATGTCGACAGAAGGAGGTCCACCATAGGTGAGGCAATGAGAGATCCTCAACTAAGGCACGAGAGAAAATAGTAGAGCGACGGACAGACTAATACCAATGATGATGGTGGAATGGAGGGGACTGAGTAGCGAATGGATGACTTCCCTTGCTAGAGCATAAAGGGCATGAATGACATGGCAGCGACTGACACAATATCATCAGGGATAAGGGACAGTGGGACTGAAGGCCATAATGTGTGACACAAGAGAGAAACCAAGCAATGAGGGATGGAGGACTATAGCGGGGTACAAAGGGACTCAGGATAGACTCCATGAATGCGATGATGACTCCACTTGGATGCTCTAAACAAGGGCGACTCAATGGTGCTGCCACACAGTAAAGGTCCAATGGGGGACCATGAAAACATGAGTACAAGATGGTAACTCACGACGAAAATCAACACGAACAAAGACAAGTAAGGAGGAAAAGTGGTGCCCCAAGTACAAGTGTTGTAAGTGAAGAAATGCGATTTCAAGGAGACGTGAATAGTTGAGGGGCATAGGTGCCCCCAAGCATGGTGTGGTCATGCCAAAATTTATTTAGAAAAAGGGGAATCTAAACACATTTTAATGATGTGGTGTGCCATTTGTTGTCGTTATGGTTATGCAGTTTGAGAAAGGAAATGGAGGATTACCAATCTCTTTTAGGACTGCATATATGAAGAAAATGGACTTTAAGTTTTCGGGTTGGCATACCTGGTGTCACTATCCCAAAGAGAGGATTTGGAGATAATGAATTGATGCTCTCATAGAAAACCCATAGGTTGGTCAACAACAATGTCTAAAAGATTGGGTTGCTGATGGAAGATGAAGGAATGATAAGGGGTATCATCCGTAGAGTGATCGGAAGTGATATGGGACTCTAGAGGTTCTTCTAAATGTGGAAGAATAATGGTACTAAAGTCGGCACGACCAGATACACTAGGAGAGTTGTGGAGAATTTCTTCTCGTGGTCTCTCAAATGTGGGTGCCCCCTTAGCCAAACATTGGGTTTCAATGTAATGGCCACAAGGTGTATGTGGTGTGAACGCATGGGTTCGATTTAAGGGGGAATAGATAAAGTCTGGGGTGGGGATTTCTTCCATAATGTCGTCATCATGATAGAGGATGGGGTGATGGGTGGAAGAAAGACCACCTGCCGTGGCGAAGCTACCTGACTCATCATCATGAGAAGAGAGGTTCACATGCGCATCGTCACAAGGGGTGACAGAAGAATAAGTAGATAAAGGATCTACCGATGTTGAGCCCAAGGTGATCGCTGAAGTAGGGTCAAGAGAAACAACAGGGGAGGGTTCAGAGGGAATGTTCCCTGCGGGTCTCATGGATGATGATAGGAAGAAAATGCTGGACGAAGGCTTTGTCATCTCGACATCAGGAGGGAGGATGTCAATGGGACCAGTCATGTCTGGTATTTTTGCCAAAGAAAAATGCGCAAATATGGGAGAGGTGGACTCATTACGCTGGGCCTCGAATTGGCGGACCGCGGTGAGAGAGGTGCCGAAGTCCTCGAGGCGAGGACAAAGGTGGGTGTAATGGCCATGGAGATCACACAAAGCACAGGAGTGGCTGGTGTTAATAGTCTTGGGGTTCTTGGTCATGGTCACAGAAGGAAGAGAGGCTTCCGAGACCATGGACTCAGGGAACGCGACATTAACCATGGGCTTGAGATGAAGAAATTCAGGATAGGTATGGGTGGCGTGACCAAAAACATCACACAAAGCACACTAGATGGTATGCTGTGGAGGTCGGGGAGGGGCCGGGTTTGTCGGGGCAGCCTTGTCCTTTGATGCCCCCTTGTGAGCTTTGCCCTTCGTACCCGAAGCGGTCGCAACAGGAGGTGGTTCCTGTTGAGGTGACTGAGGCATTGTTATAGCGGGAGAAGTCATGGGGACCGGTTGAACCAGGGTCAAAGCAATATAAGGTTTGGTTTGACTAGGCAGGGTTGCGACTGGAGGATCATGGTACCAGACAGGAATCCCAAGGGTCAGGTTAGGAAGAGAGAGGGTGGCCATGACCGGTACCGTGTACACTCCTGGTGGGGGAGCTAGGAACGGTATTTGACTAGAGGGGTAATGGCAAGGTGGGACGGCTCCTAAATGGCCAAGGCTTGGAGGAACCGTTCGAGGAGGGTAAAGAGGCTCATGAATACTAGCTGCAGGTGAAGGGCTAGGAGCAGGTTGCAAAGAGCGCGGTTGCTGACTAGCCGAAGCAGGTTGCTTGAGAGTAGCCCGAGACGACTGCATCATGCAAAAATTCAATGAGATGGGGTCAGAGATAGGAGGAGGAAGACCAGGGAAGGTTCCAAGCAAATAGGATTCTTTGTAGACGCGAGGAGAGACACTGGTCAAGGAATCGACGGTTTTCTTGTTGGCTACAGAAGAGATGGTCGTCTCAGGTGAGGTCTGAGATTTTGGCTCATGATATGTCAACTGGTCAATGGTGACTATCTTTCCATTATGAGGGAAAGACATATTGCAGAAAACCATGGATGGGACAGTAGACATAGCATAGGTGTAGCTCCACCCTAAGAGAATGTTGTAATCTAGAGGGGCGTCAATGACTTCGACGTCAACGCAAATAGTCTTGCCCGCAAGAGTGATAGGACAATTACGGAACAGGCCAATGGGCTGGGAGGCGTGGCCATCCCACTCTCGAAGGGTGATCGTGGAAGGGGCCAACTCAAGAGATCCGATTTGCTTCCAAACCGAAGCGGACATCACACAGGTGGATGCCCCCTCATCAATTATACACCGGGAAACGTTAGCGTTCCAGATTTTGACTGGGATTTGGAAGGCGACGAAAGCAGGAACATCCCACTTTAGCTACGCATAACTAATAGCCCTAACATCAAAAGTGGCTGCCAATATCTTCAGATCTGCAGTTAGTTGATAAAGACAAGAGCTGCAAAAAACGAGATCTATGCATAGAAAGACATTAAGCAGTAAAAAGAAGGGTTTTCTCCATATATCCAATAGATAAGACAAGAACAATTTTTGAAAGAATTTTTGTATTAAGGGCACCTGGGAGGAAAACAAGAAGATGTTTCCAATTCTCCTCAATGGGATGGGTTCTTGGAAGTCCTCAGCACTTCAGATCTAGCATTTCTCTCTCCTGCTGGTGTAGAAAACCCAGGCAAAGATAGAACTCAAAGGGAGCTCACACAGCAAATAATGGAAAATATGAAAATGAAAATGGCTCAAAGTCAGACCAAGAGTTTAGATCCAGAGTGATCTAATAGGCAAAAAAAGGTCAAGAATGGTAGGGAAAACCCTCCTATTTATAACAAACTATTGGGTCATTCTAGATCTTGGTGCATGATTAAAATAACGTTAACCAAATCTAGATCCACCTTTTATGAAATATTTTATTATATTTGTTGGAGGGAAAAGGTATTTGACTTAAATTAATTTCTTTGTTTTGGGTTAAACATGATGAGGAATAATAATTAAATTATTGTTTAATTAATTATTCCATGAGGAAAATCAAACAAATATAGATTTGTTTAATATTTCCTTTTGGGGTTTCCTGTTTAGACCATAAACAACCTAATAAATGTGGTTTATTAAGTTATTTGACATAGTGAAAGCAATTTTACTTAGGGTAAAATTGGTCTTACATGGTGTACTTGGGTCCATCTAGTGATAGTAGGTTATATGACCAAAAAATGGTGTAACAAGGGAGAACAGAGTGAAATGGGATATCTTACAGGGGTACAAGGGATAAAAATAGGTCCTTTGGGGCACGGTTTCTACAATTAGAGAGGCTTTATAATGGGGATCAGCAGAGGGGATTTATCAAAGGAAAAAGGCATAAGAGACTTCAAGGATGATGTGTCTCAGGGGAGATGCATTCATTGAAGGCTCAGAAACAATTTAGCCCCTTACTTTTCTCGTCAAAAAATTTATAGGGGGATAACACATCCTACAAAGGGTAGTTGGGTCTAAGAGGATTTCTCTGTTAGATGGCTTTTCAGGGTATAACCAGGTCTTAGTACTCCCAACAGATCAACTTAAAACAACTTTCACCAATTCTTGGGGCACTTTCATGTATGTGAAAATTCCTTTTGGATTAATGAATGCTGGGGCCACTTTTCAAAGGGCCATGGACATTGCATTCTCTGAGGAAATAGGCCACTTCATCGTAATTTACCTTGAGTTGACATAGCCATTTATTACAAAACTGATGAAGAGCACCTTGAAAATTTGAGAAAAGTTTTTGAGAAATGTAGAAGGTTTGGGCTATCTTTAAATCCCAAAAAGATAGTGTTTGGTCTTCAAGAAGGTAAACTTCTTGGCCATATAATATCTGAAAAGGGGTTTAAAATAGACCCTAAAAGAGTTGAGGGAATACTGCAGATTAGCCACCCACGAAACATCAAGGAATTATAGTCATTTATTGGGAAGATTAAATTCTTGAAGATATTTATACCCAACCTAGCATAAATCCTTAGGAGTATGACTAACATGCTCAAGAAAGAGGTAGGAGTTAAATGGACTCTAGAAGCCAAGCAGTCTTTTGAATCGGTAAAACATGCACTCACCCGGGCAACAATTCTCATCAGCCCAGACTTTACTAAATATTTCCTCATCTTCTCATTTGCATTAGAACATACTGTGGTTGTTGTCTTATCGCAAAAAAATACAGAGGGAAAGGAACAGCCAATAGCCTTTTTTAGCAAGGCTTTAAGAGATACGCCCTTGAAATACAATATCATGGAAAAATAGGCCTATGCTTTGGTGAAGGACTTAAAGGATTTCATGGTGTATATTTTACACTCCCATATTATTGCATTTGTTCTTAACATAGTGGTAAAGGACATTTTGTCACAAGATCCAGATGGAAAGAGAGGCAAGTGGATTGCTGTAATATTAGAATATGATTTGGAAATAAAACCCACTAAGCTCATTAAGGGTCAAGGCTTAGCACAACTAATGTCTGAATCTAACTTACAAGCTCTTGAAATTAATATGGTATATTTTTTGAATGAACAGGAAGAATTACCAGCTCCCAATGTAGAAGAATAGTTCCAAAACTCACCGTGGTATGCTGATATCTTGTATGTGCCTGTAAATCTTAATTCTCCTCCTGATTTATCTAAGACAAAGGAAAGGTTTTTAAATCTAAAAGCTAGAAATTATTGCACTCTAAATGAATGTTTATATTGGAAAAATGCCAATGGTTTGTTGCTTAATTATTTTCCTGAAGTGGATGTAGAGAGAATCAAACATGAGTTCCATGAAGGAGAGTGTGGAGGCCATCTCTACTAGAAAACCACTGCCAATAAAATCGTTAGAGCTAGCTATTACTGGCCCACCCTCTTCCAATATGTCCATAAGATGATAGTTTCCTACCACAAGTGCCAGATCTTTGAGGGAAAAAGAAAACTCCTTCCTTTACCTTTACAACCCATCATTGTTGAAGCTCCTTTTCAACAGTGGGGCCTAGACTTCATAGGGGAGATCCATCCTGCTTCATCTGCCCAACATAAATGGATTCTCATAGCCACTAATTATTTCACCAAGTGGATAGAGGCCATCCCTTCTAGGAATTTCATAGACTCAGTCATTATTAAATTCCTTGAAGACCATATCCTATCTAGATTTGACTGCCCTAGAAAGATTATCACTGACAATGCAGCTGCATTTGGTTCCAAAAGGATGATTGATTTTTGTCATAGGTATCAAATTGCACTTGGTCATTCTACTTCTTATTATCATCAGGGTAATGGGATAGCGAAATCGTCAAATAAGAGTTTGGTGACCATCATCAAGAAGCTACTGGAAGAAAACAAAAAATAATGGCATAACAAGTTAGTGCATGCTTTGTGGGTAGACAGGTTGACAACAAATAAATCCATTGGAATGTCTCCCTATCAGCTTGTGTATGGAGAATATGCAATATTCCCTACTAGCTTGGGAGTACCAGTGATAAAATTGGTCCAAGAAATACATTCAGAAGAATACATCATGGTAAGGAGGATCAATCAGACTATACATCTCCAGCAGACAAGGGAAGAAGTCTACAACAGAGCTAAGAAAGTACAAGAGAACATCAAGAAGTTGTTTGATAATAGAACAAAGGTCTGTGATTTCAAGATTGGGGACAGAGTGCTCAAGTGGGACTCTAGGAGAGAAGATAAGGGTAAGCATGGTAAGTTTGACAGTTTATGGCAAGGCCCTTACATTATTCAGTCTTTAATTGGTCCAAATGAATTCTTTATGCAAGAATTGGATGGTACAGATCTGTTTTCGAGTCTTGTCAATGGCAGGATGCTCAAACATTATTAATGTTGAAGTTTAGTTTAAAGTTTTCACTTCCATTGTAAGTACCATTGCTCTGTTTGTTCAGAAAAAGAAAAATAAAAAAAATATAGAAGAAAGGTTCAGACATGCTCAAAACTTGAATCTACGAAGTTCCGAAAGGCTGGTTCTAACATGCTCAAAACTTGAACCAGCAGAGAAAGAAGAGGAAACATCTCTAACAGGGTCAAAATTAGAGCTGAAATGAAGACAGAAAATTGACTCTAATAAGCTCAAAACCTGAGTCACAAGGAGAAAGAAGGATGCTATTAAATTTCAGAATTTCAAGCCTTCAAAATTTTGCTTTTAGTTTCTACAAATTTCAGTTCAAGTGCAGCTTATCTTTATGCCTTGGACCCATAGAAAATCAGATATTTTAACCCTGGTTTGGTTGTGTTTCAATTTTTGTTGTAGAATGTAGAGAATGAAGTCTGCCAGACAATTTAATCCTGGTAGATATTAGTTTAGGTAGAGAAACTATGAGTCGAACTGTTTTATATAGTCTCATGGATAAATAAGGGTAGAATTAGATTAGTTTTTTCTTTTAATAAAAAATAATGATGAAGAAGGTTTGCAAGTGTAAATGCACCTTGAAGAAAAAATGTTAGGATAGTAAGAGGGGTAGGTAGATTGTTTGGGGAAGTATTGTCGTTGATATAATGCTTTCATGTTTGTAGCAGCTGATCAAAGAAGAGAAATATGGTCAAGGATCATGCTCTAGCCTACTTTCAAAGATTATTTCTGAGATTCTTGACACCTTCAAGAAGATGCCATCCCCATGTGGAGCCATTGTTAGCCACCTATAAAATTTGGTCAAGCAAAAAGGTGGCTAAATACGTTTCTGAGCCTTCAAAAGAAACATTTCCTTTGAAAATATATCATTCTTGAAGCCTCCATGATGTCCTTATCCTACAAAGTTACCTTCACTGTTGTTTCCAGTAAAGAACCCTACTATTTTTTGAATGAAATTGTCTTCAAGAGGCCTCCATTCTCCCTTTTTCACTCCCACAAAATTCCCATTTTCATCCTTGTTTCCTTCAAAGGATCCCTCTGAAAAATCCTCATTTAACCTCTAAATCATCCTAAATCCCCTTTTAACCCACGTATTTCCCTTTATCTAGTTTAAAAATCCCTCCTTTTGCCTACCAGAACCCCTCATTTGGCTTAAAAAACACTAATTTTAGGCCTAAAACAACCATTTTTACATTAAGGCCTTAAGCCCCTTTTAGTTTAGCCCTTAGCCCCTTTCCCGCATGTGACCCACGCTATGACCAAGTGCTGAGGCCTAATCGCAATCGGAGCTTTCGTTTTGGCCTCTTCCTTTGTTCTTCAAATATTTCCGATGCGATGAGTTTTACTCTGTCAATTTCCGACTCAATCTAGACCATTGATATCTCCCGATCCGATGGCCTGCACTCAATCGCACATCACAAATCCAGAAGTCTCGATCGCTTGCCTCCTCTGATGCCAATCATGTGATTTGATCTCAAATATTGAATCCACAAGAACCAATGGTTAGGATTCAATCGCGCTCATTCGCAGCCCCCCCGCCATTGCATCCACGGATTAGATCTGGACCGTTGAATCCACGAGAACCAACAGCCAGGATCTCATCACACTCCGCTCATAACTTTTCACCATCCCGACTTCTGATTAGATCTCAGCCGTTGATCGATCTTGATCGGACAGTCCACATTGCTTCGCTCTTCAAACTCACCCTGCAAATTTCTCCCCCATCGACCGATCTTGACCGTCTGTTTCCAAGATCCAACGGTCAGGATTTAACCCGCCATTGACCCTACCCATATGTTCCTCCCGTGCATCTTGCTTCCTATCATGTTTCTTTCGCACCGTCGGATCTGAGGTCCCAGATCCAACGGTCACCATTGTGTTTCACGTTTTTTTGGCGCCCAAGGTTTAACGTTTCAAAAAAACGTGAAATGGGCAGTATTGAAAGGGATAGGTGTCAACAAGTGAATGATATCGCATTTTTTTTGGCTAAAATCTCAAACCACTTGAGCGCTACATGAAAACCACCCCGGTTTTCTACCTTACTGCCCTCTGCAGCTTAACTTCCCTTTTAATCGTAGCCATTAATTGATCTGATCTGATAGCCTACATTATATCATAACCCATCCATTTGTTATTCACCCAATCTTTCAAACGACTCCACCAAAAGATCTTGACCATCGATTATCCTAATCCAATGGCCCACATTATATCGCATTTCATTTCTTCCTCAATTCATGTAACCTCTCCAAATACTTCATCGGATGATCTCCACCGTAGATCATCCTAATCTAACAGTCCTAGTTCATCCTCGCACCCAAACTTCCAAAAAAACTGGTTAGCTTCTCTCCCAGTGTTTTTTCCCCATTTTTCCACTACGCTCACGTATTTCATCATTATTCCTCCATCTCCACGAGCCTTCAGAGTATTCCTTCCCCACCCCACTGGTTTTTATAACATGTTTATCCTGTTTTGCAGGTTCCAAGGGTGGTGAATTCCCACTGTTTTCACAGTTACAGACATGGTGAAAGACCGTTGCAGAGCCGAAGATCGTCGAAGAAGAAATCAAAGATATCAAAGGGTTAAAAGCATAAAATTTAATATCAAGAGCATAATTCATGGTCTGCACAGATTAAATACAATCATTGATCGCAGCAATGCAGAGGACATATCAGCAGGATAGTCCTCTTACTAAAGAAAGGACCAAAATCACTACCGCCCATTCTCTATTCTTCCTCGAGCCCTAGTACAGTTATTATTCTAGCAGAAAGTCCTAAAGAACTGACAGTGCATTAGTTACAAAGCATGGAAGACCTGAAGGGCTAAAATTCATCCTTTCTTGTCTCGAAGTACAAACAAAGTACCTCCAGCCGAAAATTACTTCATGGAACATACCCTTGAGTTATTATCAAACTGAAGAAGGCCGCAATTCATCCGAAAAGTTCCTAAGGTCAATGATAAGATATTAAGACAGAATGGGCTTCGAAAAACTTTTCTCCCTCTGTTTTAAATGAATCATTAAAGTTATATCTGCCACTACTATCACTCTTCACCTATAAGAACTCTCAAGAAATACATTGTAAATGTTGGTCAATTATTAAAAAAACACTGATTTTAAGCAGTTTCACTGAGATAGAGTTCTGTGAGTAGTAGTTGTGAATAGGCTGGGAGATGAATTTGGAATGATATCAAGCTGTCGGACAAGGATATATGTGACTAGATTTTCCCTTCTAATATGACAAGCATGTTCATTGAATCCTGATCTAAATCAGTGGTGATGTGTTCCTTCTTTGTATTGTTCTTCCTCTATTTTACATCATGTTTCATTTTCTTTGATAAGAAAACAGTAAATTTAGCTTAGGACATACTGCTGCAAGTACCCTAATGCTCGTTGTTTTTTATTATCTTTATGTTTTCTGCTGATTGTGAATCTGAAGACAAATTCAATATAATTTAACCAGTCAAAGACGTTGGCCTGCCCATGCTTACTGATGTATGAATTTAGAGTTTGTTCCTTAGATGTTCTTGTTTGGTTTAGATTAAAGAATTAGGAAACTGGGGATTTAGAGTTAGCCCTTTCCATTAGGTTCCTTTTCCAACAGTTAGCCTTTCTAAGATCCCTTTGAGTTGAATTCCAAAAGCAAAGAAGGTTAAAGGTCTTTCTCTGATCTTAGGTTTCACTCGGTGTTAAAATTAAATGTTTTCTATTGTCTGAAAGTAGTCAGGAGGACTGCTGGATTGTTGTATTCAGAGTTAGCCTCATTAGGAGTTTGGATCATAGAGGTTAAGGCATGCCCTATCCCTATATTTACTCCGAAGTGGTCACCTTGGAAGGTTTTCCTTGTTATTCCCATTCATTTCCTTATTATTTCATCTCACAATATCATCTTAAGAGATCCTCTGTTTTAGATGACTAGCCCTTTGAACGCCTTGGATATTTGAATAGCAAGTAAATACTTTTATGAACCCATTGCCCAATGGACTTGTGTTTTCTTTGAATCATCTCCCCATTGCCTAAAATCATTCTCCTCTCATTCCTTTACCTTACATTGAACCCTTATTTCATGTGTCCCAACCAAACAAACAAAGAAACTAAAACCCTTGTGCCCTATAACTAGCCTAAGACCTTATGTCAAACTTCAAAGACATATATTTATTTACCTTTATAAAGAGATCCCTCTCTGGATCCAGGAGGGCTAGATCCTGAGATCCCAAAGTGGTTTGATGTTGTCTTATCATTTGGTATTGCCAAATATACCAAATCATAGGAACCACAACACCTAATTTCCTAAGATTTTCTCTTCCTTGGGTGCACTTGAACTGGAAAACCCATTGACATATTTTATTTTTGAAATCAAATAAAATAAACTATCTACTTCTACACTTATTTCTTCCAAGAGTTCAGATTATGCTAGTGAACTCTACTTATTCTCTACCTAGTCTATTTAACTGTCAAGATTAAGCAGTATGATAGACTTCATTCGCTAAGCTAAAATCATGAAATTGAAAACATGACTAAATCAGGATTAGACAATCTGATTTGTGGTGGGTTTGTGGCATAAAAAAAAGCTGCACACAAATTTTATTTTTGTACAAAATAAAACTTAGAAAAATCAGGGCCAGGATACATAGTTTTCTATTCATCCCTACTTTTCTCGTTGGTTTTTTTTTGAGCATGTGGAACCAGTATCTTTCTTTCCTAATATGTTTTCTTTGACAAGTAAAGCTTCAATTATTTTACCAGCATTATTTTCACTAACTTATCAACAACAAATTTAAAACGTGTTTAGCCATGATTAGGCTAGATGACTGAACAAGACATTCTTTTGCATCAATAGTGTCATTTAGGCTTGCACACTTTTAGTATTACTATTTTTGGGTATGTGACTATACCTTGTTTTGAATCTGCCCTCTTTTCTATTCTTTTCTATATTTTTTTTTTCTCTTTGTGACTCTTTCTTCACACAATGGTATGTACAATGAGTGAAAATTATAAAGCTAAGGATCTTGATAGATATGGTGTTTGAGCATCCTGTCTTCGAAAGGATCTCCTAAAATTTTTTGTCCATTCAGGTCTTGTAAAAAGAGAACATAGTTACCTCCATTTGACAACATGGTATAAGGATTATCCCAAGAGTTTTTAGAAAACTCATAATTTCCTTGGTGCTTCTTCTTTGACCCTTGCTTCTCAAATATGTTTGTGTCAAAGGTCTTCCTTAAGTAGGCAAGGTATTCTTTATTATATTTAAAACAAATGATGAAGTCATCCATGTAGGCCATAGTGAAGAAATTTAAAACTGAAGGCATAGTTTTTCGGAAGGTGTCTCCAGCGCTTTATAGCCCAGGAAGTATTTATTTAAACATGCAATTGTCCCAAGGAAATTTTGAAAAAATCTTTCAGCTGATTGATCTGAAGTGGTCTCATTTGATGGTAACCTGGAAAACTATCATGCAATGAGATTTGGTTAGAAAACCCTACCCTTTGTAAATTATGATTTTTTTGGTAAAAAGGTACTTACTCTTTTGGAAGAGTTAATCCTGGTACCTAAAGTCTATACAAAGCCTACGTCTTTTTGCATTCTTTCTAAGTGAACTCAACTGCTCAAGATTTTCATGATTCCTTTTGAAAGGAAGACTTTTTAGAAAAATGGTTGTGTTACAAGGTTTTAGACTAGCCTACCTACACACAAACGCATTCTGAATTTTTTTTGCATAGTCTTGTATTTCTTTGTTTTGTGTGTATTGATAAAATTTTAGACAACTTAATTATTTCAAGCTTCTTAAGTTTACCCATGCTATCTTCCTCTATATTAGATTTAGCAAATATTTCTTTGGGATCTATAGAAATATTTTTGAAAATTGAAAATTTTTATGAAAGGGAAAAATTCTTGGATGATGAAGTATCTAGGTAAGGCAAAAACATAAGACTATCTTGTTCCAGATCCCCAAAGATTTGTGTTTTGTGAGGGTATATTATTTTTTCAGGATTAGAAAAAGGAGGAAGTTGTATTTTGGTGGTTTTTCCTTCTTTTGAGAAATTTGTTTCCTGTTCTACACTGTTTTTTGTTTTTGATATTTCATTTTCAATTTGCATAAAATCAAGTTCAATTTTACTATCTTGTGGTGTTTCAGGGTCGTGATAGTTTTGACTGTCGAACTCATCAGAGAGGGACTGATCCAATTTTTGTAATGTGCCTAGATCTTGACAGTCTTCATTCACTTTCTCATCAAGGTCATTTTCATTATATAAGATGAATGAGTCCAAGTTTGAATGAATGGAATAGATAGGGGTGTTGTTGGGTCTATCTAGGCTACTTACCATATACTTCATGTGAGATTCCCAATAGAGTCTCCTTATTTGGTTAAAAATTGGGATGGTAGCATAAGACATGTCAATTTGGAGGTTCCCTAGAAGTTTGGCTCCCCAATATCGGGACAAAAGCATGCCATATTTGGGGGGAATATCAACCACGACTATGTCCATGACCAGGCTCTTAGCAGGGATTTGTGTTAGATTGACACATAGGTCCTTGATTAAGCCCAAGCACTTAACCCTGCTTCAATCGAAGGAATATAGATCTTTGTAGGGCCTGGTTATTTCTAGGCCTAATCTTTCCATCACTACATTTGGCATGAGGTTGTGAGAGGCACCAGAGTCTAGCATGGCATTACAATTTTTTCGTGTATGTTTAGGCTAACATAGAATGGGGGAATGGCTCCTTATTGGTATTTTCCATCTACTTCAGGTCC
Organism: Pinus albicaulis; assembly: GCA_034641835.2. Taxonomy (NCBI): domain Eukaryota; kingdom Viridiplantae; phylum Streptophyta; class Pinopsida; order Pinales; family Pinaceae; genus Pinus; species Pinus albicaulis. The sequence goes on along the minus strand of CM076583.1, from coordinate 133,206,392 downwards.
AAACAACAAATCTGGTTTATCATCTGTCAAATTCAGAGTATTGGTATCATTTCCTATGTTCAAAACTTTCAAAATTTGGGAGCGATACATATCCTGAGCTACCACTTCAATGAGAGGGATGGTTATTTTGATTTTAGCTATCTCTCCTTCAAAACTGAAAGGTACTTGAGTTTTGGACATATTTACATCAGTTTTATCAACCATAAATTTTTCCACAATTTTAATTTCCTGATTTTGATTTGGGGCTTTGGTCAATAGAGTTTTCTCAGGGCCACTAGCAGAGGTGCTAGGATAGCTTGTGCCAATACTTGGTTGGCTAGTTTTGTCTGTGTTAGGATCAATTTTCTTAGCCATGGTATTGTTATTGTCTATTGTTATTTTAAGAATGTTTTTAGGATTTTACTTAACAGCAGTTTCTGAGTTGTTTTTCCTAGATTTGTCTTGGTTTTTCTTACTCCTAAGATCATATTTCCTATGGACTTCCATTATGGAATTTTCTAATCCCAATTCGTGCTCTTCGGAATCTTCATAGCTTCTTTCATCTTGGTTTGAGGAGAAAAAACCTTGTTCTTCTTCTGTGATAAAAACATCACCCTCACTATCATATTCTATTAATTTAATATGATTTTCATCTAGTTGTTCAATATCTATTTCCCCTTTGTTGACATAGTTATCTTGGAAGGGTGGCCTGATTTGTTCATCATTTTCCCTTGGTCTGTTTTGGGGCAGCTCTCTTCTAAAGTTCTAATTCTGGTTTCTATTTTAGGGATTTGGTTGGTTGTCCCTATGGGGTGTTCTTTCGTTTATGCTTATTCTCTCCATCATTCTTTCCATGGTCCTAAGAAGGTTGTCCATCCTAGAATCAGATGAGGAGGTGGAGGGCATGGTGTCATCTTTGTAGGTTACCCTCTTTTTTTATCTTAGCCTAGCTCTTTTTTCAATTAAGTTGGCCTCTACACTTATAGCTCCATTTTTCATGTATTCTAAAGTTAGGGGCTCTCTTTCTCTTAGCTGATAGGTGATGTCGAGGTCAAAACCTTCCGGGAATTTAGCTAAGGCTTGGCCTAATGGGGGTTTCATGTTTGGAGGTAGTGCATTGTGAAAACTATTGAACCTAGTTCAATAGTCTTGGACACTTTCTCTCGTGTTTATTTTAAGATTGGTATATTCCGAGAGGATCTAAAGAGGGTTTTTCTTGATTTCCCATTTGTTTATGAAAGTTTGGTAAAGGGAGATCATGTATGCTATTGGCTATTAGGATTTTGAACCATTTATTAGCTTCTCCTCCTAGGCTTTGGGCAAACATCCTCATTTTCATGGTTTCATCTTCTAATTCCATGTACTCAAAAGCATCATTCATTCTATCGACATGCTATTTGGCAGTGGTGGATTCAGCCCCAGTGAAGTGTGGGATTCTGGATTGGTAATAATTTGGAAAAGGTACCAATGGTTGTGGTAACACAAGGGATGCATACCATACTACCATGATAGGAGCTAATGGTGGATTTACAAGCGGAGGATTTGTGATATGAGATGGAGTGGTTTGCACAGTGGAGGTGTGAATGGGTGTGGCGGAAGTACTCGCACCTGTAAAGTAATTCTGAGAAGACTTGGGGTGAAAGGAGCCAAAGTGATGGAGAAGTTGGAAATCAGGTGGTGTGGAAGGATAAAATTCTCTGCTAGGACTCTGCTGCAAGTCTGTGGGCTTAAGATCGGTATGGTAGATTCTACTTTGTGACTTCGTTCTGAAAAGGTTTCTAGTATGGTGAAAGTCAAACTGGGGATCTTACAAGGCCGTAAGATGTTCAGGTACAAAGCTTTCTTTATGAACGGTCCTATTAGTAGCTAAGTTTCGAGTTTCAGAAGTTTGCCACAAAATATTTTCTAGGTCATCAACTATAGTAGGAGGGTTCAGATCTGGATGGGATCTGGTATTGATTCTTCGCAAAGCCAGGTTTCAAACTCAAAATTTTGAGATGTTGAAAGTTTTTAAAACTTTTTCGACAAGTTTTCCTCTTTAATGTTTGCTAAAATCACATAGTGTGAGACTAGGATTCTAGACTTCCCAGGGTTGATTCGGCACAATCCTATAGGGGTCTAGGGACACTAGTAAAGTTAGAAGACCTACTAGAGGCTAGTGGAGTCGTCGAGTGGATATTTTAGTTGTTTTGAAGATATGTGTCTATGGTCCACCACCAATACTGACAATAAGCCAAACTAGGAATGTTTTGGGGTTTTCTAAGTTTTTATGTGCATCACTAAGGTTTGTAAGAGTTTCCTATAGCTAAGTCGTCATTTTTCTAGGATGGTGAAAAAACTAGATTCTACTCTTAGGCTATCAATTAAGTTCTCTATGATTTGATGAAGGTTTCTGAAGTCCTAAGGGATACTTAGATTGCCACTGATATTAGAGGTTGCATCATGATCACCATTGTTTTGCTGAAAGTGATGAGTTGATTTACAAATCACAGGATTTCAAAAGTTCACTGAGGGTTAAAAGAGTCTATAAGAGTTTTTACGCTACTATGTACTATGTCCCACCGTGATCGCCATTATGTTAGTGTGGCGTTGAGGTGGCAGATGAACCACTAGATACTATTAGTCAAAATTGAGGATCTAAAGAGTCTTAAGAGGTGTTCAGGAAATTATATAATTAGAAGGTCCCACCGTGATCTCCATTATGTTAGTGTCCTGTGATTTAGCAGATTGGTAAACCAAATGACAGGGTAACACTAGACCAGTCTTTGGAGTCCTAGGACCTAGCCTTCCTAGACTCAGAGAGGGTCTCTCTATTATGCAAAGGATGTGAACTTGTTCGCTTTGGGTGACTGATTTTAGGCTAGTTGTTAAGTGTAGGTTTGTTGTTTGTTTTGGGTTGGGGTAAGATGACTAAGTAGAATAGGTGGAGTGAGAGGTTATCAAATCAAATTGGAAATGGTGTCTATGAATTCATTGATATCTTGATAATGAATTGGAGTACATCATAGGGAAAATATAGTATAGTCAATTGATATTTAAGTTTATGTGTGGGGTGAAATGGATAATAAGTTTGGGAACCAAGGTATGGAAAAGGGCAGTTAAGAATTCTTCGTTAAATACCTATGAAGAGGGAGGTATTTAATATTGATAAGAAAAAAGATATTAATCATGAGATAGGGCACACCATTTACTCAGTGATGATACTTTTAAATAAATAAACATTGAACATAAACAGTCCAGTAGAACACGGAAGCAAGAAAACTTATCTAACTTTAGTGATTCAACTTTCAAGATTTGAAAACATATACGCAACGAATAGCATCAATAAATGAAGAGGGAACACCTAAAAATCATTCATTAAACTATAAATAACTTCGAGGCAAACTAATGAGCATATTCAAAGGGTAAGATCGAAACAAGACCTCCTTGACTTATCCTAACAATCAATACATCAAAGAGAGATTTCAAGACAGAGTTTAGATAGCATTAAACAAGCAAGGCTTACCATAAATCATGTTTATAAAATATTATGTTAATCCAACAATGAAATATACAATATTAGGTGTGCCTAAGGAGCAATGAAGAATTCTTTAAGCTAACCCAGCAAAAGATAACATGAAAACAACAGCTAACAGGAGGACTGAGGTGCGTCAAGCAACATTTCTCATCCTATACTTTTTTGAGCTATTGTAAAATAGAAATATGGACATATGGAAAACAAGAAAAAATATGAACATGTGAGATATACATCACTATTAAATAAACTTAGGGATCCTATAAGCAAGCCTTCATCACCATCAATCAAGGCTCCACAAGCTCCACAACACTAAATTGTTCTTCAACTTTCAAAAACCATGTATTACTCTTAACACATCAAGTTCCCAACTGTTTACAATGAGTCCTCATGTCTTATATAACAATCAAGGAAGAGGAAAACCAAAGAGAGTATCTAGAAGCCTATTGGCCAAAAAGAAATATCCTAAGTTGTCCTTGAGGCTTTGCAAAGCCCAAGGCATAAAAATATCTAACAAATATCTTTTTCGACTATAAATGGAAATTAAATTGACTTTTAGGCTTGACATGCCTTTGAAAACTTTCTAAATGCACATTTTTTCTAGTCACCCATAGCAGCGGAGCACACTGTGTCAAACTCTGAAATTATTCCAAGAGCGCAGCACAAAAATAGGCCTTTTTGCAGCAGTGTTCTGGAGGCCTTCCCGATGTTGGAAGAGGCTCTGTGATGGCTCATTGGAAATCCGTTGAATTATAAGTTCCAGATAAACCTTTATTTCTTCAATTTTACCTTTGCAAGTTTCCCAAAAAGTGAAAAGTCCAAGACTTCCAAGAGCACAGCACATGCTCAGAAAATTCTACAGAAAGGTGAAAAATTGAGTGTTTTTTACCCTTTTGGGGGGTCAAAACAACTACAATTGAGCTGAAATTTGGTGATCATGCTCCTATAAATATGGAGAATCCAAAAATGTAAATCTTGCCTCTTGAATATGCCCTGGAAAAAAGCGCAGCACAAGGTCTGCTGTGCTCCTAGCCTCAAAATTTGCAAAAAACAAAAATTTGTTCAATTTCTCTCAAAATTGGTAGGTAGGTGCTTCATGGGTCCCTGGATACCTATAGAGATGCTTGGGCCAAAATACCAAGCCTAGCTTGGTATTTTTCATCTTTTGGTGTCAGGCCCTCATTTTGGGAAGTTTTGATTTTTTTTCCTTGCAAAGTGGTTTCTTTGTTTATAGTTCTCAGTCATTCTTCTTTGCAAGTTCAAATCTTTTTTGGCCTTCTCCAGCTTGGTCTCAAGATGTATGTTGACCCTTTCAAGCCATGATTCTCTGTTATTCTCAATTTTCATGGCAAGGAGTTCAGTGAGGGGAAATTTTTGCACTTGGGCTGATTCTTGCTCCCTTTCTCGTGCCAAAGCATTTCTTAGACCCATAGTTCTATGCCTCCTTCTAGACTGACCCTCCCCATCCTCACTTTCTTCATAGGCACCCATGTAATCCTCCAACTGTACCTGTGCTTTTGAGCCTCTTTCCAATATTTGAGCATCCTTGCTTCATAGATATCCCACTGGCCACTCATTTGTTTGTTCTGCATTTGTAAGAAATGAATGACATCCTTAGCTCTCTCTAATTCAACCTCCAAATCCTTGATCTATGCATTCCTGTCTTGTAGGAGAGAGTTTGCAATTCTTGTTTCATTTTCGTCATCACTATCTATGTGAATGAGCTCAAATTCTCTCTCCTCTTCATGCTTGTCTTCTTCCTCTTTTACTTGTTCTTTACCTTTGTCATTCATTTGAGCTGAGGAGGATGCCATGGCCCCTTTCCCTTTGGAGGCAACAAACACATGCCTCCTCTTTGATAGATAATGGGGAAAGGTGTAACAAGTTTCATTTGCAAACTTTGATCATTAGTGACCTTAGGACTGCTTCTTTCCTTATGTATTATCTTTGTGAGTGCATCCTTTTCACCTTGCCCTTGACTACCCTTTTGATAAGTAGTCTCACTATCTCTTATTCCATCGTCACTGTTAAGACCTTTAGGACTATCATCCTCTATTTTTGCAATGCTAGAGGTCTCTTCATCATTGCTGGGTATATATTCATTTCTATGACTGTCCTATTTTTAATATTTTGACCCACTATATTCATTGTCTAACTCAGCCTTTGTATCAATTTTTTCACTCTTGGTAGGGTCACTATCTTTGGCATTCTCATCAGCCTTTCCCTTACTGTGATGGTCATTTTCTTCTTCACTAGGTGGGTTTTCTAGGCTGGTTTATTCTTCACTGTCTTGTTCAGCATATTCATTGCTTCGCTAATGATATTCATTGTTTTGCTCATTGAAATCACTTTCAAAATATACTTCTTGGCTGCCTTTTCCATCTCGGTCACTGTCTTCTTTGTCATCTTTGTTGTTTTCATATTCCTCCTCTCCACTGTCCTTTGTATTCTCAGTGTCACTTTCTTCATTGTCTACTTCTTTTCCTTGACTGTCATTTGCTTGTTGAGTGCACTTGGCTCATTGTTTTGGTCTTTTTGTAGCTGACTGTTTTCCTTCTGATAAGCTGCCTCTGGCCCTGTGTCCTTGGAGCCATCCTCTTCACCTTCAGACCTACTGTTTTGGCCTTTTTGTTCACCGTTTGGCTGACCTCTTTCTTCATTTTCATAATCCTCTCCCTCACTGCTTTCTTCATTTGCATCACTTCTCTTATCACTTTATTTTGCATCAATACTTTCTTCTTGGCCATCTTCCTCTTCTTCACTACTTACTTCATTTTCATCATCCTCTTCCTCATGGCTTTCTTCATTTTGATCATCCTCTTCCTCACTGCCTTCTTCTTGGCCATCTTCCTCTCGTTGACTGCTTTCTTCATTTTGATCATCCTCTTCCTCAATTCTTTCTTCATTTGCATCATCCTCTCCCTCACTGCTTTCTTCATGTTCTGATTTCTTAGGGGAAGGTGAATGAGGAAGGTATATTTGAGGAAAAGATTCATGTGAAGAAGATGAACCAAGGTCAGTGGAGGGTGATGGAGGTGTGTGAGGAGAACTTTTAGATGATGATGGTAGAATTTGTAGAGGGATGGGTTGTGGAGTTTTGAAATCATCATGGGTGATGAAAACCTCCCATGGGATGCCTTGTTGTTCTAGTTGGTGTGAGACAATCACTTTGATGAGGGAATGTTGAAAAAGGCTTGACATTTGTTGGGATGGAGGCCTCTTTTGCATGATGGAAGACATTTTCTCAATACTTTTGCAAAGGTAGTAGGGCATATGTAGCATCTTGGTTTTGGTGAAGTGCATGAGGAGTCTTATGTGGTAGGAATAGAATCTAGAGAACCTAGCCTCGCAAGTGAAAAATTTCATAATTATCTTCACTAGGAGAACATATCTGTCCAATAGATGACATGAGGGGAACATGGTTTGGTAATCATCTTTACAACTTGGTTTCAGGAATGGGCGATAGTGGCTTAGTTACAGATGCATTTTTTTGAACCACCTTTCTCCTATGCAAGGTATTGCAGTGACCCTAGAGATGGCATTGGTGGTCAACTCAAATTTCACCCTGTCTAGGTGTACTTGATGATTATGAAGGTTTAGGGCAAAGAGCTTGGTCAACTGAGGGTGACTCTGGATCTTTTGTACCTTCTTACAGAATTCATAGCACCCCAATTCTTGAAAACATGAAAAAATAGTAGGGGAGGTTATCAGCTCTTCAGTGCTTATAGGTTCAAACCTATTTGGCATCCCTCCCTTCCTTTGTTTCTTTTTAGGCCTTTGACTTGCCTCATCAATGTCAACATTCTCTTCTTCAGACATTTTTTTTTACCCCTGCCTCAAAATATTTAAAGAGGATTGGCACTACTTGTAGAATGATGTGACAATGGTGAATGAGATGGTGAGGTTTCTAATTAGATCAAGGCATCAACAATGTGTAGGCCAAGTGTTTCTTTAGGATTTCACTGCCTTCTCTAAACCAAATTTTAATTTTCTTTGTGACCTTATATTTATAAAAACATGAACATGAAGTAAAAGTTCAAAATACCTCTCTAAATGCCTTCAGAGCAAAAAAAACTAGCCCAAAAACTTGCCTAGGCAACTCGGGTCACCTCCTGAACAATGATTCGTGCAATAGGCTACACGTTGTGGCAGGAGCACATCATAGCCTTTGCATGCAGCTCGGGTCAACTCTTGAACTCAGAATTAGGAAAAGGTTGCACGTTGTGGTAGGAGCACAACACAGCCTTTGCACGTAGCTCCTGAACGTGACTTTGATAGCTTGGGTCACCTCCTGAATGTAGATTTGGGCAAAAGGCTGCACACTGTGGTAGGAGCACAGCACAGCCTCTACACACAGCTCGGGTCACCTCCTGAACGAAGACTTAGGCAAAAGCTGCACGCTATGGTAGGAGTGCAGCATCGTCTCTGAAAACAGCTTGGGTCACCTCCTGGACGAAAACTTGGGCAAACGCTTCACGCTATGGCAGGAGCGCAGCACCGTGATGTCAGGTGGCCCTAAACGAGTTTTGGTTCAGAGGCTACACGCGAAGTTTTCTATAGGCGAGCAGCGCCTCCGGATAGGAATGCAATGCCAAATGGAAAATATCACAGGGAGATTCTATAGGAGCGCAGTGCAACTGCTCGGAGCACAATGCCCAGAAAATGTTTCCTGGGGACTCTATCGGAAAATTTGAAAAAAACCTCACTCCTTCTGCAAATATCCATATAGTGAATGGGATATTTTTTGCTGGAGTTTTTTTATACCATTTGATAAAAATTAAAGGCAAAAACAACTTTATAAGGTTTGTCCCCTTTTTATTTTGCACACTGTGCGTTTTGACTGCCTTTAGTCTTGTAGGTGGCATTTTGACAGGAACTTTGTTATTTTCATTGCTGGAGGCCTCGCAAGGTTTTTTTCAAATTGATAACCTTATTGAAGAAGCCAAGACTATGCCTTTCACCTATATTTGGAAAATGAACCTATTTTTATGACTTTTAACACCTATACACATCAAACTTATCATTTCTACAATTTCTCCCTATGACTGATAATATGCCATGTTTTCATCTTTAAGTAATGAAGAAAAAACCTCTTGGTGGGAGAAATACCCTAGCAGTAAGTATAAAAAATAGTCTGGTCTTTTGAGATGTGCCAACTTCATTTGAAGCATTGTTTTCCTTGACCTTATCAATTTTCTTGTAATGAAACACTTTTGAAAGTCTTGTAAAGTTCCATTCATGTTCATCTATATTTTGCAGAATAGTCATTTGATAAGGAGGCCCTTCTTGGGAGTTCCACTGCTCTGTTGTAAACCAGGGGTATATCTATTTCTCAAGCCACTTGAATATGCCTCTAACTATTCTTCAGAAAAAAATACCCTTGAATTGACATTTCTCGCCTCTTTTGATGATACTATTCATCGTTTTTGTACCTTTGGTGTAGTGGAGTATTGATTTTCATGTCTTCCCTTATTGATCTTCTTTAAAACCTCTGATTTTACCTTTGATGAAGTGGAGTTATTGCTTGTCTGCCAAACCCTAGAAGGTAGTTTGAATACCCTTTGAAACCATCTGTTATGATGAAAAAGGATTTTTTGTCACTATTTGACCATCCTTGTCCATCTTCCCAAACTTCTGAGTTTTTGGGGATGCTTAGGAAAAAAAAACAATGTTGTCTTCTAAGTTCTCGAAGAAAAACTTATCAAACTCATTACTTATGTCTAAGAAGTCTTTAATGAAAATTTTAAGGCGTTGAGGTGTCCTTTGCCTTTGTGACCTTGGTATTTCTTTATTTCTTGATCAAAATAGTTATAAAACCTGATTCTCATCAAACCCATACCTTGCTACTTTCTTCTTGGTTGTGAGTGGTTTTCTTGTAATGGTGCCTCTCATTACTTTACCTCTTGCTAGGTTGATAGCCTTTTGACTCTTTTGCAGAAATGTAAGCAAGGGGAAGTTGCCCCCTTACAAAACTTGTGCTTTAGGCCAAATACCTTTTGAATGATCTCTTTGATGAGTTTAAGACAATATTACCAGTCCTTTCCTTCTTTGAATACAGTTTCTTCGTATAGGAAAAACAGAGTTTGTAGGGCACCAAATCCATCCTATGACTTTCTGAAACTCGAGGTGGCCTAGTGGAGGCTTTCTGGGACTTGGCTTTTGGACTAAAACCTAGAATTTGGTATTTATCAAGTGTGAGACAGAGTTAAAGATAAACTAATGTATTAGAGACCTGAAACCCAATGTACTTGATTTATTAAAGAGTCTACAGAGATAGTTTGAGACTATCAATGTTTAGGAGTATTTTGGTGGACACAATAGGTTGATTGATTGGTGAGCTTAGGTAGCAGTGGGGTTTTTAGGTGAAACAAAAATAGGGGATTTGGGTCAAAGGTAAAGAGATATAGATAAAATGGGTGACATGGGCTCTTAATGGGTATTTTGAGACTGGTAGACAAAGATAGATAGGATGAAATGATGAAAATAGTGAAAATTATCTTAAGGATAATGAAGGCAGTGAGATTTGTAGAACTCACAATGTCTATGAACTTTGTTTCTAGAAATCTTGGGATAATCATTTTCATCTAAACAGGTAAAAATTACTGATGAATAACACCATGTAGGGCCCGAACTAAAATATCATCTGGTAGATCGCCTACAATATTAACTTCTATAATAATTTCTGAGCTGATATTCAAAATATCTCTGGAAAAATGAATGTAACATTAACTTCTGCAACTCTTTGTACATCAAGAAAGTAGGCAGAATGGTGGCTAAGGTGTCCACGAAGAATCAAGGAACAAGGCTTTGACATCTGGCTCTGTTTCATAGAAAACCGACGATGGGTAATCAAATATGTGTAGTGATGACCACTTTTCATTTATTGATGTGGGTGTTGATGTGTTTTGTTACCTCTTCCATCTCTACCGCTATACCATGAAAGTCCTGAATGAACGCCCTTTTTCTGTCTTGACCTCCTTTTCTTGCACGCCTGGTCGGGGCTTATTTCCCCCATGAACGCCTTTTGACCGTTATAACACAATAATCGTGTATGAAACACCCTTTGCTGTCCAGCTCAACTTGTGGTGTCTTTTGCTACCTGAGCCCTTCTTTGTCATGTTTTAACCATTTTTTAAAGAAAAACAACGTAAAAATTTATTTACCTGGATCTGATAACCTTTAGATTTTACCTTGCAGCCACATCACATCTGCAACAACATCGGATATCACACTCTGTATATTTTAACATTAACCTACTACTTATCCTTTATCACTTGTGACCTCTAATGTGCGATCGGGTCCCACCGAGCATCTCACATTGCAAGTCGGCACTTTTAACATTTTACTTCTCATGGTAAAATTTTAAATTTGTGATGTGTGCTATGTGGGCTAGGGCCAGGTGTTGCACATCACACTTTGGATATTTTAACATTTATCTCTGCACTTGTCGTTTAAAACTTGTGATTTTGCGGTATGTGGGTGGGTCGCATCACAAGTTATAACCTTTAACTTGTGGGCACTTACATGTAAGTTATAAATGTTGCAAAGTGCACCATGTGACACACTAAATTTTGACAAGTTCCAAAAGGTGGAAGGTAAGAAAATTATGAAATTCAAAGGTTTATATACGGATTTTGTGTAATATCCCAGATCTGGAATAACACAACAATCTTGCTGAAATAATGCACTCTTGGGAGATTTATGTACAAAAATGAGTTTAAAACCCTTGGATCCCTTAGATCAGTAGATCTAGAGTCTAGATCCAAAAGGGGAGAAAAAAAAATGAAACTAGGTGTGGTAAACAGATCTCCCACCACCTAGTCTAGCTGAAAAACACCCTACAAGAGAGGCTGCAGCTATGCACAACAAACTGCTTCAGGAATAACGCAGCCTTGGACAATATGAGCAGGAGGCCATCAAATATGATCAAAAAATGAATTTACATCAGAAAATCAGAAGTAAAGTTAAGCTCTTTCAATATACAGTAGAATACATGAGACAATAAAGAAAAGTATCTTTAGAAAAGAGAGCTACAACACATATATATTAGTAGAAATGGCTCAAAAATGTTATTTTAAGGAGCTGTACCAGCTGCATATTAAAAATAATAACTAGGACATATCTGTGGACAAAGCATCAGCTCTATTTCAGATCTGGAAACTACATAGTCTTTTTTACAAGATCCCCTTGGGGTTTTGACAAAATCGTGCATAACAAAGAGTAGATCTGAATTTGAAGTTGCAGATCTGTAAAGTGCTACAGTAATTTTTGAATATAACATTACATGAAAATAGATCAGATCTAGCATAACATAGATCAACAAGCTAATCCATGGATCACCAAAGTGGAAGGCAAAGCCTAGCACCAAAGATCTCTCATCAAAACTGTGATAAAAACACCATGAAGAACCTCACATCAAAATAACGCAGTTCCCTAATGGAAATAGCGTTGTAGCTCAAATGACATAGATGGCCCACTTCCAAGTTACAAATCGGAAGTAATAATAGGAGAGGAACTCTTCCAGGAGGTTAAAAGACACACTCCATGAGAAGAGGCTCCGAAAACAAGCTAGATCTCCGTAGATCTAGAATCGCACTTGTTGTAGCTTGCAAAAGCAACAAAAACCTCAATGGATCAGCGCTGCAACTGGAAGTAGAGCTTGGGCTCAAGCCTGATAGTGGATAAAATTAGCAAATACTCCTCCAAGAATCCTCAAAGGAAGAGGTGAAATCCCTGCATAGGAACTCCAAGTGATAAGTTACATAATTCTCTACTAAATAGTAGAGAATAGTATTTGTCTAAGCAGACAAGATACTCAGAAATGTAATCAATCAAGAACCTTCTCTTGCTACCCTTCCCTTCCTTTTATAAGATGAAAGCCTTTGAAAACCCTAAACCACCTTGATGAGTTAGCTCCTTTCACATGAGGAGCCTCCTTCTAGAACTGCGTTGTCCCTTTAGGAGATATTTTGAACCTAGAAAATGTTGTAGATTTGGTCAAGGTTGACCCATTCTCATCGCTCAACCCCTTTCACACCTGCAAGTGATTTATTTACATGGCCCAAATTTATCTTTGTTCACACAGGCATTGATTTATTCAGTCTTTTCAGGAGTTTTACATGTCCTCCTTTATTCATTTATTCATGCAACAGAAAGTAAAACAAAAATGAATATTCCTCTCAGCTTAGGCTAAATAGGAATACTACAGTCCTCCCCTCCAAAATGTTGCTTGTCCTCAAGCAACTGATAGGGTAAGAGCTGTAGTTATTCTCCTCCTCCATTGATGGCATCATCAAGGATCAAGGCCTCATCATAGGCCAAGTGCTCAACAAGCGAATACATCATGAATTTTTCCTCCAAAGCCAACATAATATGTGCATAATTCATCCCTTTAGGAGTGAAAAACTCAATAGAAATAAACATGGTGGAATCAATGCTACATCTAAAACATGTATCATGGAGTACAGGTAGATGTTCCAAGCCATGTGGTACATACAAGCTGCCCACCTTCTATCCATACAATGCCATAAAAAATACAACTATATCATCCAAGTATGGAAGCAAGACTACATATATGTAGAAATCTACACTTGAGGAGGTGGGTCAAAATCCCACATGTGGTGTCAGCTTAGTGCACCTCTTGTCTTCATTATATCTAGGTGTGGTAAGTGGCATTCCAACCACACTTTTTCTGCATGAGTCACCTTAACATGCTTGAAGGTGTTACATAAATTTGGTGCCTTTGGGAAGCACCCATCAAGAAAAGGAATCTCCCTTTGCACAACAAGGGAGTGGCCATGTTCAGAATTTCTATTGCTCCCCAAAAAGCTATGAGATCCACATGATCTCTTACTCCTTTTAGGAGTCATATCCTCCAAAAACATGGAAAAGGAATGTAACAGATCAGAAAATACAAATTTCTTGGCATGATCAAATCCTTTACCATCATAGTCTTTCACACACATGGATTTGTGCATGAGCATTCCCCTCATCTCAAGAAAAGTAAGAGTTGGCTGAGTTGACTCTTATAGAGAGTCCATTGGCTACCCCAATCCTCCATAGCTATTGCAATCTTGAAAGTGTTTATGTAAGTCCTCTCTCATGCCTTCCCAATCAAAACTCTTCATGACCAGGGAATAGATCTTCATTGAATACATATGGCTGAGGAAGAATTCTTCATATGCTCCTTATAGGATCTTCTGCTTGAGCTTGGAGGCTCTAGCCAAGAAGACCTAACCATGATAATAAATGACTCCCCATTGGACTAAGTAGCCCTCTTCTTGCTGCATTCCATCTAGTATCACACCTGTGTGGAGATCTTTGGAATACTCTACAAGAAGTTGAGATTTCCAATAAATATCCACACTGCTCAACAATGACAGCATTGTTGATACATCCATGGAAGTGCTTGTCATGTTGTTGATTTCCCATTTGACATTACACATGCCAAAATTATTTGTTGGAAGGTTTATCCTCCCATTATTCTCCTCCCACAGCGCTGTAGCTTGTTCTTCCATTGCTCCAATTCTTCCTGGATCTAGATTTGGAGCAGCACTTTGTGAGGATTTCCCCACAAGATCTGAATCTGATGGCATTCCAGGTGGCTTGCCATGAGATAAGAATGTCCCTTACAGCATCCTCATCAACATGAGAGAAGGAACTGTGAGATCCCTGCCTCCACTGCACAAATCCATCTCTGCTATTTGTGTGGAGGTATTAGGTGAAGGACAAGTGTGCATGCCTTGAATAATTTTTGGTTACCCATTCTTCAAGTCCACCCACTCCATTTGAAAAGCTTTCCAATCAGTGGTAACCTTCCCCAAGGTAATCAACCATTGGACACCCAAAATGATGTTGGTGTCTAGTATATCAACTACAAATAAGTGATCCACCACGGTGTAGGATCCCATAGTGACAGAGAGTGATGGAACATATTTCATGCATTGCATGGTTCTATCTCCTAGGACCAAAAAAAAAAATCCCTCAAAAGTGTTAGTAGGGATTTCTATCCTTTGCACAAGATGAGCATCAATAAATTTGTGGGTTACCCCACTGTCAATCAGGACAGAAACTGTCTAATTCATGACTTAACCTTGTACTCTTAGGGTCAAGTACTTAGGCACTCCTCTCAAAGAGGAAAGAGTCCCACTTGTTGGAGCAAAGGCTCCCTTCCCATCTCTGGATGGTGTTTGATCTCCCTCATCATCATCATAAGCGTTGTGACCCCTCCTAGGTTCATCACCTTCACCTTCCTCCTCAAAATATGAGAAGACTTCTATGTAGTGTGATTTTCCAGTAGCACATCTATGTCGTAGTGCCCATCACTCTTGGCAAGTGAAGCACAGTCTCTTCTTCCTCAATTCCCTCCTGAGATAAATATCAAGAGGTTTCTTCAAATATATCTCCTTGGGAGGAGCTGCTTTTCCTTACTTCCCCTTAGAAAAGTGAGGGGCCTTGCTTTGCAAAGTTTCCTTTGATTTTGGCAAGGCATATTGGAGGTCTCTAGCCCTCTCAATGGCATCATGCAAAGTGATGGGCTTGGTATATTTAACCAACCCATGTAAAGGTTCCTCCAGGCCATCGATGAACATGTAGACTCTCCTTGCTACAGATAGATCAGGGACCATGACTGATAATCTCAGAAACTCAGAGATATAAGTATCTGCATCTCTTGACTGCTTCAACTTTGCAAGGCTTATGAAGGGTGCTTCAGGATCCTTCCTATAAAACCTCTCCACCAGTCTTCTAGTAAACTAAAAATATGTAGTCACATTGATGTGTCCCAATGTAGACAACCCGTGGAACCACAAATTGTGTGCTTCACCTTCAAATTGAAGCACTGCAATCTTAATGGATTCAACCTCAGGGACTTTGTTCAACTGAAAATAAATATCCAGCTTTTCTACCCATGCCTTGGAAGAGCTGGAGGATTATCCATAAAACTTGGGCAAATCGAATCTGCCCATAGAGTGGTGTCTATCATGAAAGAATCCACCATCTCTATACTGCTGCCTTGGTCTTCTTCTGTCCTTGAGGTGAAAAAAATCTTGGAAACTCAAGTTATCCTTGAATCTCTAACTCTAAGAGTCATACTCCATAAAGTAACCTTCAAGGGAGGCTTGCTCTTGTGGTCTTTCATTCTCCACAACCAAGAAAGTAGGCATAGTGGAGCGTTGTGAGGCTTGTGGGGCTTGTGGCAGATTCACTGGTTGACCAGTCTCATGATGAGACATATCAGAGCTTTCTCCCAGCTGAAATCTCCCAGGAGATTCCCTCATTATATCCATCCTCATCCCCTTGATCTCTCTGGAAATATCTTGCATGGCCACCAACAGAGTTCTTGCAAACTCTTCCCCTTCTTTGTCACTTGTAGTCTTAGGGGCTTTACTCTTGTCTTGATCTTCAGTAGTATAATCATACTTCTTGTGACTTCTGTTCTGATACCTCTTCTCCCTCTCAGTAAGAGGATCTTCTTCTTCTGACTACAACATGGCTGGTACTCTAAGGCAAGCACAGGTTGTGCCAAGAAAGGAGCTTTGATACCACTATAATATCCCAGATCTAGAATAGCAAAACAAGCCTGCTAAAATAATGGACTATTGGGAGATTGATGTATAGAAATGAGTTTACATCCCTTGGATCCCTTGGATCAATAGATCTAGAGTCTAGATCCAAAAGGGGAGAAAAAAAAATCAAACTAGGTGTGGTAAATAGATCTCCCACCACCTAGTCTAGCTGAAAAACACCCTACAAGAGGGGTTGCAGCTATCCACAACAAAATTCTTCAGGAATAATGCAGTATTGGAAAATATGAGCAAGAGGCCATCAAATATGATCAAAAAATTAATGTACAGTATCAAATCAGAATTAAAGTGAAGCTCTTTCAATATACATTAGAATACATGAGACAATAGAGCAAGATATCTTTAGAAAAGAGAGCTACAACACATATATATCAGCAGAAATGGCTCAATAGCATTATTTTAAGGAGCTATAGTAGCTGCATATTACAACTCAGATCTAGTACAGATCTGTGGACAAAACATCAGATCTATTTCATATCTGGAAACTACATATTCTTGTTTACAAAATCCCATTGGGGTTTTCACAAAATCATGCATAACAAAGAGTAGATCTGAATTTCAAGTTGTAGATCTGTAAAATGTTGCAGTAATTTCTAAATATAACATTACATGACAATAGATCATATCTAATAGAACATATATCATCAAGCTAATCCATGGATCACCAAAGTGGAAGGCAAAGCCTAGCACTAGAGATCTCTCATCAAAACTGTGATAAAAACACCATGAAGAACCTCACATCAAAATAACGTAGTTCCCTCATGGAAATAGCACTGTAGCTCAAATGACATATATGGCCCACTGCCAAGTTACAGATCTGAAGTAAAAATAGGAGAGGCACTCTTCCAGGAGGTTAAAAGACACACTCCATGAGAAGAGGCTCCCAAAACAAGCTAGATCTCTACAGATCTAGAATCCCACTTGCTATAGCTTGCAAAAGCAGCAAAATTCTCAATGGATAAGCACTGAAATTGGAATTAGAGCTTGGCCTCAAGCTTGATAATGGATCAAATCAGCAAATACTCCTCCAAGAATCCTCAAAGGAAGGGTGAAATACTTGCATAGGAACTCCAAGTGCTAAGTAGCACAATTCTCTACTAAACAACAAAGAATAGTATTTGTCTAAGCAACAAGATACTCAGAAATGTAATCAATCAAGAACCTTCTCTTGTTTCCCTTCCCTTCCTTTTATAATATGAAATTATTTTCAAACCCTAAACCACCTTGATGAGTTAGCTCCTTTCACATGAGGAGCCTCCTTCTAGAACTGCACTGTCCCTTTAGGAGATACTTTGAACCTAGATAGTGCTGTAGATTTGGTCAAGGTTGACCGAGTCTCACAACTCAACCCCTTTCACACCTACAAGTGATTTATTTACATGGCCCTGGTTTATCTTTGTTCACATGGGAATTGATTTATTCAGTCTTTTTAGGAGTTTTACATGTCCTCCTTTATTCATTTATTCATGCAACAGAAAGTAAAACAAAAATGAATATTCCTCTTAGCTTAGGCTAAGTAGGAATATTAAATTTTGGTAATGTATAAGGTTTTAGGTGGGTCCTACCATATCGCATCAGAAAATTTTAAGTTTTCGTAAAAAAATTTCAAAGAGAAGCTGGAAACTTGCGGGTCACAGAATGTGGGAAAAGCTTAGAACCTTTCGGTTTTTTCAACACAAGTGGGTCTCATGAAGCAGTAATTCCAAAAAGGTTATGTATGTGGGTTCTAGGAATTTGAATGGGATTTTAGAGTAGGGGAGTGTCAAAATTTGGTAAAATGAAAGGTAAGAAAAGGGTAGATGGAATAAATGAAGGCAATATGGATCTTTCTCGTCATCATACTTAATTGGAAATGATTTTCCTCTTTCAACTAAACTAAATGGAAGATAGAATCATTTTACACTCTTGACTGTCAGGATCTTCCTTACTTTATCTTAAAATAAATGATATCCATGGAATATATTTTTCAGTAACGATAAAAGAAATTATCAGTCACCTTCTGATACTGTAAATTATAGGATTCTAACAAAATCGATGCCCCATTTTGTAAATGGCCCAATGATCACAACTGGGTGTAAGGGTGAGGGTGGGGCACGTCTTTTCCAAGAATATATTTTTCAATCATGACATTTTCAAATGACAATAATGAAATATTTAAAAATATGTGGCCAAAAGTATCATGATTGAAGGATTTTCTGGGTTGTAGCATAACAAGACATGTGACCATCACAGGTCCCGTAGTGACAGTCATTAATAACTTTCTCAGCTTCCTATAACATTATACATTGTCGAAGGACAGAAAAAACACCAGTGAGATATAAAGTATCTCCAATAATTCGATATGGTTGGGACTGGTGATGAATCCACTAGTCTTTTAAAGTGAGATAAATCTGGTCAAAATGTTTAGGTTTGGAGATAAACAATGAGATATCCATGCCAAGGGTCAAGAATACTATTGAGAAAGAGTGATTAATCTGGAATTGATTCTTCGAAGGGTGTGGGATCAACCGTAGTGAGAAGATCGTAGATCAGCTCTGCAAAGACAATTGATTTCTTTGATTTGGCTACAACAAACTCTAAGTTAAAATATTGCAGAATAACAATCCATTTCAAGTATTTTCCCCCAGTAAATGGATTGTGGCTCAGGTAGTAAACTACATGTTATTTCCTTCCATCATCATCCTCGACCAGCACCATACCAATAGTTCTCTCTGTAGTGGCCAAATATAGGAAATAATCACGATGATAGCTGGGAGGATGCAATAAAGGAGCACTAATTAGGGATTTATTTGGAGCGTCAAAAGAGTTTTGGGAAATTTCATCTCAAATGAATGGGATTCCTTTTTTCAATAAGCGAGTGAATCCTTTGGCAAGCTCGGCCTAGTTCAGGATGAATTGATGGAGAAAATTGGCCTTCCCCTACAAGCTTTGCAGTTGATGCACCGAAGGTGGAGGAGGAAAATTGATGATTGCCTAAACTTTAAGAGGATCTATCCGAATGCCTTGTTTAGACACCACAAAACCTAAGAGGTGACATGATTCTATGTAGAAGACACATTTATGAGGATTTAACCAAATATTATAGTGTTGTCAATGACGAAAGATTGCTCTTATATGTTTAGGGTGATCTCGATGTTTCGCGGAATGGGTCAGAAGGTCATCAAGATATGGTTGAACTATGTGTTTATCATGAAATTCAAATGACATAGCTCTTTCGAAAGTGGCACTGGAATTTTTGAAACCAAAAGGGAGTTTCTTGTAGGCAAAGGCTCCCCATGGACATATAAAAGCGGTTTTATTTTGATCAACAAGAGTGATGTTGATCTGTTTATAACCCAACACATTGTTCAATGATTTGATCAATAAAGGGAGTGGGGTAATTATATTTAATACATTCTAGATTGATATCACTGATTAGGATATCATTTCCAAGTTATGCAAATTGCTCAAAAATGAAAGTGTTCAAAATCACTTGCAATCTGAACGACCGGAGAGGTCTCGTCGCTGTGATTCTGTCACCGCGAATGGTTCACAAAATAGAGGTCGTATGCGAATTTTATTTAGGTTTGAAGTCTCTAGTAAACACCAAAATTCATTTGACCAATTTTGGCTTTCCAACATTGGAAAAATTAAGAAAATAATATTCCAAGGAATATTCCATTCGGGCGAATTATATGAAGAAAAATGGAAGTTGTTGATTCAATATAAGATTGAATTATTTGAATTTTGTCCAATCATTAGGCACCACGTGGCCTGCCCGAAGGCCACCATGTGGTCCCAGGGCAAGGGGAACAGTTATTAAAAATTTTTGGTTACAAGCTACAAGAGTCGAACATGGGTCACCCACCTGTAAGCCCAAAGGCCCGACCGTCTCAGCTGCATGATGTTTCTTAACATAAACGAGAGTTTGTTTTGTTTTATTGTTTAATTTTGAAACCAATGGAAAAAAAATTTAGGGCTAGCCCCGACCATGTGGCCTAGGTGCTCGGAACCGAGGCCTTAAGGCTCTTAAACCACAGAGTAAATGGTTTGGCCGACCGTTCCATGTGGCTAGCACTATACGTGACATTTATTATAATGTTATTTCAACGGTTTGGGCAGCCATCACATATGACCGCCCCCTCTTACATTTAATTCTCGTTAAATATTTACCGCCAATTTTGGCACCTTCCGCCATTTATGGGAAATTTCTGAATTTGGAGCGCTAACTAGCAGTCCTCCACTTTTAGTGGGGTTTTTGGGGGACATTAAGCAGTTTTCTTTGGGAGGCCATAACTCCCTCATTATTGAACCAAATTGGATGAAATTTTAGTCAATTTTGGGTCTCTTCGACCTTATGAAGAGTTTGAGAACTAGTTTTAGGTTGAACAGAGGCCATCATCAACACTTTTTGCCTCGAGGAAGATGAAGGAGCCATCAGGGCCATCATGGGCAAGGCACTGTTTTGGGTTATATTTCACTGTTTAGTGTGAAACAAAATCCATTTCCAATTATTTTCTACCTTATGAACCAAATGGAATAGGTTTTAGAACATTTTGAGAAATTCCAGAGCTCGAAAAGCTGAAGGGGAGTTCAAAGAGCCCTCGAGGCCATCTTGGAGAAGGCACTGAATTTGATAATATTTCATTCTTTAGTGTAAATCAAAGGAATTTTTAGCTATTTCACATCTTCTAAAACTATATTTACAGTAAAATTTACCTACTGAGGCATATTTACACTTGTATTTTCATTTTGGAGCAATTTAATACAAGAGGGACATGCCATTTGGGAGGCATGGACTAGCAGACGTAGCCCAGGAGGGGTGACCTGCTCAAAAAATAGTTGAGTAAAGTTTTTTTGAGTTTATTTTATATTTATTGATATTGTACAATGTTACATAGTAAAATTAATTAATCAATTCCTTACACAGAAACTTGAATAACAAAGACTGAAAGATTTGTTTAACCTGCAACTTAAGGAGAACCATTTGCACACTAAATTATATCTGTTTGGATACTTTTCATAGCATAACAAATAAAATCCAAATTTTGATCAAGTTGGTATCATATCTGGTGTTTCTTAGAATTAGGAGGTATAGTGTTTGTCTCTGTATTGTTTTTGTGCAAAAGGTGTTAAAACAATGTAAATGATTGACTCTTTTACTGTTTACAAACTAGTTGTTGTTTGAGTTTGTTGGAGGTGAAAAGATAGCTATGGATAGCTAAGTCTTGGAGAGGACAGAAAGGAAGAAAGGGATGAAGGCTTCTTTCTTAACCCAAAGTACCTTAAGGTCACCATTTAAACACAAACCCTCTTGATTATTGTTTGTTAAGAAGCTCTTGAAAGTTTGTTTGTTGTTTGGCTGCTTGAATAAGAGTTTGTCTTTATAGCCATTTGGTTAAAGGATTTTCATTTGTTTTGAAAGCTTTGAGAAATTTTTTGAAGTTCCTTTTTTTCATTGACATCATAATGAAAAATTCTACAAGTGAATTTTCCTCTTTCACAAGATTCTTCGATGATGATATGAAGCGTGACTCTATTATATTGAAGGACATGGTACAAATTTTATTTGAGGATAAAAGAGAAAGTACTTAACTTCGTGAACAGTTGTTTTCCATGAAGGAAGAGAAGGAAGAAATTCTTCAAAGATTGCATGATATGGAGAGGTAGCTCCATCAAGCTCAAGAGGCTTTGACCAAGAAAATGTATGAGGAAAGGGTAATCCATTATAACTTGTCTTTAGTTTCCTCATTAGAAATATGTGTTGGTTCTTTCAAAAAACATACGAGGGGTATAGGGTCCAAACTAAATATTAAAATGGGCTATGAAGGCAAGGGATTAGGTAAGCATGCACAAGGCATGGTTGATCCAATTTCAGTTGAGGAACGACTCAAGAATCTTGGTCTTGGTTATGTGCAGTTTAATGGTGAAGACTGCAAAAACATGAAAGCATGTGAGGCTAATTTAAAGATAACCTTTATTCCAAGTTCTAAGATGAAAATATGTAAATTTTGTTTCAAATATGGTTGCCATTGCTTTAAGCCTTTGTTGCAAAAAGAAGATGGTAAACATGCAGCTTATGGCGAGCATGAAAGTTTAGACAATTTTCAAGACAAAAACGGTGATGTTAGTATGCAAATGAAAGCTGTAGTCTCTTCTAGTTCATCTTCTCATGAAGAAAAAAAGGATGAACATTTAAAGTAGCACAAGAGGTATAAATCTTCTCGTGATCAATTTGATTGTGTTTCTGCAAGGCATGATAATTTTACATGCTTAAATGGAAGAAATATTTGTTGTACATATTGTAGTGGATTTAACCATGTTGTTTCGAGATGCTAGATGAGGAAGAAATGATACAGGAAGCAGATGAGGCAAAGACAACTTTCAAATAAGGTGCATAATTTTTTCACATATTTCCAAAAGAAGGGACATGATGTCTCTCATTGTTGGAATTTGCATCCAATTAGTCATCCCAAGCACATGTAGCAAGAGGACAAAAAGATTTGCGCAAGTGGAACTATGGATTCCATTATTGATGTGAAAATGAAAGTTTCACATGAGGAAGAGTTGCAGCAGAAAAATTTGCCATGGAAGTGGCTTGGTAAGAAGTGGATGGACTTCTTAGTATAGTAAGACGCACTCATTTTGTACATATGCAAATTTCGGTTGTATACATGTATTTTATGCTGTAATATCTCGTTTGTTTGAGCCACCTTGGATCATTGATCAAGGTAGTGATGTTCAGTTTCCTTCTACAAATTTCTCGCCAAAATTTTTCTGAGTGAGTGCCAGAAAGACAGCTCTTAATAGGAGGACAAGCATCGAGGAAGGAAAGTGCGAATTTCTTTCTAGTTGTGGTTCAAAGCCACTAGCCATGCAAGGAAAATGTTTGGAGGCTGAAGAAAAGAGGGTGTAGTATTCTTATTCACTGTACAGATCATTTTTAGTATTCCAGAGAGCTTTTGGGGTCCAAAAGCTTCTCATTTGGGAGTTGTGATTAGGAGATCATTTCCAAGTTATGAAAATTTCTCAAAAATGAAAGTTTTCAAAATCAATTTCAGTATTAATGACCGGAAAGGTCTCGTTGTTGTGATTCTGGCTCCATGAATAGTTTGCAAAACGGAGGTCGTATGCGAAAGTTATTCAGGTCTGAAGTCTCCAGTAAACTCCAAAATTTAGTTGACCAAGTTTGACTTTCCAACATTGAAAAAATTAAAAAATTATATTCTAAGGAATATTCCTAGAATATTCCTCAAAATATTCCCTAGAATATTCCATTCGGGCAAATTATATGCAGACAAATGGCAGTTTCTGATTCGATGAAAGATTGACTTATTTAAATTTTTGCCAATCATTGAGCACCACGTGGCCTACCCAGAGGCTGCCACATGGCCCTAGGCCAAGGAGAATGGTTATTAAAAAAATTTCGTTACAATTTTTAGGAGTCAAACACAGGTCACATGCCTGCAAGCCCAAAGGCCCGACCATCTCAGCTGCATGATGTTTCTTAACATAAACGGGAGTCGGTTTTGTTTTATTGTTTAAGTTTGAAACCAATGGAAATTTTTTTTAGGGCTAGCCCCGACCATGTGGCCAAGGCGCTCAAAACCGAGGCCTTAAGGCCCTTAAACCACGGAGTAAACGGTTTGGCTGACTATTCCATGTGGCCGACACTATACGTGACATTTATTATAACGTTGTTTCAACGGTTTGGGCGTTGGTCACATGTGACCACCCCCTCTTACATTTAATGCCAGTTAAACAGTTACTTCCAGTTTTGGCACCTTCCATCATTTATGGGAAATTTCCGAATTTGGAGCGCTAACTGGCAGTCCTCCACTTTTAGTGGGGTTTTTGGGGGACATTTGGCAATTTTCTTTGGGAGGCCATACCTCCCTCATTATTGAACCAAATTGGATGAAATTTTAGTCAATTTTGGGTCTCTTCAACCTTCTAAAGAGTTTGGGAATAGGTTTCAGGTTGAACAGAGGCCATCTTCAGCACTTTTTTCCTCGAGGAAGATGAAGGAGCCAGCAGGGCCATCATGAACAAGGCACTGTTTTGGGTTATATTTCACTGTTTAGTGTGAAAAAAAAGCCATTTCCAGCTATTTTCTACCTTCTGAACCTAATGGAAGAGGTTTTAGAGCATTTTGAGAACTTCTAGAGCTTGAAAAGCTGAAGGGGAGTTCAAAGAGCCATCAGGGCCATCATGGAGAAGGCACTGTACTTGGTAATATTTCACTGTTTAGTGTAAATGAAAAGTCATTTTTATCTATTTCACATCTTTTGAAACTGCATTTACAGTCAAATTTTCCTACTGAGGCATATTTACACTTTTATTTGCTTTTTGGAGCAATTTAATACAAGAGGGACATGCCATTTGGGAGGCATGGACCAACAGACATTGCCCAGGAGGGGTGAAATGCTCAAAAAATAGTTGAGTAAAGTGTTTGTGAGTTTATTTGTTGTTTCTTGCTGTTGTACAATGTTAAACAGTAAAATTATTTAATCAATTCCTCGCACAAAAACTTGAATAACAAAGCCTGAAAGATTTGTTTAACCTGCAACTTAAGGAGAACCATTTGCACTAAATTATATTTTCTTGGATACTATGCATAGCGTAACAAATACAATCCGAATTCAGATCAATCATGGTAGTGAACACAAACCTGGATGGTCCCTTGCTAGAACAATATTGGAGACCCAATCCATCCATGGTATGGCGTAGATGAAACCAGCGTTAAGAAGTTTTTTGACTTCCCCTTTTTTGACTTCCCCTTTTATGGTAGAACCCTTTCTTGGATGAAAAATATGAAGTCGTTGATGAACGATCTTCACTTCCGGATATGTAGGGATTTCTATCACTACAATAATAGGGTATAGGCAAAAAATTTCTACGTAAGACCATGAGACATCACAAAATTCCTTAAAAATATTGGTGTCAATATTGACCTCATCGGGAAAAAAAGAGGCACCGATATGAAAATTCTTGACAATCCCTGGTTTAATAGAGATATGGATGGGAATGGTGGTAGAAATATTCCCCATTTTTCCTTTAGATAGTACTTCATGAATAAATATAGGATTATGAAGCAGGTCTGTCGATTTAGACAAAACACGAGATTCAAGATAGGTGGAGATCTCACTGAGGCTTGGGAGAAATGAGGAGTGATGATTACCATCGTCCCATAGAGTTTCTTCGAGAGACATAACCTCCATGATACTCTTGTCAGTGGGGAATGTCTCTTTCAAGGGATCATCTAAATCCCAAGAACCAAACTAGGGAGACTACACATAAGTGTCGAGAGATGAAACCAATTTGTCGTTGGTTTTGGAAGCAGCCTCAGAATCTAGAAGAATTCTCTCATACATTTGTTTTGCATGATTGAGAGGCATAACATCACTAAAGCTTTGAAGCTGGTCGAGACAAGGATCAATCAATGGATTGTGACCAGATGATATCATTTTGATAGTGGCGACATTACGAGGTGGGAGTGGAAAAATTTCCATAAGGAATGAGTCCTTGAAAAGGCCCGACCCAAAATTCTCATAGGCGGTAGAGGTATTCCCCACATATGGAATGTTTCTTGTTAAAGAGTCATAGGAGAAGAAAGTGAGTTGATGGATGGTCACAATCTTCCCTTAATGAGGAAAGTGGAGAACACGATAGAGGTTGGAGACCATGCAAACCAATGCATGGGTCCAACTACATCCAAGAAGTAGGTTATAATTTAGGTTGGCATTCACCACCTCCACTTCTAGGTTCACTACCTTTCCATCCAAGAGGATGGGTAAATCTTTTAGAATATTATACCTCCATGAACCTCTGACATCAAAATCTTCCAAAGTTTTTGGGGACTGACTCAATGGGGGAGAGCCAATGGATCTCCAAAAAGTGATAGACATGATTGAGGTTGAAGCGCCTTCATCAATAAAATTCCTATGAATGGTTTTTCCCCATCATGGTAAATTGAATCAGAAAAGCTACCTGAGATGGGAGGTGAGGAACAAAGTTCTCAAGATCTAAATTAATGAGGTTGGAGTCCATCTGGTCAATACCTCCTATGGCAGATAATAGTGAATTTTTCCATGACAAACATGAATAAAGGACTTGCAATGCTGACATTGCTGAAGGCGCCTGAGCTAAATCCTCTACAATGTTTTAATGTTGAGCATCTCGTGCATTTATATTGTAAGATTATTTCCGAATAACACCTTTTGGAGATGGTCGGATTATGGAACTAGTACTAGGGCTCTCAATCTGGAGAGGACCAGAACTAGGAGGTACAGAAGTAATGATTATCTATGGCATCATGTTCCATAGGATATTTCGATGCATTCTGGTAATCTTTCTATTATCAAAGTTATATGCTAAGTCACGAGTGTGTTTTAATTTTTAATTTTTATTTTTTAAGATAAAAATTTGTATATTTCAAAAAAATTTAGAACATTACTGAATGTTCTAGTAGCGTCTATTTTATCCCTGTCGGACAATCTGTTTTAATTCTGTCTTATGTATGTTTTTCCTTTACCCAATGCTACTGGAAATTCTGGTAACCTCCCCTATTTAAAAAAAAAAAAAGTGCATCCGCTTTTGTGTTAGCCACGTGTTCCCGATATTAACCAAGGTTTAAATTTTTTTATCATGAGTTATTTCATGTGATAGGAAAGGTTTACATTGAGCGATGTTGATTTGAGACTTTGAGTTGTGGTTATATGTGGAAGGAGCTAGATGTTAATTCGCCGTTTTAAAAGCCAACCATTGTTTGTCCTATCTGTCAACCAAGTCATTATATCCACATGTCGAGGTATGTATTAAGTTTCAAGGTAGATCATGGATCTGTGATTTAATGTGATGACCATTTGGTTTGATCACGCATGAACGTTGTCTAAATTTTAGGCCTATCATAAGGATATGATGGAGGTGACTTCCAACTCCAGCTTCGTTCAGCTCCAGCCACCTGTAGCATATAATCTGAATCACGACAACCAACTGAAGTTAATCATGACTACCACAAGGTGTGTTATATGGTTCAAGATATTTCTCATTATGAAAAATATCATGCATGGAAAGGTGAACCAACATATTTTTTTAAATCAGTGAAAGAAAGGGAAAACCATTAGTTTTCAAGTTCAGTTGTTGGTGAATGAGCAGCTTCAGTGAGAAACTTGAGGAAGAAGACCCAGATTTCATACAACTTACATTCAAGATACAACAACACATGCTAGGTGTTATCCCCTAATATTGACACCCATCATATTATAATAGTCAACCTTCTTTATTCCTAAAGATGACTAAGAAAGGAGGAAAACTAAAACACATTGAACCCCAAGGAGTTGATCTAGTTCATCCTAATCAAAATGTGAGGAGGTTTCTTTTTCAGGCAGGTTCGCATCCATTTTTTTCAAGCCTAGGTTGGGAGTCTCTCATATAGGAGTAGCTAAGTAAATTTCCCTCTCTTTTGATGGGAAAGAGGAAAATATCTATGGCCATAGATTTCAGGTATCAACATAGTTTATTGTTGAAGCTTTCACCTTCTAGAGGAAGGAGAAAAGTGGTTCAAAGTCCAAGTCATCACTAGAGGAGACCTCAATAGTTTCATCAAAGATGAACATAGAGACCCTAACTGGACTAAGGGGATTCCTAGTATTTATCTAAAGAGTGAATGGGCTGAAACTGTTAATCTCATCAAGATTTACCTTACGTATGAGAGGAGGTATACTGTTGTTTTTCTTTATCACATGAGGTTTTTGTTTCACATTTTAGGTATGAAGACCCTCAACCAACCTTTATTTTTGTTGAAGAGCTTGACTAAGATGTCAGCTAGGATACAAACCCATGTAGTTGCATCAAAGTATAGCTTATATCATCAAGCTCTTATCAATGTATTGGTTATTGATGAACTTAGGAAAAGAAACCAGTCATGGGAACACTTTCTATTTTATAGGGCAGGCCAACCTACACCTACACAAGATATTCATGCTGAGCTATCTCCAACTTCACAACATAATCCTCAACCTACCAAGAAGAAAGGAAAAAATTAGAAGCCAACTACTTCATCAGTTGGTAAGAGGACTAAAAGAAAATCTAATAAGGAAAACATCTATAAAAAAGCTAAAGTCAGAAAAGAAAAGGCTCCCTCAACCAAATTTGAAAATAAGTTGGATAAATGAGAATTTTCATCGACCAACAAGCCAAAATAAATGAATATTGTGCCTCATGTTTCTCCTTTTCCCAAGGTTTATGCCAGAGCACGGAGAGGAAAGTCTGTAGATGCAGAAAAATCCAAAGAGTAGGTGTTACCGGAAGTTTCGAAAGAAAAAAATTCAGCAAAGTAATCAAAAGGAATATCATCCCACTAAGTCAAATAAGGAGATCCTGAAGGATCTAGGGTACGATATTAGCAGCAAGAGAAGACAAAAAGATGCAAAAAAAGTCGCTAGTAGCAGGAAAATACATACAAGAGACAACAAAAAATTTAGGTTGAAATCTAAAGCCCTGCATAATCCAAGTTTGCTGACATAATTCATAGATGTGGAGAGGTAGTCTGAAGGGTTACAGATTGTAACTCCTTCAATTTCAAAGTCTAGTGGGTCAAAGAAAAAAGATAAGGGTAAAGCCTCTTCAAACCAACAAACATGATCCTCTAAAAGAAGAAAAGTTCAGAAGAGCACATAAGAGAAAAATACCATTACAAAAGAGACAATGACCAGGACCAAAAGATCAAAATCAACAATTGGCATACAGATAAATTTGGACAAGCTTGCAGAAGTTGTAGCTTATATTGAGGAGAGGTAAAAATATGTCCAAGTTAAATACCTATTTCACTAGCTAGTTATATTTTTGAATGAGCTCAATCTTCAGAATGTATAAGTCTACATAGAATTTTTAAGTATTTGTTGTGCATTTTTTAAAAAGAAACAAAGCACTATCGGAAATTCTGGTAGCATTACACTTTTTTCGCATTTACAGGTTTTTACCAGAAGTTCCAGTAGCACATATTTTAAATTATTTTTGACAGCTGTCAGCAGAGTTTCTGAGCAAGTCCGATGAAAAGGACTCATAATGATATCGACATGTCAAGTGATGATTGATAATTGGTTTGGAGTGTTAGCCATCCATAATTTTGATATATTCAAACGATGGCTAAAATAGGTCTTTTAGCCTTCAAGAAACAAATTTCAAGCAATCTGTGAGTTCTTGAAGCCTTGCTGTGTCTCTTGTCCAAAAGAACCCATCTCACTAATATCTTCACTTCAAAATCATGCTTTTTGAAAGAGAAAAATTGTTTTCATGGCCTCATCTCCATCATTTCATTCCTCCATTTCATCTTCACAATTCCCTTGATATCACTCATTTTTTCCCCTTTTATTATCCTTCATTTCTTCTGAAGAATCCCTTTATTCACCTTTCATTTCCATTAGAACGCTATAAAAACCCCTTTTAGACCATTTTCCCCTTTTTATTTTGGTTTAATTTATCCTTTTTAACCTATCAGAACCCCCTTATAAGGCTCAAAAACCCTCATTTTAGCCTTATTCTGATATTTTTAGCATAGGGCCTTAAGCACCTTTCTCTTAAGCCCCTGGCCCCGTTTCCGCCATATGACCCAGCGCTATGACCAAGCGCTAAGCCCATCAACTTATCGGCACTTCGCACCTCACGCTTCCCCACTTCCATCTCCCGCATTTCAGCCAATGTTTGATCCCCCAAGAAAATCTCCATCGTTGATCTTGTTTAAGATCTAACGGTCCACGCTCCATCGCAAACCAAAAAGGGCCACTTCCGCCTTCCCTTTCCCCACTGATACTCACTTTGCCGATAAGATCTTAGCCATCGATCTCCCCATATCTGACAGTCTGAAACCTTTCCGGGCCCTCCTGCCCTTCATCTTCTTTCAGCCTCCATGCATTTTTTGTCCCCCCGAAAGAGATCCTGGTTGTTGATTGCAACGATCCAATGGCCAGTGGGGCTCCTCCCCTTTGCATTCCCGCTTTCCAACCCCTCCATTCATATCTCTTCATCTTTTAATCTGGGTCATTGATTATCTTATCCGAGGGTCATCACGTCCCTTATCGTTTAAACCCATAGACCATCTGTTCTACTGCATCTTTAAATCTCAACCATTGATGCTCAAGATCTAACAGCCCTCGATTCCCCCATCATCTATTCTCCCAACCCCATCCATTACCCCTTTGTTTCCTCGATACAATCTTAACCATTGATCTTGCTGATCCAACAGTTCTCGCTTATCCTCACCATTCAAACTCCACCCAAAAAACATTCACCCCGCGCATTGAACATCCCACTACCCGAAAAAAGAGATGATGTCATTGAGGCTCCCACCTGACCGTGCATCTCCACCCGTCGCATTCATCCCCAACCGTAGATCTGGATCTCCTATATCAAATGACCATCAATCATTTTCGTGCTCGATCTCAAAAAAACTCCCTAGCGCACAAATCCAATGTGAAATAGGTGGTTTTGATGGGACACATGTCATCCCCTAACGTGTATCGCGTTAAATCAGCTCAATACCATTTACCGCCTAAACCCAGCGCGAATACCACCTCGGTATTGCACAAAAACACCTACCATTTTTGCGCCAGATTCAAATGTTTCCCTGGTTTTTTCATGGTTTTGCCATGAAACCCCTTCCCTACAATTTCCCTTCCCTCCGCAATGCTCCATAACCACTCCTGGCCTCTGTTAGCAGTTAAACCAAAACGCAGGTTTTTATAAATTTTTTGATTGTTTGTTTGCGGGTTTTATGAAATCCAGATACACAGGACTGAGGGTGACGATCCTCAGAGGCCTAATCAAACGCACAAAAGGGAGATTTCAGGGTTTATCATTAAAGTTTGGTCAGTGATTCATGACCACTAACTGTTATACTAAACCCTCCAGCGCAGCAGACTTGTAAGCAAAGGAGAAGATCAATGAAGAAAAAAGATTAAATAAATTAAAGATTAAAGGTTAAAGCATAAAGCTCGAAGATCAAGAGCTTAACCCGTAAAGATCAAGGATAAAGCACAGTTGAAGGAAAATCAATTAAAGTCAAAATAGTTAGTAAAGGAAAAAAAACCCGAAAGATGATTAAAGGAGCAAGCTATATCAAAGGACTAATCAGAGTTTGAAGAGCATAATCAGACATATCATTAAAGGAAAGCCTCCAAATGCCACATTAGTGAGGCAGTTAATCCTCAGAAAGCCAGAAGAGCCACCTGCTAGCTTATTTTACCTCAAAAGAATACAAATTCAATGCATAGTTAGAGATATTTTCAAAGACAGCTTAGAAAGTAATTTCCAGCTACCAAAAGCCTCAAAAGTAACAAAAGTGACTGAATTAGATGAAAATTAATGTAAAAATAAATTAACAGAGTTAATACATTAGATATCTTCTCCATTAGGCCTCTCAAAGGTCGAGAAGAATTTACTCTGTATTAACGGAATAGTTAGACCTTCCTTTCACTCCACCTCCTCAATTTACCTATATATATCATATGAGGAGCCTAGTATTGTTGTTGGTTGGATACTTGTTGAATGTATATAGTTGCTCAAATTGTTGAAGCTCTGTTAGTGATTGAAGAAAGATAGGCTGAGAAGAGAAGTTTGAAGCTGTAAAGACCTATTGGACTTGAAGTTTGTAACATGTTTGAACATCAAATACATAAGCTGATTTATGGGATCCTAGTTTATGTCAATGGTGATGTTTTTCTTACTATAATTGTTATTCTCCTTATGTTTCCATACTGTCCATTTTCTCTGATAAAGAACAGCAAATTTAGAGTAGGATTTACTGCAAAGTACCTTATTTCTACCTGATAAGATTTATCTCTATGTTTTCTTCTAATTGTTGCTTTGAGGATAATTCAATAGAGTATAACCAGTAAAGGAATGTTGGTGAGCCCATTTATTTGTGAGTAAAACTTGAGACATTGTTCTTGATTGACTGCATACTAAGTAAAGTTAAACTAGGGAAGTCTATGGTAAGCCATGTGTTTGGTCAATTTAGTGTGTCCTAAATTGCTAACATAAATTATCAACCAGGGATTCGTAAGCTGATGAAGTGTGGCGCACTATATGTGCAAGATAACCTATCTCTTACTTTTTGTCGTTTTTGGATTTTTATGAAATTCTAAGGGCAAAGTATAGTTGTGGATATTCAAGGCAATGATGTCCTTTATGACGTTTACCAACTTGGGCCCGAAAAAGGAATTTGAAACATACAATGACAAAACTTGAAAGGAAATAAAAATGTGCTACTGAAATGAAAAAGGTGCTGCTAATCTAATAAATCAAAACAGTGAACTAGTGAGCATGAAACCAAACTATTCTTGCTGCTGTCTAAACACAAAAGAAACTATGATGAAAGAAATCCAAAAGTTGCAATAAAGTAAATCTAAATCAAATTACATCAACTTATATTCTGATCCCTCACCATTAGTCCAGCTATGGCTTTCGGAGGTAACCATAAACAACTTGAGCAATCTGATATCTAATTTGCAGAAAAAAGAAACTAATATCAAACTACACACTCATACTTCAATCCCTCACCATCAGTCCAGCTGTGGCTTTCGGAGGTAACTGAAAATGACATGAGCAATTTAATATATCTAACTTGCAGAAAGTAAATTAATATCAAACTACACACTCATACTTCAATCCCTCACCATCAGTCCAGCTGTGGCTTTCGGAGGTAACTGAAAATGACATGAGCAATTTAATATATCTAACTTGCAGAAAGTAAACTAATATCAAACTACACACTCATACTTCAATCCCTCACCATCAGTCCAGCTGTGGCTTTCGGAGGTAACTGAAAATAACATGAGTAATTTAATATATCTAAATCTAACTACTGAAGCAAATGTGCAAGACTGAAATAAACAAAGCAATACTGGAATTAAACAAAAACTAAGAAAAAATAAATTAACAACAGAACAATATTGATTCCATGTCATTAGTCAAAAGATATGCAAATGCCCGGGCTGCCATGAAAAATTATGCTAAAAGCTATGATTTCAAAAAGCAATCTAAGTAAGGAAATATGACAAAACAGAATTGAAAGCAGCTTATCTAGAAAACATGTAAAAGCCTCCTTGGATAGCAGGGGCCCTCTGCTACCAATTTGGTGAAGTCCTTCAGCTCCTTAAAGATAAGATCACAATAGCATCAAAGAACTAAGCTTCTTTATTCAAAAACTCATAAATCTACATCCCATTCCATCTTGAACTTAGTTACAAATCTACTTCCTCATTACTTTCTCATTACTTCCTCATTACCATGATAGGAGAAAGCTTCTCCTATTTATACAAAATATGAGGAGACATCTCATTAATGGGAGTCCATGAATCTCTCCCTCCATCTCTAGAGTTACAATCAAAATAGGAAATGATAAGACACATGTCTTTCTAGAGTTTTAACACAACTTGAGGAATGGGACACATATCCTCTTAGAGTTTCAATACAACAAGGAAGTGAGACACATATCCTCTTGATCCCATAATCTTCTCCAACCAAATTCGAATTTGGCTTTAGAGTGCCACATAAGGGTCTTCTAGAAGTCTTCTTTTGACCTACACATGTCACAAAACTCATAACACATATATAGATATATGAAACTATGTTAATTTTCTAGTTTCTAATCATAAATTCACTTAAAATACATAAAATAAATAACTTTGGAAAACAAGGATTCTAACCCATATATTTATGTAAATGGTTATTTGATGTAGGGTGTTAGGTCAAATGGCTATGAAATAAGAGCTAAATGGTTATGACATAATGGAAATATGTATGAATATGGAGAACATTTTTGAGACTCAACATACCCCCCAACTGAAGTTGTTGCATGTCCTCATGCAACCATTACAATGATTCATTTGTCCATGAGTTTTGACTCATATAGATTCATTCCAAACTTTGCTTATTGATTTTTCCTTTTTGGCAAAGTATAATACATTTGATTGCAACATTTATTTATTTTTTTTGAATGGTTGGTTCTTGTGTAACAACCATTTTTTTTTTTTTTTGAATGGTTGGTTCTTGTGTAACAACCATTTTTTTTTTTTTTTTAAGCATTGGTTCTTGTGTAACAATGTTTTATTTTCTTTGTTGCATCAAAGTTCATGAAAACATTTAGAATCAATTACTTCATCAATGAATTGATCATTTGCAAGGCATATAATCTTTTGGATCATGTTGCAACAATAGTTGGTTGGGAAGTATATGTGGGTGGAAATGAAATGAAAATGTGTGATAGTGTATGATATGTGGATATGAAATGATGTTCCTTCCCCCCCCAACTAAAGATATGACAATGTGGAAAAGGAAGTGAGGAATTTTTCCAAAGTTACAATTTTAGCATTCTAATGAATTACATGACTAAAAATTAGAAAACAACATACCTTCACTTACCTTAAATGTGGATGAGTTGTGTATGTGTAGTGGCTGCAAAATTCTGATCATATTCTTCTTCAAGTGGCTGAACAAGAGGAGTCATGGATAAAGAGATGAGATGACTTTTTATTGCTTCTACTAAAACTTGTTGAAATCTGCTCCAAAATGCTGAAAATAATAGTCTTCATGTCTTCAAAACTCATTAGCATAATTCCTACTATGTGAAAAGATGTTCTGATGTCGAACATAGTAGGAAATTGTTGACTTAGTGGCCATTAATGGATGCCACTAGTCAACACGAGAACTCTCACCATTGATGACAATGAGAATCAAGATGCTCAAACACATCTTGCTAGGTACAAATGATTTTGCTGATGTCGAGTCACCTAGAAGATCTGACGAACAAGAGACATTAATGTATTCCCATTGTTTGTCAGCATGAGAACTTGCCATTAAGGCATGCAAGCCTCAAGGTGTTTTACAAAGAAATTAGACTCAAAGGACTATAGACTCAATAGTTTGCATTGAAGCAGGGCTTTTTTGCGGAATGAAAATGACAAGAAATGGAAGATGGAAATGGAAGATGAAAATGGAAATGGGCAATAAGCATGTGAATGAGCCTCTTGCTTTTATTTGTGGGTTATGAATGGACAAAAAGAAATGGAAAGTGGATGTGAATGTAAATGGAAAACATGAAGTGAAATGAGGTGAATGGTTTATTATAAGGTATGGATGTGATGGAGACAATAGTATCTGAAAGTTTTTCAAGTGTTTGGATCTGATTTTGCATCAGCATATTTCCTCCTCTTTGTTGCTGATCATCTTCTTATGAAACAAGTTGGCCTCTTAAAGAGACACCATTCTCTTGTAGTCATTTGTCCTTCCTCCTGGAACCTGCAAAAAAAACTAATACTTCTTCTGCAATGGAATGTAAGATTATCAAAGGGAGAGAGGTGATCAATCTCTCTAGTTATGATATTTACACACAAAACTAAGAATTTGTATTAATGAAACAAGTTCTCAAACGAAAAATCAAAAGAATTTATACATGTTTTGGAATTAGTGCCTCAAGTTGAATGTAGCTTCTTTTCAGCGATTTATTTCATTATTTGCCATTTCAAACTCTAATGATGGATTTCTCATTGTATAGATCTTGTTGAGACCTTTCCAACGATACTTAAATCATCAAAATCTGATTTTGTATGAGAAAGTTAGGTTGATTTGAACAATGAGGTTTTTCAGCTGCGGAATTGCAGAACAGCTGCGGAATTGGACTTCAGCTGCGGAATTGAAGAACAGCTGCGGAATTGGACTTCAGCTGCAGAATGTCGACGGTTTCTGTAGCTAAAAATCTTGAATAAAAAGTTAGCCATTCATCATTCATCAATACCTTCAGAAAAAGTGAGCAAATAACTTATTCATTTCATTGATTCAAAATAACTGATTTTTTTTTTTTTTTTTTTTTTTAACAACAAAAGAGAAATGCAATTTTTTAAATTTCAAAAAAATGATGCTAAATAAAGCAAACTCAGATACATTGACCAATCGTGACCTTGCAATGACCATAGAATGGTAAGTGAAGATCACATAAGATGAAAAATAATATATTGGTAAGCATTGAAGAACATAAAAGGCATGATTGCTATTTCAAAATATAATCTTTCATCTCTTCAAAATTTATTTTTGTATCTGTTTGATCCTTGAGGACTATCACAATCAGTAACAATTCAGGACCACCCCCTCAGTTGGAATTCCAATTGCAGCAGTTGCCATTACAGACACGTTCAATCTCAATTGAGCTTACCTTTATGTTACTAAGGTTCATTGTGCCATCTGCACGACCATGTGCTTGATAATATCCTCCTGTAGTTTGCTCAATTCATCCCCATGCCCTCTTAATGTCTTTCCATAGTGATGTGGCATCCCTTTGAAATAAACATCATAATGGTTGGTGTTTAATAATGTCATTGAAGCACCAAAAATTACTGGGCAGATGATAAAGGAGATGTGAAATCCAACATTCAGAAAACGAAATTGAATTAAATTCAAAAATGAGTGGAATGTGCATTGAATGCCATGATAAGAGTTTGATTTTGATTAGAATTCCTCTTCCTAGAAATCAGGAAATCGAATTATCAATGCAGAGTGCCGTTTTCAAATTCTTCACTCAGAAAAAATCGTTTTTCCTCACGCGGCAGGCAAAAATGGCCTTCAAAGAACCGAGAATTTCTCCCAGATCGCCACGCATTTCTTAAAACGGTTTCTGGGTTATCTAATTGACCATGTTGGCGAAAAAACCCATGTTTTATTTTTTCCAAATTCATCTCCGTTTGGCCAAATCGTGCTTTCAAAGTTTGACGTTTTTCTCTATTTTGCGCTTTCCTGAATTGTTACATTCGGCTGTGAAATTGATTTTGAAATTTTTTTAAGATTTGATCACAGCACAGAGAGATGACTGAACAATACAATCATGGCATCCTCCTCAAAATTTCTCTTATTTTCATTTCTAAGTTGTGCATTACTTTCTCTTAACAAGTTTGTTTCTGCTACCTGGCATTGCAGAGAACTGAACTCTTCATATTTTCCTGTTCTTTACGTAACGCAGCTTGTGCTATTCCATTTCAGACAACTTGAACTCTGTAGAGACAACCATCGTTTGGATTTACATGTTTTTGGTTTCAGGTAAATGTCAAAGCGTGTGACAAATAGACATGTATAGCTGGAGACTGCAAGTTGACAAGGACCTCAGTTTTAGAAATAGTATTGAGCCTTTCAGAATAAAGTCTACAGTTCACATGAATTAATTCCTTCAATTCTTGAGACCAGCAAATTGTGCACCAGGAATCGTCCTTTCAAACGAATCATGGAGTTAGTATGAATCTGGACTCTCATTGGTTTTATTGCGAAGATAATGGAGGTTGTAAGTTTATTTCAGGTCAAAGCTTGAACAGGAATGCAGATTTTTACTGAGGCCACATCGAAAGCTAGGATTGAAGATAGCCATAGATTGTTTTTCTTTTCTTCTCATTTTTTTTTTCTTCTCTGAAATTGTAAATTTTTATAAAAATGATTAATGATTTTCAATTTCAGGCAGCAAAGACTTCCAGAAAAACATGCTGAAAACAGGACTTTGACTGAGGTTTTAAGCTGATTTTTTATCAATCTGGGTTGGGTGACTAGGTTCACTTGACTGACCAATTTCTGAATGCAGTACAAAATGAAATCCATGGAGTTGCCTATGGCTTTGTTTATTGATTTGTTTTGTTTTTGTTTTTCAAATTTTTTTTTTTTTTTTTTTTTAATTTGTTTTTGTTAATAAAACTATATGTTATATTTTTAAAAATTAAAAATACACATATAAATTTTACTAAACAAAATGATTATTTTTTTTTTTTTTTTTTTTAAATTGTTTTGTTAATAAAATTACACATGTTAAATTTTGGAAAATTAAAAATATACATATGTAATTTACTAAACAAAAACAATTTATTGATTTTTTTTTTTTTAAATGATTTGTTATTAAAATTATATATATATTTTCAAAAATTTTAAAAATATACATATATATCTTAGTAACAAAACAATTTAATTTTTTTTTTTTAATTTTCAATTGATTTGTTTAATAAAATTATGTATGTGATATTTTCAAAATTTTAAAAATACACATATATATTCATTAAACAAAACAATTTATTGAAATCAAAGTTTTTTCATGAAAACAAATTTTTTTTTTTTTTTTAATTGTTGAATCAATTGAAATGATGAAGTTTTATTGTCTCCTCTTTTTTTTTTTTCTTTTTCACATAACAATTCTTTTTCTGATCCTCCAGATCACACAAAGTGCAGGAGGAGAGCATACTTAAGAATTATTAAAAAAAAAAAATTACATAACAATTCCTTTTCTGATCCTCCAGATCACACAAAGTGCAGGAGGAGAGCATACTCAAGAATTATTAATTTTTTTTTAGATGTAAGAAATAAGGCTACCTAGTTACACTTCCCCGACAACGGCGCCAAAATGTTTGGTCAATTTAGTGTGTCCTAAATTGCTAACATAAATTATCAACCAGGGATTCGTAAGCTGACGAAGTGTGGCGCACTATATGTGCAAGATAACCTATCTCTTACTTTTTGTAGTTTTTGGATTTTTATGAAATTCTAAAAGACAAGTATGGTTATGGATATTCAAGGCAATGATGTCCTTTATAATGATTTACCAACTTGAAACTGAAAAAGGAATTTGAAACATACAATGACAAAACTTGAAAGGAAATGAAAATATGCTACTGAAATGAAAAAGGTGCTGCTAATCTAATAAATCAAAACAGTGAACTAGTGAGCATGAAACCAAACTATTCTTGCTGCTGTCTAAACACAAAAGAAACTATGATGAAAGAAATCCAAAAGTTGCAATAAAGTAAATCTAAATCAAATTACATCAACTTATATTCTGATCCCTCACCATTAGTCCAGCTATGGCTTTCGGAGGTAACCATAAACAACTTGAGCAATCTGATATCTAATTTGCAGAAAAAAGAAACTAATATCAAACTACACACTCATACTTCAATCCCTCACCATTAGTCCAGCTATGGTTTTCGGAGGTAACTGAAAATGACATGAGCAATTTAATATATCTAACTTGCAGAAAGTAAACTAATATCAAACTACACACTCATACTTCAATCCCTCACCATCGGTCCAGCTGTGGCTTTCGGAGGTAACTGAAAATGACATGAGCAATTTAATATATCTAACTTGCAGAAAGTAAACTAATATCAAACTACACACTCATACTTCAATCCCTCACCATCAGTCCAGCTGTGGCTTTCGGAGGTAACTGAAAATGACATGAGTAATTTAATATATCTAAATCTAACTACTGAAGCAAATGTGCAAGACTGAAATAAACAAAGCAATACTGGAATTAAACAAAAACTAAGAAAAAATAAATTAACAACAGAACAATATTGATTCCATGTCATTAGTAAAAAGATATGCAAATGCCCGGGCTGCCATGAAAAATTATGCTAAAAGCTATGATTTCAAAAAGCAATCTAAATAAGGAAATATGACAAAACAGAATTGAAAGCAACTTATCTAGAAAACATGTAAAAGCCTCCTTGGATAGCAGGGGCCCTCTGCTACCAATTTGGTGTAGTCCTTAGCTCCTTGAAGATAATATCACAATAGCATCAAAGAACTAAGCTTCTTTATTCAAAAACTCATAAATCTACATCCCATTCCATCTTGAACTTTGTTACAAATCTACTTCCTCATTACTTTCTCATTACTTTCTCATTACCTATGATAGGAGAAAGCTTCTCCTATTTATACAAAATATGAAGAGACATCTCATTAATGGGAGTCCATGAATCTCTCCCTCCATCTCTAGAGTTACAATCAAAATAGGAAATGATAAGACACATGTCTTTCTAGAGTTTTAATACAACTTGAGGAATGAGACACATATCCTCTTAGAGTTTCAATACAACAAGGAAGTGAGACACATATCCTCTTGATCCCATAATCTTCTCCAACCAAATTCGAATTTGGCTTTAGAGTGCCACATAAAGGTCTTCTAGAAGTCTCCTTTTGACCTACACATGTCACAAAACTCATAACACATATATAGATATATGAAACTATGTTAATTTTCTAGTTTCTAATCATAAATTCACTTAAAGTACATAAAATAAATAACTTTGGAAAACAAGGATCCTAACCCATATATTTATGTAAATGGTTATTTGATGTAGGGTTTTAGGTCAAATGGCTATGAAATAAGAGCTAAATGGTTATGACATAATAGAAATATGTATGAATATGGAGAACATTTTTGAGACTCAACACCATGTCCTCTAGTGCTTTCTCCAACAGCTATTTTGAAAGTTTCCCTTGAAGAGTATGCCAAAAGCAGGATAGGTTCAAAGTCCTTACCTGATCTTAGGTTGTCCTTTGTTTTCTTATATGTTTTCTTCTTTCTAAAGGTAATCTGTTAGATTGCTGGACTGTTTTCTGAAAAGTGTGCTTTAGTAAAAGTTTTCCCAAAGAAGTTTATGGTTTTCCCTGTCCTTTGGCCTGCTTCAAACAGTTACTTTGAAAGGATTCTCTTGTTTAGTGAAGTTAATAGATTCTTAAATGGTTCTTAGCTTTGCTTCTTTCACAACGCTTTTAACGTTCCATATCACAAATAAATCTAAAGAGATCCTTTGATATAGATGACTTGCCCCATGGACCACTCTTGAAAGTTGTTGTGAAATTAAATCCTTTTATGACTCCATAGCCCAATGGATTGATAATGTATCTTAACTATCCTATCAGCTGAACCATTCTTTCAACTTACTCACACCTTTACCTTTCAAAAGACTTCATTTATTTTGATGGTATCCTACCCAACCAAAACCAAAACAAGTTCCCTTGAGCTTCATAACTAGCCTAATATCATAATTAAGTATAAATATATATCATTCTAAGACACTAATAGAGAGATCCCTCTCTGAATCCAGGAAGGTTGGATCCTAGGATTCCAAAGTGGTTCTGGTGTAGGCCCTGCAGTGTTTGTTGTTGCCAATCTTGCAAACTACGAGAGCCTAACATAGTGGCGACCATACTCGGGAATTGAGTAATAGATAACTTCACAACTCAACAAACCCCTATTCCTAAATGAGAAAAGTGTCACCAAGACTGGTTATTATTGATTGTTGATGGTGAACAACAACCAAACCTTGGAAACAAGTAAAAATCCTTCACCTGGCGACTCCATTGGTATTCAGTAGGCCTGCCAACCCTACTGGTTTTTCCTAAGACTCCACTGGGAAATTTTTTTATCCTTCAAACATCATTCAAACTCAGTAAAGAGAACTTCAAGGATTAAGTTTTCTTTCATAAGATTAGTTGGCCTTTTAAGGATTGTCATACTCGGCTGAAATTTTCTCATCATTGGGTCTCAAACCACAACATAGTGGCTTCTAAAAGAACTCATACTAGAGCCCATCTTGACCCAAATCCTCCTTAGATAGTTGATAATCCAAAAAGCATCCTTAGGAAGTCTCCTAAATCTAAGAATCCAACTGTTGTCAGACCAATTCATAGAGCAAACTTTGTTCCTGAAAATCTTACAGCTCTGCAAAATACACAAGTTGACTTACCTGCCATAAGGAATCCATTTAGAACTAAGTCACTTAGTGATATAGACCAAATAGACTTTGAGCCTCCACATTCACCCCAACATAGTGGTGAACATACTTATAGCAGAGAAACGACCCCACCTGATCTACATTTCATTCATAATTTTGGTTTCTCTCATCCTAAATCTACTCAATAGTACTTAGCTAGTCCATGTACTTCAGTTACATCCATTCATACATCCATAGTTCAAACCACTCCACTTCATCACCTTCCTCCACTTGTAAACCCCCCATTTAACCTACAACTTCATATCATGGCAACATGGTATGCTCCCTTAGTCCTTCCTTTGCCTTTACCTATTCTAAAATAAGACTATCAGTCCAAAATTCCATTATATGATGCAAGTAGTTCTACTACAGCACAACAACATGTGGATATAATGAATGATTACTTTTATAGACAAGAAATAGATGATGAAACTATTAAACTAAGGATGTTTTCTCAAAGTTTAGGGGGAGAAGCAAGAAAATGGTTCAAGAACTTAGCCCCTAATAGTATTAATGATCTCCAAGCTTTCCATCAATTATTTTTAAACAAATGGGAGGTCAAAAAGAATCCTCTACAGATTCTATCTGAATATGAGAACACTAAAAGGAATGTTGGTGAGGGAGTTCAAGAGTATTGCACTAGATTCAATAGTGTGTACGATGCCCTATCCATCCATATGAAACCTCCATAAGGCCTAGCTCTAATGAAATTCCTTGATGGATTTCATCCTGAAATTGCCTACCAACTTAGAGAAAGGGAACACCTCACATTAGAAGATATGCAAAGAGGGGCAGTTAGTGTTGAGGAAAATTTGATTGCCAAAAGAGCTAGAATGAAGACTGAGAAGAGGGTATCATATAGGGATGAAGTTGCACCTTCCACATCTGACTCAAAACTGGAAAATGTGGTCAAGACTATGGAAAGGATGATGGAAAGGATGAACATATATGAGAGAGCTCAATCTAGAGAAAACCAAACAGCTCCCCGAAACAGAAATCAATCCCAAAACCAAAATCAGAACTTTAGGAGAAATCAACCTCAAAACATACAAAGAGATGTTGATCAATAGATGAGACCTCCTCTTCAAGAAAATTATGTTAATGAGGATGGAGAAACAATTGAACAAACAGAGGATGATAACATGAACATGTTGGAGGTGAACAATGAGGATTCTGATTTCCTCCACAAAAGGAAACAACGTCTATATACACCCTATGATGATGGAAGATTAGAAACTGAGTACTACAAACAAGACTTTAAAAATTCCATCATCGGAACACCCAAACAATATGACCTAAGAAGTAAAAACAACCCAGAAACTCCCAAAAAGAAAACCTCTGATAATTCTGCCAAAAACAACCCTGTAAATACTTCCAAAAAGACAACAGAAAACCATAACATAGAGGTTGAAGTTCTGATCCAAACAAGTGAAAAAACACCCAAACCAATGAAAAACAGAGTGGTTTCCCTAGTAGCACTAGCACTTCAGCTAATGCTCCTGAAAAAACCATTTTGACTGCTGTAAATAGTAGAAATTAGCAAGATGAGTTTGCTAATGAATCAGTGACTAATAAGGCTGAATCAAACATTTTAAAAAACCAGATTCCCTTGAGCCTAGAGAATGAAATTGTCAAAATAAAAATCTCTGTCCCACTCACTCAGTTAGTCACTCAAAATGTATATAGATGTCAATTTTTGGAAGCTTTGAACATAGAAGATATTCATGATACTGTTAACGTGAATGATGATACACCAGAGCTTCTGTTCGGTCCAAAGATTGAAGGAAATTTTCAAGAAGGAGCTACCCCTCCATTCTACATCAGTTTGAACATCCATGATAATATTTTTCACAATGCCATGCTTGATTCAGGAGCATCACATAATCTCATGCCAAAAGTAATAATGGAAAAACTAGGCCTAGAGG
This sequence comes from Pinus albicaulis, assembly GCA_034641835.2. NCBI lineage: Eukaryota > Viridiplantae > Streptophyta > Pinopsida > Pinales > Pinaceae > Pinus > Pinus albicaulis. The sequence continues at coordinate 133,162,828 of CM076583.1, read as the reverse complement.
TAACCAGACCATACAAAGATCTATATTCCTTTGATTCAAGCAGAGTAAAATTCCCAGGCCTAATAAAATATCTCTGTGTTAACTTAGCCCAAATTCCAGCCAAAAGCCTAATGATGGACATTGTACTGGCTAATATACCCCCCACATATGGCATGCTCCTTTCAAGATCATGGGGTGTTAAGTTGCAAGGTACTATGCAGATGGATATGACTTATGCCACCATCCCTGTCTTTAATCAACCTAGAAGACTCTATAGGGAAACACACATGAAATATATGGTGAGTAGTCAAGAAAGACCAGAAAACTCCCCTCTCTATTATATGCACACCAATCTTGACTCATTCATTCTTTCTAATGATGATATTTATAATGAGCAAGAGTTAGTCAATGAAACATCAACCAATATAGTGGTCACTCCATCCCCAAACATAGTGGAAGCCATAGAAGAGGAGGAAAACAAGGAGAAAACTAGAAAACAGTTTGCTAATTCATAAAATAATAGAAAACAGATCATAAGTCTTGAGCATCAAAACAATCATGAACATAGTACCAATCAAGGAAATCAAATAACAAATCCTCAAACCATTAAAAATATTGAGGAACAAAATAAAGACAAACACAGTGCAGTCCTACAGGAACAACACAGTCACAGATTGTGTAAACAAAACAGAGAGGAAAGCAATGAAATAAATGACAAATCTAAAAATTTTCCTCTTTGGAGTATGAGTTTTCATGGATCCTGCTCTAAAACTGGTACAGGAGCAGGCATATGGGTGCACAACACTGAAAACAATCATGCTGAGGGTCATTCTTATAGATTAAACTTCCAATGCACAAATAGCATAGTAGAGTATGAAGCTCTCCGTTTAGGCCTGCATTTATTGAAAAAATTAGGGGCCAAGATGATAACAGTTCATGGAGATTCAAAATTGATAATTAGGCAAGTAAATGGGGAATACACTACTAAACATCTCAGACTTAGAGCCTATAGAGATGATGCCATGGACTTGTTAAAAACATTTGTTGAATTCCAACTCACCTTTGTTCCAAGGAACCAAAACATTCTTGCCAATGGATTAGCCTCTGCTACTAGTACTTGTCTAAGACCTTATGAAAGAAAAAAATACACAATCCAAGTAAAATATAGACCGGATGTCTCGGATAATGAAAAATACTGGCAAGTTTTTGAAGGAGATAAACAAATAGAAGACTTCCTATAGTCCAAAAATGAATTTGAAGTGCAAAGCTTAGATTCGGAGTATGAACAAGACTATCCTACTGAGGAAAAATCACTTTCTGAAGAAGAAAAGTCTCCTGAGATTGCTGAAATAAATCTGTTAACTAATAGACCCAAACATACAACAGAAAATAGCACAAATTTAGAAAAAGAAGACTTAGAAGTGTTGCAATCTAAAAATCAAAGCTTGCCAAAAGGACTGGTCACATTAGAAGAATGGTTTGACTTGAATGATGTTGCCAAAAAGCCAAAACTGGAACCTATTGAAGATGAAGTGAAAGAATGCAACACAGGCAGTGAACGCAAGCCTAAAATGATTAAATTATCCAAAACATTGCCAGCTCACATTAAACTAAAATATATTGAGTTGTTTAAATAATTTTCTGATGTATTTGCATGGTGTTATGAACATTTGAAATCATACGATACAGAGATAATTCAGCATAAGATACCTCTCAAAGAAAACCAGAAGCCTTTTAGACAAAAATTGTGCAGAATAAACCCTATTCAATTACCTTTGGTTGAGAAAGAAATTAAAAAAATGTATGATGCTGGAATTATTTTCCCTGTTAGATACTTAGAGTGGGTGTCTAATATTGTATCAGTTAGGAAGAAAACAAGAGAAATAAGGCTTTGCATTGACTTTAGAAACTTAAACAAAGCCTCATTAAAGGACAACTATCCCTTGCCCAAAATGGATCATATCTTACAAAGGGTAGCCGGTTCTAGAAGAATTTCTTTGCTAGATTGCTTCTCAGGTTACAATTAGATATTGGTACATCCTGATGATCAACTTAAAACAACCTTTACTACACCTTGCGGTAATTTCACGTATTTGAAAATGCCCTTTGGTTTAATGAATGCTGGTGCCACATTTTAGAGAGCCATGGATATTTGATTCTCATAAGAAATAGGTTACTTCATAGTGATTTACATAGATGACATAACTGTATATTCAAAAATAGATGAAGAAAACCTAATACACTTGAGAAAAGTCTTTGAGAAATGCAGAAAATATGGGTTATCTTTAAATCCAAAGAAAACATTGTTTGGTCTCCGAGAAGGTAAACTTCCTGGACATATCATATCTGAAGAATGAATAAGGATAGACCCAAAGAGGATTGATGGTATATTGCAAATCAACCATCCTAGAAACATCAAGGAACTTCAATCTTTCATTGGAAAAATTAATTTCTTGAGAAGGTTCATACCCAATCTAGCTGAACTCCTTAGAAACATGACTAATATGCTTAAAAGAGAAGAAGGAGTTAAATGGACCTTAGAAGCAGAGAAATCATTTGAGCTAGTTAAACAAGCACTTACCAAAACACCAGTTCTCATTAGTCCTGATTTTACAAAATATTTCTTCATATTTTCATTTGCATCAGAACACACAGTAGCTGTTGTTTTATTACAGAAAAACTTGAAGGGACAAGAGCAGCCAATTTCATTTTTTAGTAAGGCATTAAGAGATGCACCTTTGAAGTACAATATCATGGAAAAACAAGCCTTTTCCTTAGTCAAATCCTTAAAAGACTTCAGAGTTTACATTTTACATTCTCACATTATAGCATTTGTACCTCATTCAATTGTAAAAGACATATTGACCCAAGATCTAGATGGCAAAAGAGGAAAGTGGATTGTTGTAATTTTAGAATATGACTTTGAAATCAAGCCCACTAAGCTCATCAAAGGTCAGGGAATTGCAAAACTTATGGCTGAATCCAACTTTCAAGCTCTTGATATAAACATGTTTAATGCATTAGATGAACAAGAGGAGTTGACAACTCCAATTATTGAAGATCATTTTCTGAATTCATCTTGGTATGATGAAATTTTGTATGTGTTGCTCAACCTAAATGTCCCTTTTGGTTTGTATAAAACAAAAGAAGGATTCTTAAAGTTTAAAGTTGTAAATTACTGCATTTTGAATAAATGTTTATATTGGAAAAATGCTAGTAGATTATTGCTTAAATGTTTTCTTGAGAATGATGTAGATAAGATCAAGCACGATTTTCATGAAGGAGAATGTGGAGGCCACCTCTATTGGAAGTCAACTTCTAACAAAATCCTTAGAGTTGGTTACTGCTGGCCCACGCTCTTTCAAGATATCCACAAAATTATTATTGCCTGTCACAAATGCCAAATATTTTAAGGCAAAAGAAAGCTGCTTCCCTTACCTCTGCAACCAATCACTGTTGAAGCTCCTTTTCAATAGTGGGGTCTAGACTTCATTGGGGAAATCCATCATGCCTCATTTTCCCAACATAGATGGATCCTCACAGCAACAGACTATTTTACCAAATGGATAGAAGCCATCCCTTCTAGGAATGCCATAGACTCAGTTATCATTTCATTCCTTGAAAACCATATACTGTCTATATTTGGCTGTCCTAGGAAGATTATTACTGATAATGCTACTGCATTTGGATCTAAAAATATGGTGGAATTCTGTCATAAATATCAAATTATATTGGGTCATTCTACAGCTTATTACCCTCAAGTTAATGGGCTGGCAGAATCCTCAAATAAAAGTACGGTGAACATAATCAAGAAGTAGCTGGAAGAAAACAAGAAATCATAGCACAGTAAACTATTACATGCTTTATGGGCAGATAGACTAACAATTAAAAAATTAATTGGAATGTCTCCCTACCAACTAGTTTATGGAACAGATGCAATATTTCCAACCAGTTTAGTAGTGCCAGTCATGAATTTGATCCAAGAAGTACAGTCTGAAGATGATGATATGACAAGAAGAATACACCAGACTATACATCTACAACAAACCAGGGAAGAAGTATACATCAGAGCAAAACAACTACAAGAAAACATCAAGAAGTTGTTTTAAAAAGGAACCAGGGCAAGTGACTTTAAAATTGGTGAAAAATTATTGAAATGGGATTCAAGGAGAGAAGATAAGGGCAAACATGGAAAATTTGATAATTTATGGCAAGTCTCTTATCTTATTCAATCCGCTATTGGAAAAAAATTATTCTTTCTACAAGAATTGGATGGAGTTGAATATTTTGGAGGTCCTGTCAATGGAAGGATGCTCAAACATTATTTTTGTTAATTGATATTTTGGTTTCAAATCTTTTTGTTCGTTGTATATAACACTGCTTTTAAATTTGAAAAAAGAAAAAATACAAAAACAATGGAAAAGGAGAAAAGAGGGTAGATATAAAAGAACAAAGGTACATCCCCATACCCAAAAAAGAAAGAAAAATCTGAAATTGTGCAAGCCTAAATGCCTCTACTTGAAAGAGCACTGATATTTAGTCATATAGCATAATCATGACTAGATAGACTTCAATTTACTGCTGATAGGTTGGTGAAGAAGATTTTCCAAACAATGAAATCTTGGCTTATCAGTAGAATAGATAAGGATAGAAAGAAATGGCTCTAATCAGACCAAAAATTGAACCAAAGATAGAGGAAAATGGTTCAAACATTCTCAAAATTTGAACCAAGACATAAAAAGAAAAAGGTTGACTCTAAACAGATCGAAATCTGAGTCATAAGAAGAAATAAGGATGTTCTTAATTTTCAGATCTTAAGCCTTCACAATTTTGTTTTAATTTTTTGCAAATAAATTCTATGTGCAGCGTGTACAAACAACCATAGAAACCATAGAAAATCAGACAGTTTAATCCTGATTTGACTAATGATTTAAATTTCTGTTTTAGAATATAGAGAATGAAGATCTGTCAAAAAGCTTAATCTTGACAAAGAGTAAATTAGGTATAGAATTTATGAGTTCAACTGTTTAATCTGAACTCATGGAAGAAATAAGGGTAGATCTAGATTAGTTTCCTTCTTTCAATAGAAGAATAAAATTTTGATGTCAAAAGGTTTGCAAGTCCAAGTGCACCTTATGAAGAAAAAATGTTAGGAAAGTAGGTTGTGTAGGTAGTTGTTTGGGCAAAGAAATTGATTTGTTATGATGTAATGTTGATCATATTTTCAAGCAGCATGATCAAAGAAGAAAGACGGTTGTCAAAAAGTGCAAGGCATTGATCTACATTCCAGTGATAAATCTATGAGGTTCTTGACACCTCTAAGGAGCTGCCATCCCCAAGTGGAGCCACTGTTAGCCATGCATAATTTTGATATATTCAAATGATGCCTAAAACATGTCTTTTAGCCTTCAAGAAACAAATTTCAAGAAATCTGTGAGTTCTTGAAGCGTTTCTATGTCTCTTGTCCAAAAGAACCCATCTCACTAACATCTCCACTTCAAAATCATGCTTTTCCAAAGAGAAAAACTGTTTTTCATGGCCTCATCTCCATCATTTCATTCCTCCATTTCATCTTCACAATTCCCTCCATATCACTCATTTTTTCCCCTTTTCTTATCCCTCATTTCTTCTGAAGAATCCCTTTATTCACCTTTTATTTCCATTACAAGGCTATCAAAACCCCTTTTAGACCATTTTCCCCCTTTTATTTTGGTTTAATTTAGCCTTTTTAACCTATCGGAACCCCCTTATAAGGCTAAAAAACCCTCATTTTAGCCTTATTCCGATCTTTTTAGCATAGGGCCTTAAGCACCTTTCACTTAAGCCCTAGGTCCCATTTCCACCATATGACCCGGCGCTATGACCGAGCGCTAAACCCATTGGCTTATCGGCACTTTGTACTTCGTGCTTCCCCGCTTCCATCTCCTGCATTTCCGTCGATGGCCAATCCCTCGAGCAAATCTCCATCCTTGATCCTGTTTAAGATCTAATGGTCTGCGCTCCATCACAAACCACAAAGGGTCACTTCCACCTTCCCTTTCCCCGCCAATACGCGCTCCACTGATAAGATCTCAGCCATCGATCTCCCCAGATCCGACGGTCCAAAACCTTTCTGGGCCCTCCCGCCCTTCATCTTCTTTCGGCCCCCACGCTTTTGTGGTCCCCCCAGAAGAGATCCTGGCTGTTGATTGCAATGATCCAACAGCCAGCGTGGCTCCTCCCCTTTAAATTCCCGCTCTCTAACCCCTCCATTCATATCTCTTCATCTTTTAATCTGGGTTTTGATTATCTTATCCGACGGTCATCACGTCCCTTATCGTTTAAACCCGTTGACAATCCATTCTACTGCATCTTTAAATCTCAACCATTCATCCTCAAGATCTAACGGCCCTCGCTTCCCCCATCATCTATTCTCCTGGCCCCATCCATTACCCCTTTGCTTCCCCGATACAATCTTAACCATCGATCTTGTTGATCCAACGGTTCCCACTTATCCTCACCATTCAAACTCCACCCAACAAAATTTCACCCCGTACATTGAACATCCCGCTACCTGACAAAAGAGATGATGTCATTGAGGCTTCCACCTGACCGTGCATCTCCACCCGTCACATTTGTCCCCAACCGTAGATCTAGATCTCCCATATCAGACGGCCTTCAATCATTTTCACGCCCGATCTCAGCAAAACTCCTCAGCACGCAACCCCAACGCGAAATAGGTGGTTTTGATGGGACACATGTCATCCCCTAACATGTACCACATTAAATCGGTCCAATACCATTTACCGCCTAAACCCAGCGTGAATACCACCCAGGTATTATGGAAAACCACCTACCATTTTCGCTCTAGATTCAAATGTTTCCCTGGTTTTTTCATGGTTTCGCCATGAAACCCCTTCCCTGCAATTTCCCTTCCCCCCGCAATGCTCCATAACCACTCCTAGCCTCTATTAGAAGTTAAACCAAAATGCAGGGTTTTATAAAGTTTTTGATTGTTTATTTGAAGGTTTTATGAAGGCAAGATACACAGGGCCAAGGGTGACGATCCTCAAAGGCTTAATCAAATGTAGAAAGGGAGATTTCAGGGTTTATCATTAAAGTTTGGTCAGTGATTCATGACCACTGACTGTTATACTAAACCGTCCAGTGCAGTAGACCTGTAAGCAAACGAGAATATCAATGAAGAATAAAGATTAAAGAAATTAAAGATTAAAGTTTAATGCATAAAGCCCGAAGATCAAGAGCTTAACCCATAAGGATCAAGGATAAAGCGCAGTTGAAGGCAAATCAATTAAAGTCAAAATAGTCAGTAAAGGACAAAAACCTCGAAAGATGATTAAAGGAGGCCTAAAGCTATATCAAAGGCCTAATCAAGGTTTAAAGAGCATAATCAGACATATCATTAAAGGAAAGCCTCCAAATGTCACATTAGTGAGGCAATTAATCCTCAGAAAGCTAGAAGAGCCACCTGCCAGCTTATTTTACCTCAAAAGAATACAAATTCAATGCACAGTCAGAGATATTTCAAAGATAACTCAGAAAGTAATTGCCAACTACAGAAAGCCTCAAAAGTCAACAAAAGTGACTAAAGTAGATGAAAGTTAATGCAAAAATTAATTAAAAGAGTTAATACATTAGATATCTTCTCCATTAGGCCTCCCAAATGTCAAGAAGCATTTACTCTTTATTAACTGAATAGTTAGACCTTCCTTTCACTCCACCTCCTTAATTTACCTATATATATCATATGAGGAGCCCAATATTATTGTTGGTTGGATACTTGTTGAATGTAAATAGTTTTTCAAGCTTCTAAAGCTCTGTTAGTGATTGAAGAAAGATAGGCTGAGAAGAGAAGTTTGAAGCTGTAAATACCTACTGGACTTGAAGTTTGTAACTGGTTTGAACATCAAATACAAAAGCTAATTTATGGGATCTTGGTCTATGTCAATGATGATGTTTTTCTTATTGTAATTGTTATTCTTCTTATGTTTCCATACTGTCCATTTTCTCTGATAAAGAACAACAAATTTAGAGTAGGATTTACTGCAAAGTACCCTATTTCTACTTGATAAGCTTTATCACTATGTTTTCTTCTAATTGTTTCTTTGAGGATAATTCAATAGAGTATAACCAGTCAAGGAATGTTGGTGAGCCCATGTATTCGTGAGTAAAACTTGAGACATTGTTCTTAAATGATATTTTCACTGCATGCTAAGTAAATTTAAACTAGGGAAGTCTATGGTAAGCCCTATCCTCTAGTGCTTTCTCCAATAGTTGTTTTGAAAGTTTCCCTTGAAGTGTATGCCAAAAGAAGGATAGGTTCAAAGTCCTTAACTAATCTTAGGCTACCCTTTGTTTTCTTATATGTTTTCTTATTTCTGACGGTAATCTATTAGATTGTTGGATTGTTGTCTCAAAAGTGTGCTTTAGTAAAAATTTTCCCAAAGAAGTTTATGGTTTTCCCCATCCTTTGGCCTGCTTCAAACAATTACTTTGAAAGGCTTTTCTTGTTTAGTGAAGTTAATAGATTCTTAAATGGCTATTAGCTTTTCTTCTTTCACAACACTTTTAACGTTCCATATCACAATCAATCTAAAGAGATCCTTTGATATAGATGACTTGCCCCATGGACCACTCTTGAAACTTGTTGTGAAATTAAATTCTTTTATGACTCCACAGCCCAATGGATTTATACTGTCTCTTACCTATCCTATTAGCTAAACCATTCTTTTAACTTACCTACACCTTTACCTTTCAAAAGAATTCCTTTATTTTGATGGTATCCTACCCAACCAAAACCAAAACAAGTTCCCTTGAGCTTCATAACTAGCCTAATATCATAATTAAGTATAAATATATATCATTCTAAGACACTATTAGAGAGATCCCTCTCTGAATCCATGAAGGCTAGATCCTAGGATTCCAAAGTGGTTCTAATGTAGGCCCTACAGTGTTTGTTCTTCCCAATCTTGCAAACTACGGGAGCTTAACATGGAGGTTGTTAGAAGTCACATTTAATGAAGACACATGGTTATTAAAGAACCAAGGTCATGGAGAGACAAATCAACAAAAAAGGGGGCAACATGCCAGCACACTCAAAAACACGGTTCAAATTGTATTATTTCTTCTTATCTACACATGTCCTATTAGTTATATTTCGATAGGATATGTTTTTAATGTCCTATAACTCCTATGTAATGTGAGAAATAGTGGATGCTTATTTTTAGGAGAGATGGAGTTGGTGCCTCTCTCTATAAATATAATTTGTAAATTTCATTTTAGGGTTTGATTTTGGTCGACCTGAATACTTTATCATAATAAATAAAACTCCTTTTGTACTTCATGTTGGAGGATTTTGTGTTTCAAGGTTGTTGGAAATACTGAGGGTGGGGGCTGAATCAGTATTCCTTTCAATTAGAGCTTTAGTTAATCTTAAATTGTTATCAGTGTTTTTATAATGATAGCAGAAAACAAGAGGAACACAAATGCACACAATTTTTAAGGTGGAACCCACTTCGGGACAAAAACCACCTAATGCTTTTCTAATAATTCTTTAATATTCAACTCCAATTGAAAATAAAGCTCCAACTTCCTAGAATCTAGAAAAGCATTCTTCTCTAACTCCCACTGGATGGACGCTCCAATGCTCGAGATTCTTTAGTAGTCAACTGAACTTATGCCCCAACACCCAATGAGCTACAACTCACCCTAGCACCACCCTACCACCCTATAGAAGAATAAAAGAAGAATGGACTCCCGTACCAGGGAAAATGGTCCACTTTACAATGATATAGAATGATGTAGAAGAAGAAGATATACTAGACCATAACCCAAACTTTGACACAACCACCTAATGAGGATCCTAGACCTCCCAACATTGCCTCTTCAACCCTTGGCAGATAGACACTAGTACAATTTTTACAATAATGTATTTACAATGACTTAGTACAAATATACCTTTACAATTATTGTATGCAGTGCTGCCCACTTGAATACTTCATATGATGAACTTCTTGCTCTTGTTATGCACCTTGGTCACTGCTCTTTTCATGTTGCCCTCTGATACACCTTGCTTTTCTTTTCTACCGTAGAAAGTCTAGTCCTTTGCAACCCTTGACAACACATGATCTAGATTTTTCTTGCCTTCTAGGAGCTCGATATTGAATCGGGTGTATATCTGTGATTTCAGATCCTCAATATCTGATTTTTAGTCTTGTATTAGTCCTCTAAGTCATTTTTCCAATGCCATAGGTACGACCCAATTTGGATTCTTCAAGAGAGAGTTATACCAAATCTCTCACAATGCCCTAATTATGGACTTTTTCAGTAGAGCACACTTGTATGGCATGCCACGTGTCACTGTTTCTTCATTTGGATCTAAAATTGATAGAGTGCAAACCAAATACTATAAAATATCTTCCACTTTTTACAGAATTCCAATCTGATACTCAGAGAGAGAGTTATGATGATTTTACCAAGGTCACTTCTTTGAGATGAATTTCAGGAGCCTGCAAAAACTCTGACTTCCACAGATCATATCTCCAAAAATATTGCGCACCTTGATCTAAAATTTTTACAAAATCTTCCTCAAGATTTCGGCTTCACCTCATAAACATTTCAGCTTCTAAACCTTCATAAAAAACAATTTAGAGCACAAATTCCATGATGACCTGTTTCAGATAGCGAAATCCCTTGCCTAAGGAGGAAATGAAGATCACAATTTATAGAAATGCTTAAGTTGAGAGGGGCTTCAACAAGTGAACGTGGGAGGGATTTTTGGAGCTTAAAAAATATTAATTATGACTTTTCAATGACCCATGACCCAACCCCATGGGGTTTTAGCCCACTAACTGGGGGTACAAACTTCAAACATGAATATCTCTCAAACTGTGAAGAATTACATGGTGTGCCATATATCAACGGAAACATCTCGACAAGTAGAAACCATCAAAAGCATTATTGACCCATAATATGTTAATTTTGTAGGTCAAAATTCCCATGCAATATTGGGTTAGCCCTTGGTGCTGCTTAGGTTGACATCAATGACAACTGCTGATCAACAATCTCCCCCTTTGGCATTGATGGCAACACAAGTACTCCCCCTGCGATCATGACACCTCTTCCTAAAAAATTCTCTCGCCCTTTGAAATCAATGGCAAAGGGTAACCCCCCCTGAAACACAACCATCCTATGAACCTGTACACAATTCCACTCCCCCTGACACACAACCTTCCTACAGACCTGTAATCTACTTCCACTCCCCCTTTATATTCTGAAAAAGGAAAATCTAATGAGAACTTAGGAGAATCCCAAGCTTCTGGCGAAGATATTCCAATGCTGGTGAATATTTAATATGTGATTCTTTTGATGCTACTTGGAATCTTGCTACTTGTCCAACTACTTTCATAACATCTGGTTGGGAGGCTGTTACATATAGAATACTACTAATCATAGATCTATACAACCTTTGATCCACATCCTTAGATGAGTCGTCTATGCTCAATTTGCAACCTGTTACCATTGGATTAAGGATGGGTTTGCAATCTCCCATTTAAAATTTCTTGAGAATTTCCTTGATGTAATTGGCTTGACATATAAATATTCCTTTCTCTTGCTGAGATATTTGAAGCCCTAAGAAGTATGTCAGCTCACCAAGTAAATACATCTCGAAATCTCTTTGCACCTTTGTAGCAAACTTCCTACTTAGTCGATCATCATTGCTACCAATTATTGTATCATCCTCTTTAGCTATTATACATGCTTTAGTTGCTTCATCCAGAACATATATGTCGTTTGGAGCTCGACTTGCTGTAGCCACAATTTCACCATACACGCCTTTCCCGATTTCACATTTTGTGGAGTTGAATAGTATTGTGTGTCCTTGATCACACATTTTTCCAACACTGAGCAAATTGTGATTCATGTTTTCAACTAATAGAACATTCTTGGATAGAGCATCTGTGCTTCCGAGAGTGACAGTACCTGATCCTATAACATTTGAAGATCCATCATTTCCAAAGGACATGGTTCCATCCTTCTTCTCTTTCAGAGATACAAATTTATTTCTATCTCTAGTCATATGCGTTGAGCAACCGCTATCAACATACCACACATCTTTGTTCTTTTGAGCCTTGAAAGTGAGAGCACAATTATCATTATTCTTATTCTTCCATTTTCGTTCATTCCTTGGCTTCGAAGATTCTTCTGGAGGATTTTCAAGTCTACAGTCTTTGGCTATGTGTCCAAAGCTTTGACATTTGTAACATTCAATATTATTTCTTAAATGTTCAAATCTATTGATGTTTCACTGAGCTCTGGGAGGTTCATATTTGACAGATATCCTAGAATTGTATTCGTTCCTAGGGTACGTGCGACATTCTACAGCTTTATGACCAAATTTTTCACATGAATAAAAGTAGCCATAAAAAATATGTTGGTACCTGGATGGAAATTTTCGTCGAGGAATTGTCTTCCAAGGTTGTTCTTGTGAATCTTGTCCAATGAAGTCTACATGCATGTCAGATCTCATAAGTTCATTGTATTTTGTTGTAGAAGGTCTTGCTACTTCTTCTTTGTAACTGATGCTAGTTTTTTCGTTGTAAGATCGTTGATTGTTGATGAGTTCTTCCAATGCCCTTAAGCTATTGGCATAGTTTTGGATAGTTTTTCCTTTCTTCACTTCCTCACGCAGCGAGACTATTTCGGCTTCTAATTCTTCCCTTTCTTGGTTGCTTTCTTCCAACTTCTTTTGAAGTGACTCTTCAATGCATTTGTGTTCTTCAACTTCAATTTTGATACCTTGAACTTGTTCTTCAAGAGTATTGGAATGGATCTTCTCCGCCTTGAGATCTTTTATAAGCTTGATTGCTTCCTCTTAAAATTCTTCTATGGTCCATCCTTCTTCTTTGTTGTTTGATACCTCTTTTTTATTGTGCTTGGGTTTATTGTGCTTGGCCATAAACAATACTCTCTCATTGGCTTCTTCTTCACTATTATTGTCTTCATCGGATGATGAGCTATATTCTTTAGAGAGAAAGTTCCTTTTGGATCCTTGCTTGTTGAATTTCTTAAAGCCTTTCATTCCTTTTGAGTTTCCATTACTTCTGTTTCGACATTTTGCTGCAAAATTCCCATCCTCATTACAGCTGAAACATATCAATGGAAGTTTACCTTTGAATTGTCCCTTACCAATTTTTAGTTTTCTTGTGAAGTAAGCATATTCTTCATCTGAAAGACCTTCTTCATCATCTCCCTTTTCTTCACACTTGTAGGTGCATGTCTTTTCAATTGAAGGTTTTTTATCCTTATTGGTTTTCTTAGATGCAATGAACGCAGTTTCTAGATGTGAAGTACCCTCTTCTTCATCAAGTCTCATTTCCTATGCTATGATAACTCCATGTAATTCCTCTTTGCTGAGTTTTTCCAAATTTGCGCTATATTCTAAGACCAATACCTTTGGGTTGAATCTCACTGGTAACGTTCTAAGAATATTCCATATAATAGTCTTCTCATTAACTGGCTCTCCCAATCCTTCCAGAGTATTGGTTATTTCATCAACGTATTGGAAGTATGCAGCAATGTTGCAATCTTCTTTCATTCTGAGTTTCTAAAATTTTTCTCTATAGATTTGAAGATTTGCTTCTTTGACATTTGAGTCACCTGCATATATATTCTCAAGCTTGTCCCATACATTTTTGGCAGTTTTACAACCCAACACCTTATGATAAGTAGATTCAATAAGTCCACTGATAATAATATTCTTTGCTTTTGCATCATTTACCAAATTCTTCTTACCTTGTTCATCCGTAGTTGATGTAAATCCATTTTGAATAGTGTCCCATACTTCATAACCTTGCGCCAAGAGATATACCTCCATTCTTCCTTTCCAGAGTGCATAATTATTTTCATTGAATAGAGGTACACCATTCTTGGTATGCTCCATGACCTCCTTCCAGTTGTTAAAATGCTATTGAAGGAACCAAGCTCTGATACCAATTCTTGGAAATACTGAGAGGGGGGGGGGGGGGGTGAATCAGTATTCCTTTCAATTAGAGCATTAGTTAATCTTCAATTATTATCGGTGTTTGTACAATGATAGCAGCAAACAAGAGGAACACAAATGCACGTAGTTTTTAAGGTGGAAACCCACTCCGGGACAAAAACCACCTAATGCTTTTCTAATAATTCTTTAATATTCAACTCCAATTGAAAATAAAGCTCCAACTTCCTAGAATCTAGAAAAGCATTCTTCTCCAGCTCCCACTGGATGGACGCTCCAATGCCCAAAATTCTTTAGTAGTCAACTAAACGGATGCCCCAACACCCAATGAGCTACAACTCACCCTAGCACCACCCTACCACCCTATAGAAGAATAAAAGAAGAATGGACTCTCGTACCAGGGAAAATGGTCCACTTTACAATGATATAGAATGATGTAGAAGAAGAAGATATACTAGACCATAACCCCAACTTTGACACAACGACCTAATGATGATCCTAGACCTCCCAACACTGCCTCTTCAACCCTTGGAAGATAGACACTAGTACAATTTTTACAATAATGTATTTACAATGACTTAGTACAAATATACCTTTACAATGATCGTATGTAGTGCTACCCACTTGAAGACTTCATATGATAAACTTCTTGCTAATATTATGCACCTTGGTTGCTGATCTTATCATGCTACCCTCTGCTGCACGTTGCTTTTCTTTTCTGTCGTAGAAATTCTGGTCCTTTGCAACCCTTGACAACACATGATCTAGCTTTTTCTTGCCTTCTATGAGCTCGATATTGAATCTAGTGTATCTCTGTGATTTCAGATCCTCAATATTTGATTTTATGTATTGTATTAGTCCTCTGAGTTTTCTTTCCAATTCCATAGGTCTGACCCAATTTGTATTCTTCAAGAGAGAGTTATACCCAATCTCTCACAATGCCCTAATTATGGACTGTTTCAGCAAAGCGCACTTGTATGGCGTACCATGTGTCACAGTTTCTTCATTTGGCTCTGAAATTGATAGAGCACAAACCACAAACTGTGCACTATCTACCAAATTGTATGTAATTCTAATCTGATACTCAGAGAGAGAGAGAGAGAGTTATGACAATTTTACCAAGGTCACTTCTTTGAGATGAATTTCAGGAGCCTGCAAAAAATCCAACTTCCATAGATCATATCTCCAAAAATATTGCGCACCTTGATCTGAAATTTTTACACCAACGTCCTCAAGATTTTGGCTTCTCCTCAATAAAATTTCAGCTTCTGAACCTTCGTATAAAAAAAATTAGAGCACAAATTCCACGATGAATTGTTTCATATAGAGAAATCCCTTGCCTAAGGATGAAATGAAGATCACAATTTATATAAATGCTTAAGTTGAGAGGGGCTTCAACGAGTGAATATGGGAGGGATTTTAGGACCTTAAAAAATATTAATTATGACTTTTCAATGACCCATGACCTAACCCCATGGGGTTTTAGCCCACTAACTAGGGTTACAAACTTCAAACATGAATATCTCTCAAACCGTGAAGAATTACATGGTGTGCCATATATCAATGGAAACATATCGACAAGTAGAAACCATCAAACACATTATTGAACCGGAATATATTAATTTGGTAGGTCAAAATTCCCATGCAATATTGGGTTAGCCCCTAGTGTTGCTTGGGTTTACATCAATGACAACCATTGATCAACAAACGTCTATCTAATGTGTTTTTCTCTCATTGTTTTATTCTTGTGATTTATGAGTTGCAATAGCTAGTAAAGTGTGAGTAAGAGAAATTTTAGAGGATCTAATAGTTAATTATCAGTTGTTTAGTGTTTGTAATGTTCCAAATTTTATGGAACAATAAATTTTGTTAAGGAGATGAATAAAATGGGTAGGGGACCCATTATTTGCATGATTAGAAAATAAAAATCCTCTAAGTATGAAAGAGGATCATGTTGGCACTGGATTTCACACCTCCATGTGTGAAAGGAGGTTTTTGCATAAAGGTTTGGCCAAAGTTGACCAAGTCAAACTGCGCTGGCATGGGTTGGAAAGCACTATGTGGGACAACGTAGGAGGGAAGATTCTAGAGAGAGGAAACCCTAATTCGAAGTAGGGCCCATGGAGGGAAGGCTCATTGTTTAAAATAGGAGGAAGGCAACCATTTAGATTATCTTTGATCATTTTTACATCCAAGTCTTGGAGACTTGTTGTTGCCTCATGTTGTTCAGTAGAGCTGCAGTGCCTTTGGGCACAAGGGAGTCCTGTTTAGGAATTCCTCTCCTTCTTGAGGGGCTCTTGAAAGATTGCATTCCATTCCCCATATTTATGCATTCAGGCCATAGCTTCAGTCATCTACATCAGCGCAGTTTCTGTAGCAGACATTGTGCAGTGTTGTTGGGTGTTGCTAGGAAGGTTTCCACACACCATCTGGAGCTAGTTTTCCAGTGGAGGGAGGTTCCATCCCTGGGAGATCAGAAAAGGTGGTTATTGAGCATATCCCACCATATTTTGCATCAGGCCAACCACATTCGATCATTTGTAGCGTAGTCCCTTCAGTAGACAGTGTTATTCAGAGAGAGGATTTTCTGTGAGGGATTGACAGTCACTTGGAGGGGAAGTCTTGGGTGAAAGGATCAGCCTTTCACTTCAGATTTTCATTGGAGAAGGGATCTTCATCTACAACATATATTTTAGCCTTCTCCATCCATTTCCAGCTCTTGAGTTGCAGTAGCTACTGCAACTCCAACATTTTTGTATTATAGTGTTTCTGCATATATTTCAGCCAATCCTCTTAAAGGATTGTTGTTATGTATTTTCAGGGGTTGAGATCTTGCTCCCCCTTCTTTATTTGAGCCCACATTGCTATATATTTGTATTTTCATCATTTATGCAACATTTCCTCTCTAAACTACGTAGTCATGGCCTAGGGCTTTCTTTATGTAGCAATATTTCTCATGTTTTCTTGTACAACTTTCTTGAGGCTTGTTGTGCCTTTCTTGAGTGATCATTTCCTCAAGATGATGTATATCTTATGCTGCTATGTCTTAATATGATGGCCATTATATTCTCAAAAATTTCATGTGTATATGATTCACTGTTATTTTCCATTTGATATATTTGTTATTACTGTAGCTGCAATGTTGGGGTTGTCTTAAGAGATTCCCAATTTTGTTGTATTTCCCTATTGGGGATATTGTCCTTTGACAATAACTCTATAGACAGAGTCTGCTAGTGGGCCAGGTATCCTCTAGAGCTCATCCTTTGTTCAAAGGTGACAAATCCAATAAATGCCCCTGCAGTCTATCTCTGGAATATATTTGCCTTGTCATTTGACAATGTTTCTAAAAAGGGAATATTACAGTGGTATCAGAGCATCGAACTGGCAGAGCCTGTGAGTTCAATTTCAAAGGAGAATGATGAAGAAGATGAGCTTGAGATCATATATTTTTTTGGAATAAAGAAGAGCCTCCTTGAGGAGGAGGAGAAGAAAAGGGGAGAAGAGGAAGGTCCATGCACTTCCTATTCTCTTGAAGACCAACATGGGAGATGCTTGGATTTCCAGATCTTAAGCAAGTACCTGGGTGACTATAAACACCATTCTGTAACATTCAAGAGAGCTAAAACATTCTCACAGTCCATTCAGCAGATGGCGGAGAGAAGTCCCTATGGAAAAGGAGAAATCAAAGGCAATAGGCTTCCATTGTCTACATTTGATGGGGTTACTTCAGCTAGAGCTTGGGAGAAGAAGCTGTAGGCATTTTTATTGTTACATCCAGTGGCAGAGAAAGAAGCAATGGAGATGGAAGCCATGCACATGGAGGATAAACCCTTTGTTTGGTGGTTCAAACCCTTGGTCCATTCAAGGGTTAGTTCTTTTGGAGACTTTGCTCAAGGGTTGATCCAAACCTTTGATGGAGGGAGGAAAAAGGAAGAGAAAACCATTCCACCATGGGAGGAGAATTGCACCAACGCTGCTACAGCTTTGGAGGATCATCCTTCTACATCTATGGATGAGGAAGCAATTGGAGGGAAATCCATTTCAGCCACACAAGAAGGTCCCAAGATCCACCAAGGTATGAGTAAATTTCCACTTTCTATTTCAGTAAATAATCTTAAGGATGGTGGAATTTTATATGAGGAGGTCCCAGGATCAAATCACATGGCCACTTTAGGGCCTCATGTTTGCATTGTGCTGTGCAAAGGGTTCAAGGAGGAGAAGAACCCCCATCCTCATACATCTTTGATGATTTTTATTCAGCCTTAAAGATGGGAATGTAAACTTTTGGAGGATGAAGTAAACCATGACACCTCCATGGAGAATCATGAAACAATTTGTGAACCGAAGGAGGAGACAGTTGCTACATCATTGGAGGAACTAGCAGCACTGTTGAACATGGGTGGAGAGGAGACATCACCTCCATCACATTTGGATCTTCATAGGTCCAACATATTCATGGGAGAGAGGCCTTTACTAAGAGGTCTCCAAGGAGCTACATTTCAAACTCTCATGAAATGCAAGGAGCAAAAATTGGTTTGGGAGGATGGTAGCCCTCATGGGAGGAGTACCAAAAGAATGGAGAAGAGATGGCAGGATGTTTACATCATTGGGAATCAAGGAGAAGGGATACATATTGCTGATATGACATATATATTAGTCATGATACCTTCATCACATGAGTCATATTATGTGAGCATAATGGGGCAGCAAGCACTTGAGTTGCTTGGCATTGATGGGAGAGAGCACAAGCAAATTTTCTCTCACATGATTGATGGTGTTTTAGGAGTATAGGAGGGCACTCTCATAGTGCAAGGGGATCACTCCTTAGCTAGGATTTATTGGGAGGCATTTCCACTCTTGGGAGAAGATTCATAGTTGCAGTAGCATCACCAGAGTTGTTCTTGACAAGGAGCATGTCAAGGAACAAAGATTGGCATAGGCAGGAGCCTTTTTGCATGAGCTCACAGCGTTGTATTTTGGGAGGAGGAACACATGCATAGATCCATATATCATCTCAATTACAACCTATGTTAATATTCTTGTGTGTACCTTTGCTGATTTACATACTCTTATCATTATGATGCAGTGCAGAGTTTTTCAAAGGGGCAGATTTTTCATGTTGCTCCATGAGAAAAATTGGGCCAAACTATGTGTTCGAGATAGCCATATTTTATATGGTCTTGGGAAAGTGTTACCCTCCATGTATGTTTAACATTCATATTCAGCCACTCACCATGCATTATCAGATGTAAAAACATACATTGTTATTCATGAGCTGAAAACAACTTGCTGTATCATTTCTCAAAGCAACAGTTTGGGAAACTACGCTATGACTACTTGGGAGACTACTGGTACAACTTTGCATAACATGAAACCTTCAATAATTGCCTCATTTTATTGATGATTATGTTCCTTTTGGCTGATATTTCTGTTATCTCAGTGAAGGACATGATTAGAGGAGAGACACATGGGATGAATGTGTCCTTAATGAGGGAAGACTCCCATATTTCCTGCAGTACATGCTCTAAGGGGAACATGAGAGGAGGCGTGGCTACAGCCACATATTTGCTCATTTGTCGGGAGAGACATGGGTTTGGTAATGTTATCCATCCATTGTATGTATATGGGCAGGTGTTTGACCTTATGTTGCTCATTCACTCATCTATTTACCATTTAGTAGTAGATGTGATATTTGTTGTGAATACTTGCCATGTTATTTTCTGCAGCTGTAGTGGATGAGGTTGCATTATAACCCTATGAGGCATTGTTTGCACTTTCTGCACATGGTATAACCTACAGAAAACATGTCATGGGGGAATTCTATGGTGATCTTGTCCTATTCATCATAGATGACATGTCTTGGGCCAGCTGATTTTTCGTTGATGGAGGGGAGATTCTTGGGGAATTATTCTTCATTTTTCCATTTGAGGGCAATACATTTGCAGCCAAGGATCAACATACACTCCACACTTGTCATAAGTGGGGGAGACGACAGCATGGGGCAAGTTATAGTGCTTTCCATGATCAGACTTTCAGCCCACCTTCATTCTGGGAGCTCAAGTTGGAGGGATATTTTCCATGAGTTGCCTTATTGGGAGGCAACTTATTTTTCATGATTGGTGGATTAAGGATGGGAGATTCATATGGGGGTTATAAATCCCATTATATATCAGACCTCATGCCTCAAGGAGGCCCTTGGACATCTCTTAGTTCCTTCATGGATATTTGTTTCTACATGATAGCTGTTTGGGAATGTTCACCTTAAGGCTAGATTGCATTTGTTGGAGGGACAATTGGGAGACTTGATTGCTGATATCACATCCTTTTCCTTGAGGAGATCATCACATAAGGATGATACAAGAGGAAGGGAAGAAATAAACTCAGTTCATCCTTGCAATTGCTTGAGGGCAAGCAATATTTTGAGAGGGGAGGACTATAATGTTCCAAATTTTATCGAACATTAAATTTTGTTAAGGAGATGAATAAAATGGGTAGGGGAGCCATTATTTGCATGATTAGAGAATAAAAATCCTTTAAGTATGAAAGAGGATCATGTTGGAGCTGGATTTCACACCTCCATGTGTGAAAGGAGGTTTTTCATAAAGGTTTGGCCAAAGTTGACCAAGTCAAACTGCGTTGGCATGAGTTGGAAAGAACTGTGTGGGACAACGTAGGAGGGAAGATTCTAGAGGGAGGAAACCCTGATTTGAAGTAGGTCCCATGTAGGGAAGGCCAATTTTTTAAAAGAGGAGCAAGGAAGCCATTGATATTATCTTTGATCATTTTTACATCCAAGTCTTGGAGACTTGTTGTTGCCTCTTGTTGTTCAACAGAGTTGCAGTGCCTTCGGGCACGAGGGAGTCCTGTTTAGGAATTCCTCTCCTTCTTTATGAGCTCTTGAAGGATTTCACTCCATTACCCATATTTAGGCATTCAGGCCATAGCTTCATTCATCTACATCAGCGCAGTTTCTGTAGCAAACATTGTGTAGTGTTACTGGGTGTTGCTCGGGAGGTTTCCACACACCTTCCAGAGCTAGTTCTCCAGTGGAGGGAGGTTCCATCCCTTGGGAGATCAAAAATGTGGTTCTTGAGCATATCCCACCATATTTGGCATCGGGCCAACCAAATTCCATCATTTTCAGTGCAGTCCCTTCAGTATACAGTGTTATTTAGAGAGAGGATTTGCTATGAGGGATTGATAGTCACTTGGAGGGGAAGTCTTGGGTGAAAGGATCAACCTTTCACTTCATATTTTAATTGGAGAAGGGATATTCATATACATCAGCTATTTCAGCCTTCTCCATTCATTTCCAGCTCTTGAGTTGCAGCAGCTACTACAACTCTGACATTTTTGTATTATAGTGTTTCTGCATAGATTTCAGTCAATCCTCTTAAAGGATTGATGTTATGTATTTTCAGGGGTTGAGATCTTGCTCCCCCTTATTTATTTAAGCCCACATTGTTATATATTTGTATTTTCATCATTTATGCAGGAGTTCCTCTCTAAACTACATAGTCATGGCCTAGGGATTTCTTTATGCACCAGTATTTCTCATGTTTCCTTGTACAACTTTCTTGAGACTTGTTGTGCCTTTCTTGAGTGATCATTTCCTCAAGATGATGTATATTTTATGCTTCTATGTCTTAATATGATGGCCATTGTATTATCCATCATTTCATGTGTATATGATTCACTGCTATTTTCCATTTGATGTATTTTTTATTACTGTAGCTACAATGTTGGGGTTATCTTAAGAGATTCCCAATCTTGTTGTATTTCCCTATTGGGGATATTGTCCTTTGGAAACCACTCTATAGACAGAGTCTGCTAGTGGGCCAGGTAGCCTTTGGAGCTCATCCTTTGTTCAAAGGTGACAATTCCAGTAAATGCCCCTGTAGTCTATCTGTGGAATAGATTTGCCTTGTCATTTGACAATGTTTCTGAAAAAGGAATATTACAGTGTTCTACAAATAATATATATGTTATGATGAGCATGTTAGTGAGGGTTTCATGAAATATTTATGAAATTATTTATGCACGTACTCTTCTTTCTGAATGGTGTTTCCTTTACATAAAACAAAGTTTATGTAAAAGGCCACTCATGTTGCTGTGAAAATTACTTACGTATGCATATTTCTTAGATTGAGTACTGGCTGTATGTCACCTTTCATTTGCTACAATCTACTCCCCTATACTATCAATTTTTCCATACAATTTATACTTGCCACAAATTTTCAAATGCATGAAATTATAAAACAATAAAAATCATTTCAAACTATTTGAGAAGCGATCCCACCACTCAAAACCTTTTACTTTGAAATGAACTATGATATGTAAGGCTTACTCCTTTATAGTCAAGGAGTGACTACTTGTGCTGACATCTTTGGAATCATTGTTGGGGAGGTGAATTGAAGTTTATCCCTGGGTGAATGACAAATTTATGAGTTTGGTTCTGAGGTGTATAGTTCCAACTGTCTTTTTAGACTGCTTTATACCTGGTGACTCCATTGTTAAATTTTTGTCTCCTAGAAGCAGTAGAACAAGGGCTAACCCACATTCCACTTTGATAATACCAGTCCTTTATCCTGATAATCTAAACAAGAAAAGGAGAAAACTAAATTTTTCTGTGTTTTCTAATGTTTTCTCAAAGGTTTTCCCTAAAGAAGTCCTGCAAACTCTGTCCAATGATTTTGTAGAAAATTTGGTACATCCCTCATTTTCCAACCAACAAACAATCTCTAGATAAAATGTTGGTGCTTCATCATCTTATGTTCACAATCCACCAATTGTTGTTCTACAAATCCCAACAACTCATACCATGGTAGGAAAAAACCCACCCTCTAACCGAATGGATGAAATTACTACTACCAGGTATGCCCCTTTAGTTTTACCTCAACCTATGAATGCATTACATGCAGGAGATTATATCAAATATATGCCTAAATTTAGTGGCGAGGTAAAGGTAACTGCTGAAGAAAACTTACTTATTTCTATTCCTATGCTGACAATTTGAATATTGAGCATGAACATATTTGTATGAGAGTTTTTTCAGAGCCTTTAGGGTGATGTTAGGAAACGGTTTAGATATTTGATAACTGGTAGCATCACTGTAATTGAAACCCTAGATGATACATTTTAAGGAATTAGGGTGATAAAAAAGATTTTATGTATTATATCACTAAATTTGGTGTAATAAAAATAAAAGAAGGAGAACCAGTTTATGATTTTTCTAAGAGATTTAGTAAGATGTATAGCAAAATACCTACTGAAATCAAGCCAATTGAAGCTTCAACCAAAATCACTTATGTTGGTCCCTTTGATCTTGATTTTTGTTTATTATTGAGAGAAATAAGATCTACAACACTAACACAAATGTGGGACAATGCGCTGGAGGTAGAATATAATGTATTAGCAGCTGATAGGCTCAGAGGGGAGATTGACCAAGAAAAAAGGAAGCAAAAAGGTGAGGTTTCATCTTTAGGAACTTGACATAGATCATAATATAGATGAGCTGCCCAATATGGTCAGTGATTTACCACTGAGATGTCCAAGCTCAAGATGGAAGCAAGACCATCTACTACTAGAAATGTTTCATTTGATCAACCTAATAGGTATCAGTTTAGAAGACCTAATTCTCCTCAAATTTTGCAGCGAGAAATAAGAGATGTTGATGATCAAAAAGTGCATCCCCCTTTCCAGAATGCTATATTTCAAGATGAAGAGGAAGCTGAAGGGTTGGAGAAAGGTGCTAATATCAATTTTCTAAGAGATAAAGAAAGGATGATTCATCTTACACAAGCAAAGTATGAAGATTTCATGTTATATACTCAAAATAATGAAGTGAGTTCTGATCATTCCATGATTGTAGTTTATGATCAAAATAGATACAATGTCAGATCAAAGAATATTGATGATAACTCCAAGCCAGTTGCACAGCCAAAGAAGAATAGGGATTTAGTTAAAATTCTAGTAGTAAAACAAGTGGTTGAACCAAGCATGAAAGAAGTTTCGGTAGCAGCTAACCCTACTACACTTGAGGTAAAAATTGCTCACAAGTTTCCCCCTATTTTCAATTTTGAGAATGAGGTACAAAAGATTAAGATTCTTGCTCATATTATAGAACCCGTGAATAATTATGATTTAAAAAATACTTTTGTGAAAGCTCTTCAAACTCCTCCTATCGAAGTAGCCTATGATTTTGTTAACCTTCAGTATGACAAGCCGACTGTTATTTTAGGTCCATTTGTAGAAGAAAGAGATGAATCTACCCCTCCTTTCTATATATATCTGAATATTCATGATAAAATCATGCATAACATCCTAATGGACTTTGGAGCCTCACATAATTTAATGCCCAAGGTAGTCATGGATGAACTGGACCTTGAAGTAAGTAGAGAATACCAAGATCTCTACTCTTTTGATTCCCGAAAATTCCAATACCTTGGTGTCATCAAAGGCCTTGTAGTAAGCCTCTTTGAGTTACCCATGAGAGGGATGGTGATGGATATTGTTGTAGATGATATTCCCCTTAGATTTAGCATGTTACTTTCTAGGTCATGGATCAGAAGGTTGGGAGAAAATTTGCAAATGGATTTCATTTACACTATTGTCCATGTTTTTGGAGGAGAACAAAGAAGAATTTACATAGAATCTCAGTTGGAATATATAATTAGTGACAACAAAAACCCCACTAATAATTTGATTTATGATATAACAATTGATGTGGGTTCAATCACTTTAAAAATGGATAATTTTTCCCTACCTACAGAAAGCTTTCATATTTTGAAGCATGCTGGAAATCAATTTAGTCATGAGGGTTCTCAAGTGTGGAAAATGTATTTTGATGGCCCATGTTCTAGAGAAGGAGTTGGTGCAGGAATAGGTCTCATTTCCCCATTGAAAGAGAGGTCCATTTCTTCTTTCAAACTTGAATTTGAAGAAACTAACAATGTAGCTAAATGTGAAACTCTTTTAATTGGTTTAAAAACAACAAAGCACATGAATATTTCAGAAATTTGTATTTTTGGAGATGCTGAAATTATTATTCAGTAAATCAGAAATGTTTATCAAACTAAGCATCCTAGACTCAGGTATTACTAGAATGTGGTATGGAGCATTATAGAAGACTCATTCTTGGGTTTTAACATTTCTTTTGTTCCAAGAGAACTTAATATTTTGGCTGATTCACTTTCTGTTTCAGCAAGCGCATTCAAGATTCCAATACCTATAAAGCTCAAATATGAAGTGGAAGTTAGGTTTAGACCTAGAATTCTTGATAATGTCAAACATTAGAAATTTTTTGAGAATTATTGATCCAAATTTATAGAAGAACGCAACAGAATACACATATAACCATAAACACAGAGATGCAAAGGAAATAATTCTTCATTTCATTAAAATTAAATGACTGAAATATGCTTACAGACATTATGGAAATAAAATATCTAGGGCTTTGGTAGCTTATCTCTGAGAAGAGATGTGGAGGCTACATGCCTCTAAACTGTGTTACATTGAGACATAATGGAAATGAACGAGCGAGGGCACTGGTAGCGTATCTCTAAGAAGACATGTGACGGCTACAAGCCCCTCCACTGTGTTACAATGAGGCTCGAAGGCTTATTTATTGTTGAGAAACAATGGAAAACCATAAACATCCAAGAACCTAACCCTAGGAGATGAAGCGCCGAAACTGTGGGTCCCGTTTGGGTAAATTGGTGTTTCAACTTCCCGGGGACGTAAATTTAACATACGATCTCCGTTTGACATGCTCAATACATCATTAAAAATATATATCTGAGGAATAAAAATTTCGAGTGAGAAACATATGTCTATAAACCCATGTTTCTCCCAATTTCCCAAAAAAATGTCGTTTAGGGCCTCAAAACAACTCCAAAATTTCAAGACCCGAAAAACTGCTAAAAATAGTAAGTTGTGATGAAAATGAACAATTGAAAGAATTGATTGTGGGGCTTAAAATGTAATAGGTGGGTGGCCACCAATATCGACCTGGATCGTTAGGGCCCCAAAATGACTCTGGGAGTGCAAGACCCAAAAACCTGCTAAAAACAGTAAGTTGTGATGAAAGTGAAAAACTGCAACAATTGATGGTGCAGGTCCAAATGGAATAGGTGGGTGGCCACCGATATCCACGTGGATCAATGACCAAGAGATTATAAGATTCATTGAAGCTGCTGAAGATTTTTTTGTCCTAAACATTGATCAGGATGATCTCATGAAAGATAATGTTGATTATCAAGATACCATAAATCTGAAAAAAAAAACAAATTGTTGATCATCCTGTCATATAACTACCTACCAATCATATTCCCAAGGCATTAATCCCACTTGAGAAGATTTTTATCACATCGATGCTTCAGTTAAACCAGATTTAACTAAAACTGATGCAGAATTGTAAGATTTAAATTTGGGTAGAAAACTAAAGCCAAGGTATGTTAACTTGTCAAAAGCTTTATCAGAAGAAAAAAAGATTAAATACAACAAGTTGTTTTGTGAATTTTTTTATTTTTTTTCTTCGAAATATGAGAATCTTAAGACATATTACACAAATATCATTGTGTAATATCCCAAAATGGAAGAAACAAGAATATATAACATATGCACAATTCCAACTACAGTAAAATCAGAATAAAACATGTAGAACTGGAAAAATGTTGAAATACATCAAAACATCATACATATGAGTAGAAACCATTGAGCCATATCATTATGTATCAACGGAAAATGAATATACACAATGCTCCAAAAAGGGATGCAGTCAAGCCATCCAAAGATAGTTGAAACAACTCTACTGAAAACTAGAACTAGAAAGTAAAAATTGTTGCTGCTACTGGGAAGAATGTCTATGTGGGAGAGGGTTCTGGAGTGTTTAGAAATATTTTGGATTTTAACCTCTAATTCTACTCAAAAAACCCATTAAAAGGCTGAAATAGTCTGGCCATATTTTGAGTTTGGAATTTTGGCCCTTCTTGGGTTGCACACTGCACCCCTGCTGGCTGCGTGACACACTCACTGGAGAAAAATACTAATCTAGGGCTGAAATAATGATCTATCTACTGTAATATCACCCACTCAGCTCACTAACTAAATTTTTGGTCCCTTCTCCCGATTCCCAAACTCAAAACTTGAGATCTATCTCCTCCACTGAATATGCAGTTGTTGCATGCACAACTGCTAGGAAATATTGTGTTGTCTAGGAGGTCGGATGATGTAGCCAGCTGATAGATAATATAAATATGATATTAGGCTGTTGAATTGATCCCCATAGCAAAGTATTAAACCATCATGGGATTCCAAGTTGATTTTCTTGGAACTTCCTCTTCTCCTCAAACCCTCACTGTAGAATTACACAATTCCTGCAAGAAATGTTGCTGCATAGGAGAATATATGGATGGCCTGATGCCGAATATGACAATGAAAACACCAGAATACTGCAGTGGATCCACAGTGTGAAGGGTTGATCCCTCCTTAGGTTTCTCAGCTAAAGTACCGAGAATGACCTTCCAAATCTCAAACCGAAGTTCAAGAATGCGTAATTAATGTAGCTTGAAGTGAAAATGAGAGTGGCTGAAACTGGCGTTCATTGTTGGATGATGACCGTTGCCCAAGAAAACATTCCTAGAGTAGGCACTCAAAGTCCCCTGTGGGTAAGGGTGGGATTCCTGCTCAGGAGAACTTGGTGCTAAACAACACAATAAAGTTAGATAAACAGCTGAAGCATGCAAAGAAATGTCTTACGACACTCAAAAATAAAAATCCAGACTCCCCTCCTTTACTTCCCTCATCTTCCTTTTATGGTTGTAAACCTTCCCTAGCCTTGGCCCACCTCATAATTGCACTACAAATGTGGCCACTAGCCTCCATAAAGACTCTGTTTTCATCCATGATCTTCATCACAGCTACAATTACTCTCCACTTCCTCCATCACGTGTGCATTTAATGCACCACTTCCTCCATCATCTCTACAATTGCTTCTCCAATATCTCCATCATCTAGCATTTATTCCTCCACTATCTCCATCATGTTCCTCATTAATACTTTATGACCTCCACTCTTTCTTCACTATTATGTTTCTCCACTACTCCATAATGCTACTCCACTATTCAATTAACCCACATTAACACTATAAAAGTGGATTTTATTCATCTACTGGGTTTATGGGTTCCTCCACCCTTTTATTTACTTAACTAAATAAGAAAATTAAGAACTCTAATATTCCAATTAGCTGATAGAAAATTTGGAATATTACACATTAAGCATAGAATACCATTGAAAGATGGTACAAATCCATTTCGGCAGAAATTAAGACAAATCAATCCATTATTGTTACCAGTTATGGAGATGGAAGTGAAGAAACTTTTGGATGCTCAAATCATCATTCAATTAAGATACTCAGATTGGGTTTCTAATATATTTCTAGTAAGAAAGAAGAGTGGTGAAGTCATATTATGTTTATATTTCAAGAATCTTAACAAATGCTTGAAGAAAGATAATTATCCATTGCCAAAGATGGAGCATATTCTTCCAAAGGTAATTGGGTCAGATGGAATTTCCATGTTAGATGGGTTCTCTGAGCACAACCAACTATCTGTTTGGATGGAAGATCGATATAAGACAACATTCACTACTCCCTGGGAAATATTCATGTATGAAAATATTCCATTGGGGCTTATGAATTCCAAAGCTACTTTCCAACATGCTATGGAATTTGCATTCATTGGAGAAAAAGACAAATTATTGGTCATCTATTTGGATGATATTACTTTTTTTCAGCTTTAGATCAAGAGCACCTTCAACACTTGAGACAAATATATGTTAAACGCAGAAAACATGGTATATCATTGAATCCAAATAAGTCTCATTTTTTTCTTAAATAAGGTAAGATGTTTGGTCACATAATTTCTAAAGATGGAGTAAAAATTGATCACAAAAGAGTGATTGCAATTTAGTCCTTAACACTTCCAAGATCCAAGAAAGAGATTCAATATTTCCTTGGTAGATCAAATTTTTAAGAAGATTTATTCCCAATTTTTCTGAAGTGGTGAACCATATTACTTGCATGTTAAATGGGGGAAAATAATTAGAGTGTACATTTGAAGCCAAAAATTCATTTAAGCTGATAGAAAAAGCTATCAATTAAGCACCTGAGTTGGTAATCCCTGAATACTCAAAGCCTTTCTTGATCTTCTCATTTTCCTCTCAAGATACTATTATTGTTGTTTTAATACAAAAATACGCAGAGAATAAGGAAGCTCCCAAAGAATTTTTTAGCAGAGCTCCTATAGATGCACAATTGAAGTATGAAATGTTGGAAAAGCACTCTTATGCATTAGTTAAAACTTTGAAGGATTTTAGAGTTTATATTCTACATGCTCAAATTATTGCCTATGTACCTTCATCTGTTGTTCAAGAAATATTATTTTAGCCTGATATTGATGGAAAAAGAATTAATTGGGTGACTAAAGTTATTGAAATTTATTTAAAGATAAAGCCTACCAAACTAATCAAAGGTCAAGGATTATCCAAACTACTAGATAAAGAAAATTGTAAAGTTTTGGGCTTGAATTTCATGGATGACAATCTAGAAGGGAAATTTTCAGAACTTATTGACAGCATGGTAGTGGATGTAATGCTTTCTGAGTGCAATTGGTATATCGATATCATTTATTTTCAACAACATTTTAAACCTCCTTGAAATTTTGATAAAATCAGAGTAAGATATTTGAAGCTGAGAAATGTTAAATTTTGCATCAAGGACAACTATTTATATTGGAAATATCCTACAAAATTTTTCTTGAGGTGCATTGACCCAGAGCAGTCTAAGAGGGTTATGTTTTATATGCATAGTAGTGTGTGTGTAGGTCATCATTATTGGAGAACTACTGCATACAAAGTACTAAGAGTTGGCTATTTTTTTCCTAGTTTATTTTTTGATGTATGTGCTAAGGTGAGAGCATGTGAAAAATGTTAGAAGTTCACTTGTAAAAAACATTTGAAATCTTTTCCTCTCAAGCCCATAGTTGTTTCTGTGCCTTTCCAACAATGGGGATTGGATTTCATTGGGGAAATCCATCCACCTTCAAGTGGAAAACATCATTGTATTCTTGTTGCAACTGATTACTTCACCAAATGGATTGAAGTAATACCTGCTAGGAATTCTACTCATAAATTCATCATTAAATTTTTGGAGGGAAACATAATCAGATTTTGATGTCCATCAAGGCTAGTTGTAGATAATGTAGCTACTTTTAATGGTACAACATTAGTAAATTTCTGTGAAGATTATGGTATTCAACTTACTCACCCTACAACTTACTATCCACAAGGGAATGGTTTAGTTGAATCATCTAAAAATTTTGGTAAGAATCATCACCAAGCTATTGGAGCAATACAAGAAAGCTTGGGATTCTAAACTGAAATTTTATTTATGGGTTGACAGGGTGACAATAAAAAATTCTATTAATATATCACTTTTCCAAATGTTTTATGGAACCGAGACTATTTTTATAGTCCAAGTAGCCATTCCTGTAGCTAAATTTTTGCAACATCATGAATTTGAACCCAATGATATGAATAGAAGAATTTATCAGATCATAGAAGAGTAGTAAAAGTGAGAACAACAATATGATTTGGTAAGAAAATATCAGCAAGTTGTAAATAAATTTTTTGATAAAGGGACTAAAAAAGAAGATTTTTAGATTAGACATGTGGTGTTGAAATGGGATGCAGAGCATCAAGACCCACATAAGCATTCCAAATTTTATGGTTTATGACTTGGTCCTTTTAGAATCTCCAATATTTTGCAGAACAATACTTTTGATTTGAAACATATTTATGGGACATAACTGTTTGGAGACCCATTTAATGGGCACTTCCTCAAGAAATTATTTTACTAAAGATGTTGGTGGCCTAAATTCACTGTAAACACATGTATGTTTCATAATAAGACTCCATAACCCAATGAAATGGCGCTGGAACTGCAAAATATGCTT
The DNA here is from genome assembly GCA_034641835.2 of Pinus albicaulis. Lineage (NCBI taxonomy): Eukaryota > Viridiplantae > Streptophyta > Pinopsida > Pinales > Pinaceae > Pinus > Pinus albicaulis. Next base: position 133,131,838 of record CM076583.1, on the reverse strand, counting down.
AGAGCCTCGCAGGGAGAGCTCTATCCCATGTGGAGCCAATGTTAGCATAGTTCTATGCTAATTCATGAGTGTGTGTTTTTCTTTAATTATTTTTATGATAAAAAATTGTAAATTTCAAAAACTTTTAGAACACTACTGAAATTTCTGGTAGCGTCTGTTTTAGCCATGTAAGAAATTCGTTTTAATTTTGTCTTTTGTCTATTTTTCCTTTACCCTATGCTACCGGAAATTTCGGCAACCTCCCATGTTTTTTTAAATAATAATAATAAAACGTGGGTTCACTTTTGTATTAACCACATGTTCCTTATATTAACCAAGGTTTAAATTTTTTTTTCATGAATTATGTCATGTGATAGGAATGGTTTACATTCAGTGATGTTGATTTGAGTTGTGGTTATACGTGGAAGGAGCAAGGTGTCAATCCATAGTTGTAAAAGTCAATCTTGGTTTGTCATGTCTGTCAGCTAAGTAATTATATCCACATGTCTAGGTACGTATTAAGTGTCGAAGGTAGATTGTGGATCTGTAATTTAATGTGATGACCATTTGGTTTGATCACGCATGAACTCTGTCGGAATTTTAGGCCTGTCATAAGGATATGATGGAGGTGACCGCCATCGCCAGCTCCGTTTAGCTCCATCCACATGTAGCATATATCTAAAGCACAACAACCAACTGAAGTTAATCATGACTACCACAAGGTGTGTTGTACAATACAAGATATTTATTGTTATAAAAAATCTCATGCATGGAAAGGTGAACCAACATATTTTTTTAAATCACCAAAAGAAAGGGAAAACCATTAGTTTTCGAGTTTAGTTGTTGGTGAATGAGAAGCTCCAGTGAGAATCTTGAGGAAGGAGAACCAGATTTCAGGAAGTTTACATTCAAGATACAACAACACATATTCGTGAGCTCCCATAATATTGACACCTATGAGATTATAGCATAGGTATTTCTTTATTACTGAATAATATCAATAAAGGAGGAAAACTAAAACACATTGAACCCCAAGGAGTTGATCTTGTTGATGCTAATCCGAATGTTAGGAGGTTCTTTGTTCAGGTAGGGTGGTATCCATTTTTTTCAATACTGGGAAGCTCTCATCTAGAAGAAGCTAAGGAATTTTCCCTCTCTTTTGATGGGAAAGAAGAAAATATCTATGGCATCATATTGCAGGTATCATCAGAGTCTATTGTTGAAGATTTCCACATTCCACAGGAAGGAGAAAAATGTTTCAAAGGCCAAGTCATCAGTAGAGAAGACCTCAACTATTTCATCAAAGATGAAAACAAAGACCCTAACTGGGCTAAGGGGATTCCTAGCAGTTATCTCAAGAGTGGATGGGCTGAAACTATTAAGCTCATCAAGATTTACGTTACCTGTGAGAGGAGGTGTACTGTTGTTTTTTTTTATCACATGAGGTTTTTGTTTCACATTGCAAGTATGAAGACCCTCAACCTACCATTCTTTCTACTGAAGAGCTTGACTAAGATTATAGGTAGGATAGAAACCCATGCAACTGCATCAAAGTATAGCTTTATATATCAAGCTCTTATAAAGGTTTTGGTTATTGAAGAACTTGGGAAAAGAAATTAGTAATGGGAAAACGTACTATTTTACAGGGTAGGCCAACCTACACCTACATAATATATTCCTGTTCAGATATATCCAGCTTCACAGAAACATCGTCAACCTGCCAAGCAGAAAGGAAAAATTCAAAAGCCAACTACTTTATCAGTTGGTAAGAGGACTAAAAGAAAAGCTAAGAAGGAGAACATCTACAAAAATGCTAAAGGTAGAAAGGAAAATTCTCCCTCAACCAAAGTTGAAAAAAATTTGGATAAAGGAGAATGCTCATAAACTAGCAAGCCCAAATCAATGAATATTGTACCTCCTATTTCTCCTTTTCCCAAGGTTTATAGCAGAGCACGTGTAATATTCCCAAATGGGGAAGCAACAATATATGAAAATAAAACTGAAAATAGTAGTGTAAATCAACTTATTAGCATTGGAGACCAATATGGAGACATAACATCATGTATTAAATCAACAAATCCATACAAAATAGTGAGGCATGAATCATAAATAATGAGGAAACAAGCCTCCCATAAGCAATCACTCCTGAATATGAACTGCTGCTACAATACAAAATGTCGGAAGACTACTAAAACACAGTTATAAATACACTTCTATAGCAAAGGAATGTAAAAAATATGTAGGGTTGTTATATTCCTCAAAGGATATGAAAATTACAGATCTAGGATTTACACAAACTCCTACAAAAAACCCAGAAAGGGTTTTCAGAAATACGCCCTTAATAAGATGGGATCTAAAGCCCTAGGGTTGAAGATTCACTGTAAACTAAAACATATGAGTGTTGAAGGCTGAAATATTGTGGATTTTATGCAGATCCCCTCAAAGGTATCCTCTAATGAAAGGTTGAACCCTTCAATCACAAGAAAGTTCTCCAAAGGAGCCACAAGATCCCTCACTAAAGTTGCCCTCCAAAATAACGCAATTCCCAGCTAGAATAACACTGTAAATGATGGGAAATAGTTGGCCTAGTGCCAAAGATCTAAAATATGTCAAAGATTCCTCCAAATGTTTCTCCCAAGAGAAGGAATCCTCCCTTCAATGACAAACTAGCTCAGAAAGTGGGTTTCTAAACCCACCACTGCAACACCCTGCAACATAGCACAATATCATGCAGAAACTACGTTGATGAAGAAAGTTGTAGCTTGCCCTAAAAACCTAAATGCAGAAATTAAATGCAATTCTCTTCCAAGAGGCCTCTCAAGGAAAGAGGTGGGATCCGCGCTAGGGAACACCCGGTTCTAAACAACACAGTAATCTCAACTGAACAACCGAAGAATGCAAGGAGTCTAGATAGACCACATACAAAATAATAATCCAAAAAAATAGTCCCATATAGATGCCATCCTCTTCCTTAGATTATGAGCTTCATTTCCTTTAGCCCCACTCAATTAGTTAATTTCCTCCATGCAATCCATCTCCCTCCAAAACTGTGTTATTCCTCATTTAATCTCCACTCCTCCATAACAACGCTCTTGACTTGGTCAAAGTTGACTGGTTCAACATGATCCAACCCCTGTTCACACTCAAAGGTGATTTATTTAGCTGCTTCGAAGGCCTCCTTTCACACTTGAAGTGTTTTTATTGTTTGTTAGTATATTTAAGGGCCTCCCTACCCACTTATTCACCTACCTAGTGACAACATAATCTATAATATTCCATTGAGCTAAAAGCTAAATTTTAGGAATATTACAGTCCTCCACTCCAAAATGTTTCTTGTCCTCAAGCAACTGCAGAGGTGGAGAAAAATTCCTCCCCTCCTCTTGTGGCCTCCTCATCAATAGTCCCCACCACTGCTCAAAATAATCTGCAATAAATATGCCCTCTAAAGGTTCCTCCCAAGTATGCAAAACCAAATGGCTCACATCATGAGAAAGTGGAAGGTGTAAGTGGGAACCTTCTTGCTATCTAATGGCCCCCTCAAGGTAGGAGTGATGACAAGCATAAGGGATCTCATTCCCAATGAGAGACTCCCATCTCCATACTATCATCCAAATGAAATGAATTACCTTCCAACATGGTAACTCATAGAAAATTTCCTCCCAATTTTTCATGGGAGGCATATTCCAAGTGCTCCAAACAATCACATGGCCCGCCTCATGAAGAATAAAGTGATATAATATAGTGGCCATATCATCTCCCATGCTCCTCTTGAAGCATGAAGCATAAAAGGTGTGGGAATTTTCATTCCCCATGGACACATCCAACCAATGTGTCTCTCCTCCAAGAATGTTCCCAACAAAGATAATAACAACATCAGCATATGGAATCATAATTAAAATCATGCTAGCTGCCATATGTAATAAGGGAAGGACAATGGTCCCTCAAGTGCAACCAGCATAGTTTAACTCTTAATTGCATTAGAATATGGCATGATGTGTGGCTTCCCAACGACTTGTTTACTACCACAATCTCCTCACAAGTTTGGAGAGGGTGTATCATGTATGGTGCAAATTGAACATACATTGCATAAGATATCATCTCCCCAAGACCTCCTAGGGAGTGGCCATCATTGATCCTGCTTATGGCCTCAAGTAGACTAGGAAGTCTAGAAGGAAGAATGCTCCTTCTTGGAGCAATGTGCATACATATTCATTATATAAATCATTATGCAACCAAACAGTATCCTTACCATATGATTTTCTCATGCAAATGGAGTGGATCATAGATAAATCCCCTTTCATTCTATAAGAGGAAAGAGGTGGTTGTGATAACTTCCCCAAAGAGTTATGTATCTCCTCCATCTCCACATGATCCATGCATCTCCTCAAATTCTGATATATCTCCTCTTCAAAGCCTTCCCAAGTGTATCCCTCCATGATGGTGTGGTATGCTCTCATAGAATAAGTGTGGCTGAAGATAAAATATTCATGAACTACTCGTAGTAAATTCTCCTTAAGCTTGGAAGCTCTAGATAAGAATATTGTTCCATGATAATAGATGACCTCATCTCTGACTGAATATCCCTCCTCATGTAGCTGGTCATAAAATATCATATAAGTAAGAAGATCCTTGGAATATCCACCAACAGTTTGGATTTCCAATATGGATCTGTCCTCCATAGTGATAGCGTTGATGATCTATCACAAAACAAATCTGTCATATGGCTGTCCTCCTCTTTGAAATCTCCCATGCCAAATGTAAAAGTTGGAAGGATGCTATCCTCCCCATGTTGCTCTTGCCACAACGCAAAATCTAAAATGAGAGAGGGTAATGATGATTTTGGGAGAATGCCTCCCCTCTCCTTGAATCTTCCCAAGACTCTCAACGCTCTATCAAGTCCTCCCAAGGTCCTCACCCCTCTGGAATCAGTGAGTGGTGCAACCAAATGTGAAGCATCTCTCATCATCCCCTGATCTAGTGGTCTCCCCGGTGGAATGCCTCCATGCAATGAGAAATCAATATCAAGAGTAGACTATATATATTAATGAAAAAATTTGTCCCTACCCTCACTGCCCAAATTATTTTTCCACTTCTGTGCATCAATCTTCTGAAATAGATAGGGGTGTGTGCTCCTAATTATATGATTCTCACCTTCCTCCCTACCTTCTCCTTAAATCTACAAGGTTTCACAATCTATCAATAGTGGCACATGTTGTTCATGGATTGTGCCTTGATCTCCACATATGAAATCCTTAGGAACTTCTTGCAATGATATAAGAATTCCTCTTTTTGGAGCAAGTGCTCCATCTACCTCTGCATGAGGTGCTATATATGTCTTGGATTTTACAGCGTTGTTGCCTCCAGCCTTCCCTTCCTCTTCAATATGAATGGGAAAATTTTCAGTAAGAGGATCCTCTTTTGAAAAAGGGTTCTCCATGCCCTCTTGTCCAAGAATATGAGACATATATCTTGCCTCTAGAAAATTATTATGCAAGATGTTAGCCTCTTCAACATTTTTCTAAAGTGGAGTTGAGTTTATAGGTCCTTTCAGCCCATGCAAAAGCTTTATTTGTTTTGGATTGTTTAGCTCCATCAAAGGTGTTTTAGAATGTTTCTCATCAAACCTCTCTGCTAGTATCCTAGTGAACTTTGCATAAGTAGATTTATTTGCATTTTTTAAGGAAAAGTACTCAAATATCCACCAAGCATAGGCCTTACCTTCAAAATGCAGCACTGCAACTTTGATGGCTTCATTCTCTTAAACTAGGTGTTGCTGCAAATAGGTGTCTAGCTCCTCCACCCAAGCCCTAGCTAAACATTTAGGTGAACCATCAAAAGTAGATAGAAATAATCTACCCACATCATGTTGTTGGCTCCTTTCTTCCTTGATCTTACAAAACTCTTGGAATTTGATGTGATCTTTGAGCCTCTTACTTTGAGATTCATATTCTTGCAAATAATCACTAAGAGTCTTCGTCTTTGGCATTTCTTCTTCTTCCATCTCTCCTACAGTAAATTTGGGCATTAGACTACACTATGAATCATAATTTGTGGTTGCATACTCACACTCATAATGAAAAAATCTAGGGCTTTCCTCAGATTCAAACCCCTTTGGAGATTCCTTACACATCTCCCTTCTCATCTTCTTGATATCTCAATGAATTCTCTACATAGTTTGAAAAACAAGCTTTGAGAGCCTCTCTTCCTTCCTTCATCCAAATAATGGAGTCATATCTTTGTTTCTTTTGTACATCTACTCTCTTTGTGAGAATTCTTCTCCTTATGGTGACATATGGGCTGAATGCATAGGATGAGCCAAGATTATGCTCCAATACCACTATAATATTCCGAAATGGGGAAGCACCAATATATTGACATAAAACTAGAAATAGTAGTGTAAATAAACTTATTAACATTGGATACCAATATGCAGACATAAAATCATGTATTAAATCAACAAATCCATACAAAATAGTGAGGCATGAATCATATACAATGAGGAAAGCAACCTCCCATAAGCAATCACTCCTTAATATGAACTGTTGCTACAATAAAAAATGTCGAAAGACTGCTACAATGCAGTTATAAATACACTGCTACATCAAAGGAATGTGAAAAATATGTAGAGCTATTATATTCGTCGAAATATATGAACAATACAGATCTAGGCTTCACACAAACTCCTACAAAAAAGTCGGAAAGGGTTTTTAGAAATACACCCTGAATAAGATGGGATATAAAGCCATAGGGCTAAAGATTCACTGCAAACTGAAGCACATGAGTGTATAAGGCTGAAATATTTTGGATCTGATGTAGATACCCTCAAAGGTATCCTCTAATGAAAGGTTGAACCATTCAATCACAATAAAACTCTCCAAAGGAGCCACAAGATCCCTCACTGAATCTTCCCTCCAAAATAACACAATTCTCAGCTGGAACAACGCTATAAATGATGGGAAATATTTGGCCTGGTGCCAAAGATCTGAAATATGTCCAAGAGCCATCCAAAATGATTTACCAAGAGAAGGAATCCTCCCTCCAATGAGAAACCAGCTCAGAAAGTGGGTTTCAAAACCCTCCACTGCAACACCTTGCAACATAGCACAATATCCTACAGAAACTGCACTGATGAAGAAAGTCGTAGCTTGGTCTAAAAATATAAATGTGGAAATGAAATGCAATGCTCTTCCAAGAGGCCTCTCAACGAAAGAGGTGGGATTCCCACTTGGGAACACTCGGTGCTAAAAAAAACAACAATCTCAACTAAATAGTTGAAGAATGCAAGAAGTATAGACAGGCCACATGCAAAATAATAATCCAAAAACATAATCCCATATGGCTTCCATCCTCTTCCTTATATATATTATGAGCTTCCTTGCCTTTCGCCCCACTCAATTAGGTCATTTCCTCCATGCAATCCATCTCCCTCCAAAATTGCGTTATTCCTCATTTAATCTCCACTCCTCCATAACAATGATGTTGACTTGGTCAAAGTTGACTGGTTCAACATGGTCCAACCCCTATTCACACTCAAAGGTGCTCTATTTAGCTGCTTAGAAGCCCTCCTTTCACACTTGATGTGTTTTTATTGATGCTTAGGAGATTTAAGGACCTCCCTACCCACTTATGCACCTACCTAGTGACAACATGATCTATAATATTCCATTTAGCTAAAAGCTAAATTTTAGGAATATTATAGCATGGAGATGAAAATTTGTAGTTGTAGAAAAATCCAAAGACCAGGTTCTACTGGAAGTTTCGGAAGAAGAAATTTAGAAAAAGACTCAGAAGAAATATCAATCCACCAAGTTATATGAGGATCTCTCTACAGATGCAGGGTATGATATTAGCAACAATAAAAGACAAAAAGATACAAAACTAGTTGTTGGTAGTAGGAAAAGACATACAAGAGACACCAAAAAATTTTAGGCTGAAATCTAAAGCCCTACATAGTCCAAGTTTTCTGACAGAAGTCATAGATGTGGAGAGGCAGTTTGAAGGGTTACCGACTGCAACTCCTTCAATTTCAAAGTCTAGTGGGTCCAAGAAAAAAGATAAAGGTAAATCCCCTTCAGGCCAGCAAACATGATCCTTTAAAATAATAAAAGTCTAGAAGAGAACAGAAGTGAAAAACACCATTACAAAATAGATAGCCCCCAGGACCACAAGATCAAAATTAGTATTTGATAGGAAAATATATTTGGACAAGCCTGCAGAAGTTGCAGTTCATATGGAGCAAAGGTAAACAGATGTCCCACCACTCAAAACCTTTTACTTTGAAATGAAATATGATGTGTAAGGCTTACTCCTTTACTCCTTGGTGTAATGGTCATCATCACATATCAAGAAAGGATATTTAGGCTTGTGTTTGGAAGCATCGTCAACAAATGAATTATTGGAATCATGTTTAGGGTTATCGGATTTGGATTTTCCTTTGCGGTTTTTCTTACATTTTGAGAAGTTTTCTGCTGTAGTAAATTGGACACCATTTACCTCAGAGGTTTTACAAGGATTCTTCTAGTTATTTGGAGGTTTGGAGGGTGTAGTGGCAGTGGTGGACTTAGAATTTGAAGAAGCCTTGGGTGCACCACTATCATTATGGGCCATTGATCCAATAATGCCATCCACAGGAGGCATAACAGGAGGTTGAGATGATGTCAGATCAGTTGAAGGTCATGGTGTGTCAGGTGGGATCTCATATAAAATTCTAGATTGGGAATAAGCCAAATCTAGATATTGAGCGTGGGAAATGACTTCATCTTCCATTATGAAGCCACCCATGGCAAGATCTTTTGAAATTTGGGGAAGAAAATATTTCGTGAACCATTCAGTTAAAAACTAATCAGGTATCTCGAATTTGATGAGGCGATGTCTGTGTCTCCATTCGTGGATGCAATACGAAATATGGTTTGTAATTGACTATTTACAATGATGTGAGAAGGTGGGTGTCAATTTCATACCAGAAAGGTAACTAGAAGTGAGTGAGTAAGGCCATGGCCAAGGTGTTAAAATTGAAGAAGACATCTCAAGGGAGTTCAATATACCATTTAGCCATGTCACTTGTGAGATTTCACTGGAGAATACATAGACAAATTGAATCATCAACCCAAGAATTGGAAGATCACCATAAGTGGTACATCATGAAATGGGCTTGGGGGTCTTCCCTAGACCTACCTTCAAACTTTGGGAAATATCCTGGAATCTTGGTTGGAACTAGCGACCAATGAAACATATGATGGATGGGGTCATTTGTAAGCTTAGACAAATCCGACAGTTCCAACGTAGCCAAAAATGGCAAGGGAGGAACGTGAGGAGAAAAAAGCCTTTGGAAGTTACCCATATGAGGGCTCCAACCTATTTGATATAGATTCTACCCCCAATAGGGAGTATTTTGACTTGGATACACATACTGCCACCATGATTTGTAAGGACCTTGTTGTAGTTGTTTTTGAACAGAAGGACCCTGCTGGGGCTGTTGATGAGGCCCCTGCTGGGTGTGAAACTGTAGTCCTTGTTGGAAATATGGTCCAGTCAGAGGTCCTTGTTAAACATGAGGTCCAACTTGGGGTCCTAGTAGGATCAGATGGTACTGAGGGATCTACTGATATTGAGTACCAGAATGAGGCCCCAGCTGGGGTTGTTGGTACTGACCCTAAGGAATTTGTTGGTATTGGACACTAGGTTGATTGGGGTGAGCATAGATTGATCCAAAGGGATATTTAGACCATTTTGGGAGTAAGGACCAGACTGAGGGTTAGTCATAATGGTACACACTGGATGTTGGGGTTGTTAGAAGTATTGTAGCGATATGTTTGGTTGGGGAACATGTTGAAATTTTCAATAAGAAACAATTAAATTGACATCCATAAATAAAATCCAGAAAATGGCACCTAGAAATGGCTACCATGTGAGGCTTTTGATTTAATTATCCCTTAATTAAATTGAAATAAAATTGTAATTTCATTTCATAACAACTTGTATTAGTTAACTAAGTTATAAATACTTAGTTAGCTCAATAATTTGAGTTGAGGGTCAAAGGTGAGGCATATAGAGTGATTCTATTATTTCAAGGGTCCAGTTGTAGTTAATGCACTTGTGTGTTCTGAGTGTAATTAGTTAACTCAAATTAATTGAGTTAAAATCCGTTTAACTAGTTCTAACTGAGTGATGAGCTAGTGAGAGTTCAAGTGAATTAAATTAGATTTAATTCACAAGTATTTATATACCAAGTAACTAATGACTTTCTTTTAATATTTGCATGCATGTCAATCATTATGATGACCCAGTTGAGATAGAGGTTAAAGGGAAGTTAATTATTAGTTGTATTATTAGCGAAATTCCTGAGCGCAATTATAAAGTCAGAGGAAGAATCCATAGGGATTGCATAGTCAAGGTTGATTATCCTATTTATTAGGGATTAATTGCGTATAGATTGCATGAGAAAGGCTGGGCTAAGTTGGGGCTGAGAACTGGCTAAGTGTTGGTCAATTTTTCCTGAGAATTTCTAGTCATTTTTTAGCAAGATCAAAGTGAGATGATCAGTAGAGTGCAGGATTTTCTTGGTGTGAGAAAGAATTTTATTTTTTCATGATTCTTTAACTATGTAAAATATATTATAGAGGGGTTTTGAGCAAGTTCATTCCCAAAGGACATATTGTGTTCTGTGGTTGAAAATTTCATTTCTCTTACTTGCATGTGATTGAGTGAACGTGTTTTATATTTAGCAAATATAGTAGAAGGATTCAGTGTCTTGTTTTAGTACATGACATGATCAAATTGAATCCATTGATATATAGTTTCTATTTAAGTTCTACATGGTATCATATTTGTGTTAGATATTTTCTACATGGTATCAGAGCACCAAGAATCACAATAGAAGAGAAGAAATTGAGTTTGTCTTGAGCAGGTACAAATTTGAATATTTATTCTTCAAGGTCCAACAACAGATCAATATGTATTTCAATGGCTTGAGACTAAAATATGCACTCAACGTAAATTCGAATTATATTCCATGGAAGGAAATGATGGAGGCATTGTTGGAGGACAACTAGTTGAAGGACTTCATAGATACTAATATTCTCAAGCTGCAACAACAAATGTCCAACTTCTCGATGCATGTCAGAAGAAGGTGTTAGCATAGTTCTTTGCTAAGTCATGAGTCCATTTCATAGTATTATTTTTAGGATTAAACTTTAAAAATTTCAAAATTTCAAAAACAAATTGGTTGCTATCGGATTTTTCAGAAGCACATGTTTTATCCTTTTCAGGAAATCTATTAATTTCTTGTTTCTGTATTTTTTATTTAATTTTTTGAGGCTACCGGAATTTCCGGAAGCATACTCTGTTTTAAAAAAAATAAATGAAAAAGTGCATCTGATTTAGTTAAGCCATGTGTTATGGTGTAAATACGCCTTAAATATTTTTAAAACCTTTTTAGATCTACCGATAGGTTTCGTATTGCAGTCAACTAGTTTGAGTCAAGTTGTAATATACGTTGAACCCATGTGTTACTTGCAGTTATGAATTGAACTATTACTCCATCCTGCCTGTCAACCCCAAGTCAGTTTACATATGTTTAGGTACGTGTTTTCCTTAGTGAAGGAGATCATGGTTACTATAGTTAATGCCATAACATTTTGGATGTCTCTACAGCAATGGTGCTGAAAATGTCAGCCAATTAACAACAAAGACTGTGGAAGTGATTGTTTGTCACAGATCTGCTAATCTCAATACATCTTGAGCACTCCATACAGAAAATGCAGCCAACTTAATATGATGATGGATTATCACATGGAGTACATCATGGTGAGGAATATTTTAAATGAAGAAGGATCATTTGCATGGGGTGATGAACCAAAATTTGATTTTAAAACCACCCGAAAAGAAGCAGAATGTCAATTGAAGTTGTAGTTGCTTGAGTTCAGATTGCTGAGAGTCATACTTTGAGAAGGAGTCTAGATTTCAGACAAGATTTTCAACGGTGAATAAAAGCCACACTTATAAGTTAAAAATCTTCCTAATCCACCACCTATTAGATGCAAGAGCTAGAGTCATTTATTTTCTGAAGATGAGTAAAACAAGCGGTAAGATAAATCGAATAGAGCAACAAGGTGCATATATAGTTGATGCCAATTCAAGGGTAAGAAGTTTTTTTATTTAGTCAGGGTGTTATTCTCTTTTCACTAGGTTAGGGATTTCTCACATAGGATTAGCCCAAGATTTTGCTAACCCTTTTAATGGAAAAGAAGCTACAATTTATGGCCTTACTTTGCAGGTATCTAAAGACTCCATTGTTGATGCCTTTAACCTTCCCCAAGAAGGATAAAGGTGGTTCAAAGGGTAGGTCATTACAGGAGGAGATATCAGTAGCTTCCTCAAAGATACTCATAGAGATCCAAATTGGGTAAAATAAATTCCAAGTAGTTATGTTAAGAATGGCTGGGTAGAATATATAAAGCTTATCAAGATATACCTCACTTGTGAAAGGAGGTATATAGTTATTTTCCTCTATCACATGAGGTTTCTTTTTCATATTGCAGGGATGAAGACATTAAATCTACCATTTTTATTTTTGAAAAGCCTGACCAAGATGTCAGCAAGGGTTCAGACTCACACTGATGTTTCTGAGTATAGCTTGTACCATCAATATTTGATCAAAGTTCTAGTTGAAGAAGAGTTCGAAAAGAGAAACCAAACTTGGGACCACTTTTTATTCTACAGGGCAAGCCAAAATTCACCTGCACCTCCAAATTCATAACCAAACCCTCAGCCTTCAAAAATAAGAAAAAAGAGAAAGGCCAAAAAATAAAACATTCATAAAAAGGCCAAGGGAAAAAAATAGAAATTTTTTGTAGTCAAGGCTGAAAGAAGGTTGGAAGAAGGAGAGAGTTCTTCAACAAGAAAACCCAAATCAATGAAAATAGTGTCCCATGTTCCTCCATTTCCTAATGTATACACTAGAGCCAGAAGAGGAAGGTCTGCAACTGCAGATAAATTAAATGCGCAAGTGCTACTGGAATTTTTGGAAGCACATATTCAACAAAATTTTAAGAAAGAATATCAACAAACACCATCAGATGAAGAAATCCTCAAGGATGCTGGATATGACATCAGCAGTAAGAAGAAGAAGGAAGAAGCTAAACCTGTCGCTAGTACCAAAAAGATACATACCATAGACAACAACAAATTTAGGCTTAAGTCCAAGGCTCTACATAACCCAAGCCTAATGACAGAGGTCATTGATATTGAAGGTAAACCTGAAGGTTCAAAGACAAAGAAAACCATGAAGAAAGACAAGAATACAACCCCTTCAGAATAGCACTCAGAGCCCTCAAAGAGAAGAAAAATACAAAAGGGTCATAAGGAGGATAAAGCCCATGTCAAGAAAGCAACCACAAGAGAAATCAGATCCAAATCTTTGCTGGCAGCAAAAAAAAACTTGGATAAGCTGGCTGAAGCTACAACACACATAGAGGGAAGATAAAAGGGTTTTTTGATGCAAGTACCTTTTTTCTTATCAGTTATAATTTTGAACATTATCTTAGGTGTGAAGGAATATAATTCTGCATAGAATTTTTAGCATTTTCTGTTTATTTTTGAAAAATAAACAAGGTGCTACTGGAATTTATGGTAGCATTCTAGATTTTTTACAGTTATAGTTTTTACCATATTTCTTGGTAGCACGTGTTTTAACTAAATTTGGACACTTGTCAACCAATTTTTCCAGGCTAGTTAAGGATGAATAAGAACCCATAACCAAATGGAAAATACAAGTGACAGTGAGAGGTGGTTATGAGGTTGTTGGAGGTCTCATTAAATGAAGATACATGGCTATTAAATACCAAATACATAAGGATATAAATCAGTAGAAAAAGGGGCAACATGACAACATAGTCAACATTTCAACCCATATTTCTTCTCTTCTTTCTTCTCCATCTATCTTTCTTGTTAGATTTTGATGGGATAAGGCTGTAATGTCTTTTGAAACCTATGTAATGTTAGAATTAATGTTTCCTTCTTTTTAGAAGAGATGGAGTTGGTGCCTATCTTGCTATATATACCATTTGTAAATACTATTTCCTGGTTGGACGTTGGTCTACCTGAAGAGTGAATATAATAAAAAAAATTCTTTTTGCTTCATGCTGGAGGATTTTGCGACTCAAGGAACATCTAATATTTGGTGTGTCACTTTTATTCGTTAGTTTCTTCTAAAATATGAATTTTTTATCAATGGTTGTCATTGATGTCAACCCAAGAAGCACCAAGGGCTACCCAGATCTTGCATGGGAATGTAATATTCCTAAATTAGCATGCATCTAATTGGAATATTAATTTTTCTCCAAATACATAGTTAGATGAATAAATGGGTAGGGAGACCCATAAATATTTTTAGCAGCAATAAAAACCCTCTTAATGGGGAAAGGGATCATATTCACAGCTAGATAAAACACCTTCATGTGTGAACAAGGCTAATACATGTGGACAAAGTCAAGTTTGACCAAGTCAACAAAGCTAGTATGAAGAAAGTGGAACATTAATGAAGATAACTCAGTGGGGATATGGATCAGCTTATATAGTTAGAATAAAGCCACCTTGAGTGTGGAAGAAGACATTGCATGAAGATCCAATTAAGGTTGACCAAATCCAACAGCGCTATTATGGAGGAGTGACATTGATGATGGGACAACATAGTTTTGGAGGGAGATTCATTGCATGAAGATGGAAACCCTAATGAGTGGGACCCAAGGTGAGAAGGCTCACATTGTTTATAAGGAAGAGGATGGAAACCATATGGGGTTAGCTTATGATAATTATTTGTTGATATATTCTGTTTATACATATTTCTCTCTCTCAATGTTTAGCTGAGATAGAGTGTTGTTTAGCACAGGGTGTTCCTGATCGGGAATCCCACCTCTTCCATTGAGTAGCTCTTGCAGAAGCCTTCCACCATATTGTCCACTATCTGGTTGAAGGCCAAGCTTCATCTTCCTTTGACAATGCAGATCATGTTGAGGGTTTGTCTATTTCAGTAAGCTGCAGCAAGTGGAGACTAGATCTCTAGATCTAGGCCACCTCAATACTCATTTTTAGTGGAGGAGGGTTCTAATTCATTGGAAGGAAATTCTTGAAGGTATTGAGATATATTTTCATTTCTTGGCTACAGGATAATTGTATTTTGATCCCTATAGTGCATAAGAGATCCAAATCTATGTACTTTCTAAAGGAGCAGTTGCAGGGTGGTTCAGTGCACCATTTGGAGAGTTGATTTGCTAAGTGTTGGGGATCTGCTCTTCACTTTGGAGATATTTTGGAGGAGATCATTTTACTGTTCATATCAAATCAGATCCACTTTCTAGATCTTAATATTTCCATAGATCTGTAGTCTTAGATCTCAGATATACACTTTATACATGGTGTTTTGCTAAAAACCCCAAGGCGCCTCATTAGAGGAGCCTGTATAGTCATGGATCTTATATAGATCTAAATTTTTATGCACATAGCAGATCTAGATCTAATTTACAACTTACTGCTATTAAAGGAGTAATAAAATAACAATTTTAGGGTATTTCCAGCTTATTTCATGGTTGGAGCCCCTCTTTTTGCATGAGTTTTGAGAAATAATGGCTTGGGAGGCTTGTTTAACTAAGCTAGCATGATTTGTTTCAGATATCATTTTGTATTCAGCTGTTATAATGTATAAATGAAGGTATCCATGGGCTGCATTTAACTATTATTGCATACATTTCTAAAAAAATCATTTTTACTTCATGTATTGCTGATTTTTCCTATTTGGGAATGTTACAGTGGTATCAGAGCATGATCTTTGGCTCAGCTTGTGAGTTTTCAGCCAATATGCTATAAGAAGAAGAAGAGAAGGAGAAGGAGATCAGAATGATGGGAGGAATGAGTTTCATCTCATCTCTTTTCATATCTAAGAAGGACCTCACCAAGGATTTAAAGCAAAGAAAAATGGAGAAAAGAAGTGAAACCACACTAGGGTCTCAAGATGAGGAAGGTCCATGTACTTCCTATCAGCAAAAGGAAGATCCGATATTGCATAGAGCTCCAAAGAAACATACTATGGCCTTTTATTTTGAAGATAAGAGGAATAGATATGGAGAACACTTAGATCATGAGATTCTAAGTGAGTATCTTACATAATATAAGTCTCAACCTAGAGCTTTCAAGGAGAATCTAACTCTCCCATAGTTCATTCAGCTCAAAGAAGAAACGAGACCTTGCAGCAATAGAAGAAAGAACGGAAATAGGTTTCTATTGTCTACCTTTGATGGGTCATCCTCATGCATAGCAAGGGCTTGGGGAAAGATATTGGATGCATTTTTCTTGCCACATCCAGTAGTAGAGAAAGAAGCTGTTGAGATTGTAGCGCTACACCTTGAGGGTCAATCAAGCATTTGGTGGTTCAACCATTTGAGTCATAGAAGAGTGAATGCATTTGCAAACTTTACTCAAAGGTTGGTCAAAAATTTTGACAAGAAGAAATCAGAGGAGAAGAAGCCTTCACCACCACTTACTGCAGGAGTACTTACATCAAGAGAAAAGATACATGCACCTATGCAAAGTAGTCTTGATCTCTTGACATCTAGAGTCCCATGCACTATTCTGGATATGCATGAGGATGAGGAGAGGCTGATGAAGCCATAGAGGAACAACCATCATCATCAGTAGTTGGGGAAGCCATCACACCGGAGGAAGGAACCCTTGTAGCAGTACAATATGTTCCCAAGCTTTACCAAGATATGCATATGTTTCCATTTCTTGTTATTTCAACACATCATATGGAGGATTGTGGGGATATGCCATTGCATGACCAAGGGTCAAAACATATTGCTGATTTGGAGCAACAGAATTTCACTACACTCGGAAAATTTGATTTGTTCAAGGAAGAAATATACAGTTATCCTAGTGTATCATTGTTGAGCTACACACAACTCTTGGGGTTGGAGTGTAGATTTTTGGAGGATGGGATGAGTATTGTCCTGAACCATGCCATGCAAAACTATGTGTTCAGCATATAGTATGATTTGAAGATAGAAGATGCACCATCATGGAGATCAGAAATGTTGTCATTGAGAAGCAGTGATGAGTTGGGGGCCCAAACATTGTTGGAGCATTCCAATGACCTTCCCATATGTATGACAAAGGATGGACAGATGGTTGTTGGGGGACATCTTAGATGGATAACATCTCTCACGATTGTGATGGATATTTCTTGATGAATATTTCACATAATGATGGGAGGTTTTTTCCTACCACCTATTTGGATCCTTATGGAATCAACTTGGTCATTGATGAGCGGTATTCATTTGGAGATCTCTAGGAGATTGCATTTCAACATCCCATGAAATGCAAAGACAGAAATCTGATTTGGGAGGATGGTATTCTCCATTGGAGGGATGCCACTTGTGGACATGATGATAGACACTCACCATGGGTTGGATGGGTGATGTTGATGAGCAAGAGGTTGGAAAGCCACTTTCAGATTTATGATACCGAGAAACAAGAGGCAAGACTGCATTGGCTACTCTTGAAAGAGTTTGGCCATCATGTGACATATCCTTCTTCAAGGGGTATGTTGGTGGACGGAATTTGGCATGACACTTACATCATATGGCAGCAAGGAGTTTTGATGTATTTGGGTGGTGTGATATCTTTCATATCGAATATTATGTTGATGCTCCAAGAATTATATGATGATGGTGTATGGAGGCAACTAGAGCTGTTGTTGCTTTGGATGTTACTGAGAGATTATGGGCTGATTTTCTCCCATACTTTGCATGATGTTGTAGGGGTAGGAGATGGCACTATCATGGTGCAAAGGGGCTACTCCTTAACTTTGGAGGATGAGGAGTTACTTCCACTTTGGAAGGGATCTCCCACATATAGCAGCATTATGACTGATGACTTTGGCATGAGGGATGTCAAAGGAAAAGAAAACAGCATATGGGGAGCTTCACATTTTAGATCTTCAGTGCTATCTCTTAGGAGGATTGGTCCATATTGGAGGTCTCAACTTTTGGTAGAATACTCCAAGGATCTTGGTGCTTGCATGATTCTTGATGATCCCATGGGAGATGATAGATACATGGTGGATGATGGGTTCATCTATTCTTATGGTAGAGTCTTCTTGACTAGAGCTTCTACGCTCAAGGAGAAGTTGTTACATGCAGCACATGTGGGATTTCTTTCCATGCACCTTGATGCATATCATTCCTTGATGGAGGAGTTCACTTGAGATGACATCCAACGGGATGCATATCAGCATATGGGGAGATGCATAGCCTAGATGATGATGGAGAGGTTGTCACAAACACTTCCCTACTCATTGAGAGTGAGGGAGAGCTTTCAGTTGAGCCATTTCAGCTCAAGGACCATAGTACAAGATAGAGGATGCACATTTATGCATTATGACTTGTACTCCTTTACTTTTTATGAGTAGCATATTGTACCAAGGAGGATATTTCCTTCTTGTATATTGTATTGTGATGTACATGAGGCCATTTACAGCACTAATGTTGGCCATTCTATTTGTGGTTTGTGGGGGATGCCACATAATTTTTGGTGTGCACAATTGGCATCAAATTTTACTTTCATGATCCCATCTTGTAGGATGATTGTGGCAGAAAACAAGTGGTTGAAAAGACACTTGTTACACTTTGTTTTGAGGCAGGCAAGGGATGCACTGCACTGGTCCCACATATGGAACTATGATCCACCTCCTAGTTGTCATGTGGAAACTTGTTTTTTTTTTTTTTTTCTTCCATGTATTGACGATGTTCTTGTTCTTATGGGAAGCTTTTTTGGGAGAATGACACAAGAGTTGGAGGTTCCCATTCGAAGTATGATTCTCCATACTTCATATGTTGCATGCTTTAAGATAAACAATGGGCACACCATGATTAGCACAGTACACCTCTTTTCTTCATGTGGGAGGAGCCATTTTGAGAACTTGAGTTCTTGGGAGAGGCACTTCATGGATGTTTTGATTGGTGGGGTGACTTGGGTCATTCTTGAAGACCATAATATTTCAACCCAAGATCAGCAGAAACCCCATACATATCATAAGTGGAGAGAGAAATAGCATTGGATGGAAATTTTAGTCCCACATATTCAGCTATGCAGCCCACCCTCTTTGCAGGAGCCTAAGGTGGAAGAGATGTTTTAGGAGTTGCCATGTTGGACGGTGACTCACGTTTTGTGGATGATAGCTTGGGGATGGAGCCTTCACATGGGGATGATGATTACCAATGTATTTCTAATTCCATGCCTCAAGAAGGCCTCTAGACAACATATAGTTGTTTCCATGGATATCCCACTTTTACATGATGAGAGCCATTTGGATTTTTCACCAAAGGCATACTTTTACACATGGGAGAAACAACTTGAGGACACATTGATGAGAAAGCATCTTGTTCTTTGGAGGAACTTATCACTTAAGGATGCTATAGGAGGAAGAGGAGAGGCTCTTCAGTTCTATCCTTGCAGTTGCTTGAGGACAAGCAACATTTGGGAGGGGAGGATGTAATATTCCTAAATTAGCATGTAGCTAATTGGAATATTAATTTTTCTCCAAACACATATTTAGATGAATAAATGGGTAGGGAGACCCATAAATATTTTTAGCAGTAATAAAAGCCCTCTTAATGGGGAAACAAATCATATTCACAGCTGGATAAAACACCTTCATGTGTGAACAAGGTTAATACACGTGGAAAAATTCAAGTTTGACCAAGTCAACAAAGCTAGTATGAAGGAAGTGGAACATTAATGAAGATAACTCAGTGGGAATATGGATCAGCTTAGATAGTTAGAATAAAGCCACCTTGAGTGTGGAAGAATACATTTCATGAATATCTAGTTATGGTTCACCAAATCCAACAATGTTGTTATGGAGGAGTGGCATTGCTGATGGGACAACGGAGTTTTTGAGGGAGATTCATTAAAATAAGATGGAAATCGTAATGAGTGGGACCCAAGGTGAGAAGGCTCACATTGTTTATAAGGAAGAGGATGGCAGCCATATGGGGTTAGCTTATGATTATGATTTTCTGATATATGTTCTGCTTAGACATATTTCTCTCTCTGGCTGTTTAGGTGAGATAGAGCATTGTTTAGCACAAGGTGTTCCTGATCAGGAATCCCACCTCTTCCATTGAGTATCTCTTGGAGGATCCTTCCACCATATTGTCCACTATTTGGTTGAAGGCCAAGCTTCATCTTCCTTTGAAAGCATAGATCTTGTTGAGGGTTTTTCTGTTTTAGTAATCTGCAACAAGTGGATACTAGATCTTCAGATCTATGCCACCTCAATACTCATTTTCAGTGGAGGAGGGTTCTAAATCATTGGAAGGACAATATTGAAGGTATTGAGCTATATTTTCATATATTGGCTGCATGAAAACTACATTTTGATCCCTACAGCACAAAATAGATCCAGATCTGCATAATTTTTGAAGGAGCAGTTGCAGGGTGGTTCAGTGCATCATTTGGAGAGTTGATTTGCTAAGTGTTGGGGATTTTCCCTTCAATTTGGAGATATTTTGGAGGAGATCATTTTAATGCTCATATCAGATGAGATCCACTTTCTAGATCTGAATATTTCCATATATATGCAGTATTAGATCTCATATCTACACTTTGTACATGGTGTTTAGCTGAAAACCCCAAAGGGGTTCATTACATGATCCTGTATAGTGCATGTATCTAATATAGGTCTGAATTTTTATGCACATATCAGCTCTATATCTAATTTACAACTTAATGCTATTGCAATAGTAATAAAATAACGTTCTCAGGGTATTTCCAGCTTATTTCATGGTTGCAACCCCTCTTTTTGCATGAGTTTTGAGAAATCATGGCTTGGGAGGCTTGTTTAACTAATCTACCATGATTTATTTTAGATATCATTTTTTATTTTGATGTTATAATGTATAAATGAAGGGATCCATGGGCTTCATTTAACTATTATTGCATACATTTCTGAAAAATGTGTTTTTACTGCATGTGTTGCTGAGTTTTCCTATTTGGGAATATTACAGGGAATTTTGACCTGCCAAATTACTATATTCTATGTCAAGAATATTTTTTATGCTTTATACTTGTCTATATGTTTCCGTTGATATATGGAACGCCATGTCATTCTTCACGATTTTAGAGATATTCATGTTTGAAATTTGTAACCCAGTTAGTGGGCTAAAACCCCATGGGGTTGTGGCATGGGTCATTGAAAAGTCAATAATTAATCATTTTTAAGCTACTAAAATCCCTCACATGTTCACTTGTTGAACACCCTCTCAACGTAAGCGTTTATATAAATTGTGATCCTCATATCCTCATCATGTAGGGATTTTTCTACCTGAAACAGGTCATTGTGGAATTTGCGCTATAAAATTTTTT
The DNA here is from genome assembly GCA_034641835.2 of Pinus albicaulis. Taxonomy (NCBI): domain Eukaryota; kingdom Viridiplantae; phylum Streptophyta; class Pinopsida; order Pinales; family Pinaceae; genus Pinus; species Pinus albicaulis. The sequence goes on along the minus strand of CM076583.1, from coordinate 133,110,442 downwards.
ATACGATGGTTCAGAAGCTGAAATTTTTAAGTGGTGAAGCCAAAATATTGAGGAAGATCCTGTAAAAATTTTAGATCAAGGTGCACAATATTTGCGGAGATATGATCTATGGAAGTCAGTGTGTGTGCAATCTCTTGAACTTCATCTCAAAGAAGTGACTTTGGGAAAATCGTCATAACTCTCTTTCTAAGTATCGAAGTGGAATTATGTAGAAAGCGGTGGATAGTGAACAGAATACAGTTTTAGATGTATCAATTTTAGAGTCAAATGAACAAACAGTGACACATGTCAGGCTGTACAAGTGCACTCTACTAAACCAGTCCATAATTAGGTCATTGAGAGAAATTGTGTATGACTTTGTCTTGAAGAATCCAAATTGGGTTAGAGCTGTGGAATTGGAAAGAAGACTCAGAGGAATACTACAGGACCGAAAATCACATATTGGGGATCTAAAATAACAGATATACACCAGATTTAATATCGAGCTCCTAGAAGGAAAGAGAAAACTAGATCATGTGTTGTCAAGGGTTGTAAAGGACCAAACTTTCTAGGGAAGAAAACCAATGCAAGGTGCAGCAGAGGTAAGCTCTAGGTAATTATATTCTATATATCCATGTTCATATATTAATTTTATTACGTTCTTTATATTCTAATTTCCTTTTTTTGTTTAGCACTGACATATGCTCTGCAGGATGAGGTAAGTTTTGATATTATCATGTCATGAGTATTTCCTTGAATACTTTTTTACAAGTATTATATATGAATCAAGATAAGAGTCAATTCATGATCTAATTTTCTAAATATTGAGAAAGGGTAGCATGACAAGAGAAAAAATCTAGGTGCAGAACAATAACAAGAAATTCACCACATGAAGTCTTCATGAGCGCAGCACTGCATATAATCATTATAAAGGTATCATTATACTGAGTCATTGTAAAAGCATGATTGTAAAAATTGTACAAGTTTCTACCTTCCAAGAGTTGAAGAGGCAGTATCGAGAGGTCTAGGACCATCATTAGGTGGTTGTGTCATAGTTTGGGTTAAGGTCTAGTGTGTCTTATTCTTCTACATCATTCTATATCATTGTAATGTGGACCATTTTCCTTGGTACTGGAGTCCATTCTTCTTTTATTTTTCCATAGGGTGGTAGGGTGGTGATAGGTTGGTGCATGAAGTCACCAAAAATTTCAAGCGTGTGAAAAATTTAGGGTGGTAGGTTGGTGCTAGGGTGATCTATAGCTCATTGGGTGTTGGGGCATCTTTTCAGTTGACTACTGAAGAATCTCAAGTGTTGGAGCATCCATACTGTGGGAGCTAGAGAAGAATGATTTTCTATATTCTAGGAAGTTGGAGCTTTATTTTCAATTGGATTTGAATACTAAAGAGTTATTATAAGAGCATTCAGGTGGTTTTTGTCCCGAAGAGGGTTTCCACCTTAGAAACTATGTGCATTTGTGTTCCTTTTGTTTACTGCTATCATTGTAAAAAAACTAGTAATAATTGAAGATTAATGAATTCTATAAAAGACTAATAATAATACTAATTGAAAGGAATACTGATTCACCCCCCCTCTCAGTATTTCCAACAATTGGTATCAGAGGTTGGTTCCTTCAATAACAGTTTAACAGCTAGAAGGAGGTCATGGAGCATACAAGAAAGGTGTACCTCTGTTGAATGAAAATAATTATGAACTCTGGAAAGGAAGAATGGAGGTCTATCTCTTGGCGCAAGGTTATGAATTATGAGACACTATTCAAAATGGCTTTACACCAACCATGGATGAACAAGGTAAGAAGAATTTGGTAAATGATGCAAAAGCAAAGAATATTATTATCAGTGGACTTATTGAATCTACTTATTATAAGGTGTTGGGTTGTAACACCACCAAAATTGTATGGGAAAAGCTTGAGAATATATATGTAGGTGATTCAAATGTCAAAGAAGCAAAGCTTCAAATCTATAGAGAAAAATTTGAGCAACTCAGAATCAAAGAAGACGGCAACATTGCTGCATACTTCCAATACGTTGATGAAATAACCAACACTCTGGAAGGATTGGGAGAGCTAGTTAATGAGAAGACTATTATATGAAATATTATTAGAACTTACTAGGGATATTCAGCCTAAAGGTATTGGTCTTAGAATACAGTGAAAATCTGGACAAACTCAGCAAAGAGGAACTACATGGAGTTCACATAGCATATGAAATGAGACTTGATGAAGAAGAGTGTACTTCGCATCTAGAAACTGTGTTCATTGCATCTAAGAAAACCAATAAGGAAAAAAAACCTTCAATTGAAAAGACATGCACCTGCAAGTATGAAGAAAAGGGAGATGATGAAGAAGGTCTTTTAGATGAAAAATATCCTCACTTTATGAGAAAAAAAAAATTGGTAAGGGAAAGTTCAAAGGTAAACTTCCATTTATATGTTTTAGTTGTGGTGAGGTTGGGAATTTCACAGAAAAATGTCTGAAAATAAGTTATGACAACTAAAAAGGAAAGAAAGGCTTTGAGAAATTCAACAAGCAAGGAAAAAAAAGGATCCAAAAGGAACTTTCTCTCTTAAAAAGATAGCTCATCATCCAATGAAGACAGTGACAGTGAAGAAGAAGCCAATGAGAGAGTATTGTTTATGACCAAGAAAAATAAACAAGAGGTATCAAACAACAAAGAAGAAGGGTTGACCATAGAAGAATTTTCTAAGGAGGCAATCGGGCTTATAAAAGAGCTCAAGGCTGAGAACATCCGTTCCAATACTCCTGAAGAACAAGTTCAAGGTCTCAAAGTTGAAGCTGAAGAACACAAATGTACTGAAGAGTCACTTCAAAAGAAATTGGAAGAAAGAAACCAAGAAAGGGAAGCATTAGAAGCAAAAATAGTCTCGATGCGTAAGTGAAGAAGGGAAAAACTGTCCAAAACTATGCCAACAGCTCAAGGGCATTGGAAGAACTCATCAACAATCAATCATCTTACAATGACAGAACTAGCCTCGGTTACAAAGAAGAGGAAGAAGAACCTTCTACAACAAAATACAATGAACCTATCAGATATGACATGCATGTAGACTTCATTGAACAAGATTCGCAACAACATCCTTGGAAGATGATTCCTCGACAAAGATTTCCATCTAGGTACCAACATATTTTTCATGGCTATTGTTATTCATGTGGAAAAATTGGTCATAAAGCTGTAGAATGTCATACATACCCTAGGAACCAATATAATTCCAGGAGATCCTTCAAATATGAACCTCGTAGTGCTCAACGAAACATCAATAGATTTTAACATTTAAGAAATAATATGGAATGTTACAAATGTCAGAACTTTGTACACATAGCTAGAGAGTGCAGACTTGAAAATCCTCCAGAAGAATATTCAAAGCCACAAAACGAACAAACATGGAAGAATAAGAAGATTTATAATTGTGCTCTCGCTCTTAATGCTCAAAACAACAAAGATGTGTGGTATGACTGGAGATATAAATAAATTTGTATCTCTGAAAGAGAATAAGGATGGAATTGTATCCTTTGGAAATGATGGATCTTAAAATTTTATAGGATCAGGTACTGTCACTCTTGGAAGAAAAGATGTTCTAGCCAAGAATGTTCTATTGGTTGAAAGCATGAATCACAATCTGCTCAGTGTTGGAAAAATGTGTGATCAAGGACACACAATGATATTCAACTCCAAAAAATGTGAAATCAGGAAAGGAAGGTATGGTAAAATTTTGGCTACAACAAGCCGAGCTCCAAACAACATATATGTTCTGGATGAAGAAACTAAAGCATGTCTAGTAGCTAAAGAAGATGAAAGATGGTTATGGCACAAATGAATGGGTCACATAAACTTTGAAAATCTTGTTAGGATAATAAAAAAGGAAGCAGTACGAGAAATGCCAAAAATATCAAAACCTTCCAACACACTATGTGAGGCCTCTCGGCATAGAAAGCAAACAAAAGTCCAATTTAAAACAAAAGAACACTTTGCATCACATCTATTGGAATTGATACATACTGATCTATGTGGTCTTGTGAGAACAAAAGACTTAGATGGAGAATTACATTTCATGTTAATGAAAGATGACTATACCAAGATGATAGTCGTTAGTTTCCTAAAGAAAAAATATGAAGCATTTGAGTGCTTTAATATCTACAAGGAGTTGGTCGAAAATGAAACTGATTTGAAAATAAAGTGTCTAAGATCAGATAATGGTGGAGAATTCACTTCCAAATTATTTCAGCAATACTGTGACTAAAATGGAATAAAATACAATTTTCAACATCACGAACACCTCAGCAAAATGGAGTTGCTGAAAGAAAGAACATAACTGTACAGGAAATGGGTAGAACAATGTTGAAGGACTCAAAATTGGATGAAAAATTATGGGTTCAAGAAATTGATATGACAGTCTTCACCATCAACCGAAGTCTTCTTAGAAACAATTGCAACAAGACCCCATATGAATTATGGAAAGGAAAACCAACTAATGTAAAATATTTCAGAATCTTCAAAAGAAAATGTATAAAAAGGGAAGATCAAAATTTGGGTAAGTTTGAATCAAGCGTTGATGAAGGAATATTTGTTGGTTATTCACGCAAAATAAAGGACTATAGATTATATAATCTAAGATGAAAATATATAGTGGAGAGAATAAATGTTACATTTAACGAATATGGTGTTCTAAAAAATAATGATGAGGACCTAGAATCTTTGAAAATTGAGACAGAGGCTGAAAAAGACAAAGAAAATTCTAGAACAAGAAGCAACTATCAACCAGGAAGAATTAAATAACAATCATCAAGATATACTGGAACAACAACAAGAAGCTTCTCCAAAAATAACAAAATAATGGATTCAAAAGAACCATCCATCAAATCAAATCCTTGGTGACATAAATGAAGCTCGACAGGTTCGTTCATCAAAACAAGCTCACATTGCTTTTCTAACAAACTTTGAGCCTAGTAGTTTTGAGGAAGCCAGTAAGAATGAAAATTCAGTAGCAGCTATGAATGAAGAATGGGATCAAATAGAGAAGAATAACACCTGGGAATTAGTTCCACGACCAAAAGATAAAAATGTCATTGGGACTAAATGGGTGTTCAGGAAAAAATTGAATGAAGATGGACAGGTTACCAGAAACAAATCAAGATTGGTTTGCAAAGGCTATGTACAAGTGGAAGGAATTGATTTTGACGAAACCTTTGCACCAGTTCCCAGAATGGAAGCCATCTAAATGTTTCTCACCTATGCATGTTCAAGGTAAATCAAAGTCTACCAAATGGATGTTAAGTCAGCATTTCTGAATGGAAAATTAGAAGAAGAAGTTTAAATAGAACAACCTGAAGGTTTTATACTATCAAAAAAATAAGACCATGTTTGCAGGTTAAAGAAGGCTCTATATGGTCTCAAGCAAGCTCCAAGAGCATGGTATGCTCGTCTTGATGGATATCTACGTAAACAAGGGTTCAAGAAAGGTATTGTTGATAGAAATATTTATGTACAAATAGATAAAGATAATTTAACAATCCTTGAGGTATATGTGAATTATATAATATTTGGTAGCAATGATGATCGACTAAGTAAGAAATTTTCTACAAAGATGCAAAGTGAGTTCGAGATGTCTTTACTTGGTGAGCTGACATACTTCTTAGGGATTTAGATATCTCAGCAAGAGAAAGGAATATTTATATGTCAAGCCACGTACATCAAGGAAATGCTCAAGAAATTCAAAATGGAAGATTGCAAATCCATCCTTACTCCTATGGTAACAGGTCGCAAATTGAGCATAGACGACTCATCTAAGGATGTGTATTAGAGATTTTATAGATCTATGATTGGTAGTATTCTATATGTAACAACCTCACGACAAGATTTTATGCAAGCAGTTGGACAAGTAGCAAGATTCCAAGCAGCACCAAAATAATCACATATTATTGCCGTCAAAAGAATTCTTCGATATCTAAAGGGCACATAAGAATATGGCTTGTGGTATCCCAAGGGTAAAAATCTCATTATTCAAGCCTTTAAAAATGTAGATTCATCAGGAAGCGTTGATGATTGTAAGAGTACTAGTGGAGCAGCATTCAATATAGGTGGTTGTCTCGTATCATGGTTGAGAAAAAAGCAAACCTCAATCTCGCTATCTACAATGGAAGCAAAATACATTGTAGCAAAAACATGTTGTACTCAAGTCCTTTTGGATGAAACAAACTTTAAAATACCTTCAAGTAAAATTCAGTGAGCCTATTCCCATATTCTATAACAACACCAGTGCCTTCATCATCTCCAAGAATCATGTCATGCATTCGAAAGCAAAACACATTCTGATCAAATATCATTTTGTTAGAGAACAAGTCGCTGAAAAGAATATTAAACTTGAGTATGTTGGTAAAAAATAACAAATTGTTGATATCTTCACTAAACCATTACCTCGTGAAGCATTTGAATATCTTCACCAGAAGCTTGGGATTCTCCCAAGTTATCATTATATTTTCCTTCTTCAGAATATAAAGGGGGAGTGGAAGTGTGTATAGGTCCGCAGGATGGTTGTGTGTCAGGGGGAGTTACCCTTTGACATTAATGTCAAAGGGGGAGATAATTTTGTAGGAAGAGGTGTCATGATCGCAAGCGGAGTACTTATGTTGCCATAAATTCCAAAGGGGGATATTGTTTATCATTGGTTGTCATTGATGTCAACCCAAGAAGCACCACGGGCTACCCAGCTCTTGCTTGGGAATTTTGACCTACCAAATTAATATATTTTGGGTCAAGAATATTTTTTATTTTTTTTACTTGCAGATATGTTTTCGTTGATATATGGCATGCCATGTAATTCTTCACGGTTTGAGATATATTCATGTTTGAAGTTTGTAATCGTAGCTAGTGGGCTAAAACCCCATGGGGTTGTGGCATGGGTCATTGTAAAGTCAATAATTAATAATTTTAAAGCTCCTAAAATCACTCCCATGTTCTCTTCTTGAAGACCCTCTCAACCTAAGAATTTATATAAATTGTGATACTCATATCATCGTCATGTAGGGATTTCGCTACTTGAAACAGGTCATCATGGAATTTGCGCTGTAACATTTTTTCTACGATGGTTCGGAAGATGAAATTTTTATGCAGTGAAGCCGAAATCGTGAGGAAGCTCCTATAAAATTTTTAGATCAAGGTGTGCAATATTTGCGGAGATATGATCTGTGGAAGTCAGTGTGTTTGTAGGATCCTGAAATTCATCTCAAAGAGGTGACCTTGGGAAAATCATTATCACTCTCTTTGAGTATCAAATTGGAATTCTGTAAAAAATGGTGGATATTGAATGGACTGTAGTTTTTTTTGTATCAATTTTAGAGTCGAATGAAGAAAGAGTGACATGTGGCACATCGTACACGTGCGCTCTACTAAACCAGTCAATAATTAGGTCATTGTGAGAGATTGGGCATAAATTTGCCTTGAATAATAAAAATTTGGTCAGCCCTATGGCATTGGAAAGAAGACTCTGAGGACTACTATAGGACCAAAAATAACATATTGGGGATCTGAAATAACAAATATACACCAGATTTAATATCGAGCTCCTATAAGGCAAGAAAAAGCTATATCATGTGTTGTCAAGGGCTACAAAGGACCAGACTTTCTAGGGAAGCAAAGAAAAGCATGGTGCAGTAGAGGTAAGCTCCAGGTAAGTATATTATGTATATTCATGTTCATATCTTAATTGAATTAGGTTCTTTGTATTTTAATTTCCTTTTTTTGTTTGTTTAGCACTGACATATGATCTGCAAGATGAGGTAAGTTTTGATATTATCATGTCATGGGTATTTCCTTTAAGACTTTTTACAGGTATTATATATTCATTAAGATAAGAATCAATGCATGATCTAATGTTATGAAGATTAAGAAAAGATAGAATGTCAAGAGCAGCAATCTAGGTGCAGAACAACAATAAGAAGTTCACCACATGAAGACTTCATGAGGGTAGCACTGCATACAGTCATTGTAAAGGTATCAATGTAGTGAGTCATTTTTAAAGTATCATTGTAAAAATTTTACAAATGTTTCTATGCCAAGAGTTGAAGAGGTAGTGTTTGGAGGTCTAGGACCATCATTAGGTGGTTGTGTCATAGTCGGGGTTAAGTTCTAGTGTGTCTTATTCTTCTACATCATTCTATATCATTGTAAAGTGGACCATTTTCCCTAGTATGGGAGTGCATTCTTATTTTATTATTCTATAGGGTGGTAGGGTGGTGCTCGACTGGTGCATGAAGTCACCAACATGTTCAAGCCTGTGAAAAAATTAGGGTGGTAGGTTGGTGCTAGGGTGAGTTGTAGCTCATTGGGTGTTGGGGCATCTGTTCGGTTGACTACTGAAGAATATCAGGCGTTGGAGTGTCCATCCAGTGGGAGCTAGAGAAGAATTCTTTTCTAGATTATAGGAAATTGGAGCTTTATTTTCGATTGGATTTGAATATTAAGAATGATTAGAAAATCATTCAGGTGGATTTTGTCCCAAAGAGGGTTTCCACCTTAAAAATTGTGTGCATTTGTGTTCCTTTAGTTTACTTCTATCATTGTAAAAACACTGATAATAATTGAAGATTAAATAATGCTCTAAAATATTAATAATAATACTAATTGAAAGGAATACTGATTCACCCCCCTCTTAGTATTTCCAACAAATTACAGCAACTAGTAAGGTGTGAGTGATAAGTTGTTAAAGGATTTAACAATAAATTATCTGCTTTCATTTTTCTACAAGTCATATGTGTGTTATAGAACATGTCAAGGAATATTTCATAAAGGATTTATCAAATAATTTATACATGCAATCTATTTTCTAAAAGTTGTTTGCTTTGCATAAACAACGTTTGTGTAAAGAGCCATCATCATAGCTATGTGACTGATTTAGGATAGGAATATTTCCTAGAATAGGTACCAACTATCCATCTTCTTCCATTAGCTAAACTCTTCTCCCTATACTACCTTTACCCACACAATTTATACTTGCCACAACTTTCCAAATGAATGAAAGTCTTAAAGGACATAATATCATTTCAAAATATTTGAGAAACCATCCCACCACTCAAACAACCCCTTTAAAAATTTGAAATGAACTATGATGTGTAAGGCTTACTCCTTATGCAGTCGAGTGACTCCTTACACCAAAATATTTGGCGCCATTTTAAGGGAGATGAATTGAAGTTTATCCCTAGGTTAATGACAAAGTTATAAGTCTGGTTGTGAGGTGTACATTTACAGTTGTCTTTTTAGACTTGTTTAGACCTGGCGACTCCATTGTTAAAGGTCTGGCTCCTAGAAGGAATAGAACTAGGGCTAACCCATATTCTCCTTTGAGAATCCAGTTTTCTAACCCTGAACAGCCAATCAAGAAAAAGAGTAAATGAAATTTTTCTTCCTCTACTATTTTTTTCTCAAAGGTTGTTCCTAAATAAGTCCTACAAAATTTATCCTCTAATTTTGCATAAAATAATGTACCTACCTTGTTTTCCAACCAAAAAACAGTACCTATATCAAAAGTTGGTGCCTCACCATATGTTATTCACAATCCACCTTTTGTTATTCCACAAATCCAAACAAATCACACTATGACAGGTCCAAACCCACCCACTAACCAAATGGATTCAATTGTTGCTACAAGGTATGCCCCTATGCTTTTACCTCAACCTATGAATGCATTACCTACATTAGATTATCTCAAGTACATGCCTAATTTTAGTGGTGAGGGAGAGGTAACATCTGAAGAACACCTTGCTGATTTTTATGCCTATGCTGAAAATATGAGTATTAAGCATGAAGATGTTTGCATGAGATTTTTTGTTCAGAGTCTTGAGGGTGATGTTAGAACATTGTAATCATCCTCTAAAGTTGGTAGCATAACTCTAATTTAAACCCTATGTGGAGGATTTTTAAGGAAATGGGGTGATAAGAAATATTTTCTGTATTATATTATTGAATTTGGTGCAATAAAAAGAAAAGAAGGAGAACCCGTCTCTGATTTTTCTAAGAGATTCAATAATATGTATAGAAAAATACCTACTGAAATCAAGCCTATTAAAGCTTCATCCAAAATCACTTATGTTGGTGCCTTTGATCCTTATTTTTGTTCATTATTGAGATAAAGAAGATCTACAACACTAACACAAATGAAGGACAATGGACTGGAGGTAGAATCTAATGTGTTAGCATCTAATAGGCTCTGAGGAGGGATTGACAGAGAAAAAAGAAAGAAAAAAGTTGAAGTTTCTACTTCAGGAACTTCAGACATTGATCCTAAGTTAGATGAGTTGACCAAGATGGTCAATTCATTGAATACTGAGATGTCCAAGCTCAATATGGAAGCAAGAACAACTACTACTAGAAATGTTTCATTTGATTAGCCTAATAGGAAACAATTTAGAAGACCTAATTTTCCTCAAATTTTGTACCGATAAAGGAGAGATGTTGATGATCAAAAAGTTCAGCCTCCTTTTCAGAATGCTATATTTGAAGATAAAGAGGAAGCTAAAAGGTTGGAGAAGGCTATTGATATCAATTTTTTGAGAGAAAAATAAGGGATGATTCATCTTACACAAGCAGAGTATGAGGATTTTATGTCATATACTCAGAATAATGAAGTTATTCCTGATCATTCCATGATTGCAACTGATCATCAAAGAAGATATAACCTCATATCAAAAAATATTGATGATAATCCAAATCATGTTGCACAACCCAAGAAGAATAAGGACACAATCAAAATTCCAACAAAAAAGCAATTTGTTGAATAGAAATTACCAGAAATTCTGGTAGTAGTTAATACACCTTCACTTGAGGTAAAAATTGCTCAAAAACTGCCCCATGTTTTCAATTTCGACAATGAAATACGAAAGATAAATATTTTTGTTCCTCTTTTAGAGCTTATGAAAAATGATGATTTAAAAAAAACCTTTATGAAAGCTCTTCAACCCCCACCTACCGAAGTAGCTTCTGATTTGTTAACCTTCAAGATGATAAGCCCACTATTATTTTAGGTCCATTGGTAAAAGACAAAGATGAATCTACCCCTCCTTTCTATCTATCTTTGAATATTCATGATAAGATCTTTCATAATTTCCTAATGGACTCTAGAGCCTCACATAATTTAATGCCCAAGGTAGTCATGGATGAACTAGGTCTTGAAGTAACTAGAGAGTACCAATATCTCTACTCCTTTGATTTCCAGAAAGTTTAATGCCTTGGTGTCATCGAATACCTTGCAGTAATCATTTTTTAGTTACCCATGAGAGGGGCAGTGATGGATATTGTTATAGTTGACATTCTTCATAGGTTTTTCATGTTACTTTCTAGGCCATGGATTAGATTGTTGGGAGGAAAATTGCAAATGGATATCACTTATGCTACTATCCCTGTTTTTGGAAGAGAACAAAGAAGAATTTATAGAGAAGATCAGTTGGCATATATCATTAGTGACAAAAAAGACCCTACTAATAATCCAATTTATGCTAGATTAACTGATGTTGGTTTAATAATTTTACACATGGATAATTTTTTCCTATTTGCAGAATTTTTTTAGATTTTGAAGCCTGTTGAAAAGAAGATCAGTCGTGAAGGTTCCCAGGTATGGAAAATGTACTTTGATGGCTCATGTTCTAAATAAGGAGCTATTGCAGGAATAGTTTTCATTTATCCTTTGAAATAGAGCTATACCTTTTCTTTCAAACTTGAATTTGAAGCAACTAATAATGTTGTTGAGTATGAAGCTCTGCTAATTGGTTTAAAAACAACAAAGGACATGAATATTTCATAAATTTATATTTTTTGAGATGCTGAACTTATTATTTAGCAAATCAGAAATTCTTATCAAACCAAGCATCCCAGACTTAGAGATTACCGGAATGTAGTATGAAGCATTGTAGAAGACTCATTCCTGGATTTTAACATTTCTTTTGTTCCAAGAGAAAGTAATATTTTGGCTGACTCGTTTTCTATTTCAACAAGCTCATTCAAGAGTCCAATACCTATGAAGCTGAAATATGAAGTGGAAGTTAAGTTCATACCTAGCATCCCTAATAATGTCAAGCATTAGAAAGTTTTTTAAAATGATCAGGAGATTAGAATATTCATTGAATATGTTGAAGAGTTTGTTGTGTTAAAAAGTTTCCAAGATGAATATTTCATGAAGGATGATGCTGATTTGCAAGACACCAAAAATATGCAAAAACATATTGCTAATTAGCCTATTATTCAGCTACCTACCAATCACATTCCCAAGGGTTTAATCCCACTTGAGAAGCACTTTGATCACAATGACATCTTAGTCAAACCACAGTTGGTTGAAACATAATAAGAATTGGAAGATTTCAATTTGCACACAGAAAAAGAACCAAGGTATGTGAAGTTATTAAAAGCTTTATCAGAAGAAATAAAGGCTAAATACCGCAAGCTATTTTTTGAATTTGTTGATGTTTTTTCCTCGAGATATGAATATCTTAAGACATATGATACAACTATCATTGAAAATAGGATACCATTGAAGGATATTACTAAGCCATTCGGGTAGAAATTAAGGAAAATCAATCCACTATTGTTACCAATGATGGAGAAGCAAGTTAAGAAAATTTTGGATGCCAAAATCATCATTCCATTGGGATACTCAGATTGGGTTGCTAATCTAGTTCCAGTAAGGAAGAAGAGTAGTAAAGTCAGACTATGTGTAGATTTAAAATATCCTAACTAATTCTCCAAGAGAGATAACTACCCTTTTGTGAAATATGGAGCATATTCTTCAAAAGGTAACTGGTTCAGAAAAAATTTCCATGTTATATGGGTTCTCCGGATACAATCAAGTTTCAGTTTAGCTGAAAGACAAAGAGAAGACAAAATTCACTACTCCTTGGGGAACATTCATGTCTGAAAATATGCCATGTGGGCTTATGAATGCCGGAGATAATTTTAAGTGTGCTATCGACTTGAATTCATTGGAGAAAAGGAAAATTTCTTGGTCATATTTTTAGATGATATTAGTTTTTATTGAACTTCAGATCAAGAACACCTTCAGAAATTGAGACAAGTATTTGTTAAATACAGAAAATATGGTATTAATTAAATCCAAAGAATTATCATTTCTCTCTCAAGGAAGGTAAGATGTTGGGTCACATAGTTTCAAAAGATGGAGTGAAAACTAATCCTAAGAGAATACTTGAAATTTAGGATTTAACTCTTCCAAGATCCAAGAAAGACGTTCAACCTTTCCTTGGTAAGATAAATTTCTTAAGAAGGTTCACTCAAAATTTTGCTGAAGTGGTGAAGCATATTAATTGCATGTTGAAGAAGGATAAATAAGTCAAGTGGAACATTGAATCCATAAATTCATTTGAGTTGATAAAAAAATCTATCATTGAAGCACCTCTGCTGGTAATCCCAGAATACTCAAAGCCTTTCTTGATCTTCTCATTTTCCTCACAAGATACTATTGCTGTTGTTTTGTTACAAAAAGATTCATAATATAAGGAATCTCCCATAGCATTTTTCAATAGAGCTCTTAGATAGGTAGAATTGAATTATGAAATGTTGGAAAAGCATGCTTATGCATTAGTGAAATCTCTTAAAGATTTTAGAGTTTTTATTCTGCATGATCAAGTTATTGCTTATTTACCTTCATCTGTTGTTACAGAGATATTAGCTCAGCCTGATATTGATGGAAAAATAAGTAAGTAGGTGACTAAATTTCTTGAGTTTTGTTTAGAGATAAAGCCTACTAAACTAATCAAAGGTCAAGGATTAACCAAACTACTAGCTGAAGAAAATTGTAAAGTTTTGGGCCTAAATTTCATGGATGACAAATTTGAAGGGTATATTTTGGAACCTATACACAACATGGCAGTGGATGTAAAGATTTCTTAATACAGGTGGTATAAGTACATCTATTTTTTGTAGCGCTTTAAACCTCCTCCAAATTATGATAAAATAAGAGTAAGATATTTGAAGCTGAAAACTGTTAAATTTTTCATTAAAGATAATTGTTTATATTGGAAATATCCTACAAGAGTTTTGTTGAGATGCATTGATCCACATATCTCCAAGAAGGTTAACTTTTATATGCATAGTAGTGTGTGTGGAGGACATCATTACTGGAGAACTAATACATACAAAATACTAAAAAATGGTTATTTTTGGCCTAGAATTTTTTTTAGATGTATGTGCTGAGGTGAGAGCATGTGAAAAATGTCAAAATTTCGCTAGGAAGAAGCATTTGGAGTCTTTGCCTCTCAAGCCCATATTTGTTTCTACAACTTTTCAGCGATGGGGGTTAGATTTCATTGGAGAAACTCATCCACCTTCAAGTGGAAAACATCGTTGGATTCTTGTTGCACTTGATTACTTCACCAAATGGATTGAAGCAATACCTACTAGGAATGCTACTCATAAAGTTATCATAAATTTTCTGGATGGAATCATAACTAGATTTGGATGTCCATCAAGGTTAGTAGCAGATAATGCAACTGCGTTTAAAGCCACTCCATTGGTAAATTTGTGTGAATATTATGGTATTCAGCTCAGTCACTCTACAACTTACTATCCTTAAGGGAATGGTTTAGTTCAATGATCAAATTAAAGTTTGGTAAGAATGATCACCAAATAGGGGAAATGGCTAATTGGACTAGAAAAAATTATATTGGAATATCATGAAGTTGGCTCAATTTCTGCTAATTGGACTATCACCAAATTATATTGATGTTCTCTCCTTTGCTGCACTTCAATATGAATTGGTGAGAAAATATCAACAAGTTGTAAAGCAAGTTTTCGATAGGGGAACTAAAAATTATTATTTTCATATTAGATATTTAGTGTTGAAGCAGGATGCATAACATCAAGATCTAGGTAAGAATTCCAAATATGATTCTTTATGGCTTGATCCTTTCAGAATCTCAAACATTATGCAGAACAACATTTTTGAGCTCCAACATCTTAATGGAGGAGAACTGTTTGGAGGCCCATCTAATGGGGGCTTTCTCAAAAAAATATTTTACTAAGGGTGTTTGTAGCCTAAGTTCACTGTAAATACCAATGTGTTTCATAATAAGACTCGATAGCCCAATGAAAGGGAACTAAAACTAAAAAATATTCTTAGAGCCTCGCAGGGAGAGCTCTATCCCCCGTGGAGCCAATGTTAGCACATCTATTTTTTAAGTCACGAGTCCATTCCATAGTTTTATTTTTAGGATTAAACTTCAAAATTTTGAAAATAAAAATAAAAAATTGGTCGCTACTGGAATTTTCAGGAGCACCAGTTGTAGCATTTTCAGACAGTTTATTATTTTCTTGTTTCTATTTTTTTTATTTATATTCCAATGATGCCAGAATTTCTGGAAGCATAATATGTTTTAAAAAAAATAAATGAAAAATTTCATCCACTCTAGCTAAGCCACATGTTATAGTATAAATACGGCTCAAATATTTTTTTTTAATATTTTTAGATCTAATGATAGGTGTCGTATTGTAGTCATTTAGTTTGAGTGAAGTTGTAATATACGTTGAACCCATGTGTCACCCGCAATTATTAACTGAATCGTTACCTCATCCTACCTATCAACACCAATTTAGTTTACATATGTTTACGTATGTGTTTTCGAGAATGAAGGAGATGGTGGTTATTACAGTCAATGCCATAACCATTTGGCTGGCTGCGCAGCAGTGCTGCCAGAAATTTTGGCCAATTAACAAGAAAGACTATGGAAGTGATTATTTGTCACAAATCTACTAATCTCAAAACATCTGGGCACTCAATGTGAAAAATGCAGCCAAGTGAAGGTGATGATGTATTACCACATGGTGCACATCATGGTGAGGAATATTTTCAATGATGGAGGATTATTTTCATGGGTTTATGAATTGAAATTTGATTTAAAACCACCTAAAAAGCAGGAGAATGTCATTCGAAGTTGTAGTTGTTTAAGTTCAAATTACTGAGACTCATACTTTGAGAAGGAGTCTAGATTTCAGACAAGATTTTAAAAGGTGAATACAAGCCACACCTTTAAGTTAAAAATCTTCCTACTCTGCCACCTATCAGTTGCAAGAGATAGAGTCATTTATTTTCTGAATATGACAGTTAAAATAGGTGGTAGGATAAATAAAATAGATCCACAAGGCACAAATATGGTTGATGTCAATTCTAGGGTAAGAAGTTTGTTTATTCAATCAGGGTGGTATTATCTTTCCACCAGGTTAGGGAGCTCTCACTTGGGAGTAGCCCAAGATTTTGCTAAGTCTTTTAATGGAAAAGAAGCTATAGTTTATGGCCTTACTTTAAAAGTATTTTAAGACTCCATTGTTGAAGCCTTTAACCTTCCCCAAGAAGGAAAAAGGTGGTTCAAAGGGCAAGTCATTACATGATGAGATCTCAATAGCTTCCTCAAATATTCTCATAAAGATCCAAATTTGGAAAAAGGCTTTCCAACTAGTTATCTTAAGAATGATTGGGCATAAGGTATCAACCTTATCAAGATATACCTAACTTGTGAAAGGAGGTATACAATTGTTTTCCTCTATCACATGAGGTTTCTTTTTCATATTGCAGGGATGAATACTTTAAATCTGCCATTTTTCTTTTTGAAAATCCTGACCAAGATGTCAGCAAAGGTTCATACTCACATTGATGTTTATGAGTATAGATTGTACCATAAAGCTTTGATCAAATTTCTAGTTCAAGAAGAGTTGGGAAAAAGAAACCAGACTTGGGACCACTTTTTATTCTACAGGGCAGGCCATCCTGCACCTACACCTCCATTTTCACAACCAAACCCTAAGCTTGAAAAAAAAAGAACAAAGAGAAAGGCCAAAAAATAAAACATTCATAAGAAGGCCAAGAGAAAAAAAGAAAAAGTTTCTGCAGTCAAGGCTGAAAGAAGGTTGGAAAAAGGAGATAGTTATTTAACAAGAAAACCAAAATTAATGAAAATAGTGCCTCATGTTCCTCCATTTACTAATGTCTAGACTAGAGCCAGAAGGGGAAGTTCTGCAACTACAGATAAATAAAAAATGCAAGTGCTATCGTAATTTATGGAAGCACATATTCAGCAGAATTTGTGGAAATAATATCAGCTTACACCATCATATTAACAACTCCTCAAGGATGCTTGTAATATTCCCAATTAGCCATGAGCTAGTTGGAATATTTTTTTTTTTTTGCTTTCTTGTTTAATGAATAAAAGGATGTGGAGATCCATAAATCTCCTTAATATGAATAAAACCAATGCTAATATGAAAAGAATATACCTTGGCAGCTTAATTGAGCACCCTTAGGTGTGAAAAGTGGTTGGAACACCTTGACTGGGTCAACTTTGACCAAATCAACAGCGTTGTCATGGAGTGGTGGCATTCAATGAGGGAAAACATAATTTTAGATGGATACTCTTTACATGGATGTAGTGTCATTAATGGATGGGGCTTAGGGTTAGAAATCTCATTTACTATATAAGGAAGAGGATGGAAGCCATATGAGATTATGAATTGGTATTTGATATTACAGAATATATGGTATGTTTAGACATATAGCTTTCTTTAGCTATTTAGCTAGGATTGCAGTGTTGTTTAGCATAGGGTGTTGCTAATCGGGAATCCCACCTCTTTCCTTTAGAGGCCTCTTGGAAGAGAATTTTACTTTACTTCCACATTTAGGCTTTAGGCTAAGCTTCATCTTCATCTACAACGTATATCCTATTGAGGGTTGAGTTGTGTTGCACGTTGCAGTAGTGGAGAACACCTTTGGGTCACTTAAGTGTTTATTTTCAGTGGAGAAGGGTTCCTTTCCATTGGGAGGACAACAAGGAAGTCCCTTGAGCCTTATTACAACATTTGTAATCAGACCGCTTATTTATTTACCTCTACAACTCAGTTTTTGTCTTGTACTACGTTATTTTGAGGGAGGAGTTGCAGGGTGGGTTCAGTACACCGTTTGGAGAGGAATTTTTCTAGTGAAAGTATCATCCTTTCATCTAGAGGATCTATTGGAGGAGGCTGCATTATTTGTTATATCATATCAGCCCCATCTTTCCAGTTTATATTTTGTAGTGAATCTTCAGCCCTAGGGCTTTGAAACCCATCTTGTACATGGTATATTTATGAAAACCCTGGTTGGGTTCTTCATTCGAGGTTGTATAGTGCCTAGATCTGTATTATTTGTATCTTTTTAGGAATATATCAACCCATGATCTATTATATATTCATTTTTTGTAGCAGTGCTTTTAAAACTATGTTGTAGTAGTGTCTCTGGTATTTTTATATAGTAGTAGCACCTCTTATAGAGGGATTTATTCATTGGAGGTTTGTTATATATTTTATTATGGTTTATGGCCCATTTTTTATACATATTTTTCTTCTATTATGATGAATATAAATTCTCCATATTGGCCTCTTGATTTTATATTATGTTTTACACTACTATTCCATCATTTTTTACTATATTCCTCCTTTTACCATTTGGGAATATTACAGTGGTATCAGAGCATAATCTTGGCTTAGCCTGTGCATCTTGAAAAAACAATATGTCATCAAAATAAGGGGATCCTCTCATAGATAGAGAGAAGAGGTATCTCAGAAGAAGACACTGGAAGTTTGATTATACAAATGATAAAGAAGACAAGGGTAAAACCCCTTTATCTGGAGAAGATGAAGAGAAGAGTTCACTAAGATCATTCTTAGAACTATGCAAGACATTGCTAGAGAAATAAAGGAGATGTTGATGGATAGATACAAGGAATCCCTAAAGGATTTCTGCATGGTGAAGGTTGTAGCATTTCTCATCACTGGAGTGATCAACCAATGAAGCAGCAACAAGTTTCCCAACGCTCTACAATGTCTACATTCTTAGCAGTGGGAAATGAAGGGTTTCAAGAACAAAAAAATCTTAAAGACTATTTCATGGAGTATGAGTCTCAATCTCAGAGATTCGAGGATTACTTGAGTTTTCAAGAAATTTTTCAGATCAAGGACAATAGGAGACCCAGACATCACAAGAGAGGTGGAGGATTCATTCAGAATCATGATCTAAAAAGAGCTAAGGGAAGATTTTTCTTACCCAAATTTCATGGGTCATCTAAATGAATTTCCAAATCATGGGTAGAGAAGCTATGACATCTACTTCCAGCTGAAAAAAGTACCGGAAATGGAGGGCACTAAGATAGCAGCGCTACACCTTGAGGGTGAAGGACATGATTGGTACTTCCATGGCTTGTCTACATTGGGCCATTCCAATGTGACTGGATATTCAGAGTTCGCAAGGAGGTTGGTGGAGAGGTTTTATCAAAGAGATCCCGAGGCACCATTCATGGGGCTAGCAAAGCTCAAACAATCAGGTAATCTAGAAACTTATATTTCTAAATTTCTTAAACTTCCTGTTATGGTTCCTGATTTATCTATAGCAAGAGGGTCTATATGTTCACTAATGGGTTAGAATAACACCTTCATGGGTTGTTTAAGTCTACCAAGCCCATTACCCTTCAAGATTCCATGGAAAGGGCCATATATCTACAAGATTCCTTACCAAAAGCAAAGGAAACATTTCTGCAAAAGCCCTCTTTTTCATCAAATGGAAAAGATGAGAAGGCTCTTTTCTCAAAAGAGAGCCAAAGTAAAAAACCTCTTAGTGATGTGTCTGAAGAGACCTGACGAGGAGGAAGGTTTACTTCACATGCCAAGAATTATGGGCACCCAAACATAGATGTGCAGTAGGAAAGGCACATTATATATAGTTCTTCTCAGATGATGAGGAGGAAGAAGAAGAGGAACTAGAAAGAGTTCATAGCGCTGGCAGAGTAGGAGATGATCCATCACCACCCAGAAGTGGGGATGGGGAATTTGCTATAATTGGAGGGGCTCTTGCATCATTGAGAGGAGTACCCAAGTACTTGACCTTGATGGTTAGAGGTTCCATTTTATATTAGAGGTTTTCTGTTTTGATTGACAGTGGGGCTACCCACAATTTTATTGATTCCAAATTAGTGCAGAGGAGGGCAATACCCACTGATGATTTTGAGGGATTTTCTGTTTTAGTCCAAGGAAACATAACTATGCAATGCATGCATTATTTTCCATCCTTATCTGTCACTATAGGGACATATATATTGACTGATCACTTCTTTGCGGTTGACATACCTGACACCAATGTGATATTGGGTGTGCAGTGGATGATTACTTTGGGGAAGGTCACCACAGATTGGGAGACTTTGCAGATGGAATGGGTGGATAGAAAGAGTGGAAAAAATTATATGATTAATGGAATGCACACATATCCCTCACATAAAACTTCCACATAGAAAACAAAGATGTATTTGCGCAGTAGAAGCAAGGACCTAATAGTCCCATCTATTATGCACATGACTGTGGCCCATGGGACATTATTATTTTGTGGCAAACCACCTGGGAGGCCACCTAATCCAGATTTGGTGAGGCATGTCTCATGTTATGATGCACCATTCATTAATCTAGGAGGAATGGGAGCATTGGGATGTCATGGTACAACATTGAGAGTCTTGGGTACACTCAAGGAGGAGGGAGACATTCTCCCAACATCATCATTACCCACTCTCATTTCATATTTTGCACTGAGGAAGGAGTAGCATGGGGAGGAAAGAAGCCTTCCAACATGTACCTTTGGCAAGGGATATGTCAAAGAGGAGGAAATCCATATAATATATGCTTTATATGATATATCATCAGCGCTGTGACTTTAGAGAGTAGATCCATATTGGAGATCCCAGCTTTTGGAGGATTATTCCAAGGATATTTTTACATGCATGATACTTCATGACCAGCTTCAAGAGGAGGGATATTAACTCCAAGATGAACTCATCTACTATCATGGTAGGAACTTCTTATCTAGAGCTTCCAAGCTTAAGGAGAATTTGCTACAAGTTGCACATGAAGATTTTCTCTTCTGCCACACTTATTCCATGAAGACATACAACACTATCATGGAGGAGTTTACTTGGGAAGGATTTTGGGAGGAGATATATCAGCATTTGAAAAGATGCATGGACCATGTGGAGATGTATGTTACAACATTTTTTGGTCATCTAACCTGTTA
This sequence comes from Pinus albicaulis, assembly GCA_034641835.2. Classification (NCBI taxonomy): domain Eukaryota; kingdom Viridiplantae; phylum Streptophyta; class Pinopsida; order Pinales; family Pinaceae; genus Pinus; species Pinus albicaulis. The sequence continues at coordinate 133,089,357 of CM076583.1, read as the reverse complement.
CTATTATATGGACCTAAGTACACCATGTAAGACCAATTTTACCCTAAGTAAAATTGCTTTCACTATGAAAAATAGCTTAGTAAACCACCTTTATTAAGTTGTTTATGGTCTAAACAGGAAACCCCATGAGGAAATATTAAATAAATCCACATTTTTTTTTCCTCAAGGAATAATTAGTTAAATAGTAGTTTAATTAATATTCCTATTCATATTTAACCCAAAATAGGAAAATTAATTAGAAAAATTATTATTTATCTTATTATTTTCTAGGAATAATTTTTTAAACCTTATTTAAATAATATTCCTTGTTAAATTTGACTAAATCATTCATTAATAATTAAATAAATCATTATTTTTTTTATTATTAATCAACCACATCCTTAAAATAATAAATAAATCATTTATTTATTTATTATTTGCAAATAAAGCGATTTGACCCAAGTCAAATTCTTTTTCCCTCCAACAAATATAATAAAATATTCCATAAAAGTTGGATCTTTATTTGGTTAATAATATTTTAGTTATGCACCAATATCTAGACTAACTCAATATTTTGTTATAAATAGAAGAGTTTTTCCGTTCATTCACTACCTTTTGTTGCCTAAATATCACTTTGGATCTATACTTTTGGTCTGACTTTGATCCACCATCATTGTCATATTTTACTACCATTTTTCTTGGGAGCTCCCATTGAGTTCCAATTTTGTCTGGGTTTTCTACACAATCAAGAGAGAGGGATTTTAGATCTGAAGTGCTGAGCACTTACAAGAACCCATCCCATTGAGGAGGACTCGTAACATCCTTCTATGTTCTCCTCCAAGGTGCCATAAATACAAAATTATTTGAACATATTCTTGTCTTGTCTATTGGATGCATGGAGCAACTCTTGTTTTTTATTCACTGCTTAATGTATTTTAATGCATAGATCTAGATTTTTCAACATTTATCTTGGTTATATACTTGCAGATATAAAGATATTGGTGGCCAAATTTGCTGTTAGGGTTGTTTTTTATGCATGGCTAAAGTGAGCCTTTTTCATATGCTTGCGATTAAGATTCATACTAACAACTGGCGACTCCACATGGGTTTACGATTATGACCTCTATCATTTTCAGATATCTGCATATCCAGTTGCTTCAAACCCTAGGATTTCTCTTCATATTCTTCTTTTTATTTTATTAATGTTGTATTTAACCTATAAAACCCTAAAACATTAAAAATTATAACTTCTGTGTGTTTTTTAACCTATTTCTTAGGTGACAGACATCAGCCACAGCTGAGACAACACGTCCTTCTAAAACCTGCCCCCAAGAGTGCCAGAAGTGCGGGTCACACTTTTTCAGCCAAAAATTGTGAACTAAACCTCCAGGGCACAGAAAAAAAGCGTAAACCTTCAACCTTTGTAGAAAAGAGGTCAGAAACTATGACCTGGACTTTTTGTCGGAGTTTTTCTGAAAGTTTTCTGGGTTTGTCTGGGCCTCTATTCAAGGTTGTATCACCTCCGTCTCTACCTGTTTTGGACCTGTACTTGTTATGTTTTACTCATCTAAGTGGGAACCTAGCCCTCTAGGGCTTCAATACCCTCCACCTTTCGTGGAAGAGTTTTAACTGCTGGAGGTTGTCTAAAATTTTAGAGTGTTCAGCCATTTTTCAGAACTGATACCTTATCTTTAGATCCACCTAATATTGGCTATTTATCCATCCAAATCACCTCCTTTTAGTTTTTTTTACTTTTCCTCTAGGGTCCCTTCCCCTTTCCTCCAGGTTATAGCCTTTCGCCACCTCATTTACAACAATTTTTCCTATGATTTTTTGTTGTTTTTCTGCACCTATTTCCAATAGATCTGGCCTTTAGATCCCTGTCCCTCCCGACCTTAGATCTATTGGCTATTTTGGTTTGTTTTGACTAGATTTTTACCCACCTACAGACTACTTGTTGAGAGGCATGCTGTTGGTTGATAAAAGGTGCTTTTAAAACTCCTAATTATCTCACATTAATCATCAATCCGAGTGAGTCCTTTAATTTCAAGAGTGTACACAGTATGTGGCTTCTATTAATTCAAAGAGTAATATTTCCTAAATTTTAGTACAGATCTTAATCACAAGAATAAATGGAAGCATCTAATGAACTCCAATTGCAATCATTAAAGGAAATATCAAAGTGAAATTTGCTATTGAAATCAAATCTTACAGCAATCCAAAGAATGGTATCATCAGCAGAGAGCATAGTAATAATAACTCACTCCTACTTAGCTGATTCAATCTAGATTATACTAATTTCTGTAAAGCAATTAAGACAGAAACGATATCACTTATGAGAGTCTCATAGCAATAATTAAACTCTTTCAGATGATTTAAGAAATGCAATGCACTGTCTTAAATAACTCACGCTGTAATGAACAAGATTCAGATCAAATGATAACGAAGTATATCATAAACAGAACTCATAATATCTCAATACAGGAAAATAATAAATAGCTAATGAAATGAACTCACGGTAACAAGAAATTATCAAATCAATCACACGCTATAAGAATCAGAAATATAACACAGGGAAGAAATTAACTCTACCAGGGTCTAAGCCCTTAGCCACCGGCAGGAAATGCTAAGCTACTTCAGATAATGTGAATGAAAACATCAACTTAAATTATTCATCAAACTTGAGTAGAATTACAATGTGATTGTGCTCTCCAACGACTCAGTCTGTAATTAAGTTTACAATTTGCAAAATAACAACGATTCCCTTTCTTCCTACAATCGTTTCCTTTTATAATCATTAAGGGTAAAGAGAAAATAGTAAATGTGATCCCTCAGGATCTCCTGAACCTGAGGGATTCGCAACCAATTTCTATCTTTAATACATCTCCTCTATTCCGCGCTGATCCCCCTAATTCGTTCTTAGCCTTGTCTGCAACCGACTCATTCCTTTCTTTGCTTGTCAGATTTGGTTGTGCCAACAACAGGGAATAGCGGTCATTCCTTGTCCACTTTCCTGCATGAAGAAGGGTAAACATTATTTAAATCGCAACTGCAATCATTCCTCATTTCTTACCATAATTCCTTAATATATTAGCGCATTAAGACATGAAAAAGATAATAATTAAGGATAACGAGGATGAACTAACTAGAAAATACATACCCATTTCGCAACCCAACATACTCCCCTACTTACTCTATTTCATGTCCTCATGAAAATAAATAATTCTGATGGAGTGTATTTAAAGAGTAGGCTGGAGAAGGGGCATCAAAAATTGGTCTGAAACCATGATGTTGAGCTAACAGTGCAAGAGTGGTCCTTTCCTCTCCTTCAAGAAATTCATAGGTGGCCCGGTAACCTTCGGGAGAATACCAAATGATAGGGCTACAAAACTGACAGTCTAACCAATAAGGTCCCTCTCTTAAGATGAGGTTTCTATAGGTGATAAAACAGGCTGCAGCTGCTTTAAAATTTCTATAATGAAATGGCTCTATATCCTGCACACTACCAGCAGAGACCGCCCACCTAAGCTTGGATGCAATCATAGAACTTTCTCAAATGCATTGAAAATATGACACTCCATTTTGTAGAATCCCTTTATTAATAGGCCCTAAGACTTGAATTACCCCTTCCCGTTTCATCAGAATCTTTTGGTTGGCAAGCATTTGCAAAGGATGCTTGGGTTCACTTCTTACCATAAGATCAAACCCATGCTCTTGTTTTTGGAAGGCGTTATGAGCTTTGAATCATTTAATTTGATTAACTGCAAATGAAATAAAGGCCTGGAACTGAATATCTCCCACGAAAGAGTTGGGGTTCTTTTCCACTTCATCTGCTAATACAAGATTGTGTAGGTAAAATTCGCAAAGCAACCTTTGAACCTTTACACCATACAGTTTGCAACAACGTATAAAATCTTTGACTATCTTTAATTCAATTGGTTTTCCAGCTCTTACAGCTTTAATTTTCAACAGAAAGTATCGTTCTAGCAGAAACAAAGCGTAGTTAGTGGCGAGAGCCCTTCATGCCAAGACATTTGTGTATAATGAGCAGATGGTGTCTGTATGGGCTAGGACCTTATCCAATCTAAGCTTGATTTTTTCTATTTTCTCTTTTGCCTTTTTGTATCTATCAAAGGTCTCGTTCTCTGTCTCATTCATTTCCCGAAGATGCTTCTGCAATGCTTGATACTTTTGCTGGGGAACAGTTTCCTGTTCAAGCCATTAAAACACAAGTCGAGCCTGTGCTAATTCTTCCTAGAGATTCAGAATAGTGGGTTCATTGTGTGTCGTGTCGTCTTTAGCTGGTGTGCTTGTTGGAGTGCCCATACTATGGAAGGGCACTTCCTCTACTCGAGTAGCTATATCTACAAAAGTTTCATGTTGTTCTTCTTTGATGATGACTGGTTGAGTGGATATGAGCTCTGTTTGAGTCGCGTTTGCTGTCTCTAGGGTTTTGTCTCAGACCTTCCCCACTGTAATTTCCTTTATTTTTCTTCTGATCTTCTTTATTGTTTTGCACAGCTTCTGTCATTCCTTCCTAAGCTTTTTCAATTTGGCTCTATAGTTTTTTGGAGGAGCTACTATTTTGTTGACAGTCTCATTAATATTTTATGCCTCTAGAGAGCCTGATTGCTCATCTTGGCTCTGTCCTAATAGAACCGTGTCTTCGGATTGAGTATCGGCTTCCCAGAGTATCTCTGTCTCTACTTCTTCTCCTTGGCCTATGTTTTCTGTGCTTAGGCCTACCTGGCTATTTTCCACTGGAAGCTTGTCACTAGATTGGTATTATTTTTCCTGAATGGTTTCTACAGTGGCTTCTGCTTCACGGCTTGCACCTCTCAAGGGAGATAGACATTCGGTGTTCCCAGCATTATTGGGAGATTGGGTTGCTCTACGTTAAAATTGAGTGGGCTTTCAAGTTGCATGTAATTACTCATGTTGGCTAGGACCTAGGCACATTCGAAATCATGCAAAAAATCACCTTGGGGGCGCATGCTTGGTGTTGAGGGGAGTCTTGATTCATTTCTTTGTTAATCTAAATGCTCTGCTTCTTCCTCATGGTTTGATTCAGGAATACCATGGTCTTGCGATTCTGGCTGCAAGCATTTGTCTCTTACCGGGCTAGATAATTCTATAGGTTGACTGGTACTGCCTTGAGGTTTTTTGGCCAATACTGATCTTGACCCCAACCTTGCGGACCGTCTGCACTTTTGAGGTACAATACTTTCTTGAGGATTTTCGGCCATTCCTGTCCTTGACCTCAGCCTTGCGGACTATCTGTTCTTTTGAGGTATGTTCCTTGAAAGGGGAGTCCTCTTCCTTTTTTGAACCAGGTTAGGTGTAGGCAGGGCTAAACCTCCCTCCGGGGCTGATAGTAAATCATCCCAGCTTGATTGCTGCTGGATGAGGTTATGGCTGACCATTAGCCTAATCAGAAAGTGGTGGCTTACCACGGTTTCTACATGCTGGGACTATCTTAAACACTATTACCGATGAAATAGGTAAACTGACCTCAAAACGGGAACTCTAGCCCAAAAAGACTCAAAAAACATGAAAAAACACCCCAAAAACAAAAAAAGTGTATTCCAGAACGCACTTGGTTTTTTTTTGAAGGTCAAATTTCAACATTTTATAAAATTATGCTAAAACGAAAATTGTTTCTTGAAAAAATGATTGGAAAAACACCCTCAAAACAAAACAAGTTGTTGCTGGAATAACAAAAAAAAAAAAATTGTCATATTTTTGACATTTTTAAAAATAGATATAACATTTTTTAATTTTTTAAATTCAAACATTAAAAAAAACCTAAAATTAAAGAAAAAAATAAATTTAAAAAATAAAAACATTTTAAAGCTTAAAATTTAAAAATATATAGCAATAAAAAAAATAAAAATTTTAATTCAAAAAAAAATAAAAATAAAAAATTTAAAGATTAAAATTACAAAATATATAAAAATAAAAACAAAATAAAAATATTAAATTAAAAAAAAAAAAAAAACAAGTTAAAAAAAGAAAGAAATTATAAAAAATAAAATATAGAAATTAAATTTAAAAAAGAAAAAGAGAATGTTTATTAAATTAAAAAAAATTAATTTTTAAAATAAAAAATTAAATTTAAAGAAATATATTAAATTTTAATAAATTAAAAAAAAAAAAAACATTATTTAAATTAAAAGTAAAAAAATGAAAAATTAATTAAAAATAAAAAATGAAAAATAAAATACAATAAAAATATTAAATTTAAAAAAATATATATTAAAAAAACAAATAAATTTTAAAAAGTAAATTAAATTTAAATAATAGAAAATAATATATATATATATATATATATATATATATATATATATGAACTTAAATTAAAAATATATATATTAGATTTTATTAAATTTAAAAAAAAATGTTAATATTAAAATAACAAATTAAATTTAAAAAAAGATATTAGATTTTAATAAATAAATGAATAAACAAATAAATTTTGAAAAAAAAAAAACAACGTTGTTAAAATAAAAAGTTAAAAAACTTTAAAAATCAATTAAAAATGAAAATTTGAAAAAAATAAATTAAAAAAAAATATATTAAATAAAAAATATAATAAAAAACATATTAATTTGAAAATATTAAGTTTAATTAAAAAAAAAAAAAAATCTAATTTTAAATACACAATTTTAATTGAAATAAAAAAATATACAAATTTTACGTAATTAAAAAAATAATAATAAAAAAAAAATTAAAAAAATATATTAAATTCAAATAAATTAAAAAAAAAAATACAAAATTTATTAAATTTTAAAAAATTAAATGAAAAAACTAAACATAAAATTTAATAATAAATAAAAAATATGAAAAAATTATAAAAAAAAAAATCAATTAAATACAAAAAAATTACAAAATTTAATAAAAATTATTAACAAAATTTAGAAAAAAAAAATTAAAAACAAAAAATATGAATAAAAATAAAATAAAAACAAAAAAAATTAAAACACATTAAATTTCAAATATAAAAATTATATTAAAAAAAAAGAAATTTAATTTTTTTGAATTTAAAAATATAAATAAAAATAAAAAAATCAAATTGAAAAAAAAATATTGAAAATTAGAAATTTAAAAAAAAAAAAAAGTATTTTTTGATCGTTGTGGCGCCGCCAATCGACCTCCCGCCCAGGTTGTGGCGAACGGTGATTCTGGGAATCGACCTCACTGCGGGAGGGCGATTCCGCCTCCCACCGCGGAAGACAAATTCCGCCTCCCGCCGTGGGAGGGCGATGCCTGGAATCGGCCTCCGCCGCCATCTGGGTGGGAGGTCGATTGGCGGCGCCACCACGATGAAAATTTTTTTTTTTTTTTAATATATATATATATATATATATATATATTTTTTTTTTTTTAATTTGATTTTTTTTTAGTTTTCTTTTTTAACTTTTAATATTTTTTAATTCGTAACATAATTTTTTTTTTTTAATTTTTAATATTTTTTTTTTAATTCGATTTTTTTCTTTTTTCTTTTTAATTTTTTTTTTTTTTAATTTTTTAATTTTTAATTTTTATTTCTTCTTTTCATTTCCAAAAATTAAAAGTTATTTTTTTTAATTCAAATTTTTTATTTTAAATTTTATTTGTTTTAATTTTTTTTTTTTTTTTTTTAATTTTGTTTTAAAATTTAATATTTTAGATTAATTATTTTTTAAAATTTAAAATTTATTTATGAAATTTATTAAATTTTAATTTAATTTAATTTTTTTTTTTTAATCTTTTAATTTATTATTTTTTCATTTTTTAAATTTATAAATTGTTTCATTTAAAAAAAAAACAGTAAATTTATGGATATTTGTTTTTTAATTATTTGCACGTGTTTTTTTTCATTTTTTTTGTTTTTTAATGATAGTTTTTTTTTTTTGTTACTTCTTTTATTTTAATTTTCTTTTTCTTTTTCTTTTTTTATTTATTTTTTTTGTTAATTTTAAAATTTGTATTTTTTTTCTTCTTCTTATTATTATTTTAATTTTAATTTTTAAATTTAATTTTTTCTTTTTTGTATTTTACTTTTTTTATCTAAGTTTTAATTTTCTAATTTTAATAATTTTTAAATTTTCTATTTAAATTTTAATTTTTAATTATATGGTTTTTTTTAATAACTTAGAAAAAAATGTTTTTGATGTTTTTTTTTTAATTTTTTTGATTAATTTTTGTTTTTTTTCTTTAAATTATTTGTTTTTTTTTCAAATTTTGTCATTTCTTTTGATATAATTTTTGAATTTTTTTGTTTTTTTTTGTTTTTTTTAATTTATTTTTGTTTAAATTTTTTATTTTTACGAGTTAATTTTATTTTTTTTTACATTTTTTTGGTTTTTTTTATTGTTTTTATATATATATTTTTTTTATCTAAGTTTTTTGTTTTATTACCAACATGAAAATCACCACTCTAAAAAAAAAAGGTTGATGCTGCATCAATACTTAGCATGAAAATCACCACTTAAAAAAAAAATAAAGTTGATGCTGCATCAATACGTTTCAAAATTAGCATGAAAATCACTAACATTTTAAAACAAATATTCATACTTCATAAATAAAAATATTAGTGTAAAAAATGTGCACAAAAAAAGGGGTGATTCTACATCACCACTTTTCAAAATCGGGTGCTTTTTATACTACCAAAAAAAAGTAGGTAACAATGCGGTTACCTATTTCATCGGTAACAATGTTCTTAGCCTCTCGATAGTGTCATGCAATAAAGAGTTCAACAATGCAGGTAAATTAAGAGAGAATTTTTGTTTTAGAACTGCTAAAAGTTTCAGTTGACGCGGCCTTACCACATCTTTTTGCCCGTCGCATGTAATGTAGTTCTGCACGATTTTTGCTAGCTCTCCCCATGGTTCTCCAAGAGACGATGGCTGAATGCCCTTGCCCTTTTTGACCAGCTCTTGTCCTTCGTCTCTGAAAACTTCGATAGCATCCTGCATCTTCAACCGCTTGTCAGACCACACAGGTCCATCTGCTGGTAACCTGCATGCTTCTACTATCACCTCGTCTGATACTGTGATTTGCCTTCCCCTTACCACAGAATGTCCATTCTGTAAATTTCATAAGAACTCGATGGAAATTTCCTCGCTGGGTGGTTGAAATCTTGCAAAGAACATTATCCACCCAGCCTAAGCTAAGATTGCCCTGCCTGCATCAGAGACAACCAATATAAATGGTTCTCTACGTACTGCTCTTCCTCCCATAGTGTTGTAACTCTGTAAACGATAAGTGTAGTAGCAAAACACAATGAAACACAGAACCGAGTAATGGAACAGAAAATGGTTATGTGATGTTTTATAAGTATAAATACCATTATTAAGGCTATTATCATACCACATGCACTGCAATCATGGAATGTCGTATTATTCGGCACAATCAAATGAGAGAACGAATGCGCACTCATAAGTACACTGGGGGTCCCCGCCTCCCTTCAAAATGATAGCGTCCTTGTCCGAATGAAATGAAAAGGGTAAGGCGTTGGCGGCAAGGTATAGGAGTAATGGATTGGTAAGGTATGCGCATTAATGACAAGATCATAAAGAGTATGGGTGGAGTGAAATCAAGGCTTGTACCATGAATTATAAATAAATAATAAGCCATCGTGATGTGATATAATAAAGAAAAAGGGAACAACATGCAAAAACACAAGAAATAATACTTTTAGTGCCATTATTCCACTTAAACCATTGTGATTGACTTTAAAAATATTCATGCATATAGGTTCAATGGGATATTAGGACCATAATCTCTCCATAGAAAAGATTATAAGAAGAGGGTATTATAATTATTATTGATGTAAAATAAAGCTTCAATACCATCAGCAGAGCTTCTGCTGCCCATAGGCGTCCATAGCCTTGACAGAGTTTCTTTTTAACCCTTGAGAACCATGTTCCTCTATGTATAACTGGGGAAATGTCTTATGATGTTCCATAGTAGAGACCAATGTGCTGGCTTGGTGACTAGGTGAACACATTGCCATTCATTGGGAAGTAGCGAGAGTGGTCAGGCCAGCTCATGATGAGACCTCCTGTTTCCAAGGACTTCGTTTGTTTATGCATCCATTGGATTATATCCCTGGTGTGGTGGCCATAGCGGGAATGCCACTTTGCTTCTTCCTTATGATCATGGTAGGCTGGTTCGTGATGAGACCCCCTATTCTCCATCTGTGGAAAAATTCATAAAATCATTAGTAAATATATATATATATATATTATTTTCTTTTATTTTATATTGTTTATTTTTTTTAATTCCCATTTTATACATAGAAGGTGGCTCATCACTCCTTAAGAGTAGGGATGGCAGAAGAAGTTTGACATATCAATATAAAATAAGAATATACCCATAATCTTATTAATAATATATAGAGAGAGTTATACAGACAAGGGAGAACCAGCATGTTGGAACACCTAATCCTACATGGGTAGGTGTGGAATGCAAAAAGTCACAATAGAGTCCAAGTGACCTTGGAATGTGAAACCAAGAGTCACACCATTGTACTATAAATGTACATCTTTGTATAATGGAAAATAAGAAAGCCTCACGCTTATCTATCATTGTGTGTTGAGTCTTTTGTGTGTGCATTCTTCCTTCCTCATACACCATGTGTGTGCTTCAACATGGTGTTTAACACAGCATGATACAGATAATCAATCAGTTTAATTTATAGTGGAAATGAGGACAGTAAAGTGAGATAGATAACTGTGTCTTTTTCTTTTTATGGATCATCACAAAGCAATCTTGTTAAAGATGATAATATTCATGGTATTTTCCTGTTCCACTATACCTCCATACGTATTGTACTTTTCATGTCATTAAGAGGATCATACAAAGTGAAACTGGGGTGGTTTAGGGATAAATCTGGGAGAAATAGGATGTTCTTCAAAAATATTTACAAAGTGTTGTTCTTTTAAAGAAAATGGCAAAAGAAACATAGAAAAAAAATGATCTTCCTTCAAGGGAATAGCAGTTGTTCCCTGTAAGGAACAGCAAAGCAAGCTATACTGAAAAAAATTGATGTTCCATAGAGGGAACAACAGTGGTTCCCTGTAGGGAACAACAAAACAAAATTCACATGAAAAAATTGTTGTTCCTTAGAGGGAACAACAATTGTTCCCTATAGGGAACAGCAAAGCGAAATACACACAAAAATTGTTGTTCCTTATAGGGAACAGCAGCTATTCCCTGTAGGGAACAACAAACCAAAATACATACAAAAATTGTTGTTCCTTATAGGGAACAATAGTTGTTCACTCTAGGGAACAGCAAAGAAAATAGATACAAAATTTGTTGTTCCTTATAGGGAACAATAGTTGTTCCCTATAGGGAACAACAAAGAAAATAGAGGAAAGAATCAAAACTAACATACAATCAAATCCAATCAAAAGTATAAAGGCAAACTTATGTACAAGTTTGAAAAAAATTATATTACTTCATTGAACTGATACTCTGGAAGGATTTTCCTCCTCAGCAATAATTTGTATTGTGGAATCTTTCCGTATCTGCTAGCAAAAGGATTCCCTTGTAAGCGGTTTTTGATAGAGGCATACTCGATGTCCGTTTGCTTTAAAGGAGTGGCCAGACCCATCCATGGTGGTTAATGTAAGGGTTCCATTATCATGCACTTCTTGTATCTCATAGGGGCCTAACCATCTGGTCTGGAGTTTTCCTGGGAAAACCTAGAATCTAGAATCATATAAAAGTGCCCAATCACCTTCATGGAAGGTCTTATTCTTGATGAGGGCATCATGCCATTTCTCTCTTTGTTGTTTGTATTAGTGCAGTATGCTAAAGAGATAATTGCCGGATCTCACCCAATTCATTTATTTGTTGTAATCTGTTCATCTGGGCTTCAATTAAATCCAATCCCACTTCCTGAGCTATCCTTAGCGTTTGTATCTCAAATTCTATGGGAAAAATAGGTTCCTTACCAAATACCAATTGATATGGGGAGTATCCAGTAGTATTCCTCCACATTGTACGATATGCCCACAAGGCTTCTGGTAGTCGAGTAGCCCAATCTATTATGTGTGATGAGACCGTCATTGTTAGGATAGCTTCAATTACTTTGTTGGTGCTTTGTACCTACTCGTTTTCTTGTGGGTGATATGGAGAGGTAAACCTGTGAATAACATGATGATTTTTTAGTGTGGCAACAATCTTGTGGCCCACAAATTGTGGCTCTCCATCAGTGACTACTTCTCTAGGTAACCCATACCATACAAAGATTTTGAAAAGAAAATGTATCACAGTTTCTTCTGTGGCTTTAGGTAATGCTACTGCTTCCACCCATTTAGTTACATATTTTGTTGCAACCAATATATATGATTTCTGATTGGATGATGGGTTAATTGACCCAAAAGAATCTAGTACCCAATGCTCAAAAGGTTCTATGACCAGTTGTGGGTGCAGGGGAATCTCATCAGATTGGCCAGGGCGGCCCATCCTTTGATAGTTGTCGTAGGCCTGAACAAATTTCTTAGCATCTTTAAATATTGTGGGCCAATAGTAGCCCATTTGTAAAATTTTGTGTCCAGTTTTGTGGTCTGCAAAATGTCCACCGCACGGTCCATCGTGGCAGGCCTTTAATATGTCATAAATTTCATCCTCCTTGATACACCTGCAAATGTGCATATTAGCACCTGTATGAAAGAGATATCCTCCAATCCCGGAGAACCGAGTGCTGCATTGTACTATGGATTTCATTTATGTGGGTGTCAAATGTTTAGATAGTTTCCCCACTGATAAAAAATTGCCACATCTGCATACCATGGTGTTTTTATGGTGACAACAAAGAGTTTCTCATCTAGAAACTGATCTTCTACTGCTATTGCATCATCTGTTCTTGGCACTCGGGAGAGGAAATCAACCACAAGGCTCTCCTTCCCTCGTCGATCCCTGATAGTTATGTCAAATTCCTGCAAAAGTAGAAACTGATGTTTCACTCTTCCATTTGTAATATTTTTATTAGCTAAGTATTTAATAGCAGAGTGATCTGTATACAAAATTATAGGGTATCCAGTAAAATAGTGTCTGAATTTGTTAATAGCATAAATAACAGCTAAAAACTCCTTCTCTGTTATTGTGTAATTCAACTCAGCTGGGGTTAAGTTTTTGCTAATGTAATATATAGCATAGAGTTTCTTTTCTTCTTATTGGCCAAGAACTACCGCAATGGCTGTGTCAGATGCATCTGATGAAATCTGGAATGGTATATCCCAGTTTGGTCCTCGTAGAACTGGTGCTGTTGATACTAGCTGTTTCAAATCTGTAAAGGCAATATCACATTTGTCAGTCCATATGAAATTAGTGTTTCATGTTAAGGCATATAATGGTGCAGCTATCTGTGAAAAATTCGTGATAAATCTACGATAATATCCAGAAAATCCCAGAAAACTACGTACCTCTGTTTGAGTTGAGAGAGTAGCTAGTAAAAGAATTGCCTGTATCTTTGTTGGATCTACCTGGATTCCAGCTGCTGAAATGTAATGACCCAAGATCAGGCCTTTTGTCATCATCATATGGCACTTTTCGTGACTTAGACATAGGCTAGTAGCAATAAACCGTTCGAGAAATTTCCAATGTCTGCAATGCTTGTTCAAAGTCATCTCCATAGGGTGTGAAATCATCCATATATACTTCCAATCCTTCATTTATCAAGTCAGAAAAAATATTGAGTATGGCTCTTTGGAATTTGGCAGGTGCGTTACATAATCCAAAAGGTAATACCCTGTAGGTGAATGTTCCCCATGGACAGGTAAAGGTGGTCTTATCTTGATCCTCAGGAGCAATATGGATTTGATTGTATCCACTAAAGCCATCCAAGAAAGAGAAAATTTTCTTCCCTGCCAGTGTATCTAGGACCTGATCAATAAATGGAAAGGGAAAGTGGTCTTTTTGCATGGGTTTGTTGAGTTCTATATATTCAACGCATATTCACCATTTCCCATTCTTTTTGGGAACCACAACTAATGGAGAAACCCACTTACTGTCAGATATAGGATAGATAAAATTGACATCTAATAGTTTCTGAAGTTCTTCTTTAACAATGTCTTTTAAGTGAGGTTTTAATCTACGCTGAGGTTTTCGAATGGTTTTTTCATCCTTTTCCATGTAGATATGATGCATGCATAGATGAGGATCAATCTCTTTCATGTCTGAGTAGTCCCAAGAAAAAGCTTCTTTTTTTTTCCTAAGAACTTGAGTAAGCTTTTGTTGCTGGTCATCACTCAGATTAATGTTAATGTTTAGAGTTTTCCCTGGCTTGATTTTGATAGGTTTGCTATTATAAACAATTTTTGTTGGTATTATTTGGTCATTGATTTCTTTCAGGGGATATTCTTCGATTTCGTTGTCAAGGACTACTTCAATCATGTGGCATTTCAAACCTGATGTTGTGGTAGGATGATTGATAAAAGTATTAATAACATCATCTTTAGTTTGGTTTTTAAATTCAAGAGCATATACCACAGTTAATGGTGAGCGAATGTTTTCCATGAAATATGTTTCCGGTTGTTTCCTAGTTTTTATAATAGTCAGGCTTGGCTGAGCAGGAGGGTATAAAGCCAAATTTTTCACATCATTCCCCCTAGTTATATTCATGTTGCCTGTTCGACAGCTGATATAAGCATCAACAGTCGCCAGCCAAGGCCTTCCTAATATTAAAGGGTGTCCATCTAGTTGGTTCCTAGGATTAATAATCAAAAAATATGCTGGATATTCCCAATTTTCTAAAGAGACTATCACATCTTGTAATTTTCCCTCTGGTCTAATGACTAATCGATCATCTAGTTCCAGTAAGGTAGTTGTTGGTTCCAAGGTTGTGATGCCAAGAATGTTGCAAGTTGTAGTTGTGAGAATGTTAATGGATGCCCCTAGGTCCAGTAAAGCATTGGGAAAAGAATAGCCATTTATCTGAACTATAAAAATAGGGTTTCCAGGATCTTCATATTTTACCGGGGTTTCTTTGCCTAATAACAAATCAAACAAAGTTCCAACAACATGCACAGTAGGGTTTATTTTTGTTTTCCTCATAGGCTTATTTATACACAATTCTTTGATAGTTTTGGCATATATCAGAATATCCTGGATAGCCTGGAGGAGAGGGATTTTTATACAAATATTTTTCAATTCTCCCAGAAGATCAATGTTAGGAGATTCAATTGGGTGCGATATCAACAATATTTTTGGGAATGGGGGGGAAGTGGATATGATTTGTTCAGGACTTTTTTTTCTGACTGTATCTTCCCTCTATTTTATTTGTTGATCATCTACAGTAAGAGGCTCATTTGTGTGAGGTTATTTAGGTTGCAAGTCTTTATCCTTATCTAGAGTGATTATACGTCCAGATCTCAACTTAAGTTTGTTACATTCTTTGAAATTATTTTCAGGGTCCAGACCTTTAATGATTTTTATTGACTGAACTGGTTCGTTATTTGGGTTTGGTTTGGGTTGAGCTGGGATTTGCAATCGTATGTTACATTGAGGATTTTGCTGCAACGTATAAGGTGTTGGTAAAGTTGGTTTAGGCAGGGGGATTGTTCCCATAGGCTGATTTGTAGCTCTTTGCCAATTTGATTGTAAATTCTGATTTTGAGAAGTGGAAGGGGACCATTGGGACGAATAATGGTTTTTCTACCAGAATTGTGGTGGGTACAGGAAATTTGGCCAACTATTATTATTTGAATTTGACTGATTAGGCCAAGGTGGCATAAAAAATGCTTGAAGCGGTAAAAAGGGTGGCTGATTTTTCCATGCTGCCCCTGAATATTATTGAGAATTATATTGCGAGAGAGGAAAGAATGAAGAAATCAGTGGGCATACCTGTCTGGCGTGCTTGCCATTGACAACGTTGATTCAACTGATACACTGGTTCCACTTCTTCTTCTGCTTCTATTAGATTCGGTCTGTTCATCCCTCCGTCAGAGATCAAAATCTCTTATGTTGCATTTCATTTTTAGGTGTCTCATTCACTTCAGTCATTTGCATTCCATCAGGAGCATCGGTCTTCTGACGGAAGGGTTTTTTCTCTCATGTCCCTCATGTCATGTACCTACTGGTTTGTGTCTATCCATCAAAATCAATTTTAAAGTCATTCACAGTCTTGTTTTGGTCTCTTAGTCATTAGGTCTAGGGTTTCGCAAATTTTGTCTTTAAAGTGTCCAGTAATGCCAGCAGGCCAGAGGGAGGATCAAAATAGGTTTTCATCGCAAATTTCATTGTCATAGTGCTTGATCGTGACTTTTCTTCAAAACTCTGTTTTGAAGAAAATCGTTATTTTGTCTTTTGTAATAAATGCCATGTATATTTTCAAAATTTTTCAGTTGTCAAATTCTTCAGGCGTAGCCCTGGTCGCCTTTGCCAAATTCCGTGTCAGTCATCCCTACAAAAAATTGACAAAAATTTCGTCATTCAAACCAAAAAAGTTAAAATGGAAACAAAAACAGAGTTTGCATTAAGAAGTGAAAAGTGCCAAAGCCAAACATTACAAAAGTGGGTTTTTAAGAAGAAAAAATCAATTTATTCACTATATAAGATATTTTCATTGTTTGAACAATCCATTGTTATGCTAAAGACATCAACAGAGCCGAGTCAAAACGTTGGAGGGCGAAATTGTGAGTTTGAAGGCGGACTGTCTGTGAGTTCAGGGTCACGGCGCACAGAAGAAAGGTCGCAGCGCATTGGCATGTCGCGACGCACATAGCCACTTTCCACAGTGTTAATTTTCTCCAGTGCAGCGCATACAGTGAACGCGGAAAATTGGGTTTTGTGCGTGGCGCACAGGGCTGATAGGTGATTTTTCACCACTTCTTCATCAAATTTCCAAAACGACTCAATCTCTTTTGCTCCAAGTAAGTTCGATTGACCTTGCCATTGATATTAGCTGGTGTTTAGTATGGTTTGAAGAAAATAATATGAAATTTTGGAGGTTGAAAATATAAACCCTATCTTTTGTCAAAAACTGCTCCTAGGGTTTGTATTTTAATGTTAAAAGTCTGATTTTGGTGCCAAATAGTTCAAATCCCATTCCCCTTCTGTGGTTCTTTTCCTCCTCATTGTCACAATATCATTAATATCCCTCTCCTATTCTCTTATAATCCCATTATCACTCATTCCCATTATCCCTGTCCCTCAATCCTTTCATTCCCTATTCTTATCACTCTTCCATATCATTTGTAAAAAATCCCCAAACCCCACCTTCCTAAAACACAGTCAAGTGACTGCTTTCACAGTGTAAGCTTCACTTGATTGAGACATATTTTTCCCACAGTCCACTATACCCACTGTCCTTATTTACCACAATCCTTTCCTATACAGTCCCTTCCTACATGGCATATTTTGGCGATTGAAACAAAGGCAACAATTTGTCATTTTCAACCAACTAAATATACACTTGACATACACCTTGCAGTACCATGGATATGGACACAGATTCATCATATGAACAAGACAGTGACTCTACCACAGAGCTACCTGCATCGAGAAGGGCTCGTAAAGGAGGAAAACATGTGAGGGAGGAGCCCACCTCATTGACTCAGTTGGAGGCCTGCTCACTTGCCATGGCATGTTTCCGAGAGCAGTCATGCTATCGGTATTGTGCGAGGATTTATCAGATTCAACATCATCAAGAGTTAGCCCGGTTGTTTTTTTTACATTTGCGAGATGGTCAGGTTACTCTCGCTAGTGTAAATTTCACCTTGACACCAGAAACCATTTCTCAGGCAACATGAATATCGAATGTAGGTGAGGAGTGGAACAAAAGACAGCAGGTGGATAGAGTGCATTACGAGCCATACATCAGGCCTAGCTATGTGAGGCAACTCAACAGGGTATTCCCATTCCAGTTCCTGAAATAATCCTATGCGCCATTGATAAGACTCATTATCAGATACTTCAGTTGTGAGGGCCGTTTTTCACGCCTCTATGCATACCACATCAGGTTGTTGATGCATTTCACAAGAGTAAAGATGATGAACATTCCATATTTCATGTGCCGAAACATAGAGAGGATGACTACTTTTGTGCAGAAGAAGACTCCCGAGTAGCAGTACAACAACATTATGCGCTCATCAAGATCATTGTCACACATCAGCTTAGATTGCAGGGCATTGCATGGGAAGATTTCATTTCCCGTGACTTCTTCACAACCCCTCAGCCTCCTTCAGAGATTGTTCATGATGCAAGTGAGCCTTCACATCAGTTTTAAGGTCCCGATACAAAGCCTATCAGTGTTCCAGTGGTTGTTACTTATCAGAGAGGCACGAGAGCATTGTTTGCAGCAGCCTGACGAGTACTATCTCCACCCGAGGTAGAAGGGGTATCGTTGCTGTCGTCATCAGCACAGGTACAGGTACAGGACAGAGGAAAGAGGCCTATGTAGGAGGAGGGCCCTTCAGGAGGTCAGGATACTGATTTCACATTGATTGATGTGGATTTGAGCTCTCCAAACTCAAAACTGTGAGAGATCATTCAGGGGCAGAAAACTGAGATCAGCACATTGACTGAAAAGTTGCAAAGATCTCAGTGGATCATAAACTATCTGGAGTAGTGGAATAAGCAGTTGGAGGATCAGCAGACGATCATGGAATTACAAAACATCCATGAGAACCGGCAAGTTGCTCGAAGAAGCCCATCCGAGATGACACCTATTGAGCGGGAGATTGAGGCCGATAGAGAGACTTGGCTTGAGAGAGTCAACGTTCATCTTGAGAAGCTGTTGGAGAAGGCAAATAAGGAGAAAAAAATTCTCAGACATATGAAGAACCATTATTGGGCATGCACACATGTTTGCAAAGCGAAGATCAAGATCCTGAAAGTGAGGCTGAGAAGGGCACTGAAGCGTCGAAGAAGACATGATAGGATCCAAATCTTGGCTGAAGCTTCTTTGGATGAGCATTGCACTTGATGAGGGACCTTCAGTCCAAATTTCAAGGAATTTGGAAAAACATTTGTCATTTTTTATTTTTTTGGTCACAAAACAGGTTTTCCTGCCCGACGCGTAGTGCCACTTGGCACGCGCTTACGATTGGGAGATATTCTGGAGGAAAAATTGGTATTTATGGATTTTTTATGAAAATTTATGCATTCTCAAGAATGGCCTAATAATTTCATCAAGTTCTGGGTTGCCTCAAGGGTTAAAAACACCTTGAAAATGGCCTTTCTGCCACTTTTTGCACACACAGGAACCAGTCTTGGGAGATTTGATTTTTTGAGGGGCAAATGAACACCAAATCCAGAAATTCCACTTGGGTTGGAAAGTAGACAGGTAGGGCTTTCCAACGAGATATCATGAGATCAATTTTGACTTCAGGAAGGGTCTCAAAATCAGCTCCAAAGTTGTGTTACACATAGAAATTTTGGGCGCGGCGCATAGAGGATTTTGGCCTATTTTTCACTCCATAGCTCAGAATTTCACCTAGTTTTGGCCAGTTTCACTTTTTCATGTAAATTTTGATCTACCTTGATTTAATTTCATAACCATGATGTAATTTTGGCACATTTTTACTTGTTCTAGAAGATTCATTAACCAAAAGGTGAAATGTGAGTGAATGGATCAGTTTCCTAGTATATAGAGGCAAGTTGTTTCATGGCCTATTTTCTAGTTCCTAGTTTAGATATGGTTGAAACAGCTCCTAGAATGATGAGATCGACCCCTAGAGGCATGGGAATGGGTTAGGCTTGTATATATGATTTATTTTATCATTCATTTTCAGGGTTGGACATTTGGGATTGCTCAGCACTTTATTGTACATTTATTCTGCAATTTTGGCAAAGGAATAGACCAGGGTTTGCAACCCTCTTTGGGATCCTTGTGGCTCTGTGTTTTGATGGTGTTTTCCTCTATGTATCTGTAATTTTACTGATTTTTATGCGTACCATTTCCATTCTCCTTTCTTCTTAAACTGAACAAACAAGTTATAAAGGTAGAATTCATTAGTTTGCTTTGCTCTGCCTTCAGTTTGGTTTAGTTTTTTATGTTTTCATCTATTTGAGGAGGACTATTGAGACTCTCTTGCCCTATTCAAATCCTCACCAGTATAATCCATCCATGTACTCAATTTAAAGCATCAAAACTATTGCCTTCTTTCCCCCAATCAGAACTCTGCAAAAACTAGGCCTAATTCCCGCACCCAAAACTGTCTTTCCCTTTGATCCAACAAAAACCCCCAAGAACACAATCAAAATCCTTTACTTATATACCTAGCCTAAAATTAGCTTTTATTTCAGTCATCTCAAGCCCTATTGATTACTTTTCTCTGAGATTTACCCGGAGAGAGCCCTCTCCTGTTCTGGTAGGGCTAGCTACCAGACTAAGCGTGGTTTGATGCTACCCTGAACTCTGCCTTCATTCAGCCTGAGGTAGATTTAGGCAATGACATAGTGGCGGCCATACTGGGGAAGGAAATAGTTTTCTTGTTGGTGTTATTTGTTTTATAAGCTACAAAAGGAGCCTAAAGTTATGCTAGGTAGCCTTCGAAACGCTTTTTCTTTGGATTAGCGGAAGTAGATAAACATTGCTTCAGTCAATCTCCGGTCTAGCTTGTGAACGTGACACTTGACTTGTTAATTGCCCCAGTATATCAGATCATTCTGGACTTTTGGGTGATGAGCCTTGAATTTGATAGGCTGAAAAAGTTGGTTTTGTCCCTTTGATTTTGAAACTAATTCAACACACTGGCTTCCAGAAGACATACTAGAGAAAATCCGGATCCCGATCCACCTCCAGTGTATGAGAATCCCAATATAATTTCAAGAATCCTTCATCGATAAAGTCCCGTAATTCCTTTTTTTAAATCTCATTCATGTCCCGCTATTTTTGAATATCGTGAAGATATTGAATTTGACGAGCAATTTGAGTTGTCGTTGTTTGAAACTAAGTTTGAAAGTGCTATTGGTTCTACTGTCATAAATCCCGAGTTTATCAAGTATCTTGAGATTGAACAAGCTAATAGATCCATTGATAGTTACATCTTAAACATTCAAAACTCTATTGTTGCAACAAATATTCCTGAGTTTATAGAGTCTGCATCTGAAACTCTTGGTCCATCAGCAGTTATATCCGGTTCACAACTTCATACTGAGCCTTCTTTCATTCCTACCATTCCCGTGCAACCATCTAATTCTGATTAGAAATCTTGAGTAGTTTCTCCTCCATCCCCACCACATACACCTCATACATCTACTGCTCCTACTCCTCCCGTTTCTCCAAGACAGAGTATAAATCCACTAAGAGCAATGGCTGCTAGATTTGCACCCCTTGCCTTGCCTCAAAACTTGGATGCTATGCCCGCTGATTATCAAAGTAAGATCCCATTGTTTCATGGTACTCCTCAGAGTGTTCCTGCTCAGAATCATATTGATAGAATGGCGGACTTCTTTGATCTTCATGAAATTGATGAAGAAAATGTGACCATGAGATTGTTTGTGCAAACTTTTGGAGGTGAAGTACGTAAGTGGTTCAGAGCTTTGCAGCCTAGAAGTATTGCTACATTGGCCGAGCTGCAGAGACAATTTTTAGATCGGTGGGAAATAAAGAAAGATCCTATTCAAATCACTTCTGAATATACCAAGATCAAGCGCAATCTTGGTGAGTCCGTCCAAGACTATTGTATCAGATTTAATGCAGTTTATAATGCAATTCCTAATGATCTAAGGCCATCTAAGAAGTCATCTTTGTTAAAATTTCTGGATGGTTTTGATCTGGACATGGCCTATTCATTACGGGAAAGAGATCCGCCCACTTTGGAGGATATGCAGAAAATTGCGGTGAGTGTTGAGGAGAATTTGAATGACAAGAGAGCTAGATTGAAAGCAGAGAAGAAAGTCATGATAAAGGAAGAAGATTCTACTTCAAATCAACTAATTCGCAAAGTGGAAAATATGTTTGAAAGAATGACACTTGATAAGCCCAAACCGCGGATCAGAAATCCCAATTTCCATGGACAATAGCAACCACAATTCAGGATCAAACAACGAGAGCAGCGAGCACAAGAACCAACGCCACAACAGCGGGTAAAGACTCCTTTACAGCAGAATTTTTTTCATCCCGAATCAGATGATGAATACAATGTAATAGGAGAGGAAAATCACTTCTTTACACCTGATGACATGCCAACCTTTATCACTAAAGATGAGGAGTATGCAGAAAGTTCAGCTGTACAAAAGGATGATGATTTTATCTTGGCAAATGAGACAGCTCTTGAAGAAGAGTCGGATGAGTATCAAAGAGGTTATATGAATGCTTTGTCCACCCAGCAAAAACAATATTCACTTAGAAACATATATGTGCCTATCAACCCAATCCAAAAGAGAAAGGAAGTTTCAGCACCAAAGAGTGATGAACCCATTGCACAGAAGAAGGGGAAAGATGTAGCTGATCCTACTCCAAGCAAGTCTCCATTAGCAAGTGAAAGATCAAATCAACCAGTTGTATCAAGGGAGAAAGCTGAAAGGAAAGATGCTCCAGCCAAAGAGGTAGGAAAAAATTCAGCTTTTAGCTTAGAAGGTGAGATTTCTAAGTCAAAAGTTTCCATTCCTTTGACCGAGTTGATGAGAAATAGCAGCTACAAGGGTCAAGTATCTAAAATTTTGAATTTCGATTCAATGTCTGATATGATGAATGTGGAGGATGATAAACCTGAATTGATATTTGGACCAGCATTGGACGGTGAGTCTCCCGATAGTGATGTGCCGCCTTTTTATATCAGCCTTATATTGCATGAGTTTGTGTTACATAATGCCATGTTTGATTCTGGAGCTTCTCACAATCTCATGCCGAAGGCGATTATGGAGAAATTGGGATTGGACATCACTCGGAAGTATCATGATCTATATTCTTTTGATTCCAGCAGAGTAAGATGCATTGGGCTTATTAAGGATTTGGTGGTAAGTTTAGATCAGATTCCAACGAAGAATGTTTTGATGGATGTGGTTGTGGCAGACATACCTCCTAGATTTGGCATGCTTCTTTCCAAATCTTGGGGAGCGAAATTGAAGGGAAAATTGCAGCTCGATTTCTCCTATGCTACCATTCCTGTGTTCGGTCAGATGAGAAAACTATATCGGGAACAGAAGATGAAGTATATGATCACCAGCAAGGAGAAACCGGTAAATCATCCGATTAATTATGTACATACAGATTTAGAGTATTTTGTTTTGTATTCAGATAGTTTCAATGATGTAGATAGTCAGTTAGTTGAAGTGGAAGACATTCCGGAGATCACAGAAAATTTCAGAGAATTTTTTATGAAAGAGAGACAAGAACTTCAGAGTTCTGCTGAACAATCAGCCTTCCAAAAGCAACAGAAATTTGAGGGACAGCAAGCAGAAATAACAGAGCAAACGAAATTTCAGCACTTGGAAGAAGATGAATAAGGTTTATGGACTATGTATTTCGATGGTGCCATTGGGAGTGATGGTGCTGGAATCGGCATTTGGGTACGCATTCCTTTTTCCGCCCCAAACAAGGTACCTAGTAATGTGAGAGTTTGTTCTTACAAATTAGCATTTGATTGTTCGAATAATGAGGCAGAATACGAGGCTTTGATTGCTGGTCTAAAAATACTTAGGAAGTTGAATGCTAAGAGAATTACAGTCTATGGCAACTCCGAGTTGGTGATTAAGCAAGTGAAGGGTGAGTATCAAGCGAAGCATCCTCGAATGCGGGCTTATCAAAATGTTGTTCTTGATATCTTGAAGTTGTTTTCAGACTATACTTTGACTTGTATCCCTCGCATTCAGAATGGCACTGCGGATGCTCTTGCTAAGGCATATAGTAATTTGAAGATTCCAATTAACTCAAGTAATAAGTTTGAAATCCATGTACTCAATTTAAAGCATCAAAACTATTGCCTTCCTTGTCCCAATCAGAACTCTGCAAAAACTAGGCCTAATCCTTGCACCCAAAACTTCCTTTCCCTTTGTTCCAACAAAAACCCCCAAGAACACAATCAAACTCCTTTACTTATATACCTAGCCTAAAATTATCTTCTATTTCAGTGATCTCAAGCCCTATTGATTACTTTTCGCTGAGATTGAACCAGAGAGAGCCCTATCCTGTTCTGGTAGGGCTAGCTACCAGACTGAGCGTGGTTTGATGTTACCCTAAACTTTGCCTTCCTTCAGCCTGAGGTAGATTTAGGCAATAACAGCTTCCTTGAAAACTGATTTTAATCCTGGGAGTGATGGTCAACTTTCCATGGCGTGCTCCTTAGTGCATATGGTGCATGTTCGTATTGCATCTAGAGGGAATTCTTTGTGCTTTTGTTATTGTCTGCAATGAGGGTAGAAAATAGCCAAGTTGTTTTCTTCTATGACTTTCTTTTGCTTAGCTTGCATGACATCTAATTGTGTTGTCAGAGTCCCCAGAATATCAGCCTTGAAGTCCTCCAACAGATTGCCAATTTCACTTCATGTAATGCTTTCTCCAGAAGCTGTTCTGTCTCTGAGGTTTGCATCACGTCCGAATGGTTTCAGCCTTGAACTACCCCTGGAACACTTAATGCACAAATCCACAATATCATTATAATTCTCTTGATAAATATCACCTTTTCCCATTATATTTAGTGTCTCTACCCATTGATCCTTCATACCTTTGATCATTGTGGTTTTTAGAACATTCTCAGGTAGATTTGTGTAAGGAGATCTTTTCAGATTATATTGAAAATGTTCTAAATATTCTTCCAATGTCTTGCTAGGCTTGGCTACCATTTTAAATATTTCATATTTTAGTTCTATAGTTTGGAAATAGTCTTGGTATTTTTTAAGGAAAGATGTTTTCATTTGGTCCCAGTCATTAATGGTTCCTCCACCAAGTCCCATGAACCAACGTAGAGCTACTCCCTTCAAAGTAGAGGGGAATAGCTTGAGTTTTTGGGGGTCGGTAGTGTAATCATAAACCCTGCATAAGACATCAAATTCAAAAGGAAATGCATCGGGATCTTCTGAAGTTAGCCCATGAAAGGTAGGGTTGTTTTGTAAGGGGATATCTTTCATGGGAGCATTGACAGTTGTGTCTACGATGGGGTATTGCAATGTAGAAGTTTGAGCTTGCTGGTTATGAGCCATTTGGGAAAAAATATGCCCATATCCTTCAGGGATCTCCGAAGTTGGAGAGTTTTTCCTAGGGTGCCCACTAGAGGCTGGAAAAGTTTTAACAGCACTACCCTGATCTAGAAGACTAGGTGTCCTTTGTTCAGTCACTATTTTAGGAGATCTAGGTTCTTGTAATTTGATTTCGGGTTTACCTATTTCTCCTTCTCCTTCAAAGAGGTTGCAAGATTTTCCCTCTTGTGAAGGGCAGGTTTGTATGTTCTCAGTATCCTGAAAACTCTGCTCAGTCCCTTCAGTTTTACTATGAATCTCAGCATTAGCTACAGATGGTGATTCTACAGTTTGAAGGAAGTCAATAGAATGTTTCGCAGCAATAACTCGGGGTCTTACTGATGACTAAGACTCATTTTTTCTTAAGATTTTGTCGATAAAAGTTGATCGCCCAAGGGTCACCAGTCCCTTAAGTTTTTCAGGTTTAGAAGGAAGAACTTTGTCTTGATGAGGTTTCTTATTCATTCATGCAAAAATACAAACATTCATTCCTATCTTAAACTCCTATGCAATTCTGCTAGAAAGAGGGCATATGAGCTAGCATGTTACTTGTTTGTTACGCAAGTTCTTACCTTCCGTTTTTAATACCCAACTCTTCCCCAGCATGAAGAAAAACATCAATTTACTCTTCGTAAATGGCTACACTCTCCCCGGAAACGGCGCCAAAATTTTGGTTGATAAAAGGTGCTTTTAAAACTCCTAATTATCTCACATTAATCATCAATCCGGGCATGTCCTTTTGTTTCAAGAGTGTACATAGTATGTGGTTGCTATTAATTCAAAGAGTAATATTTCCTAAATTTTAGTACAAATATTAATCACAAGAATAAATGGAAGCATATAATTGTTGGGCATGTGTTATATTATTTCCACGACTAACCCCACGCGCTATATGTTGCACCGGGCGCAGCAGGGGGGAGGCAGCCCCCACTGTTGGGGTCCGGGGCAGCGCCCCGGCGAAATTTTTTTGGTGTACAGACCCACTCATAGGTGGACCCACCCATGTTTTTTGCATGATTTTGCACATGGTTTTGGGGTACGATGGTTTTTGTCCCTTGGTATTTTGTAGATCTGGTCAAGGGAACTACGGTTATGTTCTAATCTAGGGTTAATGGATTGGGGTTTATGTATGCTTCGACATGTATATATATGTGTTGTTACACTAAAAGGAATATAATGAAAAATCAAGCTGGTCATCCTGATTTGGGATCTAGGGGAAAATCTCTGTGTTTATCTGTTTTATGTTTTATGCTCTTGCTATTGTTTATTTTCTCTTATAAGATTCATGTGTAGATAATTTCTGTTTAGGGTTAAAACCTACATTTGGTATCAGAGTTGTTTCGGCTTCAAGGGGACGCCTTTTCCACTGAGGGTTTTTTGCTCGGGCCTAAGGTAGACCCTGTTTAGTGGGAGATCTGCGGGATCAATTCTTGCGGTGAAATAAGATGGCGAGCGGCGGAAAGATAGAGATCGAGAAATTTAATGGTCAGAGTTTTGAGTTATGGAAGCTCAAGATGGAGGATATGCTAGTGGATAAAGATCAGTGGATCGCGATAGATCCGGGTACGAAACCAACGGCAATGTCAGATGAAGACTGGAAGAAACTGGATCGGAAGGCTAAGAGCACAATATGGTTGTGTGTCTCAGATTCAGTATTGTTGAATGTATCTGGGGAAGCTACGACAAAGAATTTGTGGGAAAAACTTGGGAATTTGTACCAATCTAAGTCTTTGGTGAATAAGTTGTTCCTGTGGAAAAAGTTGTATAACCTAAGGATGAAGGATGGAGACTCGGTAATAGAGCATATGAACGCCTTCAATACTGTGGTAAGTCAGCTGTCATCTATTGATATTAAAATCTCAGATGAAGATAAGTGCATCAGTTTGTTGTGTTCTCTACCAAACTCGTGGGATATTCTGGTTATTGCAATAGGTAGCAATACAACTACCTTGAATTTTGATGACATTGTCTCAGCCTTGCTATCGGAGGAAATGAGATGGAGGAATATGGAGGGCCAGAATGGAAATGCCTTATTTGTACGAGGAAGGTCCCAAAACAGAAACAAGAATAAGGTTTCGAGTGGGAGATCTAAATCTAGAGGGAGATCTAAATCTCCTGGAAAGTTTGTAAAGGTATGCTGGAAATGCAGAAAGGAAGGGCACTACAAAAAGGACTGCAGATCTAAAGCTCCTGAGAAAGGAAAAGGATCTGATGATGCTCCTTCTGCAGAGGCAAAAACCACCTCGAATGAAGGTGGGGATGTGTATTTGGATTCTTCTTCAAATACGCATGTAGATCATGAGTCATGGTTGATTGACTCAGGTGCATCCTTTCACTTCACTCCCCATCAGGAGTGGTTCTGCGAGTATGAGAAATATGATGGTGATGTCTTCCTAGGGGATGATAGGAAGGCCAAAATCGTCGAACGTGGAAAGGTCAAGCTGAAGCTGCAAGATGGAAGGATTATAACACTTCCTGGTGTTCTTCATATTCTTGCATTGGCCAGAAATCTGATTTCTGTAAGCAAGATGGATGATGCAGGTGTAAAAACAGTGTTCGAGAAAGATTCCTGCAAGATGGTTCGGGGAGCACTGGTATTAATGCGGGGATTTCGGACTGGAAATATGTACAAGCTACAAGGTAGCACTGTTATTGATGGGTGTAATAGTTCTGTGGTTCCTTAAAGTGGAGTGGAAAGCCTAGCTATCTCTGGAGAGAAGACCATGTTATGGCATAAAAGGCTTGGACATATTGGAGAGAAGGGCCTTCGGATACTGCATAGAAATGGTATGGTAGAAGGTATGTCTAATTTATCTCTGGATTTCGATTTCTGTGAACATTGTGTATATGGGAAGCAGAATCGGGTGAGTTTTACTTTTGGTGCTAAGAGGGCGAACAAGATATTAGAACATGTGCACAGTGATGTGTTTGGACCTGTTTCAGTTCCATCATTGGGAAAGTCTGTGTACAATGTTTCATTCATATATGACTTCTCAAGGAATACATGGATATATTTCTTGAGCAATAAATCTGAATTCTTTGACAGATTTAAATAATTTAAGGCTCTGGTGGAAAACCAGACAGAGAAGAAGATAAAGGCGTTGAGGACAAATAATAGTTGAGAGTTCTACAAGAAGGAATTTGAAGAGTTCTGTAAGAAGAGTGGTATAGCATGGCAGAAGACTACTCCATACACACTTCAGCAAAATGGAGTTGCAAAAAGAATGAATAGAACACTGATGGAAAAGTCAAGAAGCATGCTCAGTGGTATCGGGTTAGGACAAGAATTCTGGGCAGAGGCAGTGGAGACTGCATGCTATCTAGTTAACAGATCACCTTCATCAGTGTTGGAGGATAAGACTCCACATGAAGTATGGACTGGTAAGAAACCCTCTCTTTCACATCTAAGAGTATGTGATGCATATGTACATGTTCCAAAGGAGAAAAGGACCAAGTTGGATAATAAATATGAAAGGTGCATCTTTATTGGGTATAAGGATGGTTTAAAAGGTTACAAGCTTTGGAACCCAGAAACAAGGAAGGTTGTGTACAACCAAGATGTGGTGTTTAGAGAGGTGAAAGATGTTGTTACACATGAATTCCTCCCAAAGGAACCTGAGAATATAGATTTTGAGCTAAAGGAGGATGAATCAGACTCTACAATAGAAGAAGACTCAGAAGAAGAAGAGCCACAAACTCCAGCTATGAGAAGATTAACTCAGGAAAGAAGGAAACCAGAAAGGTATAGTCCATCTAATTTTTGTTCAGGTTTTTCCTTAACTATAACTGATGATGATCCCAAAACTGTCATGGAAGCAGTATATTCAGAGGATGGAAAACTCTGGAAGGAGGCCATGGTTGATGAAATGGCATCCTTGTACAAAAATGAGGCATGGGATCTGGTGGAGTTGTCGGCTGGAAGGAATCCCATCGGGAGAAAATGGGTGTTTAAGAAGAAAATGAATGTAGAAGGCATGGTGGAGAAATACAAAGCTCGGTTGGTAGCAAAATTTTATTCCCAGGTGCCGAGAATCGATTTTGGTGATATTTTTTCTCCTGTTGCCAAAGTTTCTTCTATTAGATTACTTTTATCTGTTGCTGCTGCATTTGATTTTGAGATAGAACAGATGGATGTGAAGACAACATTTCTTCAAAGGGATCTAGAAGAGGAGATCTACATGAAGCAACCTGAAGACTTTATGGTTAAGGGTAAGAAAGAACTGGTGTGCAGGTTGAAGAAGTCTTTGTATGGGTTAAAACAGTCACCAAGGATGTGGTATCAGAAATTTGATACCTATATACGGGGACTTGGCTTCACCAGAAGCAAGGAGGATCACTGTATTTATTATAAATTAATTGGTGACCGTGCTATTTATTTGGTCTTATATGTGGATGATATGTTGTTGATTGGAAATGACAAAGAAATTATCCAAGATTTGAAGACCCGACTGTTCTCCAAATTCGAAATGAAGGATCTTGGTGTTGCAAACTATAATTTGGGCATGGAAATTAAGAGAGATCGGGCAAAGAGGATGCTATGGTTAAACTAGAGGAAGTATGTCGAAACTATATTGCAGAGGTTCAATATGCAGGATAGTAAACCAGTGAATGTTCCTATTCTTGTAGGTGTAAAGCTATCTGCTAAATAGTGTCCCAAGACACAAAAATAAGAGGAGGATATGTCCCATGTTCCATATGCAAGTGTAGTGGGTAGCTTGATGTATGCAATGGTCTGTACTAGAACAAACATTGCACATGTAGTGGGAGTGTTGAGCAGGTTTATGTCAAACCCAGGGAAGGAGCATTGGACAGCAATGAAGCGGGTTTTCAGATATTTAAGTGGCACTAGTGATTATGGCTTGTGCTACGAAGGAAGACTAGGATTGGAAACAATGTTGGACATTCATGGTTTTGTTGATGCAGACTGGGCTGGAGATCTGGACCAAAGAAGATTTGGAAGTGGGTATGTGTTTAGCCTATTTGGAGGCACAGTCAGTTGCATGAGTAAAAGACAGTCTGTAGTGGCTCTTTCAACTATAGAGGTAGAATACATAGCAGGCACTCATGCAAGTAAGGAAGCAGTTTGGTTGCAGAGATTGTGTTCAAGTATGGGGTTGGTACAGCAAGCTATAAGAATAGACTGTGATAACCAAAGTGAAATTTTCTTGGCTAAGAACCCCACTTACCATTCAAAGAAAAAGCACATTGATGTTAAATATCACTTTGTTAGAGATATGGTTGAGGCTAAAAGGGTGTTGCTAGTAAAGGTGGACACTTTGAAGAATGTTGCAGACGCATTGACGAAGTCTATGAGCACTCAGAAGTTCTCTTGGTGTAGAGAAACAATGGGTGTTGAAGAATTGGCCCAATGACTAAGCTCTCCTGTGGCCCCCTGTGGAAAGAAAACAACAAGTGGGAGAATGTTGGGCATGTGTTATATTCTTTCCACGACTAGCCCCACACGCTGTACATTGCACCGGGCACAGCAGGGGGGTCACAAGGGGGGAGGCAGCCCCCATTGTTGGGGTCCGGGGCAGTGCCCCGAAAATTTTTTTTTTGGTGTGCGGACCCACGCATAGGTGGACCCACCCATGTTTTTTGCATGATTTTGCACATGGTTTTGGGGTACGATGGTTTTCGGCCCCTGGTATTTTGTAGATCTAGTCGAGGGAACTACAGTTATGTTCTAATCCAGGGTTAATGGATTGGGGTTTATGTATGCTTCGGCATGTATATATATGTGTTGTAACACTAAAAGGAATATAATGAAAAATCAAGCTGGTCATCCCGATTTGGGATCCAGGGGAAAATCTCTGTGTTTATCTGTTTTATGTTTTATGCTCTCCCTATTGTTTATTTTCTGTTATAAGATTCATGTGTAGATAATTTATGTTCAGGGTTAAAATCTACACTAATGAACTCCAATCGCAATCATTAAAGGAAATATCAAAGTGAAATCTGCTATTGAAATCAAATATTACAGCAATCCAAAGAATGGTATCATCAACCGAGAGCATAGTAATAATAACTCACTCCTACTTAGCTGACTCAATCTAGATTATACTAATTTCTGCAAAGCAATTAAGACATAAATGATATCAATTCTGAGTCTCATAGCAATAATTAAACTCTTACATATGACTTAAGAAACGTAATGCATTGTCTTAAATAAATCACACTGTAATGAATAAGATTCAGATCAAATGATAACGAAGTAAATCATAAACATAATTCATAATTTCTCAATACGGGAAAATAATAAAAATCTAATGAAATGAACTCATGGTAACAAGAAATTATCAAATCAATCACATGCTACAAGAATCAGAAATATAACACAGGGAAGCATTTAACTCTACCAAGGGTCAGGCCCTTAGCCACCAGCAGGCACTGCTAAGCTACTTCAGATAATGTGAATGAA
This sequence comes from Pinus albicaulis, assembly GCA_034641835.2. Taxonomy (NCBI): domain Eukaryota; kingdom Viridiplantae; phylum Streptophyta; class Pinopsida; order Pinales; family Pinaceae; genus Pinus; species Pinus albicaulis. Next base: position 133,057,841 of record CM076583.1, on the reverse strand, counting down.
AACATCAACTTCAATTATTCATCAAACTTGAGTAGCATTACAATGTAATTTCACTCTCCAATGACACAGTCTGTAATTAAGTTTATAATTTGCAAAATAACAGTGATTCCCTTTCTTCCTACAATCGTTTCCTTTTATAATCAGAAAGGGTAAAGAGTAAATAGTAAATGCGATCCCTCAGGATCTCCCGATCTTGAGGGATTCGCAAAAAATTTCTATCTTTAAGACATCTCCTCTATTCCACGCTGATCCCCCTGATTCGTTCTTAGCCTTGTCCGCAACCGACTCATTCCTTTCTTTGCTTGTTAGATTTGGTTGTGCCAATAGCAGGGAACAACAATCGTTCCTTGTCCACTTTCCTACATGAAGAAGGGTAAACGTTAGTTAAATCGCAACTGCAATCATTCCTCATTTCTTACCATAATTCCTTAATAGATTAGCACATTAAGACATGAAAAAGATAAGAATTAAGGATAACGAGGATGAACTAACTAGAAAATACATACCCATTTCGCAACCCAACACCCGCCTCCTTGGGTTCATATTATTGCATGTGAAAAATGTCAAAATTTCATCGGCAAGAAGCATTTGAAGTCTTTTCCTCTCAAGCCCATATTTGTTTCTACACCTTTTCAACAATGGGGGTTAGATTTCATTGGAGAAACTCATCCACCTTCAAGTGGAAAACATCATTGGATTATTGTGGCACTTGATTACTTCGCCAAATGGATTGAAGAAATACCTACCAGGAATGCTACTCATAAATTTATCATAAATTTTCTAGATGGAATCATAACCAGATTTGGATGTACATCAAGGTTAGTAGCAGATAATGCAACTGCTTCTAAAGCCACTCCATTGGTAAATTTGTGTGAATATTATGGTATTCATCTTAGTCACTCTACAACTTACTATCCTTAAGGGAATGATTTAGTTCAATAATCAAATTAAAGTTTGGTAAGAATCATCACCAAACTATTGGATCAAAACAGAAAGCATGTGATTCAAAATTGAAGTTTTCTTTATGGGCAGATAGGGTGACAATAAAAAAGTCTATTAATACATCACCTTTTGAAATGGTTTATGGAACGAATGTTTTTTTTCTAGTCCAATTAGCCATTCTTGTAGCTAAATTTCTGCAAGATCATGAAGTTGAGCCAAATGATATGACTGAGATAATTTATCAAATCATAGAAGTGCAGCAAAGGCGAGAACATCAATATGATTTGGTGAGAAAATATCAGCAAGTTGTAAAGAAATTTTTTGATAGAGGAACTAAAAAATAATATTTTCATATTGGAGATTTAGTGTTGAAGCGGGTTGCATAGCATCAAGATCTAGGTAAGAATTCCAAATTTGATTCTTTATGGTTTTGTCCTTTCAGAATCTCAAATATTCTACAAAATAACATTTTTGAGCTTGCAACATCTTGATGGAGCAAAACTGTTTGCAGGCCCATCTAATGGACACTTTCTCAAAAAAATATTTTACTAAGGGTGTTGGTAGCCTAAGTTCAATGTAAATACCAGTGTGTTTCATAATAAGACTCGATAGCCCAATGAAAGGGCACTGAAACTACAAAATATTCTTAGAGCCTCGCAGGGAGAGCTTTAACCCCCGTGGAGCCAATGTTAGCACAATTATTTGTTAAGTCATGAGTCCATTCCATAGTTTTATTTTTGGGATTAAAATTCAAAGTTTTCAAAATAAAAATAAAAGATTGGTCACTACTGGAATTTTCGGAAGCACCAGTTTTAGCGTTTTCGGACAGTCTGTTATTTATTTATTTATTTTAATTTATATTTTGATGCAGCCATAATTTCTAGAAGCATACTCTGTTTTAAAAAAATAAACGAAAAATTTCACCCACTCTAGCTAAGCCACATGTTATAGTATAAATACAGCTCAATTTTTTTTTATAAATATTTTTAGATCTAATGAAAGGTTTTGTATTGCAGTCATTTAGTTTGAGTGAAGTCGTAATATACATTGAAGCCATGTGTCACCCATATTTATGAACAGAACCATTACCTCATCCTACCTATCAACACCAATTTAGTTTACATATGTTTTCGTACGTGTTTTCCAGAATGAAGGCGATGGTGGTTATTACATTCAATGCCATAACCATTTAGTTGGCTACACAACAGTGCTACCAGAAATTTTGGCCAATTAACAACAAATAATATGGAAGTGATTGTTTGTCATAGATCTGTTAATCTCAAAACATCTGATACTCCATATGCAAAACGCAGCCAACTGAAGGTGATGATGTATTATCACATGGTGCACATCATGGTGAGGAATATTTTCAATGATGAAGGATTATTTTGATGGGGTTATAAATAGAAATTTGATTGAAAACCACCTAAAAAGCAGAAGACTGTCATTCAAAGTTGTAGTTGTTTAAGTTCAAATTACTGAGACTCATACTTTGAGAAGGAGTCTAGATTTCAGACAAGATTTTCAAAGGTGAATACAAGCGACACCTTTAAGTTAAAACTCTTCCTACTCTGCCACCTATCATTTGCAAGAGAGAGAGTCATTTATTTTTTGAAGATGACTAAAATAGGTGGTAAGATCAACTGAATAGAGCCACGAGGCACTAATCTGGTTGATGTAAATTCTAGGGTAAGAAGTTGGTTTATTCAATTAGGGTGGTATTATCTTTGCACCAGGTTATGGAACTCTCACTCGGGAGTAGCCCGAGATTTTTCTAACTCTTTTAATGGACACGAAGCTATATTTTATGGCCTTAATTTGCAAGTATTTGAAGACTCCATTGTTGAATATTTTAACCTTCCCGAAGAAGGAGAAAGGTGATTCAAAGGGTAGGTCGTTATAGGATGAGATCCCAATAGCTTCCTCAAATATTCTCATAGAGATCCAAATTGGGAAAAGGGCATTCCAATTAGTTATCTTAAGAATGACTAGGCAGAAAGTATCAAGCTTATCAAGATATACCTAACTTGTGAAAGGAGGTATACATTTTTTTTCCTCTTGTTAGTCATCAGTAATTTTTTACCTGTTTAGATGACTAGATGCTTGTCCTAGATTTCTAGAAACAAAATTCATGGATCTTGTGAGTTTTAGAAATATCACTGCCTTCATTATCCTCAGGATAACATTTTCACTCTTTCACTACTCTACCATGCCTTGGCTAGCCTACCACTCCTGAAGAATCCCTCATAAAGCCTAAGTCACTCATACCCATCCCATTTTTTACACCTATGGTTTGGACACTCCATGTTTCCTCTGCCTACTTATCACCATGTTGACCTAATGCCTCAAAGCCTTTAAAAACCTAAATTTTCCTCTGAATACTCCTTAGGCAGATCAATTCCAGTGGTTTTCCAATCTTCAAAATTATCTAGCTTGTCAAAATAACTCAGTTCCCTCCTCTTTCATAAAAATTCCCCAAGTCAAAACTCCAGTCCATAGAAGAGTCAAAGACACCTTCCACTAGGTCACTAGAGTTTATAGGTTCTATTGTTGGCCTTCGTGTTCAACAATCATTGTTTTTAGGTAAAGAGAAAGCTAGAATCAGGTCAAAGGAAAAAACATGTAATTGGTCTAAAAACAAAGCATAGAAGCCTCCAACAAGGGTTTCCTTCTCATAAGTATATTCTGCAAAACATAGTTAGCCATGAGTGACATTTCTGCAAGACTATCAAAGATGGCTACCTACAGAAAGATTGATAAGGTCAAAAAAACCTGATGTATCTCATGATGATGGCACATATAAAGACTAAAGGATTTGTTGATATCAACTGCTAGGGTTTTCACAACAAGAGGTTTTCACTTCTTCAAAGTGAAAACATGACAAAATGTCAGTGGAAAGGAAGTCAAAATTCTTCTCATCAGTCTCATCCACCAAGCAATCAAAGGCATAAAATATGCAGGACTGAAGATTCCAATAATATGGGTAAGAAGAAAAAAAATCCTCAAGGGCATTCACAACAAGAGAAATGCAACATGTCTGAGTTTACAAAGAGTATCGTTGGTGTCATGACCAATTTTTTGGAAGGTGCTGCCCAGCAAAGAGCCCATGCATAGGATTATGAAGACAGTGGTACATAAGCACAACTTTGCACAAATCAAAGATTCAATAAACAAGAAATCAGAGTGAAAGGCCTCCTTGGTGACTGTATGCAAAGATTAAAAAGATATTATTAAATAACTCATAAGCCTTGTTTAGGTACATTGTTTCACTACACCAAAAGGAATATATTGAGAAAAGTATCAATGTGAAGGAGACAAAACTCTCTAGTATAGTCAATTTCCATCAAAATGGTCAAAGAAAGAGATCAAAGGTTCAAAATGTCAAAAATGGAGAAACCAAATAGATCATTAGTTTGCTGAGTGAGTGACTAAAAATACCGAAACTTCAAACAATGACAAAGAAAAAAAACAATGAATTATGGCACCTGCAATAAACAGAAATGGCCAAAGGAAAAGAAAGTGTGTTTGGAAACCTCCAACAAAGGTCATTTTTTGCTTAAGGTTATCTCCTACATGAAAGCAAAAAAAGAGATGTCAGTGAAGGACAAAAGGCCAAAAAGTCAGTGAAAAGCAAGGAAGGAAACAAACATTAGTAAAGTGGGTTTTCATTTTAATTTTTCAAAGGGTATAAAAGCATACAACCCTCATCACTCAACACCATTGCTTCATTTGCAAAAGAAGTAGAATTTTTTGAGTTTTCAGGTTTTTCTAGTAGAGTGTTCGGGCGAAACATTGTTGTGTTGCGCTCCTAAGAGACCGCGCTATGCACTTATCCACACTATCAGTGCTTTTCTCTAAAGGATGCTATGCGCATGTGTAACAGCGTTGTGCGCCTGTAGAATTAATATAGTGCAGAGGGCACCGAACCCATTTAGGCCTGCACGACAGCCCACCCAACCCATTCAAAGCCTGCATGACAGCTACCTGGTGCCCGTGCTGCACTCCTACCCATTGAAAAATGGCCCAGGAGAACATGACATTGCATGCCAGTTTTCCCATGCTACGCGCCAGAGAATTTATTCTACACCCAGCCACGTGCAGGAGGTGCCCGCGATGCACTCTTGTGCATTCACGATCTACCTAACCCCGCATTCAGAGGCACCCGATAGGTCATGCAGGGGTGACTTGCTATGCTCCTGGGTGTTGAGGAGCTGCCCGACCCTGTGTGCAGAAGGCGCCTGACTAGCCCGTGCTACGCTCCTGTGACCATTTTCTCTAGCTAAGAATATTTGAGAGGTATTTAGATGTTTTTAGCTACCTTTTAAAATACTGTTTAAAGGGAAAATATAGAGAAGTGTGGAGGGAAAGATTAAAAATAATTTGAAAAAACCCAAGAAATAAAGTAAGGTCCCCTTGTTTTTAGACATAGAAAATTGGAAAACACCTATCCATCCACACACTGCAAGCACATTAAGGAGAAAAATGCCTAGAGAGGGCAGTGTTGACAGTGGTAAGGCAAGTCAAAGGCCTAGAGAACAACAAAGGAATGGTGAAAAATCAAATAGGTTTGAGCCTATAAACATTAAATAATTGATAACCTCTCCTACTATAGTTTCATATTTACAAGAAGTAGGATGCTATGAGTTCTGTGAAAAAGTGCAGGGAGTTCAAATTCACCCTCAATTTTCCAAAATTTTTGTCCTTAACCTCCATGACCACCATGTACATCTAGCTGGAGTGAATTTTGAGTTGACCACCAATGCAATCTCTATGGCCACTGGAATACCTTGCATGGGGGAGAAATGGTTCAAATACGTGTATCTGGACCTAAGCCATTATCATCCTTTCTTAAAACTAAGTTGCCAAGATGATTGCAAAACCATTTTCCTCTTTCTCATTTGTTCAAAATATATGCTCCTTTGATGAAGATTATTATGAAATACTTCACCTGTGAGGGTAGGTTTTCTAGAGTCTACTCCTACCACATAAGACCACTCATGCATTTTACTAAAGCCAAATAGCTCCATTTTCCCTACTACATTTGTAAAAGTATTGAGAAAATGTCATCCATTGTGCAAAAAATGCCTCCCTCCCAACAAATGTCAAGTTTTTTCCACCATTCCCTCATCAAAATGATTGTCTTACACCAACTGGAGCAACAAGGCATTCCTTGGGGAGTTTTCATCGCCCATGTTGTTTTCACAAACCCACGGCCTCTTCCTCTGCAAATTTTACCATCATCATCTCAACTTCCTCCTCCCACACCTCTGTCACCCTCCACTGACCATGATTCATCCTCTTCACATGAATCCTCTCCCCAAACAAACCTCCCTCTCTCACCTTCCCCTAAATCCTCAAAATATGAAGAAACTAGTGACAAGGAAGAAAATCACTGTCAAGGAAAGAAAAAAGTGATGAAGAGGAGGAAAATGAAAGTGAAGAAAGTGAAAATGATGAATAAGATACCAAAGATAGTGAAGAGGAGGAAAATGAAAGCAGTAAAGAAGAAAATGGCAAAAGTAGTGGGAAAAATGATGAAGAAGGTGACAATGAAAATAGTGATGACAAAGAGGAAGAAGACAGTGACCAAGATGAACATGGCAGTCATGAAGAAAGTGATGAGGAAGAAGACCAAGAAGAAAGTAGTTACAAAGGTAGTGAAACAAAAAATGAACAAGAAGGTAAAAGAAGTGAGCTAAATGATCATGAGGAACTAAATGACAACCCAAGTACAGAGGCAGACTTTGATGATCAAAATAATGAAGGTAAAGAAGAAAACATTGAGCAAAATGACAGTGGTAAAAGCAACAATAATGAATATGAAGATAGCAGTCAAGAAAGTGAAAATCAAAGTAAAGAAGACTAATGAAAGTTCCTCTGACAGTGACCCCACAGAAAATGTTAGCAATCAAGAAGACGCAGAGTTTGAAAGTGAAAACAATGGAAAAATCAGTGTGGGTATAGACACACATAATGATGCAGAAAATGACAGCCATGGTGAAGAAGAAGATCATGATAGTGCTCATGAACAAAGCAGTGATAAAACGGAAGAATTTGAAAGTGAGGACAGTGGGCCAAATCATGAAGAGGAGGACAGTCATAATGATACATATGTACAAAGCAATGATGAGGACACTTCTAGTATTGTAAAATTAGAGGATGACAATCATGAAAATCTTGACAAAGATGCCAGGATGGGAGAAAGTGAAAATACCTCTCAAGAAGGCAGTCAAGAGCAAAGTGAAGAAGAAGCCAACCAAGATGATGAGGACACCTATAACAATGACAATGAATAGGACATGGAAGAAGATAAAAATGATGAATATCTTGGTAGTGATGCTAGCATGAGAGAAAGTGAAAATGTCTCTAAAAAATGCAGTCAAGGGAAAGGTGAGGAAGACACACATACATAAATCATCAATGAGAAGACAAACAACCCTAAAGTCACCAATGATAAACATAGTCAAGTAAAACATGTTAAAACTTGTACTCTCACTTAACAAAGAGGATCAATGCAAGTTTTTGCTGCCTCTAAGAGGTAAGGGACCTTGCCATCTACTTCAGCTCAACCATTGGACAAAGGTAAGAAAAAAGTGAAAGAAGAAGAGGAAGATCATGAAAAGGAAAGAGAATTTGAACTCAATGAAATAAATAGTGAAGATGAGAATGAAACAATAATTTCAATCTCCCTCCTCCAAGATAGGAATGCACACATGAAGGACTTGGAGACTGAATTAGAAAGAGAAAATGATGACTTTCACTTTTATCAAATGAAAAACAAGCAAATGAGTGCCCAACAAGCCATCCACGAAACAAGAACACTCAGGTACCAGAAAGAGGCCCAAAAGGCATAGGTGAAGTTGGTAGAATTCATGGGCACTTATGAGGAGAGTAGTGATGAAGAGGGTCAAACTTGAAGGATACCTAGAACTATGGGTCTTAGGAAAGCATTGGCAAAGAAGAGAGAAGAAGAATAAACCCAAGCAGAACAACTCTCTCTCCAAGAACTCCTTGCACTAGAAATTTAACATGATAGGGAATCATGGCTTGAGAGGGCTAACATATACCTTAAAACCAAGCTGGAGAAGGCCAATAGAGACTTAGATCTACAAAGAAGGATGGCTAAGCATTATGCTCAAAGAGAACAATTTGCAAGGCAAGAACTCCAAAGGGAAAAAATTGAGATCCAAGCACTAAAGGAGGAAAAGGACCAAGCTAGCCTTGGCATTTTGGCTCAAGCTTCTCTACAAGTCTCCCAGGACCCATGAGGCACCTACCTACCAAATGTGGGAGAAATTGAAAAAAAAATTCTTTTTTGCAAATTTTGAGGCTAGAAGTGCAGCACACTTGGTGTTACGCTCTTTTTCAGGGCATATTTAGGAGAAAAGCCTTGAATTTGTGGATTCCTAATCATGAGAGGATTATTCTCACCAATTTTCAGCTCAATTGGGGTTGTTTTTGTCCCCCAAAAGCGTCAAAAACACTCATTTTTTCACCATTCTGCACACTTTTCAGAGCATGTGTTGCACTCCTACCAATATTGGAATTTTAAATTTTTGGACATGTTGCAGAGGTTAGATCAGAAAACCAGGGATAGAGGTAGAAATTAGACTTCAAAGTCTTTTGAAAACGCCACCATGGAGCCTATCCGACATCAGGATGGCCTTCAAAACATGGCTGTAAGAAGACCCATTTTTTATGTTCCAGTGCTGTGCTCCTGGCATGCAAATTCAAATTTGACACACAATGCTACGCTCCTGTGGTTGAAAAGTCAAAATGTGTGTTTGGAAAGTTTTTTTAGGCTTGTCAGAGCCTAAAGGTCAATTTAATTGCTAAAAATGGCTGGAAAGATATTCATTTTAGATATTTTTGTGCCTTGGGCCTTGGAAGTCCTCAAAGACAATATAGATACTTTTGATTAGCCAATAGACTTCTATATGCTCTATTAGGCTTTCCTCCTCCTTGCTTGTTATATAAGGCATGATGACTCATTGTAATATTGGGTTTTTGATCTGTTTAAGAGAAATACATGGTTTTTTGGAAGTTGAAGAGAAATCTAGTGTTGTGGAGCTTGTGGATGATTTGCCTTGGTTGATAATGATGAAGGCTTGCTTGCAGGATTCCTAAGTTTAGTTAATGGTGGAGTATCTCTTATTTTTTCATGTTTTTCTTGTTTTTCATATGTCAGTATTTCTATATTGCAATAACTGAGAAGAGTATAGGATGAGAAATGTTGTTTGAGGCACCTCAATCCTCCTGTTTGCTATTGTCTTCATGTTTTCTTCTATTGGGTTAGTTTAAGGAATTATTAGTTGCTCCTTAGGCCCATATAAGCTTGTCTATTTCATTATTGGATTAATATGATAGTCTACAAACCTGATTCATGGTAAGCCCTGCTTGTTTTAGGCTATCTAAACTCTGTCTTGAATCTCTCTTTGATGTATTGATTGATTAGGGTAAGCCAAAGAGGTCTTGTTTCGATCTTGCCCTTTGTATATGCTTATAATTTTTCTTCAAAGTTCTTTATAATTTAATGAATGATGTTTAGGATTTCCCTCTTCATTTATTAATGCTATTTGTCTCTCATATGTTTTCAAATCTTTAAATTAGAATCATTGAAGTTAGATAAGTTGTCTTACTTCATTTCCTCCACTAGATTGTATATCTTGAAATGTGTATTTGTTTAAAAGTATTGTTATTGAATAAATGGTGTTCCCTACCTCATGACTAGTATATTTTTATTATCATTATTCAAGATCTCTTTGTTCATAGGTATTTGACAAAGGATTCTTAACTGCCCTTTTCCCTACCTTGGTTAGAAAACTTAATGTCCATTTCACCTCAGACATAGAGTTTAAAGATACATTAACTACACTATATTTTCCCTGTGATGTACCCCGATTCATTATTGAGATATCAATGACTTCATAGACTCCATATCCCAATTGATTTGATAACCTCTCACTGAACCTATGCTACTTGATAATCTTACCCCAATCAAAACAAACAACAAACCTACACTTAACAACTAGCCTAAAATCAAACACTTAAAGCAAACAAGTTCACATCCTTTGCATAATAGAGAGAGCCCTCTCTGAGTCTGAGAAGGCTAGGTCCTAGGACTCCAAAGACTGGTCTAATGTTACCCTGTCCATTTGGTATACCAATATGCTAAATCACAGGACCCTAACATAATGGCAATCACGGTGGGAACTTATGAGTTAGTGACAATCTAAGTACCCCTTAGGACTCCAAAATCCCTTGATTAAATAATATCCTATGATTTATAGCTACCTCATCACTATCACTAACACAATTGTGATCATGATGAAAATTCTGATGTCAGTAACAATCTAAGTATTCCTTAGGAATTCAGAAATCTTCATCAAATCATAGAGAACTCAAGTTAATAGCTAAAGAGTATAATCTGGTTGTCTCATCATCCTAGCAAACTGATGACTCAACTATAGGACACTCTTACATACCTTAGGACTACATATAGAAACTCAGAAAACCTCAAAAAATTCCTAGATTGGGCTCTGTCAGTATTGGGCTTTGTCAGTATTGGTGGTGGACCATAGACACATATCTTGAAAACAACTAAGAACATCCACCTAGCGACTCCACTAGCCTCCAGTAGGCCTATTACTCCACTAGTTCTTGTAAAATCCCCTGCGAATGCATTAACAAATCCAAATCATGCTGATGGCGGACATCAAAGTTGAAATCATCCACCTGGCGACTCCACAACTCTCAATATACCTAAAGAATCCACTGGTAGAGAACTCTAGACTGGTTGAAAAGATTCAGTGACCCTTTCTGATTTACAAACATGGATCCAAGGATACAAATTAGATATGATCCAATGAGTAGAGATCATATCCCTGGATTCCCACAATAAATGCCTGAAATAAAGTGGATAAAAAACCTACCTATTTTTCAAGATGAAAAGGTTGATAACCCTTTGTTACATCTCATCAAATTTCATATACACATATGGAGGTTAAATGTTGAATGGCATGAGGACTGCCTCATGAAAATGTTTATGGCAACATTAGAAGGTAAGGCAAGAAATTGGTATGAATGGCTAGAACATGGCTTCTTGTTTTCTTTGAAGGATTTCCACAAGGTATTTTATAAACACTATAGGGTATTGTCCATATCTATCATTAGCTGAAAATTGCTGTGATCAATCTAAAGACCTCATACAATACCTTGTGAGCATTGATAAAGATTTAGGAAATTGGCATCCTGAAGATTTATTAGAAGAACTCCATGCTTTTCATTCTCAAGGTAGCTATCATGACAACCTAGAGGAGTTAGTTGAGAAAGAGCCCAACCAAGAAATAGAGTAAAACCCACAACATCTCTCTGAAGGCACAAGTGATGATTCAACATCTCTTCTAGGTGAGGCTCAAGAAGGCATTCAGCCTCAAAATCAACATTCACAAGAGAAAGAGAACTGTTGTAGTATTATCCAAAGGAAGAGAAAAATTCCTCCTCCTTTAACTGAAGAGGAAATAAATCAGATGATAAACACACAGCCAACCTCTAAACCTTCATGTGAATAAAACATTTCTGTTCCTCCTCCTACTAATGCCATCTACCATAAATCAGAAAGTAAACTTGTAGATCATTTCAAAGAAGAACAAACGGGTAGCCCAATATGTTTGATTGGTGAGATTATTTATGTTGATGATTCTCCAAATTTTGATCAATATGATGATGATGATGATGATGTTCTCCGAACAGAAGTTAATCATGCAAAGCAATCAATAGTTATTTTGTGGGAGGAATACCTGCTTCATCAACTTGGAAACAATAGTCAGCCAATACATACCATCTATGACACCGATGAGGAAAACCCTGAAAGTTTAGGATTAAGTGAAATATTTCTGACTCTTTGTTCCACTTCATTTCAGCCTATCAGAAATAAGTTCCATGTGATTGGAAATCAATATTTTTTCAGCTTTGATGTTGAGGTTGATGAGGATGATTAACTTATTGAGAAAGTTGTTAATACGAAGCCTTTTCCTAAAATGGTTGAGGAAATAATTTGGGACATGGAATCCTCCTTAACTCCATATTTGGAGCCACCAAGATCCATTGAATTACAAATTGAAGATAAAGTCATAGAATTTGATAATCACATGAGAGTTGTTGCACTACCTTCTCAAGAGGATTTACTTCCAAAGAGTATCCCTGCTCATCAACATGATGACCTTCACACATATTTCAATCCACTCAATCAGAACACATCAACTTGGAAAGAGGACTACACTAAAATATATGACGAGTCTGACACTTTAGGTGATCATGAGGAAAAGGAAGAGTTTATTTCCAAAAAGAGTCCTAAGCTCAGCCAAGTGGAGGAATAAATAGTTCTAGATCAAGCTCATTTTCCAAATCTTCACATTCAGGTATTGTTTCAAGATCCCTTTGTTGACTTGTTAGAGACATTTGAAGAGGGAGTAAAACATGTCAAGAACAGTTTGATGAAGAATTTCAAAAACATTTTAGGCCCTATTGTTCAAACACAAATGAGGTGGGAATGGCCTTTTGATTTTTTCAAAACACTCAAAGAGCTAAACCAAGATCCCTCATGGAATCATCTGCTTGATTGGCTGTATTGGAAAAGAGAGTTCACCAGCTGAATGTATATCATGTATAGGTTAGATTAGGATATATAGGCAAGCAAATAAGCTCAGCACTATGAGCATCTTTCTACCTTTAGTTTTATATTTCTTTGACCAAAAAGAGAGAAAAAGTAAAAAACAAATAAAAATGAAAAAGAGGGCAGATGAAAAGAAGAGGTACAACCCCATACCCAAAAAATAGTAATGTTGAAAGTGTGCAAGCCTAAATGCCACTACTTGTTGAAAAAAAAAGGGTCTTATTGAGTCATCTAGCCTAATCATGGTTGAATATGTTTTTAATATATTTTTGATAAGTTAGTAAAATAATGTCGGTCAAATCATTCAAGCTTGACTTGTCAAAAGAAAATAGATTAGGAATGAAAGATATTGGTTCCACATGCTTAAATCTGAACCAAGAAGAAGGATAGGGATGATTACCAAATGATGAAACACACCCCGCATACCTTCTAGTTTTTTTTTTATGGAAATAATGTTTGTGTGCAACTTGTCTCAATGCCACAACTCATGATGAATCACACTGTCTAATCCTGGTTCAAATCATGTTTTAAATTTATTGTCAATAGCTTATAGAATGAAGTCTTTCATATTGCTTAATCTTGACAGTCAAATAGTCTAGGTAGAGAATAAGGAGAGTTCACTAGCATAATCTGAACTCTTGGAAGAAATAAGTGTAGAAGTAGATAGTTTGTTTTTGCTTTTCAAAAAGAAAAAGATGTCAATGGGTTTGCCAGTTCAAGTGCACCCAAGGAAGAGGAAATGTTAGGAAAATAGGTTGGGTAGGTAAAGATGAATTTGAGAAAATCATGCTTTCAAATTATTAAAATCACTACTTTGAGGAGACAACAACAAAATAAAAGAAGAAAACTATGCCCAATGTATGAGGCACTAGTCTTCATAAACCAAGAGATCTAAAATTTTGGACACCTCCTGAAAAGGAGCTACCCTCCCCAAGTGGAGCCATTGTTAGTCATTAGTAATTTTTTACCTGTTTAGATGACTAGATGCTTGTCCTAGATTTCTAGAAACAAAATTCATGGATCTTGTGAGTTCTATAAATATCATTGCCTTCATTATCCTCGAGATATTTTTTTCACTCTTCCACTACTCTACCATGCCTTGGCTAGCCTACCACTCCTAAAGAATCCCTCATAAAGCCTAAGTCACTCACCCCCATCCCATTTTTTACACCTATGGTTTGGACACTCCATTTTTCCTATGCCTACTTTTCACTATGTTGACCTAATGCCTCAAAGCCTTCAAAAACCTAAATTTTCCTCTGAAGACTCCTTAGGCAGATCAATTTCAGTGGTTTCTCAATCTTCAAAATGATCTAGCTTGTAAAAAGAACTCAGTTCTCTCCTCTTTCCTAAAAAAGTGCCAAGTCAAAACTTCAATCCATAGAAGAGTCAAAGACACCTTCCACTAGGTCACTAGAGTTTATAGGTGCTAGGGTTAGCTTTTGTGTTCAAGAATCATTTTTTTTAGGTAAAGAAAAATTTGGAATTGGGTCAAAGGAACAAACATGTAATTGGTCTAAAAACAAAGCAGAGAAGTCTCCAACAAGGGTTTCCTTATCAAAAGTATATTCTACAAAAGATAGTTAGCCATGAGTGACATTTCTATAGGACTGACAAAGATGGCTACCTATAGAAGGATTGATAAGATAAAAAAAACTAATGTATCTCATGATGATGGCACATATAAAGACTAAAGGAGTTGTTGATATCAACTGCCAGGGCTTTCACACTAAGAGGTTTTCACTGCTTCAAATTGAAAACATGACAAAATGTCAGTGGAAAGGAGGTCAAAATTCTTCTCTTCAGTCTCATCCACCAAGCAGTTGAAGGAATAAAATATGCAGGACTAAATATTCCAATAATATGGCTAAGAAGCCAAAAACTCCTCAAGGGCATCCACAGTAGGAGAAATGCAACATGCCTGAGTTTACAAAGAGTATCAGTGGAGTCATGACCAATTGTTTGTAAGGTGCTGCGCAATAAAGAGCCCATGCATAGGATTATGAAGACAGTGGTACATAAGCACAATTGTGCACAAATAAAATATTCAATAAACAAGAAACTAAAGTGAAAGGCCTCCTTAGTGACTGCAGGAAAAGATTAAAATGATGTTAGAGAATAACTCATAAGTCTTATTTAGGTACATTGTTTCACTACACCGAAAGGAGTAGATTGAGAAAAGTATCAGTGTGAAGGAGACAAAACTCTCCAGTATAGTCAATTTCCATAAAAATGGTCAAATAAAGAGATCAAAGGTTCAAAATATCAAAAATGGAGAAACCAAGAAGATCATCAGTTTTCTAAGTGAGTGACTAAAACTGCCAAAATTTAAAATAATGAAAAAGAAAACAAAACAATGTATTATGACACCTGCAATAAACATAAGTGGCCAAAGGAAAACAAAGTGTGTTTGGAAACCTCCAACAAAGGTCATTTTCTGCTTAAGGTTATCTCCTGCACGAAAGAGAAAAAGAGATGTCAACGAAGGACAAAAGGACCAAAAATTCAGTGAAAAGCAAGGAAGGAAAGAAAAATTAGTAAAGTGGGTTTTAAGAAGTAGAAGTAGAATTTTTCGAAGTTTTCAGGTTTTTCTAGCAGAGTGTTCGGGCGAAAAGTTGTTGCACTGTGCTCCTGAGAGACCGCGCTACACACCTATGCACGCTGCCAGTGATTTTCTCCAAAGGGTGATATGTGCGTGTGTAACAACGTTGTGCGCTTATAGAAGCACATTGTGCAGAGGCTACCCAACCCGTTCAGGCCTACACAATAGCCTGCTCAACCCGTTCAAAGCCTGCACAATAGCTGCCAGGCGCCCCTGCTGTGCTCCAACCTATTCAACAGCGGCCCAGGAGAACACAACATCGTGTGCAAGTCTACCCATGCTACGTGCCGAGCCGTTCAACCTATACTCGGTTGCATGCAGGAGATGCCCACATTGTGCTCCTGTGCGTTCAGGAGCTCCCTGACCGAGTGTTCAGAGGCACCCAATAGGTCGCGCAGGGGTGACCTGCTACACTCCTCACATTCAGGAGCTTCCTGACCCTACGTGCAGAAGGCGGTCGACTAGCGTGTGCTATGCTCCTGTGACCCTTTGCTCTAGCTAAGAAGATTTGAGAGGTATTTAGATGTTTTTACCTGCCTTTTAAAATATTGATTAAAGGGAAAATATAGAGAAGTGTGGAGGGAAAGCTTAAAAGGATTTTGACAAAACACAAGAAATAAAGTAAGGTCCCCATGTTTGCAGACATATATAATTGGAAAAAACCTATCCATCCACACAATGCAAGCACATTGAGGAGAAAAATGCCTAGAGAGGGCAGTGTTAACATTGGTGAGGCAAGTAAAAGGCCTAGAGAACAGTAGAGGAATGGTGGCAAAGAAAATGGGTTTGAGCCTATAAACATTAAAGAATTGACAACCTCTCCTACTATAGTTTCATATTTCCAAGAAGTAGGATGCTATGAGTTATGTGAGAAAGTGCAGGGAGTTCAAAGTCACCCTCAATTGACCAAAATTTTTGTCCTTAACCTCCATGACCACCATGTACATCTAGCTGGAGTGAATTTTGAGCTGACCACCAATGCAATCTCTATGGCCACTATAATACCTTGCATGGGGGAGAAATGGTTCAAATAGGTGTATATGGACCTAAGCCATTATCATCATTTCTTAAAACCAAGTTGCCAAGCTGATTGCAAAACCATTTTCTCCTTTTCTCATTTGTTGGATAGATATGCTCCTTTGATGAAGATCATTATGAAATACTTCACCTGTGAGGGTAGGTTTTCTAGAGTCTACTCCTACCACATAAGACTACTCATGCATTTTACTAAAGCCAAACTGCTCCATTTTCCCTAATACCTTTGTAAAAGTGTTGATAAAATGTCATCCATTGTGCAAAAAGGGCCTCCCTCCCAACAAATTTGAAGTCTTTTCCACCGTTCCCTCATCAAAATTATTGTCTTACACCAATTGATGCAATAAGGCATCCCATGGGAAGTTTTCATCACCCATAGTGTTTTCAAAAACCCACAGCCTCTTCCTCTACAAAGTTTATAATCATCATCTCAACTTCCTCCTCCCACACCTCCATCACCCTCCAATAACCATGATTCATCCTCTTCACATGAATCCTCTCCCCAAACAAACCTCCCTCTCTTACCTTCCCCTAA
This sequence comes from Pinus albicaulis, assembly GCA_034641835.2. Lineage (NCBI taxonomy): Eukaryota > Viridiplantae > Streptophyta > Pinopsida > Pinales > Pinaceae > Pinus > Pinus albicaulis. The sequence continues at coordinate 133,041,053 of CM076583.1, read as the reverse complement.
ATCCTCAGAACATGAAGAAAGCAGTGACAAGGAATAAAATGACAGACAAGGAGAAGAAAAAAGTGATGAAGAGGAGGAAAATGTTGAAGAAAGTGAAAATGATGAGGAAGATACCAAATACAGTGAAGAGGAGGTAGATGAAAGAAGTAAAGAAGTCAGTGACAAAAGAAGTGGGAAAAATGATGAAAAAGGTGACAAACAAAATAGTGATGAGAAAGAGGAAGAAGAAAGTGACCAAGATGAACATGGCAGTCATGAAGAAATTGATGAGGAAGAATACCAAGAAGAAATTGTTAATGAAGAAGAAAGTAGTGACAAAGGAAGTGAAACAAAAAGTGGACAAGAAGGTAAAATTAGTGAGCTAAATGATCATGAGGAAGTAAATGACAGCCCAAGTACAAAGGAAAACTTTTATGATCACAATAACAAAGGTAAAGAAGAAAACATAAGGAAAAATGACAGTGGTAAAAGCAGCAATAATGAAGATGAAGATAGCAGTCAAGAAAGTGAAAATCAAAGTAAAGAAGAGACTAATGAAAGTGCCTCTAACAGTGACCCCACAGAAAATGTTAGCAGTCAAGAAGAGGTAGAGTTTGAAAGTGAAAACAGTGGAAAAATCAGTGTGGGTATAGACACACATAATGAGGCAGAAAATCACAGCCATGGTGAAGAATAAGATCATGACAGTGCTCATGAACAAAGCAGTGATAAAGAGGCAAAAATTGAAAGTGAGGACAGTGGGCCAAATCATGAAGAGGAGGACAGACATAAAGATACATATGTACAAAGAAATGATGAGGACACTTCTAGTATTGTAAAAACATAGGATGACAATCATGAAAATCTTGAAAAAGATGCCATCATGGGAGAAAATGAAAATGCCTCTCAAGAAGGCAGTCAAGAGTAGAGTGAAGAAGAAGCCAGCTAAGATGATGAGGACACCTCTAACCATGACAATGAAGAGGAAATGGAAGAAGATAAAAATGATGAGTATCTTGGTAGTGATGCTAGCATGAGAGAGTGAAAATGTCTCTCAAAAATGCAGTCAAGGGAAAAGTGAGAAAGAGACACATACATAAATCATCAATGAGAAGACAAACAACCCTAAAGTCACCAATGGTCAAGGTAGTCAACTAAAACATGTTAAAAATTTTACTCTCACTTACCAAAGAGGATCAAGACAAGTGTTTGTTGCCTCTAAGAGGAAAGGGACCTTGCCATATATTTCAACTCAACCATTGGAAAAAGGTAAGAAAAAAGTGAAATAAGAAGAGGAAGATCATGAAAAAGAAAGAGAGTTTGAACTAATTCAAATAGAGAGTGATGATGAGAATGAAACAAGAATTTCAAATTCCCTCCTCCGAGACAAGAATTCACAAATCAAGGACTTGCAGACTAAATTAGAAAGATTAAAGGATGTCATTCACATTTATCAAATGCAATCCAAGAAAATGAGTGCCCAACAAGCCATCCATGAAACAAGAACACTCAGGTATATGAAAGAGGCTCAAAAGGCGCAGGTGAAGTTGGAAGAATTCATGGGAACTTATGAGGAGAGTGGTGATGAGGAGAATCAAACTAGAAGGAGACCTAGAACTATGGGTGTTAGGAAAGCATTGGCAAAGCAGAGAAAAGAAGAATCAGCCCAAGTAGAACAACTCTCTCTCCAAGAAATCCTTGCACTAGAAATTTAACATGATAGGGATTCATGGCTTGAGAGGGATAACATAAAACTTGAAACCAAGCTGGAGAAGGCCAATAGAGACTTGGATCTACAAAGAAGGATGGCTAAGAATTATGCTCAAAGAGAACAATTTGCAAGGCAAGAACTCAAAAGGCCCAAAATTGAGATCCAAGAACTAAAGGAGGAAAAGTACCAAGCTAGCCTTGGTATTTTGGCTCAAGCTTCTCTATAGGTCTCCCAAGACCCATAAGGCACCTACCTACCAAATGTGGGAGAAACTGAACAAATGTTTTTTTTTGCAAATTTTGAGGCTAGGAGCACAGCACACCTGGTGCTACGCTCTTTTTTCCGGGCATATTCAGGAGAAAAGCCTTGCATTTTTGGATTCTCATCATGAAAGGAGCATGCTCACCAATTTTCATCTCAATTAGAGTTGTTTTGGTCCCCCAAAAGGGTCAAACACACTCATTTTTTCAGCATTCTGCCTATTTTTCAAAGCATGTGCTACGCTCCTACCAGTATTGGAATTTTCACTTTTTGGACAGGTTTCAGAGGCCAGATCAGAAAACCAAGGACATATATGGAAAGTAGACTTCAAGGGCTTTCCAACAAGCCATCATGGAGTCTTATCTGACATCAGGAAGGCCTTAAAAACATGGTTGTAAGAAGACCCATTTTTTTGTTCCTATGCTGCGTTCCTGGCATGCAAATTCAAATTTGACACACAGTGCTACGCTCCTATGGTTCACAATTCAGAATGTGTGTTTGGAAAGTTTTTTTAGGCTTTTCAGAGCCTAAAGGTCAATTTAATTGCTAAAAATGGTCGGAAAGATATTTATTGTAGATATTTTTGTGCCTTGAGCTTTGCAAGGCCTCAAGGACAATATAGATACTTTTGATTAGCCAATAGACTTCTAGATGCTCTATTAGGCTTTCCTCCTCCTTTATTGTTATATAAGGCATGAGGAATCATTGTAATATTGGGCTTTTGATGTGTTTAAGAGAAATACATGGTTTTTTGGAAGTTGAAGAACAATCTAGTGTGGTGGAGCTTGTGGAAGATTTTCCTTGGTTGATAATGATGAAGGCTTTCTTGCAGGATTCCTCAGTTTAGTTAATGGTGAATTATATCTTATTTTTTCATGTTTTTCTTGTTTTTCATATGTACATATTTCTATATTTCAATAGCTCAGAAGAGTATAGGATGAGAAATGTTGTTTGAGGCACCTCAGTCCTCCTGTTTGTTATTGTCTTCATGTTTTCTTCTGCTGAGTAAGTTTAAGGAATTCTTAGATGCTCCTTAGGACCATATAAGCTTGTCTATTTCATTATTGGATTAATATTCTAGTTTAAAAACCTGATTCATGGTAAGCCCTACTTGTTTTATGCTATCTAAACTCTATCTTGAAATATCCCTTTGATGTATTGATTGGTTAGGTTAAGCCGAAGAGGTCTTGTTTCGATCTTGCCCTTTGTATATGCTTATCAGTTTGCTTCAAATTTATTTATAGGTTAATGAATGATGTTTAGGAGTTCAATATTCATTTATTAATGCTATTTGTCTCTCATATGTTTTCAAATATTGAAAGTAGAATCATTGAAGTTATATAAATTGTTTTACTTCATTTGCTCCACTGGATTGTATATCTTGAATTGTGTGTTTGTTTAAAAGTATTGTTATTGAGTAAATGATGTGCCTTAACTCATGACTAGTATATTTTTCTTATCAGTATTCAATATCTCTCTGTTCATATTTATTTGACAAAGGATTCTTTACTGCCCTTTGCCCCACTTTGGTTACCAAAATTAATTTCCATTTCACGTCATACATAAACTTTAAAGATCCATTAACTACACTATATTTTCCCTATGATGTACCCCGATTCATTATTGAGATATAGATGACTTCATAGACTCCATTGCCCAATTGATTTGATAACCTCTCACTCCACCTATCCTACATGATCATCTTACCCCAACCAAAACAAACAACAAACCTACAGTTAACAACTAGCCTAAAATCAAACACTTAAAACGAACAAGTTCACATCCTTCACATAATAGAGAGAGCCCTCTCTGAGTCCAGGAAGGATAGGTCCTAGGACTCCAAATACTGGTCTAATGTTACCCTATGTATTTTTTCTACCACTCTGCTAAATCACGAGACCCTAACACCTCTATCACATCAGGTTTATTTTTAATATTGCAGGGATGAAGACTTTAAATCTGCCATTTTTCTTTTTGAAAATCATGACCAAGATGTCAGCAAAGGTTCACACTCACATTTATGTTTATAAGTATAGCTTGTAACATAAAGCTTTGATAAAATTTATAGTTGAAGAAGAGTTTGGAAATAGAAACCAGACTTAGGACCACTTTTTATTCTACAGGGCGGGCCAACCTGCACCTACAACTCCAGTTTCACAACCAAATCCTAAGCTTGAAAAAGGAAGAACAAAGAGAAAGGGAAAAAAATAAAACATTCATAAGAAGGCCAAGGGAAGAAAAGAAAAATTTTCTGCAGTCAAGGCTGAAATAAGGTTGGAAAAAGGAGAGCGTTATTCAACAAGAAAACCCAAATCAATGAAAATAGTTCCTCCTATTCCTCCATTTACTAATGTCTACACTAGAGCCAGAAGAGGAAGGTCTATAACTACAGATAAATAAAAAATGCAGGTGCTACCAGAATTTCTAGAATAACATATTCATCAGAAGTTGCAGAAAGAATATTAGCCTACACCATCATATTAGGAACTCCTCAAGGATGCTTGTAATATTCCCAATTAACCATGAGCTAGTTGGAATATTAATTTTTGTTGTTTCTTTCTTGTTTAATGAATAAAAGGATGTGGAGATCCATAAATCTCCTTAATATGAATAAAACCAATGCCAATATGAACAGAATATATCTTGGAAGCTTAATTGAGCACCCTTAGGTGTGAAAAGGGGTTGGAACACCTTGAATGGGTCAACTTTGACCAAATCAATAATGTTGTCATGCAGTAGTGGCATTCAATGAGGGACAACATAGTTTTAGATGGAGACTCTTTGCATGGAAGTAGTGTCATTAATGGATGGGGCTTAGGGTTAGAAATCTCATTTCTTATATAAGGAAGATGATGGCATCCATATGAGATTATGAATTGGTATTTGATATTAATGAATATATGGTCTGTTTAGACATATAGCTTTCTTCAGTTGTTTACCTAGGATTGTAGTGCTATTTAGCACAGGGTGTTACTGATTAAGAATCCCACCTCTTTCCTTCAGAGGCCTCTTGGAATATCATTTTACTTTACTTCCACATTCAGGTTTTAGGCCAAGCTTCATCTTCATCTACAACATAGATCCTATTGAGGGTTGAGTTGTGTTGCATGTTGTAGCAGTGGAGAACACCTTTGGGTCACATAAGTTCTTATTTTCAGTGGAGAAGGGTTCCTTTCCATTTGGATGACAGTAAGGAAGGACCTTGAGCCTTATTATAGCATTTTGCATCAGGCCACTTATTTATTTTCCCCTACAATGCAGTCTCTATCTTGGACTGCATTATTTTGAGGGAGGAGTTTCATGGTGGGTTCAATACACCATTTCGGGAGGAATTTTTCTAGTGAAAGGATCAGACTTTAATCTAGAGGAACTATTAGAGGAGGTTGTATTATTTGTTATATCATATCAGCCCCATCTTTCCATTTTATATGTTGTAGTGAATCTTCAGCCCTAGGGCTTTGAAACCCATCTTGTACATGGTGTATTTCTGAAAACCCTGGTTGGGTTCTTCATTGGAGGTTGTATAGTGCCTAGATCTATATTATTTGTATCTTTTGAGGCATATATCAGCCCATGATCTATTGTATATTCATTTTTTGTAGCAGTACTTTTAAAACTGTGTTGTAGTAGTGTCTCTGGTATTTTGATATAGTAGCAGCACCTCTTATAGAGGGATTTCTTCATTGGAGGCTTGTTCTATCTTTTATTATGGTTTTTGGCCCATTATTTATACATATTTTTCTTCTATTATGATGAACATAAATGATCCATATTGTCCTCTTGCTTTTATATTATGTTTTACACTACTATTCCATCATTTTTCACTATATTCCTGCTTTTACCATTTGGGAGTATTAAAGTGGTATCAGACCATAATCTTGGCTTAGCCTGTGCATCTTGAAAATACAATATGTCATCAAAAGAAGGATAGCCTCTCAAAGATAGAGAGAATAGGTATCTCAGAATAATACACCGGAAGTTTGATTATACAAATGATAAAGAAGACAAGGGTAAAACCCCTTTATTATGAGAAGATGAAGAGAAGGAGTTCACTAAGATCCTTATTAGAAATATGCAAGACATTTCTAGAGAAATAAAGGAGAGGAGGATGGATAGATATAAGGAATCACTAAAGGATTTATACATGGTGAAGGGTCTGGAATTTCTCATCACTGGAGTGATCGACCAGTGAAGCAGCAACAAGTTTCCCAATGCTCTACAATACCTACATTCTTAGCAGTGGGAAATGAAGGGTTTCAAGAAAAAGAAACTCTTGAAGAATATTTCATGGAGTATGAGTCTCAATCTTAGAGATTCAAGGATTACTTGAGTTTTCAAGTATTTTTTCATATCAAGGACAATAGGAGACCCGGGCATCACAATAGAGGTGGAGGATTCATTCAGAATCATGATCTACACTGAGATATGGGTAGATTTTTCTTACCCAACTTTGATGGGTCATATAAATGAATTGCCAAATCATGGGTAGAGAAGCTTGACATCTACTTCCAGCTAAAAAAAGTACCGGAGATGGAGGCCATTAAGATAGCAGCACTGCACCTTGAGGGTGAAGGACATGATTGGTGATCCATGGCTTGTCTACATTGGGTCATGCCAATGTGACTAGATATTCAGAGTTCACAAGGAGGTTGGTGGAGAGGTTTGATCGAAGAGATCCTGAGGCACCATTCATGGGGATAGAAAAGCTCAAACAATCAGGTAATATAGAAACTTATATTTCTGAATTTCTTAAATTTCCTGTTATGGTTCCTGATTTATCTGTAGTAAGAAGGGTCTATATGTTCATTGATGGGTTAGAAGAAACTCTTCATGGGTTGGTTAAGTCTACCAAGAGCATTACCCTCAAGATTCCATTGAAAGGGCTAGAGTTCTATAAGCAAAGGCAACATTTCATCAAAAGTCCTCTTTTCCATCAAATGGAAAATATGAGAAGGCTCCTTTCTCAAAAGAGAGCCAAAGTAAAAAACCTCTTAATGATGATGTTTGAAGAGACCCGAGGAGGAGGAAGCTTTGCTTCACATGCCAAGAATCATGGGCACCCTAAGGTATATGTGTAGCAGGAAAGGAAAATTATATAGAGGTCTTCTCAGATGATGAGGAGGAAGAAGAAGAGGAACCAGAAAGAGGTCATGGTGTTAGCACAGTAGGAGATGATCCACCACCACCCGGAAGTGGAGATGGGGCATTTGCTGTAATTGGAGGGGCTCTTGCATAATTGAGAGGAGTACCCAAGTACTTGACCTTGAGGGTTCGAGGTTCCATCTTATATTAGAGGGTTTCTATTTTGACTGACAGTGGGGATAGCCACAATTTTATTGATGCCCAACTAGTGCAGAGGAGGGCAATACCCATTGATGATTTTAAGGGATTTTCTATTTTAGTCCCAGGGAAAAGAACTATGCAATGCATGAATTATGTTCCATCCTTATATATCACTATGAGGACATATACATTGACTTATCACTTATTTTTGGTTGACATACCTGACACCAATGTGATATTGGGTGTGCAGTGGTTGATTACTTTGGGGAAGGTCACCACAGATTGGGAGACTTTGCAGATGGAATGGGTGGCTAGAAAGAGTGGGAAAAATTATATGATTAAGGGCATGCACACATATCCCTCACATACAAATTCCACATAGAAAACAAAGATGTATTTGCACAGTAGAATAAAGGACCTAACAATCCCATCTATTATGCACATGACTTTGGCCCATGGGACACTATTATTTTGTGGAAAACCACCTGGGAGGCCACCTGATCTAGATTTGGTGAGGCATGTCTCACATTATGATGCACCATTCATTTATCTAGGAGGAATGGGAGAATTTGGAGGTCATGGTACAACATTGAGAGTCTTGGTTAGACTCAAGGAGGAGGGATACATTCTCCCAACATCATCATTACCCACTCTCATTTTAGATTTTGTGCTGAGTAAGGAGCAGAATGGGGAGGATAGTAGCCTTCAAACATGTAACTTTTTCAAGGGAGATATCAAAGAGGAGGAAATCCATATAATATCTGCTTTATATGATAGATCATCAACGCTGTCACTTTGGAGAGTAGATCCATATTGGAGATCCCAACTTTTGGAGGATTATTCCAAGGATATTTTTACATGCATGATACTTGATGACGAGCTTCAAGAGGAGGGCTATTAAGTCCAAGATGAATTCATCTACTATCATGGTAGGAACTTCTTATCTAGAGCTTCCCAGCTCAAGGAGAAGTTGCAACAATTTTCACATGAAGATTTTCTCTTTAGCCACACTTATTCCATGAAGACATACAACACTATCACGGAGGAGTTTACTTGGGAAGAATTTTGGGAGGATATATATCAGCATTTGAAAAGATGCATGTACCATGTCGAGATGGATATTACACCATTTTTTGGTCATCTAACCTATTACTATTATATGGACCTAAGTACACCATGTAAGACCAATTTTACCCTAAGTAAAATTTCTTTCGCTATGAAAAATAACTTAGTAAACCACCTTTATTTAAGTTGTTTATGGTCTAAACAGGAAACCCAATGAGGAAATATTAAATAAATCCAAATTTGTTTGATTTTACTCAAGGAATAATTAGTTAAATAGCAGTTTAAATAATATTCCTAGTCATATTTTACCCAAAACAGGAAAATTAATTAGAAAAATTATTATTTATCTTATTATTTTCTGGGAATAATTATTTAAACCTTATTTAAATAATATCCCTTGTTAAATTTGACTAAATCATTCATTAACAATGAAATAAATCATTATCTATTTTATTATTACTCAACCACATCCTTAAAATAATAAATAAATAATTTATTTATTTATTATTTACAAATAAAGGGATTTGACCCAAGTCAATTTCTTTTTCTGTCCAACAAATATAATAAAATATTCTGTAAAATTTGGATCTTGATTTGGTTAATAATATTTTAAGTATACACCGATATCTAGACTAAATCAATATTTTGTTATAAATAGAAGGGTTTTTCCATTCATTCACTACCTTTTGTTGCCTAAAGATCACTCTGGATCTATACTTTTGGTGTGAATTTGATCCACCATCATTGTCATATTTTGCTACCATTTTTCTTGGGAGCTCCCTTTGAGTTCCATTTTTGTCTGGGTTTTCTACACCATCAAGAGAGAGGGATTTTAGATCTAAAGTGCTGAGGACTTACAAGAACCTGTCCCATTGAGGAGGACTGGTAACATCCTTCTATGTTCTCCTCCCAAGTGCCATAAATACAAAATTCTTTAGACATATTCTTGTCTTGTCTGTTGGATGCATGGAGAAACTCTTGTTTTTTATTCACTGCTTAATTTCTTTTAATGCATAGATATAGATTTTGCAACATTTATCTTGGTCAACTACTTTTATATCTAAAGACATTGGCAACCATCTTTGTTGTTAGGGTTTTTTTTTATGCACGGCTGAAGTGAGCCTTTTTCATACGCTTGCGATTAAGATTCATACTAACAACTGGCGACTCCACACGGGTTTACAATTACGACCTTTGTAGTTTTTCAGATCCCTACATATCTAGCTGCTTCAAACCCTAGGATTTCTCTTCAGATTATTATTTTTATTTTCTTAATGTTGTTATAAAACCCTAAAACATTAAAAATTCTAACTTTTGTGTGTTTTAGGACCTTTTGCACAGGTGACAGACATCAGCCGTAGCTAAGATGACATGTTCTTCTGAAACCTGCCCTCGAGAGTGTCAGAAGTGCAGGTCACACTTTTTGGGCCAAAACCTATGAAATTAACCTCCAGGGTGCAGAAAACAAGCCTAAACCTACGACCTCTGCAGAAAATAGGTCAGAAACTGCGACCTGGACTTTTTTCCGGAGTTTTTCTGAAAGTTTTATGGGTTTGTCTGGGCCTATGTTCAGGGTTGTCTGACCTATGTCTCCACCCATTTTGGACCTTTACTTGTTCTATTTTACTCATCTAAGTAGGAACCTAGCCCTTTAGGGATTCAATACCCTCCACCTTTCGTGGAAGAGTTTTAGCCGCTACAGGTTGTTTGAAATTTCAGAGTGTTCAACCATTTTTGAGATCTGATACCTTATCTTCAGATCCACTTCAGATTGGCTATTTATCCATCCAACTCGCCTCCTTTTAGTTTTTTTTGGGTTTTCCTCTAGGGTCCCCTCCGCTTCCCTCCAGGTTATAGCCTTTCACCACCTCATTTACAACAAATTTTCCTCTGATTTTTTGTTATTTTTTTTCACCTATTTCCAGTCGATATGGCCTTTAGATCCCTATCCCTCCTGACCTTAGATATATTGGCTCTTTTGGTGTGTTTTGACTAGATTTTTTCCCACCTATAGACTACTTTTTGAGAGGCCCACCTCCTTGGGTTCAGATCATTGCATTATTAGCTGTTTATTTTTTTGTTATTTTAGTTTCATATACTGTTTTCTGCAGGTTTATTTACAGTTATACAACACATTTTTTTCTTTTTCTCTAAAAATGTTTGTGTTTAAAAATTAAAATTTACACACTTAACACAGACACCCTAGGTTAAGAAGAGCTTGGTTAACATAGCCAAGCAAAGACTTTAAACATTGAAATCAATTGATCTTGCACCTTTCTACCCTTGTTTCGACATTGTAATCAATTGATCCTGCACCTCTTCGCCCTTGTTGGTCTCTCTTCCCTTTGTGCAGTGTTTGTGCCTTCACCATTGCATCACCAAGGTGTTTATCCTGGAGACTTCTTGGCCTTCATCCTTAGTTTTTGGTAGGAAGACTGACTCCTCCACATAGGATTTGAGTTAGTCCTCCACTGAGTCCACACTCTGACTCCTCTTCTGGTTCATTGGGTTCCATTTCTGGTTCCACCCGTAGTTCTCCCCCTATCACCTTCACCATGTCTAGTCCAAGACCTAACACTGGTGGTAGCCCCGGCCCTAATGCTGGGAATACCACTAGTGGGACCATAACAGGAGCTACCTTGGCTGCTCCCTTGCTCCCCTATATGGCAGGCCTCAGTCTTCCTGATTTTAACTAGTTGATCAATGACCCTATACACCATGACACTAGTTGGCCTGCTATGCGAATCAAGCTCCCTTCCGACATTCCCAAGTTTAGAGGTCTTGCTGGAGAAGATCCTACAAATCATGTTCGATCTTTCCACATGCAGTGTTCATCTAAATCCATTACCGATGACTCTGTCTGTCTTCGGTTGTTCCAACATACGTTTACTGGCGAAGCTTCTAAGTGGTATGTTGATCAGGCCTCATCCTCTTATACCACCTTTGTGACTCTTGCCTGGGCTTTTCTGTCTTATTTCCAGCTTCCCTTTCGTTACAACACCGGTACCTAACTTTTGACTTCTTTCTGTCAATCATCTACGACCCGCCTATCCGATCATAAACAGGAATGGCGAAGAAGAAAGAGCCTATGTCGAGCCCCTACCTTCGAAGACTGTGTCTAAATGGACTAGTTCCTTAGATCTCTTTTTCCTGCTATACGTAAAGATGTCATGTCACATTTCCCTCAAACTGAAGAATCCGCTCTCCAAATTGTGCTAAAATATGACCTGATCTACGCTTAGTCGGGTTATGTTTATACTATTCTACCTGATCTTCCTAGACTTGGTGGTGCCAATGCACTGGGAGCATCTCATACCACCGACGGTATCGTTGGAGCTCCCTCTCACCCATATGCTTAGCCTCCCATGGGCTATGGTTTCCCTCAGGGAGGGGCAACACCTACTGCACTTTTTCCCCTCCCGGTAGAATGTATCCAAGATACGGCATACCTCATCCTTTTTCCCAACCTCCTATTTACCACAATGTTACCCAGCCTCCTTGTTATCCGTATCCACAACCTGGTGCTCCAGCTCCTCTAGCATTAGCACTTCCACCTCCCTTGCCTTCTCAACTCTTACAACAGTAGACATTGCCACCTCCAGGGCAGGTGTATGCACATCAGGGCACGACTAATCCTCCTCCTTCCAAAGAGAAGAGGAAAGGCACTTAAAATTAATCTACCCCCAGTAATCCTAGATTTAATCCTCAAAATAATACACCTAACAATACTAACCAACAACAGGGCACTCAACCCAAGTAGGAAAAGCCTATTTGCATGAACAAGCCTTGTTCTTGTTGTGGTGTTTATGGTCATTACACACACGATTGTCCTCTTTTACCACAGATGAGGTAGATGTGGGAGTCTCACACAACATTGTGAGGACAACAAGCCTCCCCTTCCATCACTCCCAATGCTACACCTAGTCAGCCGATTGTGTTTACTAATCCTTTCCCTTAGTAAGGATTCGTGCTACCCAATCACCTAAAGGTCAGGCGGTCACTCAACCTCCTCCATCTGGTACCTCTGATTACCATATTCTCATGATGAACTCTGACCAACCTATAACCGTAGACCTCAACCTTCAGACTCGATCCCGTCAGTACAACAAGCCTCCCGCTACGCCTGTCCCCGAGCCCCCTTCTTCAAGTTCTACAAAGCTTCTTTCATCACCTAATGGTCCTTTGCATATCCCTTAGCCTAAGGTGGGTTTCATACTAAGATCCGTAAGGGACCATTATGCAGAAATGTTGCTTCTGGAAAATTTTCCCATTCGTATAGTATACTATATGATTTGGCGCAATCTCCTATTACCATCTTAACTCTGGAACTCCTCCAGTCGTGCCCTTCACAACGAAAATCTCTACTATCTGCCATGGGCACTGTAGATCCTTCAGATGATCGATTGATCGTCTTCGATGTTGATCGGTTATAACATCCTCCTCTTCCTACTTCCGTCGCCTTTCAAATCCCACTAAAGATCTGGAATGCCAATGTTTCCCGTTGTATCATTGATGAGGGGGCATCGACCTGTGTGACGTCCGCTTTAGTTTGGAAGTAAATCGGATCACCTGAGTTGACCCCTTCAACAATCACTCTCCGAGCATGGGATGGCCACACCTCCCAACCCACTGGCCTATTCCGCAATTGTCCTATTACTCTTGCGGGCAAGACTGTTTGCATTGACATAAAATTCATTGACACCACCTTAGATTACAACATTCTATTAGGTCGTAGCAACACTTATGCGATGTTTGTTGTGCCACCTAGGGTTCACCGCAAGATTTCCTTTCCTCATAATGGAAAGATAGTCACCATTTACCAGTTGACATATTACGAACCGAAGTCTCGGAACTCCCCTGAGTCCATCATATCTTCGGTGGCCAATAAGAAAATCGTCGAACCCTTGACTAGTGTCTCACCTGGAGTCTACAAAGACTCTTATTTTCTTGGTACCTTCCCTGGTCTCCCTCCTCCTGTATCTGATCCCATCTCATCGAATGTTTGCATGATGCAATTGTCTCAGGCTTCCCTTAAGCGGCCCGCTTCAGCTAGTCAGCAACCTTTCCCTCCGCAACCTACTCCTAGCCCTTTGATTCAGCCTTATGGACCTCCTCCTCCTCGCCCATCACCTACATCTGGTATCCATGAACCTCTCTACCCTCCTGGAATGGTTCCTCCAGGCCTTAACCATCTCGGTGCCATCTCGCCTGGCCATTAGCCCTCCAGTCAGATATCGTTCCTAGCTCCCCCTCCTAGAGTGTTCTAGGTACTTGTCGTGGCTACCCTATCTCTTCCTTACTTGACCCTGGGGATTCCCGTCTCGTACCTTGATCCCACAGCGGCTACCCCACCTGGACAACCCAAACCTTATATTTCTTTCACCCCAGTTCAACCGATCCCTATGACTTCTCCGACTACTACAGTGCCTCAGCCACCTCGATAGGAACCTTCTCCTATTGCGACATCTTCGGGTAAAAATGGAAAAGCTCACAAGAGGGCATCAAAATACAAGGCTGCCCCGACTGACCCTTCTCCTCCTCCGCCTCCAAATCCTTGTGCTTTGTGTGATTTCATCAGTCAGCCACCCATACCTATCCTAATTTTCCCTGTATCAAGCCCATGGTTAATTTTGTGTTCCGTGATTCTACAGTCCCTGAAGCCTCTTTTTCTTCCTCGACTGCAACCAATAACCCTAAGACTATTCACACCAACCAACCTTGGGCTTTGTGTGATGTCCATGGCCATTACTCTCACCATTTTCCCTACCTTACACATTATTGTGCCTCTTTAGAGGTAGTTTGGGAGTACGAGGTTGAACATAACCAAGCCTCCTCTCCTGTCCTTGCGTAGTATGTTGTAGGCCAGATTGAGGATTTAACCACTCCCATTGATATTCCCCCTCATGATGTCGAGATGATGGAGCCTGCGGCCACCATCCTCTACCTATCATCATTAATGAGACCCTTGGTGGAACCTCCCTCTGAGACTTACCCTTCTGTTTCACTCGACCTCCCTTCAGCGATCACCCTGGGCTCAACATCGGTGGATCCGTTATCTGTTTGTTCTTCCGTCATCCCCAGTGATGATGCATATGTGAACCTTTCTTCTCATGATGATGAGTTAGGTATCTTCACCACGTCACGTGGTCTTCCTTCCTCCAGTAACTCCATCTTCTATTGTGATGATGACATCATGGAAGCCTTGTCCACCCCTGAATTCATCTTTCTCACCCATAAGTGGGATGGCACCATCCATGTCTATGGTGACTTTTGTAGCCTGAAAAAAATTTACACCTTCAGTAGCTCGCACACACCACCTAACTGTCAGTGTGTGAGTAGTAGACATCTTAGGCAAATCCCTCCATCTCACAGTGTTTGCTCAATTTCTACTTTGCGCTAAGGTTGCCAGCATTGTTCATCATCCTCCCATTTATTGTATTGTGTCACCTTTCAGATGGACCTCCCATCCACACCTTATATCAGTTATGACCATGGTGCAAGTCGCTACTCCCAGAATCTAGCCTCGGCAGGTTGGGCCATTTTTACCCCCTTACATTCACTTGTTCTCTCGAACAGTGTATGCATTGGTACTGCCACCAATAATTAGGTTGAATATTATGTAGTGTGTTATCACCATTAAATTTTTTTTCTAAACTTGGACAGTTTATATCATTCCTATTCATGGTCTTAGATAGGCGTTAGGTCATTTCATGCTTTAAAGAGTAGGTGATAGGCTAAGAGTCTCAAAAGTCTCATTTTCATATCCAAATAAAGTCTAACAACCTTATTCCATGTCTTAAAGGTCTCACATCCTCTTTAGAAGTCATATCTTAAACCATTTAAAACAAAATTGGAATTCACCACGAAACCACATTTTGGTAGCACAGACAGTGTAAAAATCCTATTTTTCGTTACGAAAACGCTGCTATTTTCGTAGCACGCTACGAAGCTGCTGAAGTAGCCTTTTTCATCAAAAAAACTCTGTTTTCTAGTTTTAGTAGTAAATGTCCAAGGAGGTTTATGGGAAACTGAAATGAATTTTTGAAACCAGAAATAGGTTTTCCTTCCAAACATACCTACCTACAAAACCTCTTTTAGTTTCTTCAAATTCATTATGAGGTGGGAGAAATTTATGACTTAACTTGCGCTACGAAACTGTTGAAAGTCATTGAGAGAAAAACTATGTTTTCTGGTTTTAGTTTTCAACTTCATGATCAGTTTTGCCCTCAAGAAAGAGTATATTGGAATTATGAAAGACGTTTATTTTCATAAAATCTCCAGCTACAATAAAATATGTCACTTTTCTCACAAGTGTTACTAGTTGGGAGATACAAAGCTTTCTGTGAAGCCATATTTTCAGAAATCAGAATTTTCCAGTTTTACACATGTTGTTCAAAGGCAGTTTCTAGGCAGTAGGAGAGGTATTTCAAAAAACCAAGAAAGGTTTTTGTTCAAGAAAACATGGTATCCAAAAGACTCCTTCAGTCTCTCAAAACACATTTTTTATGAGGAGCTAAAAGCTCTGTCTCAACACCTATTTTTCAGATAAAAACAGTGCAGAAAAATGATAGATCTTAAATTAGTTTTTCATTAAGGAGAAGACCAATTTTGAGGAAAAGCATCTTTTAAAGGTTAAATTGTTTTTATTTTTGATGTTAATTTCAATCCTTGAATATTTTTTAATACCTTCAAACTTTAAATTTTTTGAAAACTGGGTCAAAAGAAGCCTGCACAGCAGTTTCGTAGCGCACTACAAAACTGCTGAAGATGAGTTTTAAGCACTTTACACATGGATTTTGGAGGTAAGGATTGTTGGTTTTCAAGGTTTGATGTTGCTGGTGGATACATGAATATCACAGGTGAAGACTCAAAGTGAAAAACAGGATAAAAGATGGTTAAAGGACAGAGTTTTACAATGACCTACAAACTGTGCTACAAAAACAGGCTACTTTCATAGCGCAGCCAGTTTCATATCCTTTTACACTATTTCAGAGAAATTTCTTTGCACGGGTGGAAGATTAAATATTTCATGGTAATATTTGGCAAACAAGACACATGGAAATCTGATTCATCAATCATTAAAGTGCTTGAAGATAACATGGAAGATAAGGGCTAAAAAATAGGAAATCTGTCTCTTGATTTTTAGGGCAATTTTTGTCATGATCAGCATGAATACATCAAAGGTGGAGACATCATCCAAATTCAAACTCTTGGGATTGCAACTGGAAAAGGAAGCATTAAATTTTATATAAGGTTGTTGCAAGCATATTTAGGAGTTTCACTCCTATTTGGATTAGGACACTTCAAAGACTGTTTACTTTTCATTTTGTAATTAAAAGTCTGTTTTATGGTTAGATTAGGTGTCATGTATGGAAATTCGAATTCTCCTAGTGATGGATCATGGAATTTGTTGTTATGACATCCCTCACTGAGCTGGGATGTCTAATGATAAGGGACTCTATACTGCAAAGAAAATATTATAAGCACCACTTAGACTGTCAAAGCCCCTTTTTCACCTATCGGAACCCTTGAAAAGGCTAAAAATCCATATTTTTGCTTTAAAAATGCTCATTTTTACATATCAAGCCTCTAAAACCCTTTCGCTTAAGCCTGAGCTCCTTTTCTTCCATAAGACCGGGCCCCGTGACCGAGCGCTAAACCCATCGGCAATCACACGTCGCTCTTTCAGGGTTCTCGCTTCCAAGTCTTTTGTTTCGCCGATGACCGATCCTCTAATAAGATTTGGAACATCCATTCCCCAAGATATGATGGCCATCACATCACTCCATCACACATTGCAGCATCACTCTTCCCCATTTCCATATGCCTTTCATATTTTTCGGCCGAAGTGTGAAACCCCGATGTAATCCCGACCGTTGATCTCTGCAGATCCAACAATCACAAATCCATCGCGCTGCACCCATCCATCGCTCATCGCACATCGCAACACTCCAAAGTTCTCACTCTTAAATTCATTTTCACCGATGTGTGAAATCTCGATGTGATCCTGACTGTTGATCTCCTTTCGCAAATCCAACGGTCATCGTTCCATCGCACATCGCACATCGCTCTTTCCCCTTTCCACTCTATATTTTACAGCTGATGTTCATCCCCCAACCGATGGAATCATAGCCGTTGATCTCTCCCAGATCCAACGGTCTCCACTCCATTGCTCCTCACCTTCCCCATCGGCATGGCACTTCGGTGATTCCCATTTCCACTTCCCAAACCCTTTTCTCCGCCGATGTCCATCCTCTGTCGACAGAATCTCCACCATCTGATCAACCCAGATCTCTGGCACAGGTTCACTGCGTGGGCACCCAACCAAAGTGGCATGTACTCCCCAGTGCCCCCGCAGTTGACTGCTTTGACTGTGGGAGATCTTCATCTAACAGTCCATATTCACTACGAGGGCACCCGACCCGCAAACCCATCCGTACCCCCAAGTGCCCCCACGGTCGATCCCCACCGTTGATGTCCATCATGATCCAATGGCTCACATCACTCCTGCTTTTATAACCCGAAACTGATCATCCCGTTATGCGACAAAATTGCTGACGTCATCGCCAGTCCCACCTGATCGCGCAAGTACGTCTTTCGCTTTCAATTACCGACGTTGATCTGATTTGCCCAGATCAGACGACTCTCGTCCGTTTTCGCACCCAATTCGCAATATCTCCGTAGCGCACAAATCCAACATGAAATGGGCGGTTTTTTGAGGACACACATCGCCCACCTAACTGTATCGCATCCATTTCTCTTATTACCGCTTACCGCCTCCCACCAGCATGAAAACCACTCCAGTTTTCGCAAAGACGCCTTTGCATAACTTTGTTCCAAATCAAATTTAAACTTGTTTTCATCATGGAAACACTTCCGCTACATTCCCTGCCTCCGCACTGCTCCTCCTCCTTCACCCGAGCCTTCTGAAGTAGTTTACCCCTCATCGCAGGATTTATTTAACAAGTTTTCAATCTGTGCAGGTTTTCATGGCATTTCAAGTATATGGGCCATCTCATAGCTAATCATAGTGGCTTGAGGCTAAGGATGACGATCCTCCACTCCCAAGGAAGCAGAGAAGAAAGATGAAGATGTTCAATTCCACGTCTAAGTCAATGGATCATGACCATTGGCCATTCCACACGAACCTCCAGCACAGAAGGCCAACTCATCCACTACCAGTAGTGCCAGGCCCTCAAGCACAGAAGGCCAGTCCTTCCCACGACTAACAGTATCTCTTTCACCAACAGCAAAAGTGGTTCCGCCTCATTAAACAATAATGATAATCCATGACGGGGGATGTGTGGCCTTTTTACCTTATGTCCTTTTCACTTTGTCATTTTGGGTGAAATCCTTATTTCACTCCTGTAGTTTTCACTTTCAGTTTAGTAAATTTGTTTACATTTCAGTTAGAAATGGCTTTAGGCCTGCGTTGTAAGATGATGAGAGGAATTTCTACCTCATCATGGTTTTTGTTTTTTATTTAGACCCGAAACAACATACAAGCACACGAGGAAGATGTTTTCCCAAAATATCTTCTCGTGCATAGGAATCATAGGTTATAAAAACAGGAAGACAACACTAAAAAAAGGTTCCAGATTTTCCAAAGGAGTCACTAGCTCGAGTGTTCTGTGTGTATTTTTGTATGAAATTTGACAATTGATGTTTGAATATCCCATAGGGACTCAGAAATAAGAATTTTTTCTAGAATTGGGGAATCCACCCTGGATGATTCATAGTTTGTAACTCTTCTCATGTTTTTTTAATACAAATGTTCATTTCGTATCTCTCCACATTTCTTGTATCTAATGCTTTGGAATGCAAGTGTTACCATGTTTAAATGTGAACTTATCATAGCATATACTCATATTTACTCATCTATAGCGCTTTAAATATGCTCAGGAAGGATACTTTGTTTCATTTTCTATCTCCTCCACCTCTCTTCCGATATTAACTACAATGGATTCTTATCTTTGCATGAGTCTAGATATATGGATTCTTATCTTTTCATGAGCCCAATGTATATGGATTATTATCCTTGAAATAAGCTCAGTTATAGTTAATATCTTACTCCATCTTCTACCATAGTCATCGCTCACATATAGCTTGATATCTGTGTGTTCATTTTAGAAGTCGGCCCCCTTTACAGCATTATTTTTTAAAGCTATCTGACACATTCACTTATTACAGTTTGTACTCAGTTTCTGCAATTCTCCTAGTTGTTGTGTTTAACTTTGGGGTCTTGGTTCCACCCTTATTAAAACCATTCATCTAAGTGATAGTAGCATGAGAGCCTAACATTGTCAATTGCAATAAGTTGAGTCATATGCTCCTTGCATTTAAGATGTTCTAGGCACTGGTATTTATAAAACTCAAGGCTATCTCTAGGAGCTACAACATCTTTCTGGCGCCATTGCCAGGGAAAGAATTTAAAGAACTAAGTCCCTGGGCCTTGAAAAATATTCATCCACCCTTTATAATAGGTGAGTAGCAAGGGTTGGGAGTTGTACATCCCTCACCTTGGCGACTCCACTATCATTCAAAGATAAATCTATTTGCCTTCGTGGCTTCCCGAAATCCACACTTGAGGTCAGATACATCCCAATTGAGAACACCTTCAGTGTCTGATCTAGAGAATATTTTGCACAAGAGAAGTAGGAGAGAAAGAAAATAAGCTTATATATATATTCCCAGATTCTCCCAGGAAGACTCTCCATCCTCTTCTCAATTAGCTCAAGATCAAGGTCCTGATTCTACTGCAAGAACCCTTGATTATACTTCTAGTAGCTCCTCCCTTGAAAATATTGAAGTAAAAGATGAGGTTGAATTTGTAGATACCACAAGATTCTTTCTGCATCCCACACCCGAAGCTGAAGAAGTTAAAGAAGTCACAGAGGTTTCCACTTCTCATATTCCATCATTTCAATCAACCCCTCAAGTTGTTGTTCAATATATCCCCATTGTCATACATACTTCTCTTCCACCACCTCCTAATACACATCAGACTCTCCCGCAACCTCCAAAACCTCCAATGGTTGTTCCTAGCTTCCTACTGAACAAATATGTCCCCCTGGCATTGCCTTAGATCCTACCTCGTTTCAATGGAGAAAATGATACTAAAGCTCAGAAACACCTGGAATTTTTCTGCGCCTTCGCAGAAAATTTCAATGTTGAACATCTGGATGTGGTGTTGAGATTGTTTGTCTAGTCTCTAGATGGAGAGGCAAGAAAATGGTTTAAGACATCGGGGGACCGCTCCATTAATAACTGGGAGGAGATGGAAAATGCCTTCATTAAGAAATTGGGAGAGAAGAAGGACCACAGATACTATCTTACAGAATTCAACACACTTAGAAAGAGACATAATGAAGATGTGTCTAAATTCATCAAGAGGTTTAATAAGTTATATAGAAGTCTCCCAGCTGAAATGAAGCCTCACTAGATTGCTGCTAAAGTGGTGTTTGTAGCAGCCTTCAAGTTAGAATTCAGATTCTCTCTAAGAGAAAGGAAGTCTTCTACCCTAGATGAAGCCCAAACTGATGCATTGGAAGTAGAAGCCAACTTTGCTTCTATGGGTAAATCAAAAGGGAGGTCAGACCATGATGCTAGATGGAGAGGGAAAGAAGAAGCATCTACCTCAAGTCAATATAGAGAGGTAGCAGATTACAAAATAGAGGATATGAGTAAAATGATCAAGAAAATTTCGAGAAAACTGGTGAAGCTCGAGCTCGAAGCAAAGAATTCCTCCTCCAGGCCACCTCAAGCTTCTCCGAATAGGGGTTATAATGCCCAATATAGAAAGCCTCCTTTGCAAATATTACAAAGAGATGGGAAGGAGTGACAAGATCATATACAGCCTCCGCTGCATCTGGAAGGGTAGATGGATGGCCCTACCGAAGACATCCTCGATGGTCAAGATGATCAGTATCTTGCTTACTCAAATGGTGATGAAGATGAGTCTTCTTTGAAAGAAAGTAAAGGAGTGGAGCTTTCCTCGAAAGAAGAAGAAGAAAAAACATGTGCTGCTGAAGATCTAGAGATCGATGATTACTTCAAGAAATTTGAGGACTTCATGCAGGAATATTTCAACAAAAGATATGATCTCGGGTCCTCTAGGAAGAGGATGCACACACAAGAACAAGAAGAATAGATGCCTCATAAGGAGAATATCGCTCAGAAAATTGAAGATAAAGGTAAGAGACCTATAACTGAAGCTTTACATTCTAATGACTCCATTCCTTCCTCTTCTAAGTCAGCATCTAATACAAATGCAAATATTAAACCCATCACAAAGGAAGAAAAACCGCCAGCCAACAGTAAAGAGCCAAAGGAAAGTCTTGTAGAGAAGCCTCCTCCTGTGTTTAGCCTTCAGAAAGAGCTAGAAAAAGTAAAAATTCTCATCCCTTTGACTGAACTCCTCAAGCAACCAGCCTATCAGGCTCAAGTGTTGTCATTCATGCTTCCTCAGGTAGTTACTCCAATCCCAGACAGTTTAAAACTCCAAGAAGAAAGGCCCATGGTTATTTTTGGTCCCCATGTTGAGGAACTAGATTCTTCAACTCCCCCTTTCTGTGTCTCCTTATTAATTCATGACCTGTTATTGCATAATTGTATGTTGGATTCTGGAGCATCTCATAACCTCCTACCCCTGTCAGTGATGGAACAATTAGGGCTGCAGATCACTCGCCCATATAATTATCTCTACTCTTTTGATTCTAAAATAGTCAAATGTTTGGGGATGATCAATGATTTGGTGGTAAATCTAGCCCAAATCCCAGCTAAGAGCGTGGTAATGGACATAGTAGTGGCTGACATCCCAACTTGATTTGGGATGCTGTTATCAAGATCATGGGGCACAAAAATTGGAGGATCTATAAAGCTGGACCTAACCTATGTGACCATCCCTGTGTTTGGAGGCCAAGAAAGGAGATTATACCGGGAAGCAAGTTTTGTGAAGATGGTCACTAAAGCTGATAATTTAGTAAATTCACTAGTGTACAACAAAGAGGGTGAGTTTTATTGTCTAATTCTCGAGGAAGACCAATATTACTTGCAGGAGCCATCTTTCTATCAAGCGAAGACTGACCAGTCTTCAAGTAATGAAGAAGGTGAGATTTGGACCTTACACTTTGACGGAGCCAACTCAAAGGAAGGGAATGGAGCTGGGGTTCTCCTTATCTCCCCTACTGGGAAACTGGTCCCATCATCTTTCAAATTGGGGTATGAAGCCATGAAAAATGTGGCTGAATATGAAGCATTGCTCCTGGGTCTACAAACAGCAAAGAATATGAATATTTCGAGCTTGAAGGTTTTGGGAGATTTAGAACTGGTGGTGAGACAAGTAAGAAATCAATGTCAAGCTAAGCACCCATGACTGAGGGCTTATAGAATTAAGGAAAGTCATGAACAACCCATTGCCTTTTTCAGCCAAGTGCTTCACGACACTGAGCTCAATTATAACATCCTGGAGATACAAGCATATGCTAAAGATAAAGAGATGTAGATCGGAGATCTGGTGCTAAGATGGGACATAAGAAGGGCTGAGAAAGGAAAGAATGGAAAGCTCGATCCTCTATGGTTTGGACCTTTCAAAATTGCAGAAGCCAGAGGAAACAATACTTTCAGAATGTAAAATTTGCATGGTGATCTGCTCGAATCCCCTTTGAATGGGAAATTATTTACACCCTTTTTCTAGTATTGATTCAGGGTGAAAGGACTGCTGTATGATATTGTACATTATTTAGTTGCTTTTATTATGATGTTTGTTGTTTTGATTTGTCATGAAGAGAGAAGAGAAGACAACAAGGGACTGTGTTCACAAGAATAAGGCTAACAGATGGTCTACGAAGTTCTCGACGCATTCGAGGACAAACGGGTCATCCCCAAGTGGAGCCAATGCTGTTATGACATCCCTCACTAAGTCGGGATGTCTAATGATAAGGGACTCTATACTGCAGAGAAAATATTATAAGCACTGCATAGACTGTCAAAGCCCCTTTTTCACCTATCAGAACCTTTGAAAAGGCCAAAAATCCATCTTTTTGCTTTAAAAATGCTCCTTTTTACATATCAGGCCTCTAAACCCCTTTCGTTTAAGCCCGAGCTCCTTTTCCGCCATAAGACCAAGCCCCGTGACTGATCGCTAAACCCATCGGTGATCGCATGTCGCTCTTTCAGGGTTCCCGCTTCCAAGTATTCTATTTTTTCAATGGTTGATCCTCTGATAAGATCTGGACCATCCATTCCCCAAGATCCGACAGCCATCGCATCGCTCCATCACACATCGCACATCATTCTTCCCCATTTCCATCTGCCTTTAATATTTTTTGGCCGAGGTGCGAAACCCCAATGTAATCCTAACCATTGATCTCCGCTGATCCAACAGTCAGAACTCCATTGTGCTACACCCATCCATCGCTCATCGCATATCATAGCACTCCAAAGTTCTCGTTCCTGAATTCTTTTCCATCGATGTGCGAAACCCCGATGCGATCCTGACCATTGATCTCCTTCCGTAGATCCAACGGTCATCATTCCATCCCACATCGTGCATCGCTCTTTCCCGTTTCCACTCTATTTTTTACCTCCAACGTTCATCCCCCCGCTGATGGAATCCTAACTGTTGATCTCTCCTAGATCCAATGATCTCTGCTCCATCACTCCTCGCCTTCCCCATCGGCATCGCAATTCGGTGATTCCCATTTCCACTTCCCAAACCCTTTTCTCCGCCGATGTCCATCCTCCGCTAATAGAATCTCCACCATCTGATCAACCCAGATCTATGGCATAGGTTCACTATGGGGGCACCTGACCAAAGTGGCCCGTACTCCCCAGTTCCCTCGCAGTTGACTCCTTTGACTATGGGAGATCTTCATCTAACAGTCCATATTCACTGCGGGGGCACTTGGCCTGCAAACCCATCCATACCCCCAAGTGCCCCCGCAGTCGATCCCCACCGTTGATGTCCATCATGATCCAACGGCTCACATCACTCCTACTTTTAACAGCCCGCAACTGATCATCCTGCTATGCGAAAAAACTGTTGACGTCATCGCCGGTCCCACCCAACCGCACAAGTATGTTTGTCTCTTTCAACCACCGCCATTGATCTAATTTGCCCAGATCGGATGGCTCTCATTCATTTTTGCACCCAATTCGCAACATCTCCCCAACATGAAACTTTGACGTGAAATGGGAATTTTTTGAGGACACGCGTCGCCCACCTAATTGTATCGCGTCCATTTCTCTTATTACCGCTTACTGGCTCCCACCGACGCAAAAAACACTATGGTTTTTGCAAAGCCGCCTTTTCATAGATTTGTGCGAAATCAAATTTAAACATTTTTTTCATCATGGAAATGCTTCCACTACATTCCCTGCCTCCACACTACTCCTCCACCTTCACCCGAGCCTTCTGAAGTAGTTTATCCCTCGTCGCAGTATTTATTTAACAAGTTTTCTATCTGTGCAGGTTTTCATGGCATTTAAAGTATACGGGCCATCTCATAGCCAATCACAATGGCTTGAGGCTGAAGATGACGATCCTCCACTCCCAAGGAAGTAGAGAAGAAATATGAAGAGGTTCAATTCCATGTCTAAGTCAATGGATCATGACCATTGGCCATTCCACAGGAACCTCCAGCACAGAAGGCCAACTCATCCACTACCAGTAGTGCCAGACCCTCCAGCGCAGAAGACCAGTCCTTCCCACAACTAACAATATCTCTTTCGCCAACAGCAACAATGGTTCCTCCTCATTAAATAGCAATGATAATCCATGACGGGGGTTGTGTGGCCTTTTTACCTTATGTCCTTTTCACTTTGTCATTTTGGGTGAGATCCTTATTTCACTCCTGCAATTTTCACTTTCACTTTAGTAAATTTGTTTACATTTTAGTTAGAAATGGCTTTAGGCCTGCATTGTAAGATGATGAGAGGTAGTTCTACCTCATCGTGGTTTCTGTTTTTTATTTAGACCCGAAACAACATACAAACATGCAGAGAAGATATTTTCCCAAAATATCTTCTCGCGCATAGGAATCAGAGGTTATAAAAACAGGAAGACAACACTAACAAAAGGTTCCAGATTTTCCAAAGGACTCACTAGCTCGAGTGTTTTGTGTGTATTTTTGTATGAAATTTTATAGTTGATGTTTGAAGATCCCGTAGGGACTCAGTAATAAGAAGTTTTGCTGGAATTGGGGATTCCGCCCTGGATGATTCATAGTTTCTAACTCTTCTCATTTTTTTTAATAAAAATTTTCATTTCGTATCTCTCCACATTTCTTGTATCTAATGGTCTGGAATGCAAATGATCCCATGTTTAAATGTGAACTTACCATAGCAGATACTCATATTTACTCATCTATAGTGCTTTAAATATGGCTCAGGAAGGATACTTTGTTTCATTTTCTATCTCCTCCACCTCTCTTCCAATATTAACTACAATGGATTCTTATCTTTTGCACGAGTCTGGATATATGGATTCTTATCTTTGCATGAGCCTAGTATATATGGATTCTTATCCTTGAAATAAACCCGGTTATATTTAATATCTTACTCCATCTTCTACCATAGTCATCGCTCACATATAGCTTGATATCTCTGTGTTCATTTTAGAAGTCAGCCCCTTTACAACATTCTATTTTAAAGCCGTCTGATACATTCACTTATTACAGTTTGTACTCAATTTATGCAATTCTCCTATTTGTTGTGTTTCACTTTGGGGTTTTGGTTCCACCCTTATTAAAACCATTCATCTGAGTGATAGTAGCATGAGAGCCTAACATTGTCAACTTCAATCAGTTGAGTCATATGCTCCTTGCATTTAAGATGTCCTAGGCACTTGTATTTACACAACTCAAGGCTGTCTCTAGGAGCTACAACAGAATCCAAGAATGTAAAGACTCTATATGAAGCATGAGGTCGAATTCCTCAAGGTTGGAATTTTTATTAGCAAAAGAAGTTGTGTTATTGTAGCAGACTGTGTGTTTTTCAACTTAATACAGAGATCAGTTTTACTACTCAAGATTCACAAGGGGTTTATGTATTTGATATTTCTATGGCCTTTTTCAATTACCTATTTTCAGTGGTATGAGCATGTGTTACTTAGAATTCATTGAATAATGCTCTAACTTCCTTCACATGCTTGTAGACTGTGCTTATTCACTATGTTATTGTTTTCACTTATTAACCTAAACTCCAAGTGCCTCGACTTCCATGTTTAGTTGATTATGATGTTTTGTTGAAGACTACTTTGACTCCATGGCCCAATAGATGTTTTCTAATTAGTAATTCATCCAGTTATACATTTTTTCCCTTTTTTATTTCTAGAGTTAGCCATATAATCATTAATTTAAAATCTTAAACCTATTGAGAGAGCCCTCTCAGGTTGAGGAGGCTAAGCCTCAGCCAAAATATTGGTTTGAAAGAGTTACTCAGAGTCTACTTGATCAGCAACCTATCAAGGTCAGATTTTGTGATAACAGAGTGCGAGGTTTATTAGCTGATGCCCTTTCCCATCGCATCCTCCACCTTCATATTTGTTTAGATTCCCTACTTCTTGTCATTCAATTTAATGGTGTATATCATGTGCATAATCCTATCCTTCTTAGAAGATATTTATGAGTGAAGCTCTTAATGCGTGAATTTGAAATCATTACATTCAGTCATGTACCTAGAGCACAAAATCACTATGTAGATAACATTGCAAACAATATTCTAGATTGGCATTTAGCACATGAATTTAACGCAAGACAATAACATAAAACCATAAAAATGATGCATATCCATAAGATGTTTCATATAACATGTTTTAGAGTCCATTAAATCTGATATATATGACATTCCCATAGCCTGTTACAAAAACTCAAAACTGTGGCACCACCTGATCCTGCACACTAATCATTATCTGGAGGATCCTGAGCCAATGGATCTTCTCCTGCAGCTCGTAGATCATGCATCCCCTATCTGGCCATCGCCATGCATCGCATGACCCCTCTCCACTATGAGGGCAGAACAATACATGGGTCTATGTACTTGTCCTCTAAATCTTCCCAGTGACACTCTGAAATGCCAGTCAGAAGCCTCTCACATCTATGATGGATGTCCTCCAGGAGGTCTATTGCATCCTCATTTTGTGGTGCCCACGATCCACTAGGTCCTGCAGCTCCTGATAGTGCAGGCCGTCTCATATACCCGGTCAGTTTTACCGGTGTTGTATCTGCATACCAAAAGTGAAAGAATCAGTACCATATAAAATATTCTAGAACTTTACAATGAACATAAAATATTAGCAATTTGTCACTTACCATCGGGCCCCCATACTCGACCAGGTGGCAGTGGCAAGTCGGGGTCCCCACGATAACTCATCCCACTATAGGGATATTCGTCTATGTACAATGGCATCTGATCCCAATGGGCAAAGAACTCGGGTTAGAACACTCATTCGACTGCCCCACCTCCTCCTCTGCATAGTAGTCACCCCCAACGATGCATCCTGGGTACCCTCAGGCCCCCATCATGGAGATGTATACGAGGTCGAAGTGTGGGGATATTCTCAAAGAAGAGCGAGCACAACACTGTCCCATATGCACAATCATGGTTCACTTGCCGCTTTCATAGTGACAAATGTCATTTCAACGACAACATCATCATCTGGGCCCACCCATAGTAGTTCCCACTCAACACACTCTCCACAAGCATCATCTACCCTCCAGTGATGTGGTGGAGTTCCTAGTTTCCTAGGATCCGCAGCACCGCTGCGGCCACAACATGGGTCTCTAGCCTCTCTAGATCCACGATGGGTATCTGTGTCCCCTTGACATGGAGACCTAGTTGACAATGGCTCTATACAAACTCCATTATGTTCCGCCCTCTCGGTAACACTGGCTGATTATTCTCGACCATCCCAAGTGGTGGGAGACCAGTTAGAAAATATATCCTGGATCGTCAACTCGATCCGGTGCCCCTGCACTATAAAGACCTCATGATCTGGATCCCAATAGCTGATTATCTGGGCCAATAAGGGCTCTCCAGCTCTCATTAGAGGGTTCTCCACAAACTTTAGAACCCCAAACTTGGCCAATGCACTATGGACACCTTGATCCTCTCGGATCTCCGACCGTAATGTGTCCAGGTCTCTCTCTCTCTCTAGTTGATCCATAATTCTGCCATATCTGCACAAAATCATCATATTTGTTAGTGTACAGATAGGAAAGACTTTATCCAAACATAAAAACTCAGTTCTCATCCAAAAAATAGCACAGAAAAACCCCTCTCTATCAGGTCGTACTTTTTAGGCCTAATCCTGGGACAGGTCACAGTTTTCTGCCCCAAACCTGCCACCCAGGTCGCAGTTTTTGCCCCAAAAGGTGTGACCCGACCATGAAAAGGAGTAGGGGTTTGTTGCTGAGCTCTGGGGACCTAAACTGAACTTTCAATCCACTGAAATGCAAGGGTAGGGTTAGGCGTCTTACCTACAACTAATGGATCTCGATTCCAATGGTTATTTTTTCTGCTACGATCGTCGTAAGATTTAGGGCCTTCCCTCCTCTCTACATTCACCACAGCTCCACTTGAAAATGAGTGAATTTGGAGGGAAAATGCCTTATTAAAATAGAAACCCCTAATTGTTTCTCTCACCCACTGCAACCAAACCATAGCTCAGTTTGACAAATCATCTGTACCGTTGTAAAGCTCTCACCGAGATATCAAATGGGTATTTTTTAGTTTTTTGTGATTTGATACTTCACCAGGACACATTTTTTCCAAGAAGGGTCACTTCACCACTCCTAAAAATCGAATTTCCTCACTTGCAACACTTGTAGTTGGGGCACCACTTTTCCTCCATACTTGTCCATGCTCGTGTTGATTTTCGTCATGAGTAACCATCTTGTACTCATGTTTTTATGGTCCCCATTGGACCTTTTCTGTGTGGAAACATCATCAAGTCACGCTTGTTTAGAGCATCCAAGTTGAGTCATCATCGCATCCATGGAGTCTATCCCAAGTCCCTTTATATCCCGCTATAGTCCTCCATCCTTCATTGCTTGGTTCCTCTCTCGTGTCGCACATTATGGATTTCAGTCCTACTGTACCATATCCCCTTTGATGTTGTGTCAGTCACTGCCAAGTCATCGATGCCCTTTATGCTCTAACAAAGGAAGTCGTCCATATACTACGCAGTACCCCCCATTTCATCATCATCCATGGTGTTAGTCTGTCAGTCACTCTACTATTTTCTCTTGTGCCTTAGTTGAGGATCCCTTATTGCCTCACCTATGGTGGACCTCCTTCTATCGACATCAGATCATTCATTCCAGAAGACAGGTCTATAGGGTGGTGTACCGTGGTTCCAAATTTCACTCTTCTTCGGTGCCTCAGATAAGGAAAAGGGCCTCCTTACAGCCCTTTGACTTGATTGTTTCTCAGCTCCAGCTCCTTACAACATGATTGAGATCAATATACTTGATGGTTCAGTGATGCAGCAGATCAACACCAGTGATTCCCGGGTGTGTGTGAGATGTTTCAGCCCTCATGAGCAGGTGGCCCTACAAGTAGCCCCCCACATTCCCGGATGACCTCTTCATTACATCCCTTGATGTAGCTCCATAGATTTGATGATGTCGGCTTCAGCCGCTTGCAGCGCCTTTTTGTTTGCATGTATCAGTCAGATTTTCAGAGCCCTTTCCTGTTTATAGGGGAATTTGGGTTGTATTTGTATCTCATGTACTAATATATTATTGTATAAGTCGTGGCTATTATCCCAGGCATAGTATGTATGTGGGATTCATTATCACATTTTTATCTGGCTCATGTTTATGCCAGCATGTACTATATAGTTCAATCCCTTGTTTACTGGACACATTATTCTTTGTACTTTTTCTCGGCAGGCATAAGTATGCCTCCCCCGCTGCCTATAGCATAGGTACTCACTCATAAAGGAGACTTCTCACACCTGTAAGTCTTGCCTCCTCAGGTTCTAGTCCTCTAGCACTTTGGTCTACCTTATATTTCTCTCTCTCTGACTTCCCTTTTGGTGTCTAGTGATTGAGTTCTTACAAAATACTTAGGTCATACGATTAGCTCCTAATGCTCGCATTCTAGGGGGAAATATGTTACACAATTTTTTGTTCATCTAACCTATTACTATTATATGGACCTAAGTAGACCATGTAAGACCAATTTTACCCTAAGTAAAATTGCTTTCACTATGAAAAATAACTTAGTAAACCACCTTTATTAAGTTGTTTATGGTCTAAATAGGAAACCCCATGAGGAAACATTAAATAAATCCACATTTTTTTTATTTTCCTCAAGGAATAATTAGTTAAACATCATTTTAATTAATATTCCTAGTCATATTTAACCCAAAATAGGAAAATTAATTACATAAATTTTTATTTATCCTATTATTTTCTAGGAATAATTATTTAAACCTTATTTAAATAATATTCCTTGTTAAATTTGATTAAATCATTCATTAATAATTAAATAAATCATTATTTATTTGATTATTACTCAACCACATCCTTAAAATAATAAATAAATCATTTATTTATTTATTATTTACAAATAAAGGGATTTGACCGAAGTCAAATTCTTTTTCCCTCGAACAAATATAATAAAATATTCCATAAAATTTGGATCTTTATTTGGTTAATAATATCTTAATTATGCACCAATATCTAGACTAACTCAATATTTGTTATAAATAGAATGGTTTTTCCATTGATTCACTACCTTTTGTTACGTAAAGATCACTCTGGATCTATACTTTTGGTCTAACTTTGATCCACCATCATTGTCATATTTTGCTACCATTTTCTTGGGAGCTTCCTTTGAGTTCTGTTTTTGTCTGGGTTTTCTACGCCATTAAGAGAGAGGGATTTTATATCTGAAGTGCTAAGGAATTACAATAACCCATCCCATTGAGGAGGACTAGTAACATCCTTCTATGTTCTCCTCCTAGGTGCCATAAATACAAAATTATTTAAACATATTCTTGTCTTGTCTATTGGATGCATGGAGCAACTCTTGTTTTTTATTCACTGCTTAATGTCTTTTAATGCATAGACCTATATTTTGTAGCATTTATCTTGGTCAACTACTTGCATATCTAAAGATATTGGCAACCATCTTTGCTGTTAGGGTTGTTTGTTATGCACGGCTAAAGTGAGCCTTTTTTGTACGCTTGCGATTAAGATTCATATTAACAGTGGAAGAGATACGTAACTCTATGGAGGAGTTATCACAACCACCTCTTTCCTCTTCTGGAATGAGAGGGGATCTATCTATGGACCACTCCATTTGTATGATAAGAAATTATGGTAAGGAACATTCTTATGTGCATGATGCTTCACTTAATTATTATTTGTATTCATTTACCTTGTATATGCAGACCATTGCTCCAAGGAGGAGAATTCTTCCATATAAACTTCATGGCCAACTTTGGTCCATAAACATTATTGAACTTGGCCACTCCCTAGGACGATATAGGGAGATGATTTACCATTCTGGGTGCACTCCAAAGGCACTAAAATTTTCTCACCTTTTCAAAACTTGTGAGAAAACTTGGACATAAAGTAAGTGGTGGAGAAACCACTTACCATATCACTATCTAATGCAGTGAGGAGATATATTGTGCTGGTTCCACATGTGGGACTATGATCCACCTCCATTTTTTCACATTGTTGTCTATATGTACTTGGTTTTGATCCCATACATTGATGATGTACTTATTTTTTTTATGGGAATGATTGGAGGGAGGATGGGAGGACTGGATGTGCCATTTGGGAGAGAAATTCTACATGTTCATTATGCTACATGTTTCAGGGAGGACATTGAGCAAACCATGATTGTTTCATTGGATCTATTGCTTCCTCCTGGGATGAGTCATTTGCATCTCATGAGAACTTGCGAGGAGCATGTCATGGAGGGATGGAGACACTTAGCTTATGAGGGAAGCTTATGACATGGACGTGTCACCAATAGTGGAGGAGAAGTTTTGTAGCATTGACCTTATCAGTTTCTTGAGGACAAGCAACATTTCAGAGGGAGGACTGTAATATTCCCAATTAGCCCTGAGCTAGTTGGAATATTTTTTTCTTTTCTCTTTCTTTCTTGCTTAATGAATAAAAGGATATGGAGATCCATAAATCTCCTTAATATCAATAAACCCAATTCCAATATAAAAATAATACATCTTGGCAGCTTAATTGAGCACCCTTTGGTGTGAAAAGGGGCTGGAATACCTTGATTGGGTCAACTTTGACCAAATCAACAACGTTGTCATGAAGTAGTGGCATTCAATGAGGGAAAGCACAGTTTTAGATGGAGACTCTTTGCATGGAAGTAGTGTCATTAATGGATGGGGATTAGGGTTAGAAAGATAATTTCTTATATAAGGAAGAGTATGACAGCCATATGAGATTATGAATTGGTATTTGATATTTTTGAATATATGGTTTGTTTAGACATATTTTTCTTCAGTTGTTTAGCTAGGATAGTTGTGTTGTTTAGCACAGGGTGTTCTTGATTTGGAATCCCACCTCTTTCCTTTAGAGGCCTCTTGGAAGATAATTTTACTTTACTTCCACATTTAGGCTTTAGGAGAAGCTTCATCTTTCATCTACAATGCAGATCCTATTGAGGGTTGAGTTGTGTTGCAGGTTGTAGCAGTGAAGAACACCTTTGGGTCACTTCAGTGCTTAATTTCAGTGGAGAAGGGTTCCTCTCCATTGGGAGGATAGTCAGGAAGGCCCTTGAGCCTTATTGTAGCATTTGGCATCATACCACTTATTAATTTCCCCCTACAGTGCAGTTTCTGTCTTGGACTGCATTATTTTGAGGGAGGAGTTGCAGGGCGGTTTTAGTACACCATTTAGGGAGGAGGTTTTCTAGTGAAGGGATCAGCTTTTCATCTAGAGGATATATTGGAGGAGTCTATATTATTTTTTATATCATAGCAGCTCCATATTTTGATTTTATATGTTTCAGTGAATCTTCATCCCTAGGCTTTGATTCCCATCTTGTACATGGTGTATTTCTGAAAACCCTGGTTGGGTTCTTCATTGGAGGTTGTATAGTGCCTAGATCAATATTAGTTGTATCTTTTGAGGCATATATCATCCCATGATCTATTTTATATTAATTTTTTGTAGCAGTGCTTTTAAAACTCCGCTGTAGTAGTGTCTCTAACATTTTGATATAATAGCATCACCTCTTATAGAGGGATTTCTTCATTGGAGGCTTGTTATATATTGTATTATGGTTTGTGTCCCATTATTTATACATATTTATCTATTCTTATGATGAAAAGAAAGGCTCCATATTGTCCTCTTGCTTTTATATGATTTTTTACACTGCTATTCCAACATTTTTCACTATGTACCTACTTTTCTCATTTGGGAATATTACAATGCTGGATATGACATCAACACTGAGAAGAAGAAGGAAGAAGAAGCTAAACCTATTGTTGGTGCCAGAAAGAGGCATACCAGAGACAAAAAAAGCTTAGGCTTAAGTCCAAGGCTCTACATGGTCTAATACTAATGACATAGGTCATTAATATTGAAGGTAAACCTAAAGCTTCAAAGACAAAGAAAACCATGAAGAAAAATGAGAATACAACCCCTTCGAAACAACACTCAGAGCCATCAAAAGAGAAGAAAAACACAAAATGGTTGTAAGGAGGACAAAGCCCCTATCAAGGAACAAACCACAAGAGAAATCAGATCCAAATCAATCGCTGGCAGCAAAACAAACTTGGATAAGCTAACTGAAGCTGTAGCACACATAGAGGGAAGGTAAAAAAGCTTTTTTGATTCAAATACATTTTTTCTTACCAGTTATAATTTTGAACATCAGTTTAGGTGTCAAGGAATATAAGTCTGAACATAATTTTCAGAAGTTTCTGTGTATTTTTGAAAAATAAACAGGATGCTACCGAAATTTTTGGTAGCATTACAGATTTTGCGTAGTTATAGGTTTTTACCAGAATTTCTGATAGCACCTGTTTTATCTAAATTTTGACACATGTCAACAAATTTTTCCGAGCTAGTTAAGGATGGATAAGAACCCATAACCAAATGGATAATACAAGTGATGGTGAGAGGTGGTTATGAGGTTGTTGGAGGTCTCATTAAATGAATATACATGGTTATTAAAGACCAAATACACAAGGAGACAAATCAACAGACAAAGGGGCAGCATGACAACACACTCAGAATTTCAACCCAGATTTCTTCTCTTATTTCTTCTCCATCTGTCTTTTATGTTAGATTTTTATGGGATAAGGTTGTAATGTCTTTTTAAACCTATGTAATGTTAGAATTAATGTTTCCTTATTTTTATAAGAGATGGATTTGTTGCCTCTCTTGTTATATATGCCATTTGTAAATACCATTTCGAGGTTGGATGTTGATCTACCTGAAGATTGAACATAATAAAAAACCTTTTTGCTTCATGCTGGAGGGTTTTGTGACTCAAGGAACATCTAATATGTGGGGAGTCTATCTTATTTGTTAATTTCTTCTAAAATATGAATTGCGGCAACTTGTAAGGTGTAAGTGATAAGTTGTTAAAGGATTTAATATTAAATTATCTAATTTCAGTTTTATGCAAGTTATGTGTGTGTTTTAGAACATTTCAGTGAAGATTTCATAAAGGATTTGTGGAATACATTATACATGAAATCTATTTTATGAATGTTTTTTTATTTTCCTAAACAGAGTTTGTGTAAAGAGCCATCATTATAGTACTGTGACTGATTTAGGATAGGAATATTTCCTGGAATATGTACCATTTATGCATATTCTTCCATTAGTTACACTCTGCTCCCTATACAACCTTTAAACACAATTTACACTTGCCACATCTTGCCAAATGCATGAAAGTCTTAAAGAACATAAAATCATTTCAAAATATTTGAGAAACCATCCCACCACTCAAAAAACTCCTTTAAAAATTCGAAATGAACTATGACGTGTAAGGCTTACTCCTTATGCAGTCAAGGAGTGACTCCTTGCGCTGACAGAAGGTAGAAAAGGTGAGAAGGATCTTGTTAGAGGTATTTTGAGATCATATTGTCTCGAGTCTCCATGGGAAGGTGAATATATATGCTATGTGGAAGGGCTTGTGTAATATCCCAAAATAGAGAAAATATACAACAATAAGAATATCTTAAGATATTATAAAGTTGAAGCTACAACAAGAAATCAAATCATAAGAGTTTATGGAACACCCATCATCATATTACAACCACAACAGTAAACTATGCCTTCATACAATATCACCAAGCGGGGAAAAGCAGCAATATTGACCCAAAAACGTTATTTTCTGAAGATTGAGTTATAACAGTGAAAAATACGGGTTGTGTCCCTTAGAGTATGTAATAAGGGCCTTACATGCAAAATATTTTTTGAAACAAATGTATTTTTCCTAGTCAAACAAGCCTCCCATGCTGAAACAGCTTAAAAATTGATGAAACCCCAAGGCTGCAACACATAGAATTTAATGCATAAGAGACTACACAGTTTATTTGAGGTTTATGCTCAGAAAATGGAGAGGCAAATTAGATATTCTATTATATTACTCAAAGAGGCATAAAAAAAGAGATCTAGTCCCTTTTTACATAGATCGAAGATGACCCGACAAGGGTTTCTTGACATAAATTATATACAAGAAAGAACTGTTGTAGATCTATGGCTGAATCACGTTGTATAGCTGAATATTGGCATAAAAATGGCTGAACATGTAAATAAATGGCTATAGACTCTTCCTCTAGCTTTCTGGAGAAAAGGTTGATCGTTCTCTTGGGAAACTAGCTCACAAAAGTGGGGTTTTGACCCCTCCCACTGCACACCTTAAGGAATAACGTAGTTTTCTAAAGGGATTGCATTTTTTCAAGGTAAATTCTTGGGCAAATTCCAGGTAGTGGAAAATGAAACTCAGAAATCTCCTCTTAGATCTCTTAGACAAGATCTCCAAGAAAGAGTAGGGAATCCTAGCCCAGGAAATCCCTTGCACTAAGCAGTGCAACAAACTTAGCTAAACAGAAAAAGTATGCAGGAAGTATAAACAGACCACATAAAATAAAATCTCCAATATGCCCATATGGTTGCAATCTCCTCCATTATATAGTTGATGAGCTTCCTCACCAAGGGTCCCACCCCACTATGAGGTTGCTTCCATGCAAAGGCTTCTCCACCACAATTACGATGTTTCTATGTGCCTTGCTCATATTTTTATAGCGTTGTTTGATTTAGTCAAGCTTGCTTGGATCTTCATGCCCTATCTCTTTTCACACTCAAGGTGTCTTCATTTTGACTAGCTAGATTAATTTCCATTCACAGTAGGATGTCTACATTTAGGATCCACTCCTCATATAAAATGTTGTTGACTTGGTCAAACCTGAATTTTTCCACACATTTTAGACCTTGTTCACACATGTGGATGCTTGATATAGTTATTAAATGATCCCTTTTCACATTATGAGGGATTTTTATTCATACTTAAGAAACTTATGAGCCTCCTTGCCAATTTACTCATCTATCAATATTTTAAAAGAAAAATTAATATTCCTATTAGCTGCATGCTAATTTAGGAATATTACAGTCTTCCCCTCCCAAATGTTTCTTGTCCTAAAGAAACTACAAGGGTGTTGTGAAATATCCCCTCTTCTCCTTGTGACCTCCTCATTCAACAATTTCCACCATTGCTTCAGAATTCCTACAATGATTCTATCTCCCAATGGCTCTTCCCAAGTGTGCAAGTTGGCCTTTGATAGATAAACCAAATGGCTCTCATTATGGAAGGAAGGAAGGTCTATGTGGAAACCTCCTTGCTAATAAATGGCCTGCTTAAGATAGAAGTGATGAAAATCATGGGGAATTTCATCATCAATGAAGGTCTCCCACCTCCATGCTACCATCCAAATGAAATGAATTACCTCCCAGCTTGGTAATTCATAGAAAAACTCCTCCCACATACTCATGAGAGGTATGTCCCAAGTACTCCAAACAATCGTATGGCCTACCTCATGGAGAAACAAGTGATTTACCATGGTAGCCATATCTTTCCCCATGCTCCCCTTGAAGCATGTAGTGAAAAAGGTGTGGGAAATTTCTTTCCCCGAGGACACATTCAACAAATGTGCCTCTCCTCCAATCATGTCCTCAATAAAGAAAAGAACATCTTCAGCATATGGAATCATAATTGAAATCATGCTAGCTGCCATATGAAATAAAGGAGAAGGATAATGGTTTCTCATGTGCAACCACTGCAATTTTACCCCCAACTTCCATAGAATATAATATGATAAGTGTTCTTCCCAACACTTGTTTTCTGCTCCATCCTTCTTGTACTCATAAGAAAGAGTGCCCCCTCTTGGAGCCAAGTCCTGCACATGAATGTTAAGGAGATGCAAGTACATAATAAATATATCATGATGTTCAAAAATACAATGTTTAACATACACTTGGTTTAGATCATAAATGTAGCTCATGAATGAGCTCCTTCTCATACTCAATGAATAAGGAGGTGGTAATGATAACTCTTCCCAATAGCTATGTTCCTCCTTAACCAGAAAATTATCCATCCACTTACTCATATGAGAGCACATCTCCTCTTTGAAATTTTCCCACATGAATCCATCAAAGATAGCATGATATGTTCTAATGAAACCAGTGGGTTTTGAAAGAAAGACCTCATAGGTTGTGTTAAGTAGTTTATTCCTGAGTTTGGAATCTTTAGTTAAGTAGATTTGTTCATGAACATAAATGATTCCATCAAATACCTTATAATTCCCAACCACTTCTTTCCCTTCAAAAACCTTAAATGTGAATAGGTTCTTGGAATATTCAATCAAGAGCTGGGACTCCCAATAAGGGTCTAGGCTTCCCAACATTGATAGCATTGTAGAAGTCTGGAATGAGGCATCAGTCATATGATGGCTTTCCTCTTTGACATGCTTGATGTAAAAGTCACATGTTGGAGTATTCTCAACTTTCTTTTGCTGCCTCTCTTGCAGCTGATCTTGCTCAATACAAGATTGAAGTTTTGGAGAGTCATCCTCCTTTTGAAAGGTTCTCCTTCTCCAAAACTTCCACAGTTTTGCTCCTACATAAAGGAATGGAAATACCTTCTTATTATATTAAGAAATTTTCATTGTATATTGGATTATCCTTTGCTGCTCCAAGGCTGTGGAGGGGCCTTTTGATACTATGCTCATATCAACACAGATTTCTGAATCTATCCTTTCCAACGCAAATAGATGAATTGAAGATAGCAAAGTCAATTTCAGAAAATTGCTTAGCCTCCCATAATTGATTCTCAGCACTGTAGTGGCTCCTTCCAAGGTTCCCTATTTAGACAAATATGTTGTTTTTGTATATATTTGAGAGAAAAATTTAGATTTCTTCCAATCAGGGGGTCTCCCTGGGGGAATGCCTCCCTACAAAGAGACATCAAGGCATAGAGCAGGATGTATAGATATATGGAATGATTGGTATTTTCCTTCATTGCATAGACCCTCCTGCCTTCTTTGTGCATCAAACTTTGGAGATAAAGAGGGGTGTATACTCATCATATGATGCTTTCCCTCCCTCTTATTCTCTACAATATTCATATTCTCACCATTTGATAATTATGGCACATTTTGTACATGGATTGTGCCATAATATCCATATGTGAGATCCTTTGAAAATCCTTGCAAAAGTGCAAGAGTTTCACCCCTTGGAGAAATTTCTCCTTAATCCTCTCTATGAGGTTCTAGATGTGCTCTTGTCATGACAGCGCTATTATCCCCAACCTTATCTTCCTTCTCCTCAACAATTTAAAATACCCCATCATCAACAAGAGACTTTAGATCTCGGTCTCCTTTTGCAAGAGGAATCGTCATTTATTCTTCTTGAGAAGAAATCTCTTCATTTAATGGAGATCTTGCCCTTGGAAAGGTATCAGAAAATTTTACATCCTCTTCAATAATTTCCAGAAATGGAGTTGGATTTATAGATCCTCCCAACCCTTGAAAAAGTTTTGTTTGATATGGTTTGATAGCCTCTAGAGAAAGTGTTTTACATGATTCTCCATCAAACCTTTCTATTATTATTTTAATGAACTATGCATAAGTATATGTATTTTCATTTTTCAAGGAAAAATATTCAAACAACCATCAAGAATAAGCCTTACCCTCAAAATGCAACGCTGCTACTTTGATGGCCTCATTTTCTGAAACTTGATGTTGTTGCACATAGGTGTCTAGCTCCTTCAACGAAGCCCTAGCTAGACATAGAGGTGATCAATCAAAGGTAGATAGAAATAATACCCTCACCCTGATTCTTTCTCCTTGTGCTCCTTTCCTCCTTAATTTGGCAAAACCCTTGGAAATTCAAGTGATCTTTGAACTCTTTACATTGCGCTTCATACTCCTGCAAATAATCACCAAGAGTATCTCTCTTTGGCACATCTCCTTTCTTCCTCTTCATGAAGAAGTTTCTAATAGAACGTGGTAGATCTGATGATATGGATGAGTGCTCATATCCATAACATGAGGACTTAGAACCTTCCTTTTGTATAGATCTTGTTGAGGGATATTCATGTTTTTCCCTCCTCATTTCTTTGATGTCGTTGCTTCTGCCCTGCAGATTTGGAAATAGAATTTTTGAGAACCTCTTTTTTCTAGAAAACAAGGATTTGTTTTGATATCTCTTGTAGATCTTCTCCTCCCCATGAGAAGATGCCATAATGAAGAACAAAGGCTGAGCTAAGATTAAAGCTCTGATGTAATATTCCCAATTAGCCACTGCTAGTTGGAATATTATACTTGCTCCATTTTTGTAGCTGAAGAGTAGAAAGTCAATAAAAAAAAATACCAGTGTGAAAAGGGATTAGGTTAGGAGGATAAATAAAGTCACCTTGGTGTGAAAGAGGACAATTCCGATCAACTAGATCCAGTTGACCAAGTCAACAGTGCTGCTACAAGAGGGAAACCAACAAGGATAATGCAGTTTTGAAAGGGGAATCTTCTCTAGGAAGCCACCACATCAATGAGTGGGGTCCGAGGTGAGGAGGCTCACCAAGGATAAGAAGGAGGAGATAGCAGCAAGGAAGAAATTCAATATTCATATTTTTTTGGTCTTTTGATTAATTGCAAGCTTCAGTTGTTTAGCTATAGTTGCAGCACTGTTTAGTGAAAAGAATTTTCATGCAGGAATTCCATCTTCACCTTTGGTCTAGCTAATTGAGAGATCAAAATGGAAGGTCCTGGGCTTATTTTCCATAATATAACTTGAGGAAATTCATTCAGCATCATCTAAAATGCAGTCACTTCCAGTAAATACATATTTTTTGCAGGTGCACCAGTTGTTGGATTAAACCCTTCTATTTTGTGCTTGTTTTGGAGGAGGAGGTGTCTATTCCACTCCAGAAGGTCTATTGGAGAATGCCTTGGGCCAATCTCTGTATTTTTCATCTATTTCAGATCATTTTCATTATTTTATAATATATAGTTGTAGATTACTATGTTATTTTCTACAGTGCTGCATTTTATATTGCTATTTTTCTGAAAACCCTTGCCGGGATGTTTTGATGTGCTTGTAAAAGAGGTCAAACCTCTCATTTATGATTCTATGATTAATTAAATCTCTAGATATGTTTTGAATCATATTTTTCTGTAGATTCCCCAATAAAAATTATGTTGTTGCAGTCTTTAGAAATTTTATTTTGTGAAGTCATGGGATTAGGGTGCTTTTGAGCATATATGAGATGGGGAGATCTATTTAGTGTAGCTATAATGAATTTTTTTCGATTCCATTTAATATTTAAGATAATTACAACATATATAAGAGGATACAACTCCTTTTGTGCATTTCTATTGCATGGTTTTCCTTATACAGTGTCCTCATTGAAGAAATTACAGAAATTCCTGAAAAGGAATATTACAGTGGTATCAGAGCTCTGATCTTGGCTAAGCTTGTGGGGATAATCTATCTTCAGCATGGAGGAGGAATATATTTTGAATCTCCTACCTTAAAAATTATAGAACATTTCAAGGGAACTCAAGGAGATGAGACATGAAGGGGATTCTATAGGGTTTTTCCATGAGGCATGCACCATCACTTCAAATGGCATGAGGCATTCAGCCGCATCACAACGCTCTACCATACCTTCATTTATAACTGGAGGAGATAAGGAGGGAACCCTGGGAGATTATTTTGAAGAATATGAACCCCAATCTCAAAGGTTCAAAGAGCACTTGAGCTTTCAGGAGTTTTGTCGGATCAAGGATGGAAGGAGGGTTAATCCTCATCAAAAGGAGGAGAAATCAATGCAGGGATCAGCCCTACAGAGCAGTATGGTAGGGTTCTTCTTGCCCACATGTGATGGGACACCCAAGTGTACAGCCAAGGCTTGGGTGGAGAAGCTGGACACATACTTCCAGCTCAACAAGGTTTTTGAAATAGAAGCCATCAAGTTAGCTGCGCTACACCTAGAAGGGGAAGCTCAAGAATGGTGGTTTCATGGACTGAACACGCTTGGGAATCATCACATCACTTCATACTTAGCTTTCACCAAGAAGCTAGTGGAGATATTTGATCCAAGAGATCCGGAAACCCATTTTGTCAAATTAACCATGCTCAAGCAGGAGGGAGATCTTGAAGACTACATTGTTGAATATCTGCAGCTTTCAGTGATGGTATCTAACCTCAATATGAGTAGGAAGGTATTATTTTTTATTTATGGGATGGATGGATCATTGCATAGGTTGGTCAAATCCACTAAACGAACCACACTCCTTGAAGCTATGGAGAAAGCTAGAGACCTACAACACATCTTACCCAGGGCAAGAACATTATTGCAGCAAGAGAGCTACTCAGGACCAAAGAAGAAAATCCATGTTCATGATTTGGAGGGAGAATGTGTTGCAGGAAGGACACATCATGTCAAGACCTTCTCTAAGAATGATTCCAGTGCTATACCATCCATAGAAGACTTTTCTCGAAGAGGGGGAGCTATTGCAACGTTAAGAGGAGTCCCAAAATACCTGACTTTGAGGGTGAGAGGTACTATTATGTGGCAAAGAGTCTCAGTGTTGATAGATAGTGGGGCCACTCATAATTTTATTGATGCATAGCTGGTACAAAGGAGAGGGATCCACATGGAGGAGTTTGATGGATTCTTAGTTTTGGTCCCAGGAGATATGACCCTACAGTGTGCCAATTATGTTCCGGCACTAACCATTACCATGGGGACCTACACCTTGATAGATCACTTCTTTGTGGTAGACATTCCAGACACTAATGTCATATCGGGAGTCGAGTGGTTGATCGCTCTTGGGAGAGTTACCACTAATTGGAGAACTTTGGAGATGGAATGGACAGAAGGGAAGGATGGTCAATATCAAAAGATCAAGGGTATAAACACATACACCCCTCAGGTTGTTTCAAAACAAAGGATGGAGGTAGATCTATGCAAAGGGGATGTTGAATGGGCTATGGAGCTGCATATATCAGAATTAAGGGGCAAGGATTCACTAGTGCATCAAGATGTTCAGTATCTTTTGGACTGGTATTCTACAGTATTTGGGGATATCCCATCTGGGAGACCTCCTGACTGAGGGTTTGAACACACTATTGAGTTGGAACAAGGGATCCAAGCATTAATCACCACTCCTTATAGGCACCCCAAGGCTTATAGGGATGAGATTGAGAGGGCCATCCAAGAGCTACTATATCTAGACACATCTAGCCTATTATTAGTCCTTTTGCTTCTTCAGTGGTCTTGGTAAAGAAGAAGGATGACACATTGAGGATGTGCATTGATTTTAGGGTCTTGAACAAGAAGAAGATGAAGAACAGGTACCCTATACCCAGGATCGATGAACTCATGGATGAGTTGAGAGGTTCTAAATACTTCTCCAAGATTTATTTGAGATCCAGGT
Organism: Pinus albicaulis; assembly: GCA_034641835.2. Taxonomy (NCBI): domain Eukaryota; kingdom Viridiplantae; phylum Streptophyta; class Pinopsida; order Pinales; family Pinaceae; genus Pinus; species Pinus albicaulis. The sequence goes on along the minus strand of CM076583.1, from coordinate 132,997,812 downwards.
ATCATCAAATCAAGGTGAGGGAGCAAGATATCCCCAAGACAGCGTTCAGATATCACTATGGGAATTTTGAGTTTCTGGTAATGCCCTTTGGATTGACCAATGCCCTAGAAATTTTCCAATATTACATGAACCACATCTTCCATGGTCATTTGAGAAAGTTTGTATTGGTATTCTTTGATGATATTCTTATCTACAACCTCACTTGGGAGGAGCACCTGCAGCATATTGAGACAATTTTACATATCCTCAAGGAGCAAAAATTCTATTCCAAGCTCTCCAAATGTGAATTTGGCCTCACAAAGATGTTTGATTTGGGGCACATCATAGGAATGGATGGAGTGAGGGTACATAAGGAAAATATCCAGGCTATCAGAGATTTTCCTGAGTGCACGAATGTCACAGAACTCAGGGGGTTTGTGGGCATATGCGCTTATTACCGGAAGTTTGTGAAAGGGTTTTCATAGCTAGCAGCACAACTTACAGACTTGACAAAGAAGGGAGCTTTCCATTGGACACCTACAGTGCAGAGGGCTTTTGATAAGCTCAAAGAGGTATTGAGTAGTTGTCCTATTTTGGTTTTTCCTGGTTTTTCTCAACCTTTTGTTCTAGAATGTGATGCGTCAGGTGAAGGGATTGGAGCAGTATTGATGCAAGGTGGGCATCCTATAGCCTTTGAGAGCAGCAAGTTGCTCCCTCATGAGAGGTTATACCCCATCTATGATAAAGAGATGTTGGCTATCATGCATGCATTAGCCAAATTCCGACAATACTTGGTGGGGAATAAGTTCAAGGTGAAGACTGACCATAACAGTCTTAGATTCTTCCTTGAATAAAAAAAACTCTAGGAGAGACAATAGAAGTGGGTGAGTAAAATCCAAGCATATGATTTTGACATAGAATATGTCAAGGGGAAGAGAAATGTAGTAGCTGTTTCTTTATCCAGGAGGCCTACAGTGTTGTCTTTGAGCGGCATGGATGCAAATTGGAAGGCTCAAATTTTAGTTGAGTATTCCAAATATGATTTTGCATGTGAGATACTCGATGGGGTGGTATCAGATGAGAGGTTTACGGTGATGGATGAGATCATCTATTACCGTGACCAGATATTCTTGGCTAAGAATTCCAAGCTCAAGGAGAAAATCTTACTGGCATCACATGATTCCCCACTTGCCAGGAATCAAGGTGTCACAAAGACTTATAGGGCCATAAGGGAGATATTCTCATGGAATGGTCTCAAGGATTATGTGCTCCAACATATTAGAGAGTGCACCATTTTTCAGTAGAAAAAGGGAGAACACAACCACGCTGCTGGATTGTTGCAGCCACTACCTATTCTAGATGGGAAGTGGGAAAGCATCTCTATGGATTTCATCACCAACCTACTGACAGTACAGGTTAAGGATCATACCTTTGTAGTTGTTGATAGACTAACAAATTACTCTAATTTATTTTCCATTTTTTCACATTATACTGCTTCACAGGTAGCTGAGCTTTTCTTCAGAGATGTATTTAGACTCCATGGTCTCCCAAGGACCATAGTGAGTGATCGGGACAGCCGCTTCATGGGTGGATTTTGGCAATAAAATTTCCGGTTAGTGGCGACTGACTTGACTCCAAGCACTGGTTATCACCCCAAAATCGATGGACAGACCGAGATAGTGAAAAAGTGGCTGGAAGGCTACTTGAGGAACTATGTAGCAGGGCGGCAGAGAGCTTGGCTACGTTGGCTCCACTTGGGAGAGTATTTTTATAACACTACTCACCATATTTCTATTGGCACGACTCCATTCCTGGCCTTATATGCGTATGAGGCACTTTCATTTGCTGATGTTATTTTTGGGGCAAGTAAGGCTCCAAGGGCAAAGGAATGGATTCAGGAGAACCAAGACATACTCAGGGCAATCAAGGACAACATTGCTACTACCCAGAACCAGCAGAAGATGTATGCAGACCATGGTCAGATAGAGACATATTTTGAGGTGGGGGATCTTGTCTATCTGTGTCTTCAGCCTTAAAAATAGTCCACACTTAAGGAGAAGGGAGCTGAAAATCTCAAACCACATTTCTATGGGCCATACAGGGTGATCAAATGTGTCGGTAAGGTATCATATGAGCTGGAGCTTCCTAAGGGAAGCAAGATCCACAATATCTTCCATGTCTCTTGCCTCAAGAAGGCCATTGGAAGGAATATAGTTTCCAACATGGATCTCCCCCCATTGATGATGAGGGCCACCTAATTTTGCAGCCGGAAGCAATCTTAGAAACAAGGGAGAGGCAGCTAAGGAACAAAGTCATCAAGGAATATCTGATTCGATAGAGGAATCTACCAAATGAGGGTGCCACTTGGGAGGGAGAGAAGATCTTGCAGCATCCTTATTTACTGTTGCTTGTGGGCAAGCAAATTTTTAGCGGGGAGGACTATAATATACCCAATTAGCCACTACTAGTTGGAATATTATACTTGCTCCATTTTTGCAATTGAAGACGAGAAAGTCAATAAAAAAAAATCCCAGTGTGAAAAGGTATCAAGTTAGGAGGATAAATAAAGTGACCTTGGTGTGAAAGAGAGCAATTCCGATGAACTAGATCCAGTTGACCAAGTCAACAGCGCTGCTACAAGAGGAAAACCAACAAGGACAATGCAGTTTTGAAAGGGGAATCTTCTCTACGAAGCCACCACATCAATGAGTAGGGTCCAGGGTGAGGAGGCTCACCAAGGATAAGAAGGAGGAGATAGCAGCAAGGAAGGAATTCAATATTCATATTTTTTTTGTCTTTTGACTAATTGCAAGCTTCAGTTATTTAGATGTAGTTGCAGCACTATTTTGTGCAAAGAGTTCTCATGCGGGAATTCCATCTTCACCTTTGGTCTAGCTGATTGAGAGATCAAAAGGGAAGGGTCTGGGGTTAATTTCCATCATCTAACTTGAGGAAATTCATTCTGCATCATCGATAGTGCAATCACTTCTATTAATTGCGTATTTTCTACAGGTGCAGCAGTTGTTGGGTTAAACCCTTCTATTTTGTGGTTGTTTTGGAGGAGGAGGTGTCTATTCCACTCCAGAAGGTCTATTGGAGAAGGCCTTGGGAAAATTTATATATTTTTCATCTATTTCAGATCATATTTAGTCTTTTCTAATACAGAGTTGCAAAGTACTGAGTTATTTTCTGCAGTGTTGCATTTTATATTGATATTTTGCCGGAAACCCTTGCCGGGATGTTCTAATGTTCTTGTAAAAGAGGTCAAACCTCTCATTTATGATTCTATGATTAATGAAATATCCAAATCTGTATTGATTCATCTTTTTCTGTATATGACCTAATAAAAATTATGTTGTTACAGTCTTCAGAAATTCTATTTTGCAAATTCATGGGATTGGGGTGCTTTTGAGCATATATGAGCTAGGGAGATTTTTTTAGTGTAGCTAGAATGATTTGTTTATGATGCCATTTCATATTTAAGCTACATACAACATATATAAGAGGATCCAAGTCCTATTGTGTGTTTCTTTTGCATGGATTTCCTTATACATCGTCCTCATTGAATAAATTGCATAAATTCCTAAAAAGGAATATTACATCTAATACCACTCTAATATCCCAAAATAGGGAAAACATACAACAATAAGAATATCATAAGATATTCTAAATTTGCTCTGGATGCGGATGTTAGTTTGGGGTGATGGGACGTCAGTCCCTACGCGACTCCCAAAGGAGATCACGTGGGGTGGCCATATGGCCCCCTGCACATTCATTTACGATGCCATTACTCCGCTAGCTCGAATGGAATTTACTCCTCCTGCTCAGATTTTACTTCAACCCGCTCTACTTGTTTGACCTGTGATGGCGTTCGGCTTGCTACTCTGACAATTGTGGTTCCTCGCCTCCTCTGAGTGGTGCCTGCCCACCTGGTTGTGCTGAGCCTAGCGCTCGCACAAAAACAGGGCACCGCTGCATGCTCCTAGGATGCCTGGAAATGATGCTGGTACACCATTTCTCTCAAAGTGTTTTTTTTTGTGCCAACTCCTTTCATTGTGCTCAGTCTGCCAATTTTTGTAGGTTTCCTTCACCATTTGTTTGCTCTTCCTGCCAAAGGTACTCCCAGCCCACCTCTGCTTCCATGTCGTGCCTCCGCTATAGAATGAGATTCCGGCGTGGCTCCAGCCGGGGCCGTGCTGCCCGCTTTTGGCCCTCAACTAGTTCGAACTCTGATTCCTCCTCAGATGAAGCCACGCAGGGTCACTACTTGGAGACACACAGTTTTAGAGGTCGAGCCCGCCACATAGAAAGTGTCCATTTCGCCCAGTCGGCTCCGCCTCACTCTGTCGACCCTCCCAGACCTGCAATTCCCCCTGCCTCCCATGGGTCTGCTAGTATTCCCCTATGTCAAACTTCTTAGAGAGTTGATTTCCGCTTTGAATGCTCTCTAGATAGGCCCATTATCACTACTTTTGTCACTATGAATCTCAGAGAAGAGTCTGCTCACCATAGCCCCTCCCCTGCGGCCTTCCCCCTTCCCACTCCGGTCAAGAAGGATGCCATGAGCTCGGAAACACCTATCGGTATCGTTCCATCTGCCCAGGACAAAGAGCACAAGCTAGAAGATGCTGCTGACAAGAAAGGTGTACCCAAAGAAGACATGGAAGACAACAGGGATGAGTATTGGTGCAAAATTGTGGAAGAGCCATCGTCCCCAGCTCATGATCAGTGATTCTCTCAGCCTTCAGCTTTCATTGGTACTACTGGTCAATCTCTTTCGGAATTTTTTGTTTATAGGTTTCAAGGCTCAGCTGAAAAAGCTGAATGTTATCTTTAGCATATATTTATCTGTTATGTTAAATTGTATGGACTTTGGGATGATTTCCCTTCTAAGGGCAGTCAAAAAAATTCTTAAAGGACTAGTTTCCCACTCAAGGCAGTCCATAATTTTTTTTTACATCATGACTATCAAGCCCAACGTTCCGACTTTCACAGATGACGTTGAGGCAGTTTTGTACCAGTAAATTATATAAATAGAATTAGTATTATTTAGAAAAATATATATATATATATATATATATATATATATATATATATATTCTAAAGTTGGAGCTATAGCAAGAAATCAACTCATAAGAGTGTATGGAACACCCATCCATCATATTACAACCACAACAACAAACTATGCCTTGATACAATATCACCAAGCGGGGAAAAGCAACAATATTGACCCAAAAATGTTATTTTCTAAATATTGAGTTATAATAGTGAAAAATAATGGTTTTTTCCCTTAGAATATGTAATAAGGGCTTTACATGCAAAATATTTTCAGAAACAAATGTATTTTTCCTAGTTAAACAAGCCTCCCATGCTCAAACAACTTAAAAATTGATGAAACCCCAAGATTGCAACACACAGAATTTATTGCATAAGATAATGCACAATTTATTTGAGGATTATGCTCAGAAAATGGAGAGACAAATCAGATCTTCTATTATATTACTCAATGAGGCATAAAAACAAAGATCTAGTCTCTTTTTACATAGATCCAAGATGACTCGACAAGGGTTTCTTGACAGAAATGATATACAAGAAAGAAATATTGTAGATATATGGCTGAATCACACTGTATAGCTAAATATTGGCATAAAAAGTGCTGAACATGCAAAGAAATGGCTATAGACTCTTCCTCTATCTTTCTGGAGAAAAGGCTGATCCTTCTCTTGGGAGACTAGCTCACAAAAGTGGAGTTTTGACCCCTCCCACTGCAAACCTTAAGAAATAATGTAGTTTTCTGAAGGGACTACATTTTTTCTAAATTTAAATGCTTGGCCCAACACTAGGTAGTTGAAAATTCAGCTTAGAAATCTCCTCTTAGATCTCTTAGAGAATATCTCCAAGAAAGAGTAGGGAATCCCTGCCCGGGAAAGCCCTTGCACTAAGCAGTGCAGAAAACTTAGCTAAATAGCCAAAGTATGTAGGAATTCTAAAAAAACACAAAAAATATAATCTCCAAAATTCCCATATGGTTGCCATCTCCTCCATTATATAGTTGATGAGCTTGCTCACCAAGGGTCCCACCCCACTATGAGGTTTCTTCCATGCAAAGGCTCCTCCACCACAATTATGCTGTCTCTATGTGCCTTGCTCATCCTTTTACAATGCTGTTTGATTTATTCAACCTTGACTAGATCTTCATGCCCAGTCTCTTTTCACACTCAAGGTGTCTTCATTTTGACTCGCTAGATTAATTTCCATTCACATTAGGCTGTCTTCATTTAGGATCCACTCCTCATATAAAATGTTGTTGACTTGGTCAAAATTGACTTTTTCCACACATTTTAGACCTTTGTCACACATTTGGATGCTTGATCTAGTTATTTCATGATCCATTTTCACGGTATGAGGTATTTTTATTCATACTTAATCAACTTATGAGCCTCCTTGCCCATTTATTCATCTATCTAGATTTTAAAAGAAAAATTAATATTATTATTAGTTGCATACTAATTTAGGAATATTACAGCTTGATAGATCTGTTTTAGAAGAACACCAACCAAACGAAATTGGTGTTGAAGTAGAAGCTCCAAAAGATCAAAAAGGATGATGGTGATACGGTACCAGCATACTTGGCGAAGTTCAGTCAATGTCGAGATGAGCTTGGAAGTGTTGTTGTGACCATGGCCAATTATGACTTGGTGAGCCTATCACTTATAGGCCTTCCCAAGAGTTGGCATAGCTACCAGGACTATTTAGTTACCATATTGGGAGATACTATGGTAAGATTTGGTAATAGAAGAGATAAGGTGGAGCACCGGAGATGGGACCTATAGCACCAACAAAGAAGAATATTGTGCATTAGTGTGAAAAAGAAGAAGGAAAAGCTAGATAAATCCCAAGGCAAAGAGGGAAAGAGAGGATTTTCCAAGATCAGATGTTTTCATTGTCACGAGCATGGGCAGTATGCTTCTAATTTCCCATAGAAGAAGGAAATCAAGAAGGAGCTTGCAGTTGCAGCAGGTGAAGCATTAGCTTCAAAGTTCGAGCTTGATTTTACTCTCATTGCAAGAATGGTCAACACTGTAATGGGATGCATCTAGTATTTATACAGCGGTGCCTCTTTCTATATGAAAGGGAATAGAGATCTCTTCAGTGACTTGGAGGAGAAGGACCTCCAATAGAGCATATAGTTTGGAGATGATGGGAGGTATAACGCAATCTTCATAGGTACAATTACCTTTTGGAGGGATTCTAGATCCCCTCTTAGACTAGCATATATTTTGTATTTTCCAGGACTAAGGAAGAATCTTGTCTCCGTAGTGGTATTGGAAGATCATGGTTATGAGGTGATTTTTAGAAAAGGAAAGGTGTTCCTGAAACACATAGCCATGAGACAGGTGAAGCAAATCGGTTCAAGATTCAAGAACATGTATGCTCTTGAGGTTGAGGATGCATTCAAGGCTTTTAACAGCAAAAAAGTGGTTAATGAATTGGTGGTTGATAGGGAGAAATTATCTCTCAACATGCAGCCTCAAAAGAAGTCTCAGAAGGTTATGGAGTAGCCACAATTGTAGAAGAAGAGAAGAGACCGATTGGAAGATTCCACTCAAGCAGAGACCTCCAGGAGGGGGGAATTTTGAGCAATATGGGCAAAGGGAGTACATGAAGCTATAACTCCAGGTCTAAGGTGGGGTGATGTGTAGATATAATCCCAAGAAGAAATTTGGGCAAGGTCCATTGAGATCATATGTCTCATGGATCAAACTTGGCTACAATGATCCCACAATACAATAGTAGCAGGAAGGATCAATTATATTGATGAAATCAGATGTCAGGAGGATATAAATCAGAGTGATAGATATCAGATACTGGAGCACATATCATAGTTGGAAGTAGTGCAGAAGGCACATATTTAGATGCCAGTAACAGCGCAAAGAGTCTAGTAGATATGTCCAATAGATAGCAATAGTAAAAATATTTGACGACAAATGAATTATACTGATCCAGTTGTTCAGAGGCTATTTAGTTTCAGGAGAGTTGCATGTGAAAAAAACACTAGAGAAGTGTTGCATGCAAGAACATTCCAAAGGTACAAGATTGGGATAGATTAATTCCTTTCTTGTTTAGAGGGAGTGTTGAAATTTTCAATAAGAAATAGTGAAATTGGCATCCAAAAATGAAATCTAGAAAATGGCACCCAAAAATGGCTACCATGTGAGGCTTTTAATTTAATTATCCCTTAATTAAATTGAAAGAAAAATGTAATTTCATCTCATAACAAATTGTATCAGTTAACTATGTGAGAAAGAATTTTTCATTGAATAATTTTGATTTGAGGTTCAAAGGTGAGGCATGTAGAGTGATTCTATTATTTTCGGGGTCTAGTTGCAGTTAATGCACTAGTGTTGTACGAGTGTAATTAGCTAACTCAAATTAATTGAGTTAAAATCAGTTTAACTAGTTCTAACTGAGTGATGAGATAGTGAGAGGTCAAGTGAATTAAATTATATTTAATTAACAAGTAGTGATATACCAATTAATTGATGATTTTCTATCAATATTTGCATGCATGTCAATTTTGATGATGATCCAGTTGAGACAGAGGTTAAAGAGATGTTAACTATCAGTTGTATCATTAGCGAATTGCCTGAGTGAAATTATAAAGTCAGAGGAAATCTCCATAGAGATTGCACGGTAAAGAAATGTTGATTATCATATTTTATAGGTATTAATTTCCTAGGGATTATGTGAGAAAGGATTGGCCAAGAAGGGGTTGAGAATTGGCTAAGTGTTGGTCAATTTTTCTTGAGAATTTCTAGTTAGTTTTGAGCAGGATTAGAGTGAGACGATTAGTAGAGTCCAAGATTTTCTCGGTGTGAGAAATCATTGTATTGTTTCATGATTATTTAACTATATACAATGTATCATAGACGGATTTTGAGCAGGTTCTTTCACTAAGAACATATTGTGTTTTGTGATTGATATTTTCCTTTCTCTTACTTGCATGTGATTGAGCGATCATGTTTTATGTTCCACAAATATAGTATAAGGATTCTGTATAAATTTGAATAATAGCTGAATTATTCACCGAGATTATCCTGATTACACACTATTTAAGCTTCATGCATAATACATAACCTCTTCTACAATTGATCATCAATTTGTGGAAATAGAAGCAGTCGCATGCGCACATTAAAACATAATCAAGCACACATATAACACAATATGTAATGGGGAAAGCATACAACTGAAAACCCCCAACTATCTGTATATTATAATGATAGAGAACATGTAACAATACATAGCACAAAGCTCTCACAGCTCTCAGCACTATCTCCAAAAGTTACACACAAACTGGTATAGAAAGTGAACAAGTCACAGGTTCAAATCTCCTCCACAAGTCTGCCTGCCTCTACTGTGCAATCCAAGTTGATTAATGATGAGATCCAAGTTCGAATCCCACTAGCTCCAACTGCGCAATCCTCATTGGCAATCTCCATCAATGTGTGTGCAAATCTCATGCACAGCCAATAGTCACAACTGATAGTAGACTCACGCTTTCACCCACCTCTAACACTGGTCTCCACTGAACTGTCCATGCATTGTAGTTAACTGATGTGTTATTTAGTTGATTTATGAGTTAATAGTTAGTGAATTAATTAATAATTAATTCACACCACTCATCACTAGTGTATTTGTTAGTTAGACTAAATACAACTAGTTCAACTAAGTTAAACCGAACACAACTCCACCAACTGTCTCATCAACTCCACCAAACTCTGCCACATGAGTTCTAACTGAAGTCAACCATGCAATAGCTCAACTAACCCTTAGGAAAAGCGCATTTCCTTCTGTCAGCTGCATGTGCCACATCCAAGCATCAAATTGAAGTGCTCCAAGAGGATAAGATAATGTTTATAGTCTAAATATTATTAAGGGTTAATAATATTTGATTGTTCTATTTTTAGCCCGGCAGTCTAAAAATAGAAACCGCCCAATGTATAAAAATAGAGGTCCATCTATTTTTACCAACTCGACCAATCATCCATAAATAGCATCCTTCAACTCATAGACCATGATCCATATGTCTAAAAATAGACATAGTCTAAAAATAGACTTTGCGCCAAAAATAGCCTGCGGGCCCACTTAATGAAGGCGACTTCTTTTCACTAAGCTCCATCATCTTGTTGCATTTTCAACACTCCCTCTCAACAAGATATGGATTATCTGCAACCCCTATCCTGCCTCTGTGGTATTCGAATTTGCTCCTGGTGAGCGCCTTCGTTAAGATGTTAGCATCCTGATCCTCCGCGGGAATGTATGAAAGTAACATGATTCTCCGCTGCACACAATCTCTGATATGATGGTACCTGAGGTCATTGTGTTTAGATCTATCATGAAATACTGGATTAGCTAAGAGTTTAATACAACTCTAGTTATCACAATAAATCACAGTAGGCTCCAAGTGTGACCCGAACAACCCGACCAGAATCTTCCTCATCCATATGGCCTCGCATGCAGCTAAGCTTGCTTCCATATACTCAGCCTCTGCTAAAATGAGTGCCACGGATCTCTACTTCTTGTTGTACCAAGAAACTGCTGTCGACCCGATACTGAAGATCCCTCCAGATGTGCTCTTTCGTTCCGTTGGGCTCTCTACCCAATCTGCATCCATGAAGCCACATAGCTTCACCTCATCCTCCTGTCTGTACCACAAGCCATATCCCGATGTGCCTCTAAGATAACGCAATACATGCTTTCCTGCCTTCCAGAAGAGCTTGGTAGGCTTAACCATAGCTTGCGAAAGCTGGTTAACACAACATAGCATATATCGTCGTGTATTGACCAGATACATAAGTGACCCCACCAACTGTCGATAAACAGTGGCATCCACTACCTCCGCTGAAGTAGCATCCTCCTTCCTCCAACCTCCAGGAAGAGGAGTATCAACAAGCTTGTAGTCATGCATGTTGAACTTCTCTAGTATCTCTCAGGCATACTTACCCTGAGAAACAAACAGTCCACCACTGCGCTGCCAGATTTCCAATCCCAGGAAATAATGAAGGAGGCCCAAGTCCTTCATCTCAAACTCTCTAGCAAGATCCTCCTTGCATGAAAGTATCAACAGCTCATCACCCATCAAAATCAAATCATCTACATAAAGTACAATGATTAGCAACTTACCCTCCACCACAATCTGGTACAGGTTAGGATCCGCCTCACTCTTGGAGAATCCAAGTCTGGTGAAATAACTATCTATCCATGTGTACCAAGTACGAGGTGCTTGTTTCAACCCATACAGTGCTCTCTTGAGCCTGCACACATGCGACTCACTGCTGAAGATCTCGAAACCTTCGGGCTGCTCTATGTACACCTCCTCCTCAATGACTCCGTTGAGGAACGCAATCTTCACATCCATCTGATGAATGTGCCACCCCATCTGCGCTGAGAGAGCAAGAATCGTCTGTATGGAAGAATACCTTGCGACAGGTGCAAAGGTATCCTCATAATCGATCCCCTCAATCTGTGAAAAGCCTCGGGCAACAAATCTTGCCTTATACTTCTCCACACTCCCGTCAGCTGCCTGCTTCACTTTGTAGATCCATCTCGAACCCACCACTGATTTCCCCTCTAGTCTCGGGACAATCTCCCATGCACTGTTTCTGACAATCGAATCATACTCTTCCACCATGGCATCTACCCATGCGGGGTCCTCCACAGCTTCCTCGAAAGAGGATGGCTCTTTCACGATACACTTGCTCATAAGAGCCATGTATCCAGTATACCGGTCAGGTGACTGTCTCTATCTGCGCTGTGATGTAGGTGCTCCTACAACCTTCTCTGCATCTTGAGCCAGTCGCTCAGCTTCTGTAGTGCGCTTCCGCCCTTTGATGGTTGGCGCTGCTTGAGTGGTCTCTTCCACTCCATGAACCTCATCTTGTGGCTGATCCACATCCTGAGACTCATCCTTAGGAACTAATAGCTCCTCATCTACATGCAAGTGTGGCTCCCTCTCAAGTGAACACTTCGTGGCTTTCTCCTCATGAAATTTGATATCCCATCGCACAATATTCTTGCGACTGTCTGAAAAATACACACGATAGTTGTGGGGCGTATCAGTGTACCCCACAAATATCCCAACCTCTGCAGTCGGCTCCAGCTTCTTCCTGGAATCCTTCGTCACATGAATGTAAACAGGTGAACCAAAAATCCTCAAATGGGAAATATCAGGCCTCTTACCAGAAAACGCCTCCTCGGGTGTACTCATGCCAAGTATCTTGTGAGGACAACGGTTCTGCACATATACTGCAGTATTGCATGCCTCCACCCACAAGTGAAGGGGTAGGCCCTGATCATGCAACATCGCCCGTGCAGCACCCACGATCGTTCTGTTCTTCCGCTCAGCAACACCATTCTGCTTTGGGTTATGGGGTGCTATGAGCTCTCTTCGAATCCCTTCTGCACTGCAAAAGTCTTTGAATTCACCAAAGATGAATTCACCACCATTGTCGCTCCTAAGAGCCTTCACATGCTTCCCAGATTCCTTCTCAACCAGCGCCTTGAACTCACAGAACTTTGAGTATGTCTCGCTCTTCTTCTGCATGAAGAAGATCCAGCACTTCCGAGAATAATCATCAACAAAGATCACATAGTACCTGTGCTTTGCTGTCGAAGCTACCGAGAAAGGTCCACACACGTCTGTGTGAATTCTCTCAAGGATCGTCGTGGCGCGACTATCCTTCTCGTGAAAGGTGGCTTTCACAAATTTTCCCAAGGTACACCCCTTGCACTGATCTGACTGCGCAAGAGTGCCTTTAGGAAGCCCAGTATAAATCTGTTGCAGTATCTTCAAAGCTCCATGGTGAAGGTGGCCCAATCTTCGGTGCCACAACTCGCCATCATCCCGGCTCACCACTCCTTCTGCCTTGCATGCCATTGCTGCGCAGCCATCTACTTGCAATTGATAAAGGTTCTTGACTCGAACCCCTATCTTCCGGGTTTCTCCAGTTGTCTTACTGCGCAGGAAAGCCTTTCCTTCACTGAAGACAACATCGTACCCCTTGTCTTCTAACATCGCCACAGAGATCAGATTCTTCTTCAATCCTGGAACATGAATCACTTCCTTCAATACGAATGTTTTACCAGACTCCCTCTCAAAGGAAATGGTACCGATACCGGTCGTACTGTATCTACCATCATCGCCCATCTCGATGTGCACTCCAAGATCTTTCTCATCCAGATCTGAAAACAGATCTCGATCTCCAGTCATGTGAAAAGACGCAGCACTGTCCAAGAACCAAACTAAACCCATCACACTTGATACCAAGCATGCGATCAGTGAAAAATCCAGCTCAAAATGTGAGGCTAAGGCCTCTCCCGCTGCAGATCCAGCAGCATGCTTATTTTTCTTCTTCTGCGGACAATTTGTGGAATAATGTCCATGCTGGTGACAGTGAAAGCACTTCACCTTGGACATGTCCTGCTTCTTGCCTTTCACACCGGAATGAGAAGCTTTCTTGCTCTTCCCCTTCTTTTCTTTGGTAGCCACAGCACAATTTTCTTCATCAGGTGCCTTTGATGAAGGTCCATCCCTGGTACTCCGCCTTATCTCCTCTTGCATGAGATCCGACCAAAGTCGCTCCCATCCTGAAAATTTCTCCCGACCATTGACAGAGTCCTGATAGGAATGCCAACTCTTCGGAAGACCAAGAAGAGCCAAGTCCACCAAGTCTTCATCATCTATAGTCACCCCCACACTTCCTAGTTCATCTCTGCATTGAGTGAACTTCGTGAGGTACTTGGCGATACTGTCGCCTTTCTCCATCTTAATGTTTCTGAGTTTATCCTTGAGCGCCAACTTCCTCTGGTCTCTCTTGCTTTGGAATAGATCTGTCAGTGCTTTCCACATCAAGTATGGAGAATCTTTTCCATGCAGGCTGGATACAATGTGATCCTTCACGCCCTCCAACAGAATCCTTCGACATTTCGCCATCTTCTTTTGCAAAGCCTCAACTTGAGCAGCATCAGTAGGCTTTGGGACATCAACATCTATGAACTCCTTCAGCCCGTCATCATCTAATACCACCTCCATTCTTTCCTTCCATGCAACATAATTCGAACTGCCCTCAAGGGCATACTCCAGTCGCAATCCATTGAAAGACATTTCAACTCTGGCACCAAGAAAACAAACTGCTGCAAAATTCGAATTCCAAGCTCAAAACTCAACTGCTTCTGGATCTGTGAGAACAAATTATTTCTAGCACAGAGATCTACTATAGGGGTGTTTACTGGATATATCACCTTTCAAAGAAAGGATGGATCCAGAGGCTACCTGGCCCGCTTACAGACTCTGTCTACCGAAATAAATTGTGATCACTGTAATAGATCCGATGATCAATTCTCGCTCTGATACCATGTAGAAATTTGAATAATAGCTGAATTTTTCACCGAGATTGTCCTGATTACACACTATTTAAGCTTCATGCATAATACATAACCTCTTCTACAATTTATCATCAATTTGCGGAAATAGAAGTAGTCGCATGCGCACATTAAAACATAATCAAGCACACATATAACACAGTATGTAATGGGGAAAGCTTACAGCTGAAAACCCCCAACTATCTGTATATTATAATGATAGAGAACATGTAACAATCATAGTACAATACTCCTCACAAGTACTCAATACTATCTCCAAAAGTTACACACAAACTAGCTCAGATTTTAACAAGTCACAGGTTCAAATCTCCTCCACTAGGTACTGCATCTCTGCGTCCAAGTTGATTAACAGTGGGATCCAGTTGAATCTGCCCAGCTTGTTGCGCAATTCTCATTGGCAATCTCAATCAATGTGTATTTCGAATCCATGCATGACTATAGTCACAAGCGATAATGAGCTCACCTTTCACCCACCTCTAACAAGTCTCCAGCTGACATCCATGCATTACGATTAAGCGTGTATTCTTTAGTTGATTAATGAGTTTATAATTAGTGAAGTAATTAATAATTAATTCACACCACTCTCACTAATTGTATCAATCAGTTAAACTAGATACAAATAGCTCAACTATGTTTAGATTAGTTAAACTGAATACAACTCCACTAACTTCCTCAATCAACTCCACCAAACTCTGTCACATGAGTTCTAACTGAAGTCATCATGCAATAGCTTCACTTAAACCCTTAGGAAAAGCGTATTTCCTTCTGTCAGCTGCATGTGCCACATCCAAGCATCAAACTGAAGTGCTCCAAGAGGAAAAGATAATGTTTATAGTCTAAATATTATTAAGGGTTAATAATATTCGACTATTCTATTTTTAGCCCGGTAGTCTAAAAATAGAGGTCCATCTATTTTTAACAACTCGAACAATCATCTATAAATAGCATCCTACAACTCATAGACCATGATCCATATGTCTAAAATTAGACATAGTCTAAAAATAGACTTTGCGCCAAAAATAGCCTGCGGGCCCACTTAGTGAAGGCGACTTCTTTTCACTAAGCTCCATCATCTTGTTGCATTTTCAACAGATTCAGTATCTTGTTTTAGTAAATTACATGATCGGATTGAATCCATTGATATAGAGTTTCTATACAATTTCTACGTGGTATCAGAGCTATGTTAGAGATTTTCTACAAAAAATATTGATACTCCATATTCGGTTACTGAACATATTGATGAGGTATGTTGGTTATTTCAACATACGGATATTGTACATTCAATTTTTGGATATGGGGTTACTGAACCTGAGAATATTGAACATGGGGCTACTGATAGAAAAATGAAGCTAAACTAGGTTGACCACTCAATGGAGTAGTTCATATGGCAGTATTTGTTAGTTGTGAAAGAAATATTCCACCTAGACTAGCATTAGGTTGTCTCGACCCTGAAAAGGGTCAAGAGTTAAGATGTCCTCCACTCGAAATGGGATGTGTGTAAAGAGGATTGGACTACCCCTCAGGAATGAATGAAACCATAGATTGTCCACTCAACGGTGGAACCACAATAATCATAGATAGCAATAGGGGGGTAGTAGATCCTATTGAAATGGTCATTTGACCTAAAGTCACTATAGGTTGAACAACAGGTTGAGATATGGCAGCCATATTTGAAACAAATGAGCCAGAAGATGGTGGAATGCCTGTTGACAAAACATAATCTAGAAATAAATATGTAGCTCCAGAAGCTCCTAAAAAAAGGATTTCAACAGAGGTATACCCATGTCAAAGTGAATATATGACTTGACTAGAGGTTATTCCCATCCCGCTTCCCATATCTTGAGGAGTGGTGACACAATGATAGCCTTCAAGAGGAAACATGGATGAGATTTCTTCTAGAATGTGAGTTTCATTACTTTCCTATAAAGTTCCCTAAGGGGCACTCACGAATGGAATATCATTAGTGTTAGATTCCATTTCAGGAGGAAACAACTGATAACGAGTAATGTGAGATGCTACTGGAGAAGAAGTAAGGGGAACATTGGGTTCGTCAAAAGGACTATAAGCTTGTCGAGGTGAGACCCCTATCAGATTGAAGAGCGGATTTTTACGAAAGACTATAAATTATATAGACGGTTCAGGACTTTCTAGCTCAGGATCCTTAGATGATGATGAATGAAAATTCTCAGGTGCTGGACGCGACGAAATATCTTTTACATTTATGAAAATTCCAAGTTCAGTGCCTTGAGCTTCAATGATTCTAACTGGAAATTGTGGGACCTCGGGAGGAGGGCTTTGAGATCCTTTAGAATAGGAAGGAGGTGAATCCGACGATTCAATGACTATGACCTTTAAGGAAAGATAAAAAACAGAAAGGTGAATCAATTTTGTGTAATTTTAAATTTACAATTAACTAAGCAAAGATGAGGTCGGAGAATTGTACAGGTAAGATGTTATCATGGGCAGTTTATTTTAGAAAACAAAAAATAAATAAATAAGGGTGAACTAGGCATAAAAGATTACCAGGTACCAATGAATTGCAATATACACATTGATGATAAATGATATAAAAAATTACCAAGGACTTAATGTATTGTAGCCAATCTCCCTAAATGATGTGTTTACTGTATCCCACCTACAAGGCGACCGACTTAGTTACCTATGGTAGGCTTGCAACCTAGTGGTGTCTCCCCATATACTCAACTGTACGTGGGAGTCAAGTCTGTAGTAGTGTTTTCTAATGTGTAACCGTATGATGAGAGTGTCCCCTAATACTTTTCATACATGGAGCGTAGTCCTATATGCTTCCATACATGGGACAGGGTTTCACCTCTGGAATGTAACACAGAATATTAATGAGAGCTCCTACATTTAATGATGCTAGAACACATCTCTAGCATAGACCTATAAATTTTTTCAGATGATCCTTAAGGTTAATTGCATAAATTTTAAATTTTATCTTCAGTTGAGTCTCAGGTTAAGGTTCAATATAAATATCACCTGAACCCTATAATGCAACTAAATGCTAAAAGAGATTCTTTTATTTCGATGAATTAAACTAATGAGGGAAGAAACACAAACAAGAGTGAAAGTAATGCAACAAAAAATGATGCCCCCCCAACTAGTTCAAAGCTACTGAAATTCTGCTTTTAAAGATTGAATTCACTTTTACTATTCCCCAAAATGAAAAGTTACTGAAAAATGAAATTGGTTCTTATTGGATCAGGGTCCCTTAGGACCACAATTTTGGATAAAAATATAGTATTTTCTGTAAGTTAAGTCGTGCGTGCTAAGCAAATCACAGGTCAAGGGTCTTTGGGGTGGGTCAAAGCCCCTCATGGGTTGTAATGGAAAAAAAGGTGAAACTAGGGGCCACAAACCATAGTTTGCAGACCTTATATGAGTGTAGGCTAAATATATCAATATGAGTCTACATCAAGTCGAGTAGATAAGTTAGAAGTCTGATGAGTTTTGGTATGATGTTTCGAGGTGAAAGGTGAACTTGTATGGGTTTAGAAGGCTCCTGTTGGCTATGTGCATGCAAGCCTTAGTCCTACTCTATGCGAACCCCACTGGATGTTGCATAGAGACCTTAGTCTAGTTGTGTGTGGACCACGTTCATTGTGTGTGTTAGTGCAAATTCCAATCGCAAGCGTACGAAAAAAAATCACTTTAGATGTGCATAAAAAATAGCCCTAACATGAAATGTGGCTATTAATTTCCTTAGATCTATAGTAGGTGATTAGAATAAATTCTACAAAAATCTAGATATATGTATTTAAAGATATTAAAAAACAAAAATAAACAATATTTTCTCCATACATACAATAGACAAGACAAGAATTTATAAATATTTTTCTGTATTATTACACCTGGGAAGGGAACATAGAAAGATGTTACCAGTCCCCTTCAATGGGATGGTTTCGTGTATGTCCTCAGTGCTTCAGATCCAGGATCTCTCTCTCTTGATGGTGCAGAAAAGCTAGACAAAAATAGAACTCAAAGGGAGCTCACAAGTGTTGTGGTGGATTTGACACATGGGTGTATGAAATCACATGAGCTTAGAGAGTGTGGTCTACTCTCTAAACTATTGGTAATAGGAAGAATGTGGGGGGAGTTCAAAAGCATCAAAATTAAATGAAATAATATGCTGAAGTATTCTCTGGTTAAAAAAATAAAAGTAAAAACACAAAAGAAGCTATATAGAGAGTTCCAAACAGTAATAATGCAAACGATGGCTCGATGGCCTCTTCTTATTAAATGCTTGGAATAAAAGGAAATCTTACCCACTTGCCAAAGGGCCCCTAGGCAATGGCTCTAGGTCTCAATGGAAGGATGTTTGCCTTCCAAGTTCTACCACTAATGCAATCTAACTCTCTCTCTCTGCTGTGGTGGACTAAGATGTTGGGTGGCCAACTATCGAGTGCTCTTTAGCTCTAGCTCCGGGTCACACAAAATGCTGGTGTTGCTTGGGAAACTTTGGCCAGCATAACCTTGTGATCACCTTTTGTTCATATCTTGGTGGGTTTATATAGGCGAGCTTCAAATCCTCCTTCCCTCCCTTGGTACATGATGGATGGTGACCCAAGGGAGAGGTGTGACTCCATTGTGTGCTTAAATATTCTTTTGTGTGCTCACATAATGTCTAAGGAGGTGTCGGTGGCTGTCCTTAGGCAACTTTCACATAAGGATTAATTGTCCTTTGCTTGTTATGGTCCTGGAAAGTGACTTTTTTCCATTTCCAAGAATGTGTGCTTCTTGGGCAAAAGGGCGCACAGAAGGCGCTCTTCTCGAATGAAAAAGCGCACATTTGAGCATTTATGACTAGTTCAAATATGATTTTCTCAAAACCTTAGAGATTTTAAATACTTCCTGATTCCATAATGTATTCCTATCCTGTAAATCCTTGGGCCCGACGTTAAATGATGTCATCTTCTGCTGTACGATTTTCCAGTGTTAACAGTTTCCCCCTAATGTGTGAGGTCTAGGAAGAACTGTATAGCCAAAATACATTAAAGTTTCTTTTCTGTATCATACACACACACACACACACACACACACACACACAGAGAGGCCTATGTGTACTCTTGGAATCGACAACACCTTGCACCGTTTCTGAGATAACCATGGCCTAAGGGACTCCCTGCAAGCAGACAAAATATACAACATATTTACAAAATTTCAACGAGGCAGGCATGTCCCATGCTCGTGATGCTATGGCTAGTTAAACAAAACTGGCAGATACATGTGTGGTCTGTGTCGCTACTGTGGTAGTGATGCTGGTGGTTGTCGACGACGACTGCTGATGCCATTAGGGGCATTTTTTCTTTGATGATAGGTGGAATGTGGTACCCATATGCATAATCTTAGTATGGAATATCATTGCGAAATGTACTCATATGTATTAGCTGGGACCTTCCCGTGTAAGAATTTTTGTCAGAGATGCTTATAAAGGCACAGGGATTTGACAGATCTTGATCAAAGTGAAATGGTTGTAAGGTATGATACCATCGTGACATGAAAGCTTTTGCTATAGTCGAATGTCAAGAGGATCGATGACATCTATGGAAAATGATGTCTCCCATAGTGCCACCCAAGGATACCCCTTTGCATGGGGAGGGGTCATCCAAGGTACCACTTCCCTTTTGGAAAAGAGGCGTTGAGGTCGACAAAAAGGAAGCCTTAACTAGACCATAATGGGTTTAACATAGGCATGTTGGTGAGCGGTGGCTGAAAATGGATGATGGGGATTCAGTGGCCCGAGGTCGAAGTATACTGAAGCAGCTTGGAAGCAGTCATATGTATTTCTGAAGGAAAAATCCCTAGAGTCTGTAGGATTTCCAGGGCAGGTGTGAACCAAAAATGATTTTTGTAATGGTCCGTGCATGGGGGGGGGGGGTGAGATACTTCGACCAAGGGAGATGGGGGACTACTGCCATGGGAGAAAAGGTGAAATATGAGGGGAAGTGGTGAAGGGCATCGTTTTCGGTCTTTGTACACTTACCAAAATAATAAAATAATGGGGTTTTGTTTGTACAAAGCACAGGGACGGGTACCCCAAAACATGAAAGAGGGTCTCTCACTCAAGGTGTGAGGATGGTGTTTTGATGGGGGTAGGGGTCCCATTGGTTGGTCTCATGTGCAGGGTTGATGAAGTGGAAGATGTCACAAATGGGAGTATGCTGATGGAGGTATGGTGGCCCAAATTCGGTGAGATTTCAATATTCTTGTACAACCCGATCGTCCGGGAAGGGGGTTGAGTTTAAATGGTGAACTTGACCTTATGCATGATATGTGGATGGGCATGAGGTGCTTCACAGACTAAAATGGTATGGCCATGGCGTCACTTGTGGGGTGATGTATGGTCTACTTTGGATGACGATCGCCATGGAGGGGAGGCTCTACCGACCATCGCGGACGTTTATCATATGCAGGGTGGGATGATGATAAATGTGGTCGGGTATGAGGACTCTATGGTTTATTTCTAATGGAGAAATGATGTCACGATATGCAAATTTTTCTAGGACTCTATCATGCTGAGAGTAGAATGATACCTGCTCCAGAACTTTCAGTGGGTGGTGCTGTGAATTGTTTGCAGGTTCTTCTTGCAAAAAAAAACAACTACCTCAAGTGAAAGCATCTTCTTTTCATCCAATATTATTGAAAAACATGAATTTTGGAAAGGAAGATGGGAGGGTGCATACCTACTGGTGCTTGAAAAAATATTTCCTCGGAAAGCAAATGTGGGGTATCGCTTTCGTTCGTCATGGTATACTGATGATGGTGCAACTTACGGTTTGTAGAACAGACCTTCTGATCTCCTGTTATGGACCTCCAACGTTATGTAAAAGGGTGATAAATATGGGATTATGGCCCTAATATTATTCATTTTTACTTGCTAATTTTTGGGAGATCAGAGGTGATAGCAGAGCCTTTCTTGCTGTTGTGGTCAGCCTGTGTACCGGGGATTAGGGATATTATGTCGAGGTAACTTCCATGACGTCCTGCATTTCAATTTTTTTAGTTTGGTGATGCCGGGGGATGTAAAAATTGGGTTTGTATGACCTCAAATGGGCTTTTTGTCCTAGATTGTGCATGTGATCTAGGCAAAGAGGCACCCCCCCTTGTGCCTATTTTTGAGGTACAGCCGCGCGAAGGCACGTTGTTCTTTATTTTTTGCGCACAAGGGTGCGCCTATGAACGAAACAAGATCGCAAGGGTGCGCCTGTCTGAGAGACAGGCGCGCAAGGGCAGGGTTCTTGTAAAAACTTGGGTTTTTGTTGTTCCTTTTGATGTTTCTCCTCTATACTGATGGGTTCCTGTTGCTTGGTAGGTTGGTGTGGAGAGAATGAGATTGGCCCAAGATCCGGACCACTCTAGCTGCTGATGCTGGGGCACGTCGTCAGTTGGCTACATGAGGCCTTCTGAAATTTGCTGAAAATGAGTTCCTTTGGTCATAGGACCAATTATTACGTTATATCATATAGCATTGGCATAGGAGGGGAAATATGTTTGTCTTGAGGGGGACGAAATTGATTATCCATCCAGAGACAAATATATACTTTGTGACCAGATTACTGCCTCAGGGCGAGGCACTGAGGTATCCACTTCCTGCGGTGGTCCACCTCTTACTAAGAGGTGCATCAATATCACATCAGTAACAGATGTGGCCGAGCGGTGTGCTCTGGCCATTATTGTGCGACTGGCGGGGTCGTTTTCACCACATAGGGCATCGGGCCCACAGGTGGGAGTTTTACGCCATTTGAGGAATGGGCATTTTTTCAATTTTTCCCGCTTTTTCTTTGATGGTATCATGTTGCAACTGAACTAGATCCAGCGTGGATCCAAATCGTTTGAGTATGCTAGCATTTTGTGCAACATTATGTACGAGAGGGTCGTGCTGCTGAGGCCCGTGGTGGCTGTGCCTATTGGGGGGCCATGGGAGCGACACATGAGGAGGTGGGCTCCAGTATTGCCACGTGGCAGTGGTGGCATGGTGGGTCGTTATTGGAACAATATGACAGAGGCTTGGTTTGAGGCCAATTCGTAGATGTTTTTTCCATACCCGTACGCAGGGATGGATTTTCAGGGTGATTCAGATATCAGTCTCCCTTTCGGTTATGTTTGGGGTCCCGTAGATATATTCTATATGTATGCATTTATTCAAGTTTTTTTGTACTTGAGTGTTTTTTATTGACACTGAAATTATTTTGGTTACTCGTGCAGATGTTGGTGAGGTGGGATGCCAAGTGGTCTGACTGGTGGGTCACGATCCTCTACCACGACCGCCAGGTGGTCGGGGAGGAGGTGCCATAGGTGGACTGGGTGGGGGTTTCAGTGGACCCAAGGGGGATGGTGCTAGACCTTTTGGTGAGGCTAGTAGCTCAACTTTAGTGGAGGTAGCGGCTAATCGAGCTCGTGCAGATGTGGTTGAGGCACAAATCGCAGTACTTACGGCTTAGGTGGAGGCTCTAGAGGACTTCTGGGGTCGAGTGGACTATTTGACGCACGGGATGCCTACCAAAGGTTTTATGGATGACATCGAGGAGGCTTGGCTAGAGACAGTGATGGCTCGCAAGAGAGATTACCAGCCCACTCTCCGACGGGTAGCTATCGCAGTGGCGACAACAGCTCTGATGGTGGGACCAGGAGAAGTGGTGGGCCCTGGTGCTCCTCTTGAGGGGGAACCCCCCTAGAGTAGAATTGTACACAGGGAAGGCACCCATTATGAGGATGATTCCCTTATTTTTTATAACCGTTGTATTTCTGGGCTGGCCAATGGGCCAATGATACTATTTTTGTGCTCAGATACACATATTTTTTGATATATATATGAGAGATATTTTTTGTGACTCTACATGGTGTGTTATCTATTTCGGTGTATTCATTTTGTGTTATGCTCATGGATATATATTTTTTTGGTTTTTTATGTATGGTGGTTTATTCGCGATGCATTCTAGTCTAGGATATTGTTAGCTATGCGATCAACTTCTTGGTTTTGATTCCTTAATACATCTGAGAATGTAATATAATCAAATTGTCTGCTTAATCTTCTGGCACGCAAATATTTTCTAAATAGGTTTGCATCTCTAGTTTCAAATGTTTGGTTTAAATTTGATACCAATAACTAGGAATCTAGGTAGACATGTATATGGCGGATGCTCTGATGGAGGGCCTCGCACATAAGTCCGATAACGGTGTCATATTCTACCTGATTATTGGTTGCTGATCCAATGCACATGTCATTTGAACACAATGGTGATCGGTCAGGGTGGTAGATGATCCAGGATGCTGCAGCTAAGTTTTGAGACCATTGTGATGCTCCATCAGCAAATCTGAAATAGGGTTCAAGTTGGTGATCCATGGTGATATTTTGAGTGCATTTAGGTCTTTGAGTCAAAAATATTTTGGTATTGGGAATTTTTGTACTTTAACTCTAGGGTATAAGGGCTACTGGGGCCCTTATGGATAGAATTCCTTGAGGTAAATTCCGTTGACGGGGTGAGTGAGGTAGGTCTCGTCTGGTTTCATCAAGATGTATGCCCCCAGCTGGAGACAATGTTTGATGATATAGGGCCCTTTCCACAAGGTTTCAAACTTTCCTGGCCCTAAGGCTTCTTTTGTGACATCATAGTGAAGGACTAGATCTCCCTCAATAAATGAGAGAGGGGTGATGTGGTGGTCGAATGATGCTTTTAACCTTTTTTTATGGGCCTCATTGTGTTGCGGAAAATATCGCCTGTCTCTGTCAACTAGCTCTAGTTGTACTAGGCATTGTTCTAGAGGTTGGGTGTCATCAAGGAGTTTGATGGTAGTATGTAAGTTTTGGATCTCGTGGAAATATATGCAAAGGCGTAAGGTGCCTTGGTATTTTCTGACAGGAATAAAGCGGAATACCTGTGACGAGGAGGTGGTTGAAATCCTATTTTGGGCGTGCGATGACACAAGTCGTGTGTGATGAATTGTGTCGTTGGCATGCGATGGGGGAAGGATCTCAGTAATGGAGGCCTATATGAGCCGATGGTTGGTTGTCTCGCTAGGATAGTCAATTTCTGGTAGGTGGAAGTTGTTTTTAATACAGAGGTGCCTGAACGCTTGCAGCAGCGGGCATTCCTCCAGTGCGTGATTATGACTAGTGCAAATGGTGTAGGGTATCATAACACTGACAGAGTATATAGTGTGAGATTGTACACTACTCGATGTTCCAAGTGTGGACGCTTGGAAAGGGTCAGTTGCGGACCAGGTCATCTTCTGTTTCCATTTTTGCATCGTAGGTTGAGACTTGCCTCCCTTTTTGGTGGGTGGGTGACTTAATGCTGCTGTAGCTGCTCTCATCTTGGGGAGATGCATGCACTTAAACATATGATGAAAGTGTGAGAAAATTTGGCAGTAAGTGCGTGGGATATTCTCTTTATTAGAGATAAGTTTTTGAGGAAGAGGTGAGATTATGCGAAGACTATTCTCAAGGGGTTTGGGTTCTCTACATTGGTTGATTCGGTGATCGTTTAGATCACATAGGCCGCATGTTATCCTAGGCTTGGTTTGGGGTATACATGATTGGTGTGTGGTCTTATCAGGCTTGACACACCATTGCGGTGGTGTGGACATTGAATCAACGATATATCTTTTATGCCATTCTTGGAGATCGCTCGTCCTCTTTTCTACGGCATTAATCGTGTCGATAGTGGGATGGATCCATGAGACATAGGTACAATGTTGGTCATAATGATTACCCTGACATATCAGGAAAAATATCCATGATATGGGGGTCCCATCATGCTTGTTCTGAGGCCAGGTGGGGTACCAACGTTGCAATGCTGCTAAGTCAGGGCAATGGACTACTATATGGTCCGTCTTCTTGTATAACGTGCATGTGGGTGGGTTTTGTGAAGTGCTTTTAGGGGTAAATAGGGGTTCCCCACTCGACTGTTCTTTGGTTGACAAGAACATGATAGACCCGCTCATCTCCTATGCTTGGGTCATGGAGCTGCCGATGGATTCGGCATCCATATTGTCTTCTTGGGAAAGACGAACTATGTCTGAGCAGAGGCTAGCAAGGGCTAGCCGGAAGCGAGGTATGTAGTGACAATCCTCCAATAGGTGATTGTTGGCGCATAACGGGCATGCGAATTGGGCTACCCATATCTCCACATAGTAAACTATTTCGATTGGATACCATCTGTGAATGATTCCAATGCAGCACACTCTTTGAGGTAGTGGCCATGTTCATCGCATAGTGTGCAACATATAATGGGCATTACTGGGGGGCGTTATACGTATCAGTGCTCCTCTTGTAAGTATAGGATTTTACATGGCTCATCATTGATAGAATGGATAGAGGGATCCTCTTGATAGCATCACTCGACCGCATGCAAGGCATCCCTATACCGTGGTATTTCTAGACAATGGTGGGTATAATGCCCATTAGTGTCACAGAGGGTGCATGCGTGATTGGTACGCAGCGGTTTGTCTGTACTTTTGGTGGCAAGTTCCTTTTTGTGGGAATGCCATTTTGAGGGGCCTGTCTCGCAGCCAAGGAGTGGTTTTAATTCATCCATCTCTGGGCATATGTGGGTAGGGTGTCCGATGACATCACATATAGTGCAGGCTGATGACTCCCTTTGCATGGTGGGGGTCACCACTTTCTTT
Organism: Pinus albicaulis; assembly: GCA_034641835.2. Lineage (NCBI taxonomy): Eukaryota > Viridiplantae > Streptophyta > Pinopsida > Pinales > Pinaceae > Pinus > Pinus albicaulis. The sequence continues at coordinate 132,971,742 of CM076583.1, read as the reverse complement.
CCTTTCTATGCAATTTTCTTTATCGTGGTCGCCAGTTTCGCAGTGGGAATTTCCCTTGCGGGGGCGGTTTCGACTGCTACATGGGTAGGTTAGGGCTCCTCGGGACCGGGGGTCTTTAACCCAAATGTGGTAATGTTGGTAGCTAGCATCGCTAGAGGAGGAACGAGATACCACACTAGGAATTACAATGATATATTTGGTAATACTAGTGTTTCGAAGACCTGCTGGGAGGTGAAGCCATGAGGTGGGTAGAGGAAAGGAGTTTGGGAGGTGGCATGCACTAGGGAGGCTATAGTAGCTGATGCCTCGGTGTCGTTACTACTTGAGTCCATGTCCTGACTAACCTCGGTACTTGATGTGGACATCATGCATACCGAGGCTCCTTTGGCATTGGGCGATACCTCAGGGATAATAGGAGGATCTCCTAGGAATGACGCTAGGACGAACGATGGTTTGAATTGGCCAGGGCCATATTCTAGGCACAAAATCCCTGAAAAGGTGCGCCTTCCTGTGCACAGGTCACTCCTAAATGCGTGCAATGCACCTATGTGTGGAAAAACTGTGCACAAAAATCCTGCAAGTAAAAATATTAGGAGATTCCTTCTTCATTCTGTCACCTCAGTGAGTCTAGGGACTGCAATATGGGTCAGAAGACTATCAGCTCCACTCCAGCATAGAAAATGGGTCTCCTACAAAAGATGGCATGACCAAATAAACTTGAAACACGTTAGTGGAGTTGCCAATCCTGTTGTGGTGGATTTGACACACGGGTGTACGAAATCACACGAGCTTAGAGAGTGTGGTCTACTCTCTAAAATATTGGTAATAGGTAGAATGTGGGGGGAGCTCAAAAGCATAAAAATTAAATGAAATAATATTCTGAAGTATGCTCTGGTTAAAAAACCAAAAGTAAAAACACAAAAGAAGCTATATAGAGAGTTCCAAATAGTAATAATGCAAACGATGGCTCAATGGCCTCTTCTTATTAAATTCTCGAAATAAAAGTAAATCTTACCCACTTTCCAAAGGGCCCCTAGGAAATGGCTCTAGGTCCCAATGCAAAGATGTTTGCCTTCCAAGTTTTGCCTATGATGCAGTCTAACTCTCTCTCTCTGCTGTGGTGGACTAAGATGTTGGGTGGCCAACTATCGAGTCCTCTTTAGCTCCAGATCCAGGTCACACACAATGCTGGTGTTTCTTGGGAAACTTTGGCCAACATAACCTTTTGATCACCATTTTTTCATCTCTTGGTGGGTTTATATAGGTGAGCTTCAAATCCTCCTTCCCTCCCTTGGTACATGATGGATGGTGACCCAAGGGAGAGGCGTGATTCTATTATGTGTTCAAATATTCTTTTTTGTGCTCACATAATGTCTAAGGAGGCGCTGGTGGCTATCCTTAGGTGGCTTTCACATAAGGAGTAACTATCCTTTGCTTTTTGTGGTCCCGGAAAGTGATTTTTTTTTCCATTTCCAATAATGCGTGCTTATCGGGCAAAAGGGCACGCAGAAGGCGCTCTTCTCGAAGGAAAAAGCTCACATTTGAGCATTTATGACTAGTTCAAATCTGATTTTCTCAAAACCTTAGAGATTTTAAATACTTCCTGATTATTCCATAATGTATTCCTGTCTTGTAAATCCTTGGGCTCTACATTAATTTATGTCGTCTTCTGTTGTATGATTTTCTAGTGTTAACAACAAGAAAAAGTAGAAAAATTATGACAATGATGGAGGATTAAAGGCAGACCAAAATTATAGATCAAAAGGTGATCAAAAGGTGACAAAAGGTAGTGAATGAATGTAAAAACCCTTCTATTTATAACAAAATATTGAGTTATTCTAGACATAGGTGCATAGTTAAAATATTATTAACCAAATCTCAATCCAACTTACTTGGAATATTTTATTATTTTTGGTGGAGGGAAAAGGAATTTAGAATTGGTTAAATCCCTTTATTTAGAAAGAATAAATAAATAAATGACTTATTTATTATCTCAAGGATGGGGTTAAGGAATAATTAAATAAATAATTTTTTATATAATTTTTTATAAATGATTTAGTCAAATTCAACAAGGAATATTATTAAATAATTATTCCTAGAAAATAATAATTTATCTAATTAATTCTCATGTTTTGGGTTAAATATGACTAGGAATATTAATTAAATAGTGGTTTACTTAATTATCCCTAGAGGAAAATCAAACAAATAGGGATTTATTCAATCATTCCTCATGGGGTTTCCTGTTTAGACCGGAAATAATTTAATAAACTAGGGTTATTAAATTATTTCTCATAGTGAAAGAAATTTTAATATGGTAAAATTGGTCTTACATTGTGTACTTTAGTCCATCTAATAGTAACATGTTAGATGACCAAAAATTGGTGCAACGGATTTCCCTCCAACGTGCGAGCGTTACGAGCTAATCGTATGACCGAAGTATGCTGTAAGAACACAATCACTAGACACCAAAGGGGGGTGAGAGAGAGATAAATATAAGATGGACTAAAGCAATAGAGGAAAAGAACATGAGGAGGAGAGCTTTATAGGTACGACAAGTCTCATTTATGAGTGATTACCTGTTCTCAATGAGGTGGGGGAGGCATACCTATGCCCGCTGAGATGACAACATACAAAGAATAATGTTGTGCCCAACAAAAATGGGAGTGAAATATATAGTACATGCTCGCATAAACATGGGCCAGATAAAAAATAACATAATCGATCCCACATACATATTGCTCTTGGGACAATAACCAAGACCTATACAATAAAATCTGAGTACATTAGATATAATAATGCAATATTCCCAATTAGCCCAAGACTAATGGGAATATACAGTTTTGTTTCAATTTCCTGTTTTATGAATAAAATTGTGAAGGATGCTCAATAAAACTCCTAATCATAAAAATAAATAAATTACCCATGTGAACATGGATAAATCTAGGCTATTTACATAAGCACACTTAGGTGTGAAAGAGACTGGAGCACTTGACCAAGTCCACTAGGACCAAATCAACAGAGCTATCTAGATACATTAAATCTACTAGAGGCACAATGTAGTTTTAGTTGGAGGCTTCTCATGTGAATGCAGCTAAATAATTGAGATGGTTTATGGTTTGACAAGAATTTCATCCTATAAAAGGAAGAGGAGGACATCAGAAAAAGGTTGTTGATTGTGCATATTTCTGAATATATTTTCTATTTAGACATATATCATTCTCTACTGTTTAGTAGAGGATAGTGTTGTTTAGCACTAGGGTGTTCTTCTTCGGGAATCGCACCTCTTCCTTTAGAGGCATCTTCGAAGATTCTTTATGATCTCATCCAATATTAGGCATTTGGCCAAGCTCATCTTCCAACTACAATGTAGATCCTGTTGAGGTTTTGGTTGTCCTTGTAAGCTACAGCAAGTAGAGGCTAGATCTGCTCAGATCTAGGCCATTCGAGGGCATCTTTTCACTGGGAAAGACTTCTCTCCCATTGGAAAGAGGGTTCTGAACCTTTGGAGCTACATTTTCAGATCTTTTCATCATTCCAATCTAGTGCTTCAACCTACAACGTAGACTCCTTCCAGGACTGCGTTATTTGTAAGAAGGAAGTTGCAGGGTTCTTTGACACACTTTTTGAGGAGAGATCTCTGGTGCTGGGGTTCTGCCCTTCACTATGGTGATCCATGGATTATATTTCTAGTACATGTTCTGTATAGATCTGATCTTCTTCTATTGAATTCATCTTCAAAAATTTCTGAAGACTACTGCAGATCTGCTACTTTAGATCTCAGATCTACTCATTGTGTTGCATGTTTTGAACAAAACCCCAAGGGGATCTTGTAAAGGATATTTTCTAGTGTACAGATCTAAAATAGATCTGATATTTTGTACACATATCTACCCAAGATATGGAGTGTAATATAAATCTGCTACAACAAATAAAAATAACGCTGCCAAGCCATTTTTCAGTCAATACATGTGTTGCAGCCCTCTTCCTTAAGGAATTTCTTCTATTATTGTCTTCTACATTATGTTGTACATTGTAAGGGACTCATTATGGATCTGATTTATTGTTGTATATATGAAATTTGACCCTTCTTATTTCTCTCCTACTGTTGCTCTCTAAAACTGCATTATTTTCCTGCAATGTTGTTGCATATTGTTCCACCCCCATTCTTGGGTGTTTTTAAGCTATACTAGGTGTGAGAGGTCTGTTTACCTCACCTAGTTTGATTTGTTTTTGCTCCCCTTTTTGATTTAGATGCTAGATCTCAAGATATAGGGGATCCAAGGGCTATAAGCTCACGTTAGTGAACATACTTCTAAAAAGTGCATTATTCCAGCAGGTATTGTTGAGTGTTCCCATTTGAAGATATTATAGTGGTATCAGAGCAACCATCTTGGCACAACCTGTGGGTTGCTTTCTTGAAGAGCCAAGATGTCTTCAGAAGAAGATGAGCCCCTCACTGAGAGAGAGAAGAGGTACCTAAGAAGAATATAGAGAAGTTTTATTACACCAATGATGATAAATACAAGGGAAAATCCCCTGAATCTGGAAGTGATGAATATGGGAAGGATTTTGCAAAAACCCTTCTGAAATCCATGCAAGATCTTGATAGAGAGATCAAAGAGATGAGACTATATAGGATCAAGGAATATCCTAGAAGGTTTCATCCTAGTGAAAGCTCTGGCATGTCTCACCACTGGAATGATCAACCAGTGAATCAACCACAAGCTCCACAACACTCTACTATGCCTACTTTCTTGGCTGTGGAGAATGAAGGGCCTCATGAGCAAGCATCCCTTGAAGACTACTTTGAGGAATATGAGTCTCAGAATTAGAGATTCAAGGACCACTTGATTTTTCAAGATTTTTTTTACCTCAAGGACAAAAGAAGACCAAGGCATCAGTATAGAGATGGTGGATTCACACAAAATCAATATTGACATCACTCTATGGGAAAAATATTTTTACCCAAGTTTGATGGGTCATCCACTAGTTTTGCTAAAGAATGGGTAGAAAAGCTGGATATCTACTTTCAGTTGAACAAAGTCCCTGAGATGGAAGCTATCAAGATTGCAGTGCTGCACTTTGAAGGTGAAGCACGCAACTGGTGGTTCCATGGGTTGTCTACATTGGGCCATGCTAATGTGATTGCCTATTCTGAGTTCACTAGAATATTGGTGGAGAGGTTTGACAAAAAGGATCCAGAAGCACCTTTCATGAGCCTTGCAAAGTTGAAGCAGTCAGGTAATGCAGAGTCTTATATCTCTGAATTTTTGAGATTATCTGTTATGGTTCCTAATCTGTCTGCAGTGAGGAGGGTGTACATGTTCATCAATGGCTTGGATGAACCTCTGCATGGGTTGGTTAAATCCACCAAGCCCATTACCTTGCATGATTCCATTGAGAGGGCTATAGACCTTCAATATGCCTTGCCAAAAGCAAAGGAAAACTTTTAGAATAAGCCATCTTTTCCTTCTAAAGGAAAGGAGGAGAAAGTTGATCCTTCAAAGGAGAGCTCATATAAGAAGCCTCTTGATGATGAAGTCTGGAGAGATCTAAGAAGGAAGAATCTATGATTCACCTGCCAAGAACCATGGGTACTTGGAAATAGATGTGATGCTGGTAAAGCACATTATATAGAGGTCTTCTCAGATTTTGAAGAAGATGAAGATGATGAGCCAGGAGGGCTCACAGCGCTAACAATGTTGGAGGAGATCCAACACCTTCAGGAGATGAGAATGGAGAATTTTCTCCTATTGGAGGAACTCTTGCATCCTTGAGGGGAGTCCCTAAGTACATAACCTTAAGATTTCAAGGGTCAATCATGAATCAGAGGGTATCTGTATTGATTGACAGTGGGGCTACCCACAATTTCATTGATGCCCATATTGTGCAAAGGAGGGCAATACCCACTGATACTTTTGAAGGAATCTCTATTTTGGTCCCGGGAGATAGAAAAATGCAATGAATGCATTATGTTCCATCACTTTCAGTCACCATGGGATCCTACACTTTGGTGGGTTGCTTCTTTGTAGTTGACATACCGGACACCAATTTTATTTTGGGTGTTCAATGGTTGATTACTTTGGGGAAAGTCACCACTGATTGGGAGGATTTTCAAATGGAATGGGTGGACAAGAAGAGTGGTGCACTTCAAATAATAAAAGGCATGCATACTTACCCCTCACACAACACTTCCAAAAAAAAAACAGAGATGGATTTGTGCAGTGGAAGCAAGGACCTCGCTGTCCCTTCTATCATGTTTATGAGATTTCTACAAGGGACACTCTTATCTAGTGGAAAACCACCTCGGAGGCCACCTGATTTAGTTTTGGTGAGAGATATCTCACTACTTGGTGGTCCAAAATCAGATCCAAGAGGGATGGGAGCATTAGAAGACATAGCTACAGTGCTGGAAGGCTTAGGCAAGCACAAGAAGGAGGAAGATTCTCTTCTCTCATCATCATAACCCACCTTTAATTTTGATTCTACAATGTTGGAGGAGAAGAAGGGAAGGTATGTCCTTCCTAATTGTACCTTTGGCATAAAAAATGTCAAAGAATAGATCATCAACATGGAAGGCATTCTTATTGATGCATCATTAGCACTATCATTGTTGGGGAGTGTAGATCTATATTGGAAATCCCAGTTGTTGGTGGATTACTCCAAAGATCTTCACACTTGTATGATGCTTGATGACCAGCTGCATGAAGATGGATATCTAGTCCATGAGGGATTCATCTATCATCATGATAGGATATTCTTACCTAGAGCCTTGAATCTCACGGAGATTATGCTACAAAGGGCCCTCCAAGAGTTCTGTTTCAGCTCTACCTATTCTATGAAGATATACAACACTATCATGAGATGCTTTGAATGGGAAGGCTTTGTAGGAGAGCTACATCAACATTTCCTAGAATGCGAGAGCTATGTGGAGTTGGGGAAGCCAAAGGAATCTATTCCAGAGTAATTTTAGTCATTTTTTCCTTCTCTTGAAAAGGGATAAAAATTTGTGCACAATTCCATGTATAGAAGAAACATTGATGGTGAAAAATTTGAGCATGTAATGCAAGCTTCATTTTCTGATTTGACACATTTCTTCACCATGTTTTTGTAGGCCATGACTCCCAAGAGGAGTATTATATCATTTAAATCTCATGGCAAACATTGGTACACTACAATTTTTGAATTTGGCCACTCCCTTGTTGTGCAAAGGGAGATTCTCTTTCATGATGGGTGCTTCCCAAAGGCACCAAACATATCTCACATTTTCAGCCATGGTGAGATAACTTGTTCAGCAAGTAAGTGGTAGGGAAACCACTTACCATACCTTGATCTAATGCAGGCAGGAGATGCACTACACTGGTACCATATGTGGGATTATGACCCACCTCCTCATGCTCAAATTTATGTTTGTGTATATGTAATTATGCTTCCATACTTGGATGATATAGTTGTACTTTTCATGGGATTGTATGGAGGGAGGATGGGCAGTTTGTATGTACCACATGGGATGGAAAATATCTATGTACCTTGTGCTACATGCTTTAGAAAGAGTATTGGACCAACCATGTTTGTTTTTGTTGAGTTCTTGACTCCTTGTGGGATGGGTCTTGTACATCTCATGATGAGTTTGGAGGAACAATTCATAGAGGCTTGGATTGGTGAACACCTGTGAGGAGAGCCTGATCTTTGATGGTGTCACTAATGGAGAAGGAGAAGTGTTGCAACACTCACCCTATCAGTTTCTTGAGGACAAGAAAAATTTTGGAGGGGAGGACTTTAATATTCCCAAATAGCTCAAGACTAATGGGAGTATACAATTTTGTTTCAATTTCTTGTTTTATGAATAAAATTGTGAAGGAGGCTCAATAAAACTCCTAATCAACAAAATAAATCAATGCCCCATGTGAAAATGGATAAATCTAGGCTATTTACATAAGCACACTTAGGTGTGAAAGAGACTGGAGCACTTGACCAACTCAACTAGGACCAAATCAACAGTGCTGTCTAGATACAGTGAATCTCCTAGATGCAGAACACAGTTTTAGTTGGAGGCTTCTCATGTGAATGCAGCTAAATCATTGAGATGGTTTAGGGTTTAACAAGACTTTCATCCTATAAAAGGAAGAGGAGGACAATAGAAGAAGGTTGTTTATTGTTCATATTTCTGAATATATTGTATGTTTAGACATATATCATTCTCTGTTGTTTAGCTGAGGATAGTGATGTTTAGCACTAAGGTGTTCCTGTTCAAGAATCCCACCTCTTCCTTGAGAGGCCTCTTGGAAGAGTCTTGATGATCTCATCCACTATCAGGCATTTGGCCAAGCTCATCTTCCAACTACAACGTAGATCCTATTGAGGGTTTAGTTTTCCTTGTAAGGTGCAGCAAGTGGAGGCTAGATATGCTCAGATATAGGCCATTCTAGGGCATCTTTTCACTAGGAAAGACTTCTCTCCCATTGTCAAGAGAGTTATGAACCTTTGGAGATGCATTTTCAGATCTTGGTATCAAGCCAATCCATTGCTTCAACCTACAGTGAAATTTCATTCCAGGACTGCGTTAATTGCAAGAAGCAAGTTGCAGGGTGTTTTGACACACTTTTTGAGGAGAGATCTCTGGTGCTGAGGTTATGCCCTTCACTATGGTGATCCATGGATTAGATTTCTGATCCATGTTGTATACAGATCTAATCTACTTCTATTTTATTCATCTTCAAAAATTTCTGAAGGCTACTGTAGATCTGCTACTTTAGATCTTAGATCTACTCATTGTGTTGCATGTTTTGATCAAAACCCCAAGGGGATCTTACAAATGAGCTTTTCTAGTGTACATATATGAAATAGATTTGATATTTTGTACACATATCAACCCTAGATTTTGAGTGTAATATATAGCTACTGTAGAAAATAAAAATAACAATGCCAAGCCATTTTTCAGTCAATACATGTGTTGCAGCCCTCTTCCTTGAGGAATTTCTTCTATTCTTGTCTTATACATTATGTTGTACATTTTAAGGGATTCATTATGGATTTGATTTATTGTTGTATATATGAAATTTGACCCTTCTTATTGGTCTCTTGTTGTTTCTCTCTAAAACTATGTTATTTTCCTATAGTATTGTTGCATATTGCTACACCCCCATTCTTGGGTGTTTTTCAGCTATACTAGGTGTGAGAGGTCTGTTTACCTCACCTAGTTTGATTTGTTTTTTCTCCCCTTTTGGATTTAGATGCTATATCTCTAGATATAAGGGATGTAAGTGCTATAAAATCATTTCAGTGCACATACTTCTGAAAAGTGCGTTATTCCAACAGGTATTGCTAAGTGTTCCCATTTGGGGATATTGCAAATAACAACCAAAGAGGCCCTATAAAACAAGAATGGGATCTGCAAATCTGAATGATACATGAAAATTGAAAAATCTGCTGCAAGTGGCTAGAGTGGGAACCATCAAATTTGTAGAGCTGCATCCAGGGTTGTAGTAAAATAGGTCATTCAGGTATGTGGGGGACTACCTGAATAGCTACCCCTTCATGAGGTATGAAACATCTCACACACACCCAGGAATCACTGGTACAATCAGCTGCATCACTGAACCATCAAGTGGACAGATCTCAATCATGCTATAAGGAGCTGGAACTGAGAAAAAATCAAGTCAAAGGGAAATAAAGGGTCCCTTTTCCTAATCTGAGGCACTGAACAAGAGTGGAAGATGGAGCCAAGTTACACCGCCCTCTAGACCTATCTTCTGGAATGAATAAGTTAATGTTGACAGAAGGAGGTATTTCATAGGTGAGGCAATGAGGGATCCTAAACTAAGGCATGAAATATAATAGTACAACAACTGATAGAATAACACCAGGGATGTTGGTGGAATGGAGGGGGGGACTGAGTAGCGAGCTGAAAACTTATCTTGTTAGAGAATAAAGGGCATGGATGACCTGGGAGCTACTGAATCGACTCTGGAGGGGATAGGGGAGAATATTACTAGAGGCCAAAATGAAATATTCCTAAATTAGCTTGCAGCTAATTGGAATATTAAATTTTTATTTTGTCACTTAGATATGTGAATAAATGTGTAGGGAGGCCCATAAATCTCTTTATGAAGAATTAAAGCACTTCTCATGTCAAATTAGATCATCTTTACAGCTCAATAAACCACCCTAAGGTGTGAACGGGGGCTAAAACATGTGGACTGGGTCAACTTTGACCAAATCAATAGTGATGTCATGGAGGAGTGGACATTAATGGAGGGACAACACAGTTTTATATGGAGACACATTGCATGGAAGTAGTGTCATTAATGAATGAGGCTTAGGGTTTGGAAGCTCATATCTTCTAAAAGGAAGAGGATGGCAACCATATTATTCATCTTGGTATATTTGATATTTTGATATATAGTTTGTTTAGACCATATATCAAAATATTGCATGTGTTGTTTAGCACAGGGTGTTCCTGATCGGGAATCCCACCTCTTCCATTGAGAAGCTCTTGGATGATTTTTCACTACACTTCCACAATCAAGAATTTGGCCAAGCTTCAGTCTCATGTACAATGCAGTTCTGTTTAGAGTTGGGTTGTGTTGCAGGGGTGTAGCAGTGGACGAGAGAAATATCCATTTTCTGAGCTTATTTTCTAGTGAGGGGACCAACCCTTCACATATTGAGTTGATTGGGTGTTGTTGCAGCTGATAGATCATTCCTTCATCCCCATATCAGTATTCATTCCCAGGGAGTGTATAATTCATGCATCATAAATGCATTGGGCAACTCAAAAAAGGTCGAAAATCCAAAATTAAAATCAAGGCTGACCATTTGTGGGTTTTTCTATTTTTTTGAGTACAATCTATGGTTGAAAGCTCGGATCCTTCTGAGAAATCTAAAAACCTTCCACACATGGCTCTTCTCCTTAATAGAAGTAGTTTCCAGCAGCAGTAGAAGTAGTAGCTCAGCATTTCCAGTGCTTGGTTTCTTTAGTGTATCTCAGCCATCTTGTGGCTTGAGTGCATTCCTTATGGAGCACTGTGTAATTTCATTTGCTATTATATATAATGATATGGATCCGTTTTTCTATTCTCATATATTATGATGTCTTAATGGAATTTCCAATTGCAGCATATTTCCGGCATTTTCCAGATTTTAGTGCTATGTTCCTGTTTTGATTTATTTGGAATGCTGCATATGTTCTACATTCCTGTCTTTTCCATTTTGGAATATTACAGTGGTATTAAATCATAATCTTCGCTCATCCTGTGTACTTCAGCCATTATGTCATCTAAGGAAGCTTCTCATAGAATGGAGAATATCTATAGATGATATGAAGCAAAAACTTCATTATCAGGAGGGAAGGAGTTCTCAAAATTTCTTCTTCAAACTATGCATTGCATTAGTAGAGACATCAAAGAGATGAGAATGGAGAGATTTAGAGATTCTCGAAGAGGGCTTGTGCATGAAGAAAGCTATATATTTTCTCATTATGGGTGTGAGCATTCAGCTACACCATCAAATCTACAACACTCTACCTTTCCTATGCTCATAGCAAGAGAGATGGAGGAAGGAGACGTGCCAAAGGAGGAGACTCTTGGTGACTATCTTCAAGAGTATGAATCTCAAACTTAGGGATTTAGAGATCATCTAAACTTCCAAGGGTTTTGAAAGATCAAAGAGAAAATAAGACTTAGCAACCACAATGGAGGCAAGAGGTACAAGAAACATGATGTGTGTAGATTCTTTCTATCTACCTTTGATGGGTCACATAAATGTTCAGCTAGGGCTTGGGTGAAGGAGCTAGACACCTATTTGCAACAACACCAAGTTTTAGAAGATGAAGCCATTAGAGTAGTAGGACCGCACCTTAAAGGTAAGGCTTATGCCTGGTGGTTTTAGGAATCTTCTTCATTAAAAGATGAAAATATATCTACTTATGCAAGGTTCACTAGGAGGTCACTAAAAATATTTTATGAAAAAAATTCTAAAACTTCCTTGGTTAAGCTGGCCAAGCATAAAAAAACAAAACCTTTGCATGATTGGGAAGGATCTATAAATTCAACTCCATTTTAAAAAACTATTGAGGGGATTAAGAACTTGTAGAATACCTTGCTAGAGGCAATATCCCCACTTCAAAAAGAGTTTTCTTCACAAAGGGAAGACATGAAGGTCTCTTTTTCAAAAGAGAATCAAACCAAAGAGCCTCATGATAATGATGAGGTACCCTCCATACATGATGAACAGAAGATAAGAGGTAACAGCGTTGTCACAACAGTAGCAAATCTAGTACCTCATGAAGAGGAAGATGGAGCATTTGCTCCAAAGATAAAAAATCTTGCACTCTTGCAAGGAGTTTCAAAGAATCTCACATATAGATATTAGGGCACAGTCCATGTGCAGTATGTGCCATCATTTACAGATTGTGAGATATTGAAGATAGAAGAAGATAAAGGGGAGGACAAACATCATATGATGAGAATTAAACACTCCTCTCTATTTCAGAAGTTTGATGCACAGAAGAGGTGGGATAATTTGCACAGTGAGGATAGGGACAAATCAGTCCACTCACATATACAGCCTGCTCTAAGCCTTGATGTTTCATTACATGGAGGAATTTCACTACGGAGACCCCCTGATTGGAAGATAAATAAAGCGTTCTCTCAACATGTTGTAGCGTTGATATATTTGGCTAAGGGGGGAGCCTTGGGAGGAGCTAGCATAGCATAGAGAACCTTTTGTGGCTCCAAAGGAGAGGAGATAAATTTCGTGATATAGACATTGCAATCTCCCCCTCAGCTATTTGCACTGAAAGATGATGATTCAAAAATATATGATGACATGAGCATGGTGTCAAAGGGATACTCCATAACCTTGGGGAAACAAATGATACTTACACACATGAGGAATATTTCTGAATATGACAAGATGTTATTGACACTCTTGTATGCATTGGCCAAACTGTGGATGTTTTGGAGGAGAGATACCTTTCAAGAGGAGGTTGACCTCTATGTACTCCAATCTTGTCTTGGGCAAGATCAGTTTCAGGAGAGGTAGCAAAAGTGGGGTAACAGTACTGCAACATGTGGCTTTGGCATTGAGCATGTCAAAGAGGAGATTCATGATGTGATAGGTGCTTCATTTTAGATTTCTATAGCACTATCATTGTTGGGAAGCATAGATCCATATTGGGAGTCCCAACTATTGGTAGAATATTCCAAGAGAATCTTCACATGTAAGGTTCTTGATGGGCAAGTGATAGATGGGAGGTATAGAGTGGTTGATGGAGTCATTTATTTATATGATCATATCTACTTTACTAGAGAGTCCAAGCTCAAGGAGGGGATTCTACATGCAGCATAAGAGGCAATCTCTTAGGGACATGTAGACTTCATTGAGTTTTATCACATCATCATGGAGGGATTCTATTGGGAGGATCTCAAAGAAAATGTGCACCAACATTTTAGGAGATATGTAGCTTGTTTGATGTATGAGGAGGAGAGTAACCACCTTTTAGGGTTGTTTCAATCATTTCTCCTTTTGATGCAAAGATGGGAAGGTTCATCTATGGACATATTCACCAAATTGTCTACAATATATGGTAAATATTGTGTGTTTGATGCTTATTTATCAACTAACAATGTATATATACTCCTTTACCATGCATGTGTAGCACATTGCTCCACAAGAGAGAAAACCTCTTTGTGGATTTCATGGTTCTTTTGGGACTGCATTCAGTGATGGGGATGATCACATTATGGAGGACTTTGGGCAAGATATGTTTTTCTTGGATCATATTCAGCCAACACCTAATGTCCTCTACTATTTTAAAGCTTTCGAGAAGCTTATGGTGGAAATAAAGTGGATGGATGGTCATTTATCATATTATATTTTGAGACAGAAAAAGGAAGAAAAACGTTGGTCTCACTTGAGGGACTATTATCACCATTCAACATGCTATATAACACATAGTCCATTTTTATTTTGGATCCCATATGGTGATGACACTCTATTCACTATATGTAGGAGGGATTGGGCATGAGTGATTATTGGACGCAAAGAGTGGGATCATGAGAACCCAATTGCATTTTGGCTTCTAAATGACCACAATATTATAGCCCAAGATCAACAGTTCCATATCTATCATAAATGGAGAGAGAGACAGTGTAAGCTGAACAAATTTCTCTCATTTTCATCCATTGCATAAGCAGGGGATTGGTGAGTTTTTCTATGAGCTACCAAGGATGGCTCACTTTGTTTGGATGATAGCATGGAGATTGGAGTTTCTCATTGGGATTGAGGCACCCAAAATTTATCATCTCTCATGCCTTAAGGAGGCCAATGGACAACATACAACTCTTTCCATATATCTCCCACTTCTTCATGATGAGAGCTATTTGGTTTATCCACCAACGGAAAACTTGTATTCTTGGGAGGAGACATATCCATTGGAGATTTTGTAGTGTCCTTGTAGTTGCTTGAGGACAAGCAACATTTTGGAGGGTAGGACTGTAATATTCCTAAATTAGCTTGCAGCTAATTGGAATATTAAAGTTTTGTTTTGCCACTTAGATAGGTGAATAAATGGGTAGGGAGACCCATAAATATTTTTATGAAGAATAAAAGCACTTCTCATCTGAAAGTGGATCATATTTCCAGCTCAATAAATCACCCTAAGGTGTGAACAGGGGCTAAAACATGTGGACTGCATCAACTTTGACCAACAACACTGTCATGGAGGAGTGGAAATTAATGGAGGGACAACGCAGTTTTAGATGGGGATACATTGCATGGAAGTAGTGCCATTAATGAATGGGGCTTAGGGTTTGGAAGCTCATATCTTATAAAAGGAAGAGGATGGAAGCCATATTATTCATCTTGGTATAATTGATATTTTGATATATGGTCTGTTTGGACATATAGCTTTCTTCAGTTGTTTAGCAAAGATTCCATTTGATGTTTAGCACAGGGTGTTCCTGATCGAGAATTACACCTATTCCATTGAAAAGCTCTTGGAGGAGTTTGCACTATACTTCCACAATCAGGTATTTGGCCAAGCTTCAGTTACAATACAGTTTTGTTTAGAGTTTGGTTGTGTTGTAGGGGTGTAGCAGTGGAGGAGAGAAATATCCATTTTCTGAGCTTATTTTCTACTGAGGGGACCATCCCTTCACCTATTGAGTTGATTGGGTGTTACTGCAGCTGATAAATCATTCCTTAAGCCCCATATCAGCAGTCATTCCTAGGGAGTGCGTAAGTCAAGTAGCAGAAATGTAGCGGGCAACTAAAAAAGGTTGAAAATCCAAAATTAAAATCTGGCCAAACCAGTTCTGGGTTTTTCAGGGTTTTTTGAGTAAAATCCATGGTTAAAAGCGTTGATCATGCCGAGCAATCTAACAGCCTTCCACACATGGTTATTCATGTCAGTAATAGTAGTTTCCAATAGCAGTAGCAGTAGCACCACAACATTTCCAGTGCTTGGTTTCTTTAGTGTATTTCAGCCATCTTGTGGCTTGAGTGCATTCCTTTTGGAGCACTGTGTAATTTCATTTGCTATTATATATAATGATATGGCTCCGTTGTTTTCTTCTCATAGAATATGATATCTTAATGGAATTTCTAGTAGCAGCATATTTCCGGCATTTTCCAGATTTTAGTGCTATGTTCTTGTTTTGATTTATTTGGAATGCTGCATATGTTCTACATTCCTGTCTTTTCCATTTTGGAATATTACAGTAGCATCAGAGCATAATCTTGGCTCAGCCTATGTAATTCAGCCATTATGTCATCTAAGGAAGCTTCTCATAGAAGGGAGAAGATTTGCAGAAGAGATGAAGGAAAAAATTCATTATCAGGAGGGAAGGAGTTCTCAAAACTTCTTATTCAAACTATGCACTGCATTAGTAGAGACATCAAAGAGATGAGAATGGAGCGATGTAGAGATTCTCCAAGAGGGCTTGTACATGAAGAAAGCTCTATATTTTCTCATTATGGGTGTGAGAATTCATTACACCATCAAATCTACAACGCTCTACCTTGCCTATGCTCATAGCAAGAGAGATGGAGGAAGGAGATGTGCGAAAGGAGGAGACTCTTGGTGACTATCTTCAAGAGTATGAATCTCAAACTGAGAGATTTAGAGATCATCTAAACTTCCAAGGGTTTTTCAAGATCAAAGAGGAAAGAAGAATTATAAATCACAATGGAGGCAAGAGGTAAAAGCAGCATGATGTGGGTAGATTCTTTCTATCTACCTTTGATGTGTCACCTAAATGTTCAGCTAGGGCTTGGGTGAAGGAGATAGACACCTATTGCAGCAACACCAAGTTTCAAAAGATGAAGCCATTAGATCAGTAGTGCTGCACCTTGAAGGTAAGGCTTATGCCTAGTGGTTTTATGAATCTTCTTCATTAAAAGATGCAAATATATCTACTTATGCAAGGTTCACTAGGAGGTTAGTAAAATATTTTATGAAAAACATTCTAAAACTTCCTTTGTTGAGCTAGCCAAGCATAAACAAACAAAACCTTTGCATGAGTTGGAAGGATATATAAATCCAACTCCATTTCATAAAACTATTGAGGGGATTAAAAAATTGCATAATACTTTTCTAGAGTCAAGATCCACACTTCAGAAAGAGTTCTCTTCACAAAGGTAAGACATGAAGGTCTCTTTTTCAAAAAAGGATCAAACCAAAGACCCTCATGATAATGATGAGGTACCCTCTATACGTTATGAAGAGAAGATAAGAGGTAACAACGCTATCACAACAGTAGCAGATATAGTACCTCATGAAGAGGAAGATTGATGTAGGAGCATCCGAACAAACTTTCGTTAAAATTGGAATCCGAAGCTGTGAAAAGGAAAACGTGGATAGTCATTGTAAATTCGGGAAAATTTGGTTAAAAACATAACTAAATTGATGGAAATTATGAGGTTTAATTAATTTTAATTATCTTTCATTCATGTATTATGAGAGATTAGGGGTTTGTTTTAGAAATTGAGGGAGGAAAATCTTGGATCTGAGATTATCCATGCTCTTGTAAATTCTATAAAAAAAAAAAAATTGTGATGTGTGAAGCATGTGCATGAGTGAATACAATGTAGTGGCATGAGAAATTCTAACTAAGGCTGAAATGCCTTAGCTTGTAAGAGAATTTTGTATATAATAGAAATATTGTTATATGGATTTCTTTGTATGCATATTAGTTACTTATAGTTTCGATTTGTGAGGTTAATATTATGTATGTGAGTTAAATTCAATTACGAGTGCGTTGATCACCATCGATCACTGCAAGGATCGATGGAAATCCAGTAAAATATAATGTCAAAGCGTGATTTGTTGTTGCAGAGTGTGATAGAACTAAACCTGTTTTGAAGCGTAGTCCATCAATCAGAAATCCATGGTGCATAAAGGAATTGTGAATAAGATCTGCCTTCCTGGAATAGCTAGTTTGCAACTTGCTACAGCTCATCCAACATATTTTGTGACATATATTCCTGAATGAAAAGGAATACTAGCCAGCAGTTAGATATTTAAGTGAGATGATGTTGGCCAGGCCCAATCTATAGCTTGGCGGAGTTTTTTTTTAAGTGTTCCAATGTTCAGTTAATTTGGAACCATGGATCAACTGGATTTTTGGTTATTGCACAATCTGATGTTGACAAAAGAAATCAAAGTTACTATGACGAGTTCTAAGAATCAGGTCAAAGTGAAGATTGAGAAGTGCAGCAGAACTATTTGGGCACAGTGTAGAGGTGACGTGGATGAACAGTGTAGGTGGTTTTTGAAAACCACAAAGGGTTTTCGCGCAGCCTTAGAGTGGTAAGTGGTAAAAGCTGAAATGAACACAATACACCCTAGCGAGTGATGCGTGGCATCACAAAACCACTCATTTCACGTAGATTTAAAACATTAAACAGCGTGCAGATTGTGATGCGATATTCGTCGGATGAATGGGCAGGAGTGGATCATAGGTGTAAAGTGTGTTGGAAATAATGGTGAAACCCTTATCTTATTTCGTATAACGATTATGTGATTTAAAAAGGTGCGACAACCATCTGATCTTTGATCGACAGTTCTCGTAAATAAAGATGCTTGGGTTTAAACCTTTAGTGGACGCGATATGATTATAAGTCGAATTTGAATCTTTTTTAGTTTCGGGCTTTAAGCAACAAAGTGGGCCATCGTTTGTTGGTCAAAGACTATGGAAATCCCTATTTTTGTTTTATTGCTTTCGATATAGATATATTTATACGTGGGCCATAACCCACAGGTCCTAGAATCGAAGTATCAGATTTATGAATCATGCAGCTTTGATACAGATTTTTAAGGGTGCAGGTTCATATTGATAATATGAAAGTTAAACTACCCTATTGTAGTTTTAGCTTTTCATCAAGTGGTATCAGAGCAGGGAAAGATTTCTTGCGAGAAGGAGTTTGCATGTGAAGAAAGAAGAGGTATAGTTTTGTTGAAAATTTGTAAATCTTGTGGTTTTTATATTTTGTGAAGGTAGGAGTAGAGGAAGGTGAGAAGATTACAACAGCCTAGAGTAGGAGTGCTCAAATGGTTCCATAGGAGCGAACCAGAGAGATGTCGAAAGACTAAGCTCAGAGAAGAGAAGCTTGGTGAGGTATCTGGTAGTAGGGAGGACTTGCTGTTGCAGAGGTTTTGTTGCAGCTCACAATGGACAATTCCACAAAGGATGTGGGTAGAATTGTTCAAGAATGTTGTTACGGAAAGATAACAAAGGGAAATTCCATAGAGGATTTCCGTAGAATTGCTAATAGATGTAGAAGGCATATGACCAGGAGGTCATAAATTTTTTTGTACCTCAGGAGTCTGATGCAGGAGCATTAGAGCAAACTTTCGTTAAAATTGGAATCCGAAGCTGTGAAAAGGAAAACGTGGACAGTCATTGTAAATTGGGGCAAAATTGGTTAAAAACAGAGCTGAATTGTTGGAACTTATGAGGTTTAATTAATTGTAATTATCTATCATTTATGTATAATGAGAGATTAGGGGTTTGTTTGAGAAATTAAGGGAGGAAAATCATGGATGTTAGATTATCCACGCTCTTGTAAATTATATAAAAAAAAAAATTCTATGATGTGTGAAGATGGAGCATTTGCTCCAAAGATAAAAAATCTTGCACTCTTACAAGGAGTTCCAAAGAATCTCACATATGGAGATCAGGGCGCAGCCCATGTGCAACATGTGGCATCATTGACAGATTATGAGATCTTGAAGATAGAAGAAGATAAAGGAGAGGACAAGCATCATATGATGTGAAGTACACACCCCTCTCTATTTCAGAAGATTGATGCACAGAAGAGGCAGGATAATTTGCGCAGTGAGGACAGGGACAAATTAGTCCACTCACATATGAAGCCTCCTCTAAGCCTTGATGTTTCATTACGTGGAGGAATTTCATGAGGGAGACCCCCTGATTCGAAGATAAATAAATAGTTATCCCAAAATGTTACAGTGTTGATATATTTGGCTAAGGAAGGAGCCTTGGGAGGAGCTGGAATAGTGCAGAGAACCTTTGGTGGGTCCAAAGGAGAGGTGAGAAATTTCCTGATATGGACATTGCAATCTCCCCCTTAGCTATTTGTGCTGAAAGATGATGATTCAGAAATATATGATGACAGGAGCATGGTGTCAAAGGGCTACTCCATAACCTTGGGGCAGCAAATGATACTTCCACACATGAGGAAGATTTCTGAATATGACAAGAGTTTATTGACACTCTTGTATGTATTGGCCAAACTATGGATGTTTTGGAGGAGAGATACCTTTCAAGAGGAGGTTGACATCTATGTACTCCAATATTGTCTTGGGCAATATCAACTGCAAGAGAAGTAGAAAAAGTGGGGTAACAATACTCCAACATGTGGCTTTGGCATTGAGCATGTTAAAGAGGAGTGTCATGATGTGATAGGTGCTTCATTTCAGATTTCTACAGCATTGTCATTGTTGGGAAGCATAGATCCATATTGGGAGTCCCAACTATTGGTGGAATATTCCAAGAGCCTCTTCACATGTAAGGTTCTTGATGGGAAAGTGATAGATGAGAGGTCTAGAGTGGTTGATGGAGTCATTTATTTCCATGATTAGATCTAATTTACTAGAGACTCCAAGCTCAAGGAGGGGATTCTACATGCAACATATGAGGCACTCTCTTTAGGACATGTTGACTTCATTGAGTCGTATCACATCATCATGGAGTGATTATATTGAGAGGATCTCAAAGAAGATGTGCACCAGCATATCAGGAGATATGTAGCTTGTTTGATGTATGAGGAGGAGAAAAACCACCTTGCAAGGTTGTTTCAATCATTTCCCCTTTTGATGGAGAGATGGGAAGGTTCATCTATGTAACTCTTCACCAACTTGTCTAAAATATATGGTAAAGGTTGTGTTTTGATGCTTATTTATCAACTAACAATGTATGTGCATTCCTTTACCATGCATGTGCAACACATTGCTCCACAAGAGAGCAAGCCTCTTTGTGGATTTCATGGTCCTTTTGGGACTACATTCAGTGATGGGGATGAACATTTTATGGAGGAATTTAGGCAAGATATGTTTTTCTTGGATCATATTCAGCCAACACCTAATGTCCTCTACTATTTTCAAGCTTTTGAGAAGCTTAATGTAGCAAGAAAGTGGATGGATGGCCACTTATCATATTATATTTTGAGACAAAGAGAGGGAGAACAACGCTGGTCTCACTTGAGGGACTATTATCAACATCCAACATGCTATATAACACATAGTCCATTTTTATTTTGGATCACATATGGTGATGAAACTCTAGTCACTATATGTAGGAGGGATTGGGGAAGAGTGATTCTTGGACTTAAAGGGTGGGATCATGAGAACCCAATTTCATTTTGGCTTCTTAATGACCACATTATTACAACCCAAGATCAACAGTTCCATATCTATCATAAATGGAGAGAGAGACAGTGTGAGTTGAACATATTTATCTCTCATTTTCAGCCATGCAGCCCCTACACTAAGCATGGGATTGGTGAGATTTTTATGAGCTACCAAGGATGGCTTAATTTATTTGGATGATATCATGGAGATTGGAGTTTCTCATTGGGGTTGAGGCACCCAACATTTATCATCTCTCATACCTTAAGGAGGCCAATGGACAACATATAACTCTTTCCCTATATCTCCCACTTCTTCATGATGAGAACTATTTGGTTTATCCACCAAAGGAAAACTAGTATTCTTGGGAGGAGACATATCCATTGAAGATTTTGCAGTATCCTTCTAGTTGCTTGAGGAAAAGAAAATTTTTAGAGGGGAGGACTATAATATTCCTAAATTATCTTGCAGCTAATTAGAATATTAAAGTTTTTTTTTGTCAGTTAGATAGGTGAATAAATGGGTAGGGAGACCCATAAATATCTTTATGAAGAATAAAAGCACTTCTCATGTGAAAGTGGATCACCTTTCCAGCTCAATAAAGCACCCTAAGGTGTGAACATGGGCTAAAACATGTGGACTGGATCAACTTTGATGAAATCAACAGCGCTGTGATGGAGGAGTGGACATTAATGGAGGGACAACATAGTTTTATATGGAGACACATTGCATGGAAGTAGTGTCATTAATGAATGGGGCTTAGGGTTTGGAAGCTCATATCTT
Source organism: Pinus albicaulis (assembly GCA_034641835.2). Taxonomy (NCBI): domain Eukaryota; kingdom Viridiplantae; phylum Streptophyta; class Pinopsida; order Pinales; family Pinaceae; genus Pinus; species Pinus albicaulis. Next base: position 132,950,087 of record CM076583.1, on the reverse strand, counting down.
GTAAAAGGAAGAGGATGGCAGCCATATTATTCATCTTGGTATATTTGATATTTTGATATATGGTCAATTTAGACATATAGCTTTCTTCATCTGTTTAGCTAAGATTGCATGTGATGTTTAGCATAGGGTGTTCCTAGTAAGGAATACCACCTCTTCCATTGAGATGATCTTGGAGGATTTTTCACTATACTTCCACAATCGGGCATTTGGCCAAGCTTCATTCTCATGTACAATGTAGTTTTGTTTAGAGTTGGGTTGTGTTGCATGGGTGTAGCAGTGGAGGAGAGAAATCTCCATTTTATGAGCTTATTTTCCAGTGAGGGGACCAATCCCTAAGTTGACTGGGTATTGTTGCAGCTGATAGATCATTCCTTCAGCCCCATATCAGCAGTCATTCCCAGGGAGTGCATAATTCAGGCAGCGGAAATGCAGTGGGCAACTCAAAAAAGGCTGAAAATCCAAAATTAAAATCTGGCCAAACCATTTCTAAGTGTTTCTGGGTTTTTTAAGTACAATCGGTGGTTAAAAGCGCATATCATTTTGAGCACTCTAACAACCTTCCCCACATGGTTCTTCTCCTCAGTAGCAGTAGTTTCTAGCAGCAGTAATAGTAGCAGTAGCAGCACAACATTTCTAGTGCTTGGTTTCTTTAGTGTATTTCAGCGATCTTGTGGCTTGAGTGCATTCCTTTTGGAGCACTTTGTAATTTCATTTGATATTATATATAATGATATGGCTCTGTTGTTTTCAGCTCATATATTATGATGTCTTAATGGGATTTCTAGTTGCAACATATTTCAGGCATTTTCCAGATTTTAGTGCTATGTTGTTGTTTTGATTTATTTGGAATGCTGCATATGTTCTATATTCTCATATTTTCCATTTTGGAATATTACACAAAATATGTGACACGAGAGAGGTACAAAGAGATGAAGGATGGAAGACTATGGTGGGAGACAAAAGGGACATGGGATAGACTCCATGAATGCGATTATGACTCAACTCGGATGCTCTAAACAAGGGAGACTTGATGATGCTACCACACAGAATAGGCTCGGTGGGGATGATAAAAATATGAGTACAAGATGGTGACTCACGATGAAAATTGGCACGAGAATCAACAAGTATGAAGGCAAAGTGGTGCCTCAAGTACAAGTGTCGCAAGTGAAGAAATTCGATTTTTAGAAGCAGTGAAGTGACCCTTCCTGGAAAAAAGGCTTCTAGGTGAAGTATCAAATCACCAAAAGTGAAAGGATACCCATTTGAGTGCTTGGTGAGAGATTTCCAATGGTGTTGATAGTTGGTCAAACCGAGATACAGTTTGGTTGTAATTGGAGAAAGAAAATTTTGGGGTTTTCTTTTAATAAGGAAATTTCCCTCCAGTTTGATTCATTTGCAATAGTAGCTATGGTGAATGTAGAGAGGAGAAAAGGCGCTAAATCTTGCAGTGATCGTAGCGGACAAACCGACCATTGGAATCGAGATCCGTCAGTTCCATGCTCTTTCAATTCAATGGATTAAAGTCTTATATTAGGAACCCAGAGCTCAAGAATAGACCTCTACTCCTCCTCACGGCCAGGTCGCACTTTTTGGGGTCTTTTCTGTGACCTGGGTAGTAGCTACTGGGCAGAAAACCGAGACCTGTCCCAAGAAATGGCCTGAAAACTATGACATGTAAGAGAAATGGGTTTCAATGTTGTTTGTAGCTGAGAGCTAGGATATTATGGTTATGATGCAGTCTTTCCTTTCTGTATGTTGAAAAACATAATGGTTTTGTGGAGGTATGGCAGAGTTGAGGATAAAATAGAGAGAGAGACCTAGATACATTATGTTCTAAGATCCGAGAGGATCATGTAGCTCATGCTGCATTGGCTAGGTTTGGGGTCCTTAAATTTGTGGAGAATCCATTGATGAGGGTAGGAGAACCCTTGCTAGCCTGGATATTCAGCTATTGGGACCCAGATCGAGTTGATAGTTCAAGATATATATTTCCAGACTAGTCTCCCGCCACTGGGGATGGTGGGAAACACACAGCCACTATTACCACGAGGGTGGAACATTATGGAATTTGTAGAGTGCCACTGTCGATCAGGTGTCCATGTGAAAGGTACATGGATACTGATCAGAGATCTAGAGAGGCTAGAGACTCGTGCTGTAGATCCTGGGAAACCAAGAACTCCACCACATCCCTAGAGGGTAGATGATGTTGATTGAGGTTGTATTGAGTGGGACCTACTATGGGTGGGCCCAAATGATGTTTTCGTCATTGAAACGACAGGTGTTGTTGTGCAAGCGTGAGCTGAACCATGATTGTGCATATGGCACAGTGCTTTGCTCGCTCTTCTTTGAGAAGATCCTGACACTTCATCCTTGTATACAAGTCCAGGATGGGGGCCCGCGAGAGCCCAAGATGCGCCGCTGGGGAAAACTGTTGTGTAGAGGAGGAGGTGGAGTAGTAGGACGGGTGTTCCGACCCACGTTTTTTACACATTGGGATCAAATACCACTATACATATATGACTATCCCTATAGTAGGTTGAACTATCACATGTTGGGTGTGGAGCCTGATTATCTTGTTTATTTTGTATCACAATGTTGGACCCCTATACCTTAATGGGGTGGCAACGCCGCCCGTAATTAAATGCTAGCTGGGGGGTCCAGGGGGGCAGCTGCGACTTTATCGAGCCCCCATCTGGTGGGGGGTTTCAGGAGCAATGCCCCTGAAGCTAAAAACAGATGTAAATTTTCCTTGTAAAAGTATAGTAATTTCTAGTCAATCTGGGTCATTCATTAGGCAGATGATCTGATGGTAGAAGTTATGTTTTGTTTAGGGTTCTTTTCCCTAAAAGGCAGCCCCTCTCTTGTATGAGGATATTGTGTTGCGACTGTGTATTGTATGCGTATTTTCAGAGTGAGAAGCAGATAGGGAGACTATGAGAGAGAACAGAGGATATTACAGCGGATATGTTGTAGGTTGTGTCTCTTCATTTTGCTGGATAATAGAAAGGAAGGACTGGCTGTTCGGGGTGGACGTAGCCCAAACTTTGTGAAGCACATATATATTGTTTCTCTGGTTTTATGTGTTTTGTGTGTTTTTTTTTTCCGCATATTTTATGTGTTTCATTTCTCTGTAATACATAATTTTCTAACATCACGGGGACCCACACTCGCCACTTCCACCAGATCTAGCATGTGGGCTAGACGGTAAGTGAAAATTTTCTTATCTTGTATGGTGCATTTTAAATATTTAGAATATTGTATATGGTAATGATTTATTGACTTTTGGTATGCAGATATAGCACTGGTTAAAACAGTGGGGTATATGGGATGGCTTGTTGTTTCAGGAGCTACAGAACCTAATGGATTGAGGGGAACGCAAAATGAGGATGCAGTGGCCCTCCTGGAGGATGTTCACTGTAGATGTGAGAAGCTACTGACCAGTGTTTCTGAGCACGATTGGCAAGACCTTGACCACCAGTACATATATATTAGAGCCATGTATTGGTCTACCCTTAGAGTGGTGAGGAGTCATGTGGCGCATGGCGATGGCTGGCCAAGGGATGCGTGATCTACGGGTTGTAGGACCTGAGCTGTTGTCTTGGGACCCTCCAGGTAGTGATTAGATACAGGGGCATGAGGTGCCCACAGTTTTAGTTTTTTGTAACATGTTATGGGCATGTCATATGTATCAGAGTTAATGGACTCCAAAACATTGTATATACGGATGACATATATTATCGATATGCATCATTTTATGGTTTATGGTTATTGTCTCATGTTAAATGTGTGTGATAAATGACAATCTAGAATATTGTTTGCAATGCTATCTACATAGTGATTTTGGGCGCTAGGTACATGAATAAATGTAATGATTTGAAATTCACACATTAAGAGCTTCACTCATAAATATCTTATAAAAATGATATGATTATGCACATGAAAAATACCATTCAGTCTCATGAAAAGAAACAAAGAATCTAAATGAACATGAAGGTGAAGGATGCGACGATCAAGGGAAACGGCTAACAAACCTATCACTGCATCATATTTGGCCTGGTTATTGGTGGCAACACCACTGAATGCGCCGTTAGAGAGGATAAGTGAATGAAAGGGGGTGAAAATGGACCATGCTGCTGAGGATATATTCTGAGAATAGCGACTTGCACCATCGGCATAGCCGATATATAGTGTGGATGGGGGATCCATCTGAAAGGTGCCACAAGACAACATATGAGACAATGATGAACAATGCTGGAAAGTTGAACGCAAGGAAGAAGTAAAACAAGAACTACTAGGGGGAATGTTATGGGTATAATTTCTACACCCCACACACTAAATAGTGGAGGGTGTGGGGGAACTGTCTTGGGGACATCTTGTGCTCACGTCGCGAAAGTCAACATAGACACAGATGGTGACAATTTTCTTATGGGCTGGATAGATAAAGTTAGGGGTGGTAAATTCTTTCATAATTTCATCATCATAGTAGAATATGGGTGACTGGTGGAAGGATAACCACATGACATGGTGAAGCTGCCTAACTCATCATCATGAGAAGAGAGGTTCGCATGCACATCATCACAGAGGGTGACATAAGAACAAGTGGATGAAGAATCCACTGATGTTGAGCCTGCTTCGCTGAAGCGAAGTCATGAAAAATAGAAGGGGATGTTCCAAAGGGGTATTCCACCATGGATCTCATAGATAGTGACACATAGAGGATAATGGTCTAAGGCTTCGTCATCTTGACACCGGGAGGGGGTATTGCAATGGGATTGGATGTGTCCTATAGTTTTTCTAAAGCATAAAGCACAAGTAAGGGAGAGGTAATCTCATTGCGATTGGCCTCGTATTGGCGAACCACTTCCAATGAGGTGTGTTAATGTTTGAGGCGGGGACAAAGGTTAGTATAGTGGCCATGGAGATCACACAAAGAACAAGGGTGATTTGTGTGCAAAGTATTGAGATTATTGGTTGAAGCCGGTAAATTAACATGGACTTCTGGGATGTCAGACTCAAGAAACACTTCGTTGACCATGGGATTGATGCAAGACAACTCGGGACAATTGTGGGTGGAATGATCCACAACATCACGCAAAGCACACAGAGGTGTATGCTTTGGAGGATTAGGAGGAGAAATTTTTATCTAGATACCCTTGTCCTTAGGTTCATTTTTATGGGCTTTTCCACCCTCCCGTAAGGCTTTCACAATAGGAGTAGATTCCTGTTGAGGTGGTCGAGGCACAGAAGCAAAGGGAGGAGTCATAGCAACCGGTTGGACCGAGGTCAAAGCACTGTAAGGTTTGAGCTGACTAGGCGGGGTATTGGCTGGGGGATAAATTTACCAGACTGGGATACCCAGGGTCATTTTGGGAAGGGTCAAGGTAGCCATAATAGGTACCAAAGATACTCTTGAAGGGGGAGAAAGAAATGGTACCGGACCGGAGGGGTAATGTCCAGGCAGAATAGCTCCCAGATGGTTAAGGCTAGGGGGAACCGTTCCAAGAGGAAAAATAGGATCAGTGACAACAGAAATAGATGAAGGGCGTTGAGGAGGCGGTCTCAAAGGTTGAGTTGAAGTACCAAGAGCATGTTGCAAAAGGTGAGGCTGCTGACTAGTAAAATCAGACCGTTTGAGGTCAGACTGAGATGATTTCATCATACAAACATTTGATGAGCTAGGGTCAGAGACAAGAAGGGGGAGACCAGGGAAAGAACCAAGAAAATAGGAATCTTTATAGACTCCAGGTGAGACATTGGTCGGAGGTTAAAGTATTTGTTTATTGGCCATCGAAGAAATAATGGACTCTCGACAGGTATGAGACTTTGGTTCGTAATATTTCAGTTGATATATAGTGGTGATATTTCCATTGTGAGAAAAGCACATCTTACAGTGAACCGCATATGGGACAACATACATCACATAAGTGTAGCTATGGCCCAATAGAATGTTGTAGTCTGATGGGCCATCAATGACTTCAATTTCAACACAAACAATTTTTCCCACAAGAGTAATTGGACAGTTGCGAAACATGCCAATGGGTTGGGAAGATTGGCTATCCCACGCATGGAGGGTGATATTTGAAGGGGCTAACATGGTTGATCCGAGATTTCTCCTGACAGAAGAGGAAATCACACAGGTGGATTCCCCCTCGTCAATGATACATCGAGAGACATTTTCATTCCAGATCTTGACAGGTATTTCGAAGGTGACGGATGTAGGTAGGGGTGGATGCTCTGACTTGTCAACATCGAAGACAATTGAACAATCATCTGAAGGATCCAAAATTCCCATAGTAGTTGGTGTAGCTTTACGTTGTCAAGGGCATGAATGGCGGACTTCTATCATTGACATGGCGGCAGGGCATTGCGCCAAGTCATATACTATACTATAGATGTGGGCGTGTAATATTCCAACATTAGCTTATAACTAATGGGAATATTAAAATTTTGTTTTTTCACATAGATAGGTGAATAAGTGGGTCGGGAGGCCCATAAATCTCTTTACTGTGAATAAAACCACTTCTCATGTCAAAGTGGATCATATTTTCAACCTAATAAAAGCACCCTAAGGTGTGGAAAGGGGCTAAAACATCTTGACTGGGTCAACCTTGACCAAATATATAGCGCTGTCATGGAGGAGTGGCCATCAATGAGGCACAACGCAATTTTAGTTGGAGGTGCCTTGTGTGAAAGGAGTATTATCATTGGAAGTGGTTTAGGGTTTGCAAGCTCTTAACTGATAAAAGGAAGAGGATGGCAGTATGAGAGGGTTGTTGACGATATGATAATTTTTTGAGTATATTTTATGTTTAGACATATCTCATTCTCTTGTTTTTTAGCTGAGAATAATGTTGTTTAGTATTGGGTGTTCCTGGTCAGGAATCCCACCTCGTCCCATTGAGTATCTCTTGGGAGAGTTTGTATTGCATTTTCCACTATCTGGCTTAGAGCCAAGCTACTTCTTTCAACTACAGTGCATATCCTATTGAGGGTTTGACTGTTTTTGTAAGCTACAGAAAGTGGAGATTACATCTTTTAGATCTAGTCCATTTTAGTGCTTCTTTTCAGTGGAGGAGGGTTCTACTTCATTGGGAGGACAATATTGAAGACATTGAGCATCATTTCCATATTTTTTCATGTGGCCAACTATATTTTTATCCCTATAGCGTAGTATTATATCTAGATCTACGTTATTCCTGTAGGTGTATTTGCAAGGAGTTTCTGCACATCATTTGGAGAGTGATTTTCTAGGTGTTGGGGATCTGCCCTTCACTTTGGATATTTGTTGGAGGAGATCATTTGTATTGTTTATATAATATTAGATCCACTTTCTATATCTGAATATTTCCATAGATATACAGTATCAGATCTCAAATCTACATCTTGTAATTGGTGTTTTGCTGAAAACCCCAAGGGGGTTCAATATAGGAGCTTGGATAATGTATAGATCTGGTATAGATCTGAATTTTTTTCCACATACTTGCTCTAGTTCTAATTTTTAATCTACATCTATTTCAGAGCCAATAAAATAACACTGTAAGGCATTTGCAATCTTTATACATGTTTGCAACACCTCATTTTAAGGATTTCTCTCATTGGAGACTTGTACTTTCTATTCATGCATCTTATGGGCCACTTTTAACTTATATTTTGCTGCTTCAATGACTAATGAAATGTCTCCATATTGGCTTCCTACCTTATAAAATATGAGCTACATTATTTTTATATCATTTTTCATTCTTTTTTTGCATTCACCATTTGGGAATATTACAGTGGTATCAGAGCATCATCTTGGCACAGCCTGTACTTTCTAAGAAGCCAATATGTCTTTTGAAGAAGAAGGGCCTCTTACTGAAATGAAAAATAAAAAAATGGTAAAACCCCTTTATCTGGAGGAATGAAAGGGAAGGAGTTCTCAAAAAATCTTTTCCAAAATATGCATGAGCTTAAAAGAGAAATCAAGGGAATGAGGAGGGAAAGACATGAAGATCCGTCAAGAATATTTGCACATGAAGAAAGCCCTAGTTCTTCATATTATGTGTGTGAGAATTCAGCCACACAATCATATCTACAACGTTGTAGCATGTCTACATTATTGGCAAGAGAAGAAATAGAAGAAGAAACACCAAAGGAGGAGACTCTTGGTGACTATCTCGAAGAATATGAATCTAAGTCTAGTAGATTCAAGGAGCATCTAAGCTTCCAAGGGTTCTGTTAACTTAAAGAAGAGAGAGGGCCCAATAACTACAATAGAAGAAGAAGGTGCATGCAGTACACTTTGGGTAGATTCTTTCTACCCACTTTTGATGGGTCACCCGAGAGAGCTCAGCCAAGTCTTGGGTAAGGAAGCTAGACACATTTCCAGCTGCGTCAAATTTCAGAAGAAGAAGCCATTAGAGTAGCAGCACTGCATCTTGGATTAAGGCTTATGCCTGGTGGTTATTTGAATACTCTTCATTGAATAATGAAAATATATCTACTTATGTAAAGTTCACTAGGAGGTTAGTGAAATGATTTGATTCAAAACGATCTGAAACTTCCTTGGGAAAGAAAACCAAACCCAAGAAATCAGAGCCTTTGCATGAGTTGAAAGGATTCATGAAGACAACTCCATTTCAAAACATTGTTGAGGGGGTTAAATATCTGCAACATGCTTTTCCAAGGGAAAATTCCCCACTTCAGCAAGAAATCTCTTCTCATGAATAAAACATGAGGATTCCTTTTTCAAAAGGATATCAAGAGAAAAGGGTCTCTTAATGATGATGTATTCTCCATTGATGAGGAGAAGGAAGAGGAAGAGCTGGGAAGATCCTCCAGTGCTGTGACAACAGGAGGAGATCTACTTCTATTTTGAGTTGAAGCAATTGCTTCCACTAGAGCGGATCTTATATCTTTGCAAGAAGCTCCAAGGGATCTTACATATGAAGAGCATGAGCAGCAGGTGTCTATGATGATAGAAAATGAGACAAAACAAATGAGGGATCACAACGCTTACATGGCAGGAGATGATCCAATATTACATGGAGGAAAGGATGGAGAAATTTCTCCATTCAAAATCACTCTTTCATCCTAAAGAGTGATACCCCATTATCATGAAACTTCCACACAAAAAACATAGATGAATTTGCACAGTGGAAGCTGGGATATGATGATCCCGTCTATTATTTACATGAGGATGATCCATCAGACATCATTATCTTGTGGTAAACCACCTGATTCAGATTTGGTGAAATATTTCTCACACCTTGATTCTCCATTCATAGATCCAAGAAGGGAGGGAGCATTAGAAGACCATAATATAGCGCCGAGAGTGTTGGGTGAGCTCAAGGAGGAGGGAAATATTTTCCCCTTATCACCATTATCCACTCTCTAATCTCATGCTACACTGAGAGAAGATGCTACAATAATGGAGAAAGACACCATCATGGGGCAAGGAGGGCAGTCCTTGGCTATGAAGACTCAGAAGATAATCTCACTTGGAGAGAAATCTTCCATACATGATAGAAGATGGTGGCCTCAAAAGCATACTTTTGGAAGAACAAGGAGTTTTTAGATATATGGTATCCTTCCATGCAAGAATAACTTCCAAATAATTCCATCTTCATTTGAGCATGTGCATATGAAATAAGGGCAGCAAGGAGGGAATAACAACTTTCCATAATATACGTTTGGCATGGGAGATGTCGAGGAGGAGAATAATGGAAGGGATGGCCTTCCAACATATACCTTTGGCATGGGAGATTTCAAGGAGGAGAAAAACCACATGACAAACATTTTAGTTGATAGATCATCAGCTCTCACATTGCTAGGGAGTTTAGATCCATATTGTAAATCCCAACTGTTGGTGGATTGCTCCAAGGATCTTCACACATGCATGATACTTGATGACCAGCTCCATGAAGAGGGCTATCTATTCCATGAAGAAGTCATCTATTATCATGGTAGGATCTTCTTTTCTAGAGCCTCCAAGCTAAAGGAGAAGTTACTACAAAGGTCCTATAAAGAGTTTTGTTTCAGCCATACATACTCCATGAAATTCTACAACATCACCATGAGGAGCTAAACTTGGGAGGGCTTTGAAGGCTAACTATATAAGAATTTTCAAAGGTGCATGTACCATGTGGAGATGGTGCAACAACATGACTCTAGGGAAGATTTAATTCAGCCATCTCTTTCTCCTTTTGAGGAAAGGGACAAATCTATGCACCACTCCATTTGTTTGAGGAGAAATTCTGGTGAGAAATATGCCCATGTAAATAATGTTTCATTTGATTATTGTTTTCATTCTTTGTTAAGTCCCTATATTAATAGTATAGCCCCTTATTATGTTAGTGTAGCCCCCCTTATTGTTATTATTATACCCCTGCAACCCCCATATTGTTATTATTGTGCCCTTAAATTATTATTGTTAGGTCGGCTAGGATTACATTGTGGCCCACTATGATTATATTATGGCCCCATGGACTCCTATATATAGAAAGGAGGTTTTGTGAATTGTATCATCCAAGAATTGTTCATTTATGTAATGTATTGGAGGTTGCCCCCTCGAAGTGGCTCATTTCTAAGGCGTTTATATCTCTTTTCTTCTCTTTTTGGAGTTGGTTACACAACATTTGGTATCAGAGCTTGGGATTCTAGGGTTTCGCTGCTCCAAACAGGTCATCGTGGAATTTTCGCTATAACTTTTTTTCTACGAAGTTTCAGAAGCCGAAATTTTTGGGGTGCGAAAATTTCGTCCACGAGGAAGATTTTCTAAAAATTTCAGAGCTTGGTTCGCAATATTTTCGGAGATATGATCTGTGGAAGTTAGGTCTTTTTTTAGGCTCCTAAACAGGTCATCGTGGAATTTGCGCTATAACGTTTTTTCTACGAAGGTTCAGAATCTGAAATTCATATGGTGCAAAGATGAAATCCTGAGGAAATTTGTCAAAAAATTTCAGAGCTTGGTTCGCAATATGTTTCAAGATATGATCTATGGAAGGTAGTGCTTTTTCAGGCTCCTGAATTGTATCTCAAAGAGGTGATCATGGGAAAAGTTCAATAACTCTCTCTTTGGGCATCGGATTGGAGTGCCATAAAAGGTGGTCGAAATTACACAGAATTTAGTTTCTTCGCTATCAATTTCAGAGATAAGGGAAAAAACAGTGATACGTGGCAAGTCGTACAAGTTAGCTCTACTGAACCAGTCCATAATTAAGTCATTGTGGAAGATTGGACACAGCTTTGTCTTGGAGAATCCAAATTAGGTCAGACCTGTCGCATTCGAAAGATAATGGAGAAGAGCGCTACATTGGTACCAAAATTTAGATATTTAAGTGCTAAAATCGAAATAATCCATTTGCAATATCGAGCTCCTCAAAGCAAGAAAAAGGTGTGTATTTTTCGAATTGCATAAGTCTTGTTTGAAAGATCAATTTGAATTGATTCAAGAGCATATTTTAGAAATTTTTATCGGTATTGGGTTCTATAATGCCTCCAAAAAATAATTCCATACCCATTAATCCCTCAAAAATCTATCTTATGGCCTTGGAAGAGGAAGAATTGCAGTATGAGATATCAAAATTGCAGTACCAAGTGCAACAAATTTCGATCTTACGAAGAGCAACCGAAGATGACATAGATGGTTTAAAAGCAAAAATGGAGGCTAAGTTGGATGGTTTGAAGGATCAAATAATAGCTAATATGGATAATAAATTAGTGGAAGATCACATTGAGCATCAACAACAAATTCTCCAACTCTCAAAGGATAACCTAACTTTGGTGCAGAATCCAATGAATCAACAGAAAGATCAACATCACATCGAAAGAAGTTCTGAAACAGTCACAGAAACAAGAAATCGACAAGTACGATCAATTTCAGAGTATCTCAGCAAGTGGAAGAACTTTCTTGTAGAAGATTCCACATGAGAGGATGAGAATTTTATACAAAAGCATCAAGAAATAGTCAAGCGTTGAGGACAACACTTGTTTGAAGGAGAGGGGCATGTTAAGTCCCTATATTAATAGTGTAGTCCCTTATTATGTTAGTGTAGTACCCCTGTAACCCCCATATTGTTATTATTGTGCCCTTAAATTATTATTGTTAGGTCGGCTAGGATTACATTGTGGCCCACTATGATTATATTATGGCCCCATGGACTCCTATATATAGAAAGGAGGTTTTGTAAATTGTATCATCCAAGAATTGTTAATTTATGTAATGTATTGGAGGTTGCCCCCTCGAAGTGGCTCATTTCTAAGGCGTTTATATCTCTTTTCTTCTCTTTTTGGAGTTGGTTACACAACATTCTTTCACCATGTATATGCAGGCCATGACTCCAAGGAGGATTATTGTACCTTATAAACTTCATGGCCAACTTTGGGCCAAAAAAATTTATGAACATGGCCACTCCCTTGGAGAGCAAAGGGAGATTCTATTTCATGATGGGTGCATTCCTAAAGCACCAAATATATCTCACATTTCCAGCCATAGTGAGATGACATGGGAAGCAAGTAAGTGGTGGGGAATCCACTTACCAAATCTTGATCTGATGCAGGTAGGAGATGCACTATGCTGGTTCCACATATGGGACTTGACCCACCTTCATATGCACAAATTTTTGTTTGTACATATTTAGTTTTGATCCCATACATCGATGATGTACTTGTACTTTTTATGGGAATGTATTGAGGGAGGATGGGAGGTATGCATGTGCCCAATGGGATGGAGATTTCCCATGTATCTAATGTTACATTTTTTAGGTAGAACATTGGGCAAGCCATGTTTGTTTCATTTGAACTATTTTCTCCTTATGGAATGAACTATTTACATCTCATGATGCAATATTCCTACTTATCCTAAGCTAAGAGGAATATACATTTTTGTTTCATTTCCTATTGTTTGAATACATGAGTAAAGGAAGACATGTAAAAATCCTGAAAATGAAGGAATAAATCAATGCCCATGTGAACAGGGATAAATCTGGCCCATGTAAACAAAACAATTTCTGGTGTGAATGGGTTTGAGCTATGATACTGAGTCAACCTTGACCAAATCTACAGCACGGTCTAGATTCAATGCACCTCATGGATAGACAACGCAGTTTTAGATGGAGGCTCTTCATGTGAAAGGAGCTAATTCATTAAAGTGGTTTAGGGTTTGACAAGGCTTCCATCTTATAAAAGGAGGAGGAGAGAAGCAAGAGAGGGTTGTTGATTATGCATATTTCTGAGTATCTTGTCTATTTAGACAAATACCATTCTCTATTGTTTAGCTGAGAATAGTGCTACTTAGCACTTGGGAGTTCCTATGCAGGGATCCCACCTCTTCCATTGAGGAATTATTGGAGGACTCTTGCTAGTTTCATCCACTATCAGGCATTTGGCCAAGCTCACCTTTCAACTATAGCATTGATCCTATTTAGGATTAGGTTTTCCTTGTAAGATGCAGCAAGTGGAGGTCAGATCTCCTCCAATCTAGGCCATTTCAGGGTCTCTTTTCACTGGGAAAGTCTTCTATCCCATGGGCAAGAAATTTTTGAACCTTTGGAGATGATATTTCATATCTTGGCAGTAGGATGACACAGTGTTTCAAGCTACAGCACAGTTTCCCTTCCAGGACTGTGTTATGTTCAAAGAAGGAATTGCAGGGTGTTTTGATCCCCTTTTTGAGAAGAGATCTCTAGTGATGGGCTTTACCTTTCACTTTGGTGATCCATGGATTAGCTTGCTAATCCATGTTCTGTATAGATCTGATCTGTTTCTAATGTAAAACATCTTCAAAAATTTCTAAATAATATTGCAGATCTGCTACTTAAAACTCAGATCTACTCTTTGTATTGCATGATTTGATTAAAACCCTAAGGGGGTCTTGTAAAGGAGCTTTTCTAGTATACAGATCTGAAATGGATCTAATATTTTGTACACAGATCTGCTCTAGATATAAAGTGTAACATATAGCTACTGCAGCCCTTATAAAAATGCTGTTAAGCCATTTTGCAATAAATACATGTGTTGCAACCCTCTTTTTTGAGGAGTTTCTTCTATTTTGTCTTCTACATTCTGTTGCACAATGTAAGAGCTTCATTATGGATCTGGTTTTCTGTTGTATATTTAAAAGTTTATATTTATTATTGGTGTCCTTCTCATGCTCTCAAAACTTTTTTATTTCTGAAGCAATTTTTTGTACATAGCTGCAACCCCTCTCTTTGGGTGTTTTTCAGATAGACTAGGTGGTGAGAGATCTGTTTACCACACCTATTTTGATTTTTTTTTTCTCTCCTTTTGGATCTAGACACTCGATCCACTGATCTAAGGGATCTAGGAGCTGAAAACTCATTTCAGTGCATATATTTCTTATAAGTGCGTTATTTCAGCAGGCATTTCGGTGTATTCCAATTTGGGGATATTACAGTGGTATCAAATCTCCTTTCTTGGCACAACCTGTGATTTCATTGAAAAGCCAAAGCCAACATGATTTCAGAAGAAGATGAGACTCTTACTGAGAGGAAGAAGAGGTATCTGAATATAATTCACAAGAAATTTGATTACACCACTGATGATCAATACAAGGCTAAGGCCCCTGAAACTGGAAGTGATAAAGAAGGAGAAGAGTTTGCAAGAACTATTTTGGTGGCCATGCAAGATATTGCTAGAGATATCAAAGAGATGAGACTAGACAGACTAAAGGAATCTCCTAGAAGGTCTCATCCCGGGGAAAGATCTGGCATATCTCACCACTGGAATGATCAACCAGTGAACCAACCACAAGCTCCACAACGTTCTACTATGCATACCTTCTTGGCTATGGATAATGAAGGGCCTCATGAGAAAGCATCCCTTGAAGACTATTTTGAAGAGTATGAGTCCCAGAATTAGAGATTTGAGGACCACCTGAGTTTTCAAGAGTTTGGTCATCTCAAGGACAAAAGAAGACCAAGGCATCAGTATAGAGATTGTGGATTCACTCAAAATCATGATCGACATCACTCTATGGGCAGATTATTTTTACCCAAGTTTGATGGTTCATCCACTAGTTCGGCCAAGGCATGGGTAGAAAAGCTGGATATCTATTTCCAGTTGAACAAATTACCTCAGATGGAAGCCATCAAGATTGCAGCACTACACTTTGAAGGTAAAGCACACAACTGGTGGTCCCATGGGTTGTCTACATTAGGCCATGCCAATATGACTGCCTATTCTCAATTTACTAGAAGACTGGTGGAGAGGTTTGATAGAAAGTATCCAGAAGTAACTTTCATGAGCCTTGCAAAGTTGAAGCAATCAAGTAATGCAGAATCTTATATCTCTGATTTTCTGAGATTATCTGTTATGGTTCCTGATCTATCTGCAGCAAGGAGGGTGTACATGTTCATCGATGTCTTGGATGAACATTTGCATGGCTTTGTTAAATCTACCAAGCCTATCACATTGCATGATGCCATTGAGAGGGCTAGAGACCTTCAAGATGCCCTACCAAAAGCAAAGGAAACTTTCTAGAACAAGCTCTCTTAGCTTCCTAAGGGGAAGGAAGAGAAATATACTCCATCCAAGAAGAGCTCAGTCAAGAAGCCTCTTGATATTGAAGTTCAGAGGGAGCTAAGGAGGAAGAGGCTATGTTTCACTTGCCAAGAATCATGGGCACCGGGACATAGATGTGCTATTGGGAAAGCACACTACATAGAAGTCTTCTCAGATGTTGAGGAGGAGGAAGAAGACGATGAACCAAGGAGAGGTCACAGCACTGACAATGTTGAGATAAATCCATCACCATCAGGAGATGCGAGTGGAGATTTTTCTCCTATTGGAGGAACTCTTGCATATTTGAGGGGAGTACCTAAGTACTTGAACCTAAGATTTCATGGTTCAATCATGGATAAAATGGTATCTGTTCTTATTGAGAGTGGGGCCACCCACAACTTTATTGATGCTCATCTTGTGCAAAGGAGGGCCATACCCACTGATACCTTCAAGGGATTTTCTGTTCTAATCCCAGGGGATAGAACAATGCAATGCATGCATTATGTTCCATCACTTACAGTCACCATGGGATCCTACACTTTGGTGGATCACTTCTTTATAGTTGACATACCAGAAACCAATGTTATTTTGGGTGTTCAGTGGTTAATTACATTGGGGAAAGTCACCACTAATTGGGAGGCTTTGCAAATGGAATGGGTGGACAAGAAGAGTGGTACACCTCACATGATCAGGGGCATGCATTCTTACCCCTCACCTAACACTTCTACACAGAAAATAGAGATGGATTTGTGCAGTGAAAGCAAGGATCTCACTATCCCTTCTCTCATGTTCATGAGATTCTTGAAAGGGACATTCTCATCTAGTGGCAAACCACTAGGGAGGCCACTAGATTCAGTTTTAGTGGGAGATATCTCACTACTTGATGCTCCAAAATCAGATCCAAGAGGAAAGGGAGCATTAGGAGACACAGCTATAGTGCTGGAAGGCTTAAGCAAGCACCAGGAAGAGGGGGATTTTCCTCTCTCATCATCCTCACTATCCTACATTTATGATTCTGCGCTGTTGGAGGAGGAAAAGGGAAGATATGTCCTTCCTACTTGCACCTTTGGCATAAGAGATGTCAAAGAAGAGATCAGAAACATGACAGGAAATTTTATTAATGCATCATTAGCACTGTCCTTGTTGGGGAGTGTAGATATTTATTGGAGATCCCAGTTGTTGGTGGATTACTCCAAGGATCTCTACACTTGTATGATGCTTGATGACCAAGTGCATGGAGAGGGTTACCTAATCCATGAGTGAGTAATATATCATTATGATATGATCTACTTATCTAGAGCCTCCAAGCTCAAGGAGGAGATGCTTCAAAGGCCCTTCAAGGAGTTATGTTTCAGCCCTACCTATTCCATGAAGATCTACAACACTATCATGAGATGTTTTGAATGGGAAGGCTTTGAAGGAGAGCTACATTAGAATTTTCTAGAATGAAAAATCTATGTGGATTTGGGGTAGAAAAAGGACTCTATGAAAGATTCATTTCAGTCATTTCTTCCTTCTCTTGAAGAGGGAGAAAAATTTGTGCACAATTCCATGTTTAGAAGAAACATTGATGTTGAAAAATCTGAACATGTAATGCAAGCTTTATTTTCTGAGTTGATGTATTCTTTCACTGTGTTGTTGCAGACCATGGCTCCCAAGAGGATTTTTGTACCATATGAGTCTCATGGCAAACTTTGGGCCACTACAAATTCTGAACTTGGCCACTCCCCTGCTATGCAAAGGGAGATTCCTTTTCACACTTTCAGCCATGGTGAGATAGCTTGTGCAAAAAGTAAGTGGTGGGGAAACCACTTACCATACCTTGATCTAATGCAGGAAGGAGATACATTGTGATGGAACACTATGTGGGACTTTGACCCACCTCCTCATGCACAAATTTTTGTTTGTATATATGTCATTATGCTTCCATACTTGGATGATATAGTTGTACTTTTCATGGGATTGTATGGAGAGAGGATGGGAATTTTTTATGTACCACATGGGATGGAAACTCTCTATGAACCTTATGCTACATGCTTTAGAGAGATTATAGGACCAACCATGTTTGTTTCTATTGAGTTCTTGACTCCTTATGAGATGGATTTTGTGCATATCATGATGATTTTGGAGGAATAGTTCATGGAGGCTTGGATTGGTGAACACTTGGCTCATGATGAAATCTTGATCTATGATGGTGTCACCAATGGAGAAGGAGAAGTGTTGCAACACTCACCCTATCAGTTGCTTGAGGACAAGCAACATTTTGGAGGGGACGACTGTAATATTCCTACTTAGCCTAAGCTAAGAGGAATATAAATTTTTGTTTCATTTCCTATTGTTTGAATACATGAATAAAGGAGGACATGTAAAACTCTTGAAAATAAAGGAATAAATCAATGCCCATGTGAACAGGGATAAATATGGGCCATGTAAAAAAAACACTTGTAGGTGTGAATGGGTTTGAGCTATGAGACTGGGTCAACCTTGACCAAATCTACAACATAGTTTAGATTCAATGCACCTCATGGATATATAGTGTAGTTTTAGATGGAGGATCTTCATGTGAAAGGAGCTAATTCATTAAAGTGGTTTAGGGTTTGACAAGGGTTCCATATTATAAAAGGAGGAGGAGAGCAGCAAGATAGGGTTGTTGGTTATGCATATTTCTGAGTATCTTGTCTGTTTAGAAAAATTCCATTCTCTATTGTTTAGCTTAGAATAGTGCTGCTTAGCACTTGGGAGTTACTATAAAGGGATCCCACCTCTTCCATTAAGGAATTCTTGGAGGAGTCTTATTGGTTTCATCCACTATTAGGCATTTGGCCAAGATCACCTTTCAACTACAACGTTGATCTTGTTTAGGATTAGGTTTTCCTTGCAAGCTACAGCAAGTGGAGGTCAGATCTGCTCAGATCCAGGCCATTTTAGGGTCTCTTTTCACTTGGAAAGTCTTCTATCTCATGGGCAAGAGAGTTTTGAACCTTTGGAGCTGATATCTCATATCTTGGTAGTAGGCCAACTTATTGTTTCAAGATACAACAGATTTTCACTTCTAGGACTGCGTTATTTTCAAAGAATGAATTGCAGGGTGTTTTGATCCCCTTTTTAAGAAGATATCGTTGGTGCCGAGCTTTGCCTTTCACTTTGGTGATACATGGATTAGCTTGATGATCCATGTTATGTATAGATATGATCTATTTCTAATGTAAAACATCTTCAAAAATTTATGAATAACATTGCAGATCTGCTACTTAAAACTCAGATCTACTCTTTGTATTGCTTGATTTGATCAAAACCCCAAGGGGATCTTGTAAAGGAGCTTTTCTAGTGTACATATCTGAAATGGATCTGATATTTTGTACATATATCTGCTCTATATATTAAGTGTAATATACAGCTACTGCAACCCCTATAAAAACTTCGTTAAGCCATTTTGTAGTAAATACATGTGTTGCAGCCCTCTTTTCTGAGGAGTTTCTTCTATTTTGTCTTATACATTTTGTTGTACAATGTAAGAGCATCATTATGGATCTGATTTTCTGCTATTTATTAAAAGTTGATATTTATTATTGGCCTCCTGCTCATGCTCTCAAAACTGCATTATTTGTGAAGCATTTTGTTGTACATAGCTGCAGCCCCTCTCTTTGGGTGTTTTTTAGCTAGACTAGGTGGTGGGAGATTTGTTTACCACACCTAGTTTGATTTTTTTTCTCTCATTTTGGATTTAGATACTAGATCCATTGATCTAAGGGATCCAGGAGCTACAAACTCATTTCAGTGCACATATTTCCCAGAAGTGCGTTATTTCAACAGGCATTGTTGTGTATTCCCATTTGGGGATATTACACATGAGAACTTTGGAGGAACAATTCTTGGAGGGATGGATTGGTGAACACTTAGCTTATGGAGGAAGTTTAACATACGTTGGTCTCACCAATGGAGGAGAAGAAGAGTTGCAACACTCACCTTGTCAGTTGCTTGAGGACAAGCAACATTTTGGAGAGGAGGACTGTAATATTCCAACATTAGCCTATAACTAATGGGAATATTAAAAAAAAAAATTGTCACATAGATAGGTGAATAAGTGGGTAGGGATACCCATAAAGCTCTTTACTATGAATAAAACCACTTCTCATGTCAAAGTGGATCATATTTTCAGCCTAATAAAATCACCCTAAGGTGTGGACAGGTGTTACACCATTTTTTGGTCATCTAACCTTTCATCATTAGATGGACCCAAGTACACCATGTAAGACCAGTTTTACCCCAAGTAAAACTGCTTTCACTATGTTAATTAGGAAACCCCAAAAGGAATAATTAATTAAACCATAATTTAATTATTATTCCCAGTCATGTTTAACCCAAAAACAAAGAAATTAATGAGATAAACCCATCGTTATCTTATTATTTTCTAGGAATAATTATTTAAATAATATTCCTTGTTAAATATGACCAAATCAACCACCATTAATTAAATAAATCATTATTTATTTGATTATATCCCAACCACTTCCATAAAAAGATAAATAAATCATTTATTTATTTATTCTTCACTAATCAAGGGATTTGACCCAAGTCAAACACCCTTTCCCTCCAACAAATAATAATAAAATATTCCATAGAGGTGGATCTAGATTTGATTAACATTATTTTAATCATGCACCAAGGTCTAGAATGACCCAATATTTTGTTATAAATAGGAGGGTTTTCCCCATCATTCTTCACCTTTTGTTGCCTATTAGATCACTCTGGATCTATACACTTGGTCTCATTTTTCTACCATTTGCTCCCATTGAGCTCCACTTTCTGCATTGGGTTTTCTACATCTACAAGAGAGAGAAAGCTTAGATCTGAAGTGCTGAGGACTACAAAGAACCCATCCCATTGAGGAGATCTGGATACACCTTCTTGTTTCCTCCCAGGTGCCCTATAATATAAAAATTCATTCAAAATCGTGTTCTTGTCTTGTCTGTTGGATGCATGGAGCAAACTCTTTACTTTACTGCTTAATGTCTTTCCATTTATAGATCTGTTTGTTGCAGCACTTTAACTACTAATTGCAGATCTGAAGATGTTTTGTAGCCATTATTGTTGTTAGGGCTATTATTTATGCGTAGCTAAAGTGGTTCTTTTTCGTACACTTCGACGAAGAATTCATACTAACAAATGGCGACTCCACACGGGTTTTAAATTACGACCGCTGTCGTTTTTCATATTCCTACATATCCAGCTACTTCAGGCCCTAGGGCTTCTTTTCAGCTGCTTAGTTTTCCTCTTTTCATGTCATTTTTCTCACCTAAAACCCTAAAAACTTAAAATTTCTAACTTCCGTGTGTTTCTGGCCCTATTGCGCAGGTAAGCGACACAGTATAGCGAGATGACAACTTTCGAAAATGCGGCAGGACAACGGGAACGGGGGGGGTCACACTTTGGCCCTAAACACACGACACAGACCTCGGGTACGCGATTTCAGCTTTGTTTTACGCGACCTTGCTTTGGATCAGGTCGAGAAGCTGCGACACCGCCTTTCCCGGCATTTTTTACACTTTTTAAGGTTTCTTTGCGGCTTACGCCGGGGGTCCTCCAGCCTCTGTCTCAGCCCGCCTTGACCAAGATCTAATCTGTTTTTACTCATCTAAGTGGGAACCCATCCCCTTAGGGCTTTAGTACCCTCCACTTTTTGTGGACGAGTTTTAGCTGTTTCAGCCGTCGGTTTCAGAGCTTCAGCCCCCTCTTTTCCAGATCTGTTACCTCACTTTCAGATCCATTGAAATCAACCTCTTTTCCTTTCAAATCACCTCTTGTCGTTTTGTTTGGACCTCCTCTGAAGGCCTCTGCCTTGCCCCCCCGGTTTTTTGCTGATTTCCCTTTTCCGGCCACCTTGCCTCTGTCTCTTGGCTGTGATATGCACCCCTTGTCTGCAGCTTTATCCTCCGGATCTCTGTCCCCTTTGACCCTAGATCTGTTGAGCTTCCTTTGTGTGTGTTTCCATAGTTTTTCCCTTTCTTTTCAGCATAGTTGTGAGAGACCCACCTTCTTGGGTTAGATAGATGCATACGTAGCTGTTATTTCTCTGTTATGTTAGCATTTTATTCTGTTCTCTGTAGGTTTATTTTCAGCTACGCAGCACACTTTTTCTTGCTCTCAACAACGGAACGGGTTTAAAAATTAAAATTAACGCACGCCACACACTGACCCTAAGTGAAGAAGCGCCTGGTTAACACCGCCCGGCAAAGACTCTAAAATCAATTGTCACTGCACCTTTTCTACCCTTGACCGTAATTGATTCTGTCCCCTTGTTGCCCCTGTCGGTTTCCTTCTTCCTGTCATCATTGCGCCCCCAAGGCACCTTTCCCGGAGACTTCTTAGCCTTCACCCTCAGTTTCCGGTTGATCGACCTGCTCCGCACCGCCGTCGTCGAGCCAGTCCACCTTCGAGTCCGCACTCCGACTCCTCCCCTGATTCATCGGGTCCTCCTTCTCCTTCTGGTTCTCCCCCTGTTACCTTCACTATGTCTGGTCCAGGGCCTAACGCTAGCGGTTCTCCCGGCCCCAATTCCGGCCCCACTTCTAGCGGAACCGCCACAACCACTACCCCGGCCACCCCTGTGCTGCCGTACATTGCAGGCCTCAGCCTCCCCGATTTCCATCAGTTGATTAATGACCCTATTCACCACAATGCTACCTGGCCCGCTATGCCCACCAAGCTGCCCTCTGATATCCCTAAGTTCGAGGGCCTTAATGGCGAAGACCCAACCAATCACGTCCGGTCTTTCCACATGTGGTGTTCCTCCAACTCCATTACCGATGACTCCATCCGTCTTCGTTTGTTCCAACGCACGCTTACCAGCGAAGCTTCTAAATGGTATGTCGAACAGGCCACTTCCTCCCATACCACGTTCGAGACTCTTGCCCAAGCCTTCTTGTCGTACTTCCAGCTCCCTCTCCGATACGACACTGGTACAGAGCTCTTGACTTCATTTAAGCAATCCTCTTCCACACGCCTTTCCGCCCATGTTCAGGAATGGCGACGAAGACGGAGCTTATGTCGAGCCCCTCCCTTTGAAGATCGGGTTTACATGGACTGGTTCCTTCGCACCCTCCCATCTCCCATCGGCAAAGATGTCGCCTCTCACTTTCCTCAATCTGAAGAAGCCGCCCTCCAAATAGCTTTAAATTATGACCTGATCTACGCTCAATCTGGTTATGTTTATACCGTTCTCCCTGACATCCCCAGGCCCGGTGGCGCTAACGCCCCGGGGGCATCTCATTCCGCCGACGGTATTGTTGGATCTCTTTCCCACCCATCTGCTCACCCTCCTATGGGCTATGGTCTCCCTCAGGGAGGGGCCAGCACCTCAAGCACTCTTCCCCCTCCCGGCAACATGTATCCAGGATACGGCATGCCTCCTCCTTTTTCCCAACCTCCTGCTTACCTAAATGTCGCCCAACACAACCCTTACTTTTATCCACAGCCTGGTGCGCCAGCTCCTCCAGCATGTGCGCTTCCGCCTCCCTTGCCTCCTCACAACCTGCAACAGCACTTTCAACCCCCTCCAGGGCATGTATTTGCACAGCAGGGTGCGATTAATCCCCCTTCTTCTCAAAGAAGGTGGAGAGGCAACCAAAACCCATCTGCCCCCGGTAACCGAGGACCCAATTCTGGTACGGACCCTAACACTAGCAACCAGCCTCAGGGCATTCCGCCCAGGCCGGACAGGCCGCTTCGCACAAACAAGCCCTGTTCGTGTTGTGGTGTTTACGGTCACTACACTCACGATTGTCCTCTCTTACCCCAGATGTGACAGATGTGGGAGTCTCAAGCCACATTGCGCGGACAACACACCTCCCCTCATGCTCCTCCTAATGTGGCCACTACCCAGCCAGCTGTGTTCACTGATCTTTTCCCTCAACAGGGATTCGTGGCTACCCAACCCCCTGACAGCCATGTAGCCACCCCCTCGTCCATTTCTGGTTCCTCTGATTACCAGATCCTTATGATGCGTTCCGATCCTTCCCCTTCCGTCGACCTTCACCTTCAAACTCGGTCTCGCCAGTACCCCAAGCCTCCTGCTCAGTCTGCTCCCGAGCCTCCATCTTCAGGTTCTACAGAGCCTCTTTCGACATCCAGTGGCCCCTTACACAGCCCTCAACCCAAAGTTGAGGTTCATCCAAAGATTCCAAAGGGCCCATTACGCCGAAATGCTGCTTCCGGTCGAGCCGCTCAATCGTATAGTATAGTAGATGATTTGGCGCAATCCCCTGCTGCCATTTCCACACTGGAACTCCTCCGGTCGTGCCCTTCTCAAAAGAAGGCTCTACTATATGCCGTGGGCGCTGTTGATCCTGCTCATGACCAAATGATTGTTTTTGACGCCACTCAATCGGACCATCCTCCTCTTCCTCCTTCCGTTGCTTTCCAAATCCCAGTCAAAATCCGGAACGCCACTGTATCCCGGTGTATAATTGATGAGGGGGCATCCACCTGTGTGATGTCGGCTTCGGTTTGGAAGCAACTCGGATCCCCTGAGTTGGCCCCTTCCACGATCACCCTTCGAGCGTGGGATGGTCATGCCTCCCAGCCTATTGGCCTGTTTCGTAACTGTCCCATCACCCTCGCCGATAAGACTGTTTGCGTTGACGTCGAAGTCATTGACGCCCCTCTAGACTACAACATTCTATTGGGGCGAAGCTACACCTATGCCATGGCTGCTGTCCCATCCGCGGTTTTCCGCATCCTGGGCTCTCTCGGGCCCCCATCTGGAAGCTGCACACGAGGCCTCAAGGTCGGGATCTTCTCAAAGAAGAAGGCGCACAATAAAGTCCCATATGAGCAATCATGATTCACCTGCCGCCTGCATAGCGACAACTGTCGCTTTAGCGCCACCAGCATCATTTGGGCCCACCCAAAGTAGGTCCCACCCAACACACTCTCCACTATCATCATCTGCCCACCGGTGATGTGATGGAACGCATGGCTGCCCAGGATTCGCAGCACAGCTGCGGCCACTGCACGGGTTTCTAGCCTCTCTAGATCCCCGACCGATATTCGAGTCCCCTTGACTTGAAGACCCGGTCGACAATGGCATTCCACGAACTCCATGATATGCCGCCCCCGCGGCAGCACTGGCTGCGTGTCTCCCACGATCCCCAGTGGTGGGAGGCCGGTCAGGAAGTACACATCCTGGACCGTCAGTTCGATTCTGTGCCCTTGCACTACAAAGATCTCCTTATCTGGATCCCAATAACTGATAATCTGGGCCAGTAATGGTTCCCCTGCTCTCATCAACGGGTTCTCCACAAACTTGAGAACCCCAAATCTGGCCAATACACGACGAACGCCCTGATCCGCCTGGATCTCTGTCCGAAGTGTTCCCAGATCCCTCTCTCTCCAGTTGACCCGCAACTCTGCCATACCTGCACAAACACATTATTTTTGTCAGGGTACAGATCGGGAAAACCATAACCACACACCAAAACCCAACTCCCGGCCATAAAACAGCACCAAACCCCCCTCATCTCCCAGGTCGCAGTTTTCTGCCATTTTCTGGACCAGGTCGCACTTTTTGCCCTAGAACCTGCGTCCTGGGTCGCACTTTTTGCCCCAAAAAGTGCGACCCGGCCGTAGAGATGAGGGAGGGGCTGTTCCTGGGGTGTTGGGCCCTAAACTGCAAATCTAATCCACCAAAATGCAAGAGCAAGGTTAGGCCTCTTACCTCCAACTGACAGATCTCAAATCCAACGGTCGGTTTGTCCGCTACGTTCGCCGCAAGATTTAGGGCCTTCTCTCCTCTCCACATTCACCACAGCAACAATAGAAAATGAATGATTTTGGAGGGAAAACCCCCTCATTAAAAGAGAACCCCTGTTTCTTCTTTCGACTGCTGCGACCACACCGTAGCCCCGTTCGACGAACCGTCAGCACCGCTGGTTAGATCTCACCGAGCTCTCAAATGGGTTTTAATTAGTTTTTGGTGATTTGACACTTCACCCAGACACATTTTTTCCACGAAAGGTCACTTCACCGCTCCTTAAAATCGAATTTCCTCACTTACGACACTTGTACTTGGGGCACCATATCGCTCCCTTACTTGTCCATGTTCGTGTCGATTTTCGTCATGAGAGCCCACCTTGTACTCATGCTTCCATGGCCCCCCATTGGGGCCTTCACTGTGTGGCAGCACTATCAAGTCGCCCTTGTTTAGAGCATTCAAGTTGAGTCATCATTGCATTCATGGAATCTATCCTGCGTCCTTTTACACCCCACTATAGCCCTCCATTCTTCTTTGCTTGGTTCCTCTCTTGTGTCGCATATCATGACCTTCAGTCCCACTGTCCCCTGTCCCTGTCGATATTGTGTCAGTCGCTGCCATGTCATTCATGCCCTTTATTCTCTAACAAGGGAAGTCGTCCATTCGCCACTCCATCCTTCCCATTTCCACCATCATCATTAGTGTCAGTCTGTCCGTCGCTCTATTGTTTTTCTCTCGTGCCTTAGTTGAGGATCTCTCATTGCCTCACCTACGGCGGACCTCCTTCTGTCGACATCGGCACATTTATTCCAGAAGCAAGGTCTAGAGGGCGGTGTACCTTGGTTCCAGCTTCCACTTTTGTTCGGTGCCTCGGATCAGGCAGGGGGATTTCTCACTTCCCTTTGACTTGGTTGCTTCTCCAGCTCCTTTCAGCATGATCGAGATTCGTATCCTGGACAGTCCAGTGACCCAGCAGCAGCTCTTGATGATTCCCGGGCGTGTGTGAGATGTCTCAGCCCTCATGAGGGGGTGGCCCTGCAGGCAGCCCCCCACATGCCCGGATGACCTCTTCATTGCAGCCTTTGATGCCGCTCCCGATTTTGATGATGTTGGCCTTAGCCACTTGCAGCACCTCTATGATTTGCATGTATCAGTCAGATTTTGTGAGCCCTTCCCCATTTACAGGGGGCATTTGGGTTGTATTTATCTCATGTACTCAGATATTATTGTACTAGTCTGGGCTGTTATCCCAGGCACAGCATGTATGTGAGACTCTTCATTGTATTTTTATCTGGCCCTTGATTATGCCAGCTGTACTCTATGGTTCGGTCCCTTGTTTACTGGACACACTATTCTTTTGTACTTTGTCACGACGGGCATAGGTATGCCTCCCCCGCCGCCTTCAGCACAGGTACCCTCTCATAAAAGAGACTTGTTGCACCTGCGAGTCTCGTCTCCTCAGGGTCTAGTCCTTCAGCACACTATCTACCTCACAGTTCTCTCTCTGACACCCCTTTTTGTTGTCTAGTGATTGTGTTCTTACAACGTACTTCAGTCATACGATTTGCTCCTGACACTCGCACGCTGGGGGGAAATCTGTTACACCATTTTTTGGTCATCTAACCTTTCATCATTAGATGGACCCAAGTACACCATGTAAGACCAGTTTAACCCCAAGTAAAACTGCTTTCACTATGTTAATTAGGAAACCCCAAAAGGAATAATTAATTAAACCATAATTTAATTATTATTCCCAGTCATGTTTAACCCAAAAACAAAGAAATTAATGAGATAAACCCATCGTTATCTTATTATTTTCTAGGAATAATTATTTAAATAATATTCCTTGTTAAATATGACCAAATCAACCACCATTAATTAAATAAATCATTATTTATTTGATTATATCCCAACCACTTCCTTAAAAATATAAATAAATCATTTATTTATTTATTCTTCACTAATCAAGGGATTTGACCCAAGTCAAACACCCTTTCCCTCCAACAAATAATAATAAAATATTCCATAAAGGTGGATCTAGATTTGGTTAACATTATTTTAATCATGCACAAAGATCTAGAATGACCCAATATTTTGTTATAAATAGGAGGGTTCTTCCCCATCATTCCTCACCTTTTGTTGCCTATTAGATCACTCTGGATCTATACACTTGGTCTCATTTCTACCATTTTCTCCCATTGAGCTCTATTTTCTGCATTGGGTTTTCTACACCTACAAGAGAGAGAAAGCTTAGATCTGAAGTGCTGAGGACTACAAAGAACCCATCCCATTGAGGAGAGCTGGATACACCTTCTTGTTTTCCTCCCAGGTGCCCTGTAATATAAAAATTCATTCAAAAATCGTGTTCTTGTCTTGTCTGTTGGATGCATGGAGCAAACTCTTTACTTTACTGCTTAATGTCTTTCCATTTGTAGATCTGTTTGTTGCAGCATTTTAACTACTAATTGCAGATCTGAAGATGTTTTGCAGCCTCTATTGTTGTTAGGGCTATTAGTTATGCGTAGCTAAAGTGGTTCTTTTTCGTACACTTCGACGAAGAATTCATACTAACAACAGGGGCTTAAACATATTGACTGGGTCAACCTTGACCAAATCTATAACACTATCATGGAGGAGTGGCCATCAATGAGACACAACGTAGTTTTAGTTGGAGGTGCCTTGTGTGAAAGGAGTATTATCATTGGAATTGGTTTAGGGTTTGCAAGCTCTTAACTTATAAAAGGAAGAGGATGACAACATGAGAGGATTTTTGATGATATGATATTTTTCTGAGTATATTGTTTGTTTAGACATATCTCATTCTATTGCAATTTAGCTGAGAATAATTTTGTTTAGCATTGGGTGTTCCTGGTGGAATCCCAACTCTTACCATTGAGTAGCTCTTGGGAGAGTTTGTATTGCATTGTCCACTGTCTGGCTTAGGTCCAAGCTACTTCTTTCAACTACAGTGTAGATCCTATTGAGGGTTTGACTATTTTTGCAAGTTGTAGCAAGTGGAGATTATATCTTTCAGATCTAGTCCATTTCAATGCTTCTTTTGAGTGGAGGAGGGTTCTACTTCATTGGGAGTGTTATCACTCAGATTTTCCTTGAAGTTGTTGGGAAGAGGAAAGGGGTCCGAGGTAACCAAAAACCAACTTTTAGGTACAGAATCTAGCCAATTTGTACCCATAGAGGGCTCTCTCTTTAAGTTTTAGCTTTGTTTTGAAAGATATTAGGCTAGTTATGAAAGTTTAGGGATTTTGATTGTGTTTACGTGGTGGAATTGGATAGCAAAGGTGTAGGACTGAGTAGTTTAGGCCATTGGGCTAATGGATTCAAAGAAGATGGCTTAACTGGATTTGGTTTCTTAACAAGGGAGGTTTTCACAGGGCAAGGTAATCAAATAGGGAACAAATAAAGACTTAAAATGAATGGAACAGACTCAAAATGGGTGAAGGGAAATTAAGAATCCTTCAACCTATTCAAAAGAGGGAAATTTTAATGATTAATAATAAAGGGCCATTAAGAATTCTCTACCAAATAATCATAATGAATAAACTAGGAAACAAGAGCAATTAAGAATTCACTGTTCATACTAGTTCAGAGGAAAACATTAAGAATAACAATGACTGAAAACAGATTGCACTCAAGCACTTTCTGAATTATTATTTTTCATTTATCATTCAGATATGAAACATAGATGGTATAATAAACAAGAAAACTTTAAAACATAAGGTATAGAAGACTTATTGATCCGATGTCTGACTCAATAATCCTGTGAAAAGTACTTTGCATCAATTCTTTATCCAGCTAGCCATACAAAATTTGTCCAACAACACTTTATTCCAAAATAATCAGTATTACAACAAAGTCTAAGAATCCACCCTTAACACTCCAATTGAGGGATTATTTATACAAAAAAAATTACAAAAAAAAAATATCTCCTAACAGAGTAAGATATATTTTAGGATGACTCATGAATAAGTTACAAGAAAATAGAGACAAATAGTCTCGTAGATAGGAGAAACGGTAAACCGATGTCGTGTTGTTCCTATTTTTGTGAGTGTGCTGGAGGCAGGCCCTATGATTTGGCTTACTGTTGTCTTCTTTGGTAACTCTGTGCTGGCTGCCCTTTTTTTACTTATACTCTTTATCTATACTGATACACTTTGACCTGTTTGATCTCTGTTTATCCTTTTTACCATTACTTACTGTAGTAAATAACCAAAATTCATCGAAGGATATTTTTACAAAATGTCCAACATATCTTCCCACCATTGTGCTTCTGGTATTATGGTTCTTTGAAGCTTTCTTAGGGTCTCATCAGTTTCTGTGTATCTGAAAAAGGTAGGTTGAATTGGAAATAAGTGCTTTACCTCATGTTAAACATAGAACAAGTTTTCTAGACTGTCATAAAGAACTCTACCTGTAGGCAACACTTTTGCTGCTGATGAACTTGTTGATGGACCTGCCTAGTTGTCTGCATATTGATTCAATTTCTCCACATAGTCTTGATGACTCATTAGTTTATCATGAATAACTAGAGGACTTGGCAACCCTTTACTCTGTAAAATATCAAATCTTTTTGTAAAAGCATTGATTTCTTCCTGCATATCATGGCACCTTCTTTCTAAGTTTTGCATCAGAGTTATTTTAGTAAAAACCTTTTTTACTTCCAAAATTTTCCCTGTTCTATCTTGAATGCCCAGCTCTTCAAGCTGATATTTGTTCTTGGTATTTAAAAACTGTATGAGCTCGCTGGCTTCTTCACGCATATTTCCTAATTCTACCCTTACATTTTGAACTTCTTCTAGAGCTAGTTTAACTAAATCATTTTGCTCATAAATTATTTGGATTGATGGCCAAACATCATTTATTGATTGAGTGATGTTGGCCCAAAGAATTCTCTTGAATTCTTTCAAAGGTTTCTCAAATGTGAGATATTTTTCTAATGTTTTCACCAAATTTTCTAACTCTTTGATCTCTCTTGTCTTTTCTGCAACATTTATTTTTGAGAGATCATACTTTTGTTCCAAGTTAGTAAATTATTCATTTACCTTTGGGAGATCTCTAACTTGGAGCTTCAATTCCTCCATTGATTTTATTAGTTCCTCTGTGCCCAAATTGGCAGTGTTACCCTGTGCTAGTCCTACTGACTGCCTTATTTTTTTTGTACCTGTGACCACTTCTGTTGTGGCTGCTGGGATATTTGGTGCTAGTGTTGTCCCAAGTGTAGAAGGGACTGCTATTGAGACTACTGGTATCACATCGGGAGGTTGAGAGGTCGACTCTCCATGCTTGTCCTTCAATGTTTTTTCAATCTCTTGCTCAGTCTCATCCAGACGTTCATTAAATTTTAAGAGAAAATCCATCAGCTCTTCTTCAGATTTTTGCTTTATGACCTCAGTAGTTTGTGGATGTCTTGAAGGTGGCAGCTTTAGTTGTTTCCTTAGGGCCGCAATATCTTCGTATTTCTTTTTGATTAAAGCTTCTGTAGCCTTAACATATTTGGGATCATGACCCAATACAATAATTATTTCTTCTAAAGACTTTATTCTGTTATATTTGGCCTAGGAGGAAGCTTTTTCCAGTTGCAGTTGGGCAGTTGTATTATCCAAGCAATTTAGTAACCTTTGGGCCATCATTGCTTTACCAGTCAAGGTTGAATACATATTTTCTCCAGTTTGTTTATGCAATTCAATCTGATCCAAAGGATGAATATCCTTTACCATGACTTCAAAATTGGTTCTAAGGTAGTCTTCTATTGTTTGAGGCTATTGCACTTTAGGCTTGAAATGACTCATTACCATTTTATCTTCTTTGATGTCATAGGCTGACATCAATCTCTGTTGATTTGTGGGGGCCATCTTCAAATATTGATTATAAACTTGAAGTCTCAATGGATCATTTCTAGCTTTTATGTCTATAAATGTCTTCTTGATATCCCAAGCATCCTTCACTGGTGGTCTGAAGGATGATACCTCTGTACTTTGTTGTCTTTCTAGCTCCTTTCTCTGTGAGCTGGTAGATGTCCCACCATTTGGGAATGTTTGCTGGCTGTCTACTCCTTCTCTCCTCTGACTATCAGTGGTTTCTTCAACAATTTCTTCTTCTCAGAGGGGATTTAATATTTTCCTTTTGGTACCAGGCTATTATGAAGGTCTGCTGGCAGGGGTGGCTATTTCACTGTCTCTTTTTTTACTTTTTTACTCATTTAGGGGAGTTTGCAAGATTGGAGGTTCTGCCATATTGACCTGAGTGGGAGAGGTCTGCATTTGGGCTTGCTCCTTGGAAGTTTTGGGCTGCTCAGACATTGTGGATTGCTCTGTGGCCTATTTACTAGTCTTTTTTTCCTTACCTTTGGATGTTGATGTGGTTGGTGTGTTGGTTTCCTGTGAATGTTGTTGAGAGGTTCCAGCAGAGGAGCGACCAAACCCTGATCTTCGTACCTGCCCAAAAGGATCCAAGTCAAGTATTTTCTCAATATCTCTCATAACATTCTCAACATCGACCTGTTCACTATCCTTTTCTATTAGGGTCCCTTCCATTCATTCATCCATGTTTGCAAATTGTTCAATCTCTGGAAGCCTATGGTGAATGTATGGTGACAATCTGTTATTCATTCTTCTATCACATATAAAGCTGTGAGGGTCATATGGTACCCACCAAAAACTCTTTTGCAACTTAAGATAATCTTCCAGAATTCTTTATGCTTCTTTCCATGCAACTCTAGTGTTACAGACAAAAGGGCCTAACTAACTCTTGATTCTAAGCTAAGCTTTCTTCTTGGCATTATAAAAATGGACCAGGTCTGAATTTATCATTTGCCTAAAATATTCCAAGGAAAAGAGCCTCAGTGGAACATACTTTGGTAGCTTAAAAGGGCAGAGCTCACACCCATATATCCTGATTTCTATATGGTTTTTGTATAGGTACCAATCACCTATCTTGTATTGCTTGGAGAGATGGAGGATTTTCTTCATATCAATATTGATCCTAGGAGGGGAAAATCCTATTAATAAGGTGGTTTCTGGGTGAAAAAATAGTTCAATGAATTTATTGTATGAGTAAGGGGACTCAAAGGAACTATGGAAGACTGCAGACTAGAAGATTACAGACCTTGGATTTCCTCTGGTGTCAATTTTCATGACAGGGAAGGGGAAGTTCTCTGATTGATAATAGAGCATAAGATGGTATATAAAAGTGGAGTATTTGAAAACTCTTTCATTTTCCAGTCTCATGAACTGGTCATGAATCTTGTCAGCAATGTAAGAGGCAAAGTCATATTTGACAGCAGGGGGCTGTCCAGGAGTAAAAATTGACAACAACACTAGGGTTATCTCATCAACATACTCACTAGTGTTGAATCCCATTATTAAAGATATCATATCCACTATAAGTCTGCCCATATCTGTGAAAAAGGTATGTCCATAAGGAGGGGGGCCTTTAGGTTGATTCTTTTGTAGCATGAAAGTTTGACAGAGGCGATTCAGTTCTTCTTGGGATAATTTTGTGGATTTTTCAAGTAAATCTCCCATGGAAAGAGGAGTCAGAGCTTGACCAGGATGAAATTGTAACATTTCATTGATGGATTAAGCAGTTATTGGAAAAATAATGGTTTTACTTGGGGACATAATTGCTCATTGATTAGGGTCATAATTGGCATGACAGTGATAAATTATTTCAGGAAAGACATGAATTGAGGGTAGAAAATACATAGGAAGATTGGATTCCCACAGTCCAAAAATATCAGAGCCATTCAGGTAATTATCTCTTCTTTGGAAAAATATTTTCAGGGGAATTTCGCTAAAGGTGAGGTCTTTTATCTAGAAGTCCCTATCTGCTAGAGGCAAATAGTCTAAATCTTTGTGGGGAGCATTCAAGGGTGCAACAGTCAAAGCTACAGGGGTTTCCATTTCTGGTTCTTGTGGATTCAGAAAGGAATTTGGGTTTTCAGTGGAAAATGGGCAAATTTACAGGTCTAGGAGCTTATGTGGTAAAACAAAGACTAAATTATACTATATTTTAATCTTTTTTTCTATGGAATTAGAGTATAAAATCAAGACTTGCAGGGTTTCGTCGGAAATTGGATAAATACCTATTTTGGGAAGTGAATAGTGCGAAAATAGGTACAGGCAATAGCTGACAGGTTCTAGACTGGTTTGGATGCAAATTTCTTAGCAAGGTGGTGGTTGGAAATCTTTGACAGTTGACTTCGACATTCTTTGCATGGGAACACTGGTTGCAGTACAGAAGGATGAAAATGACGTTAATTTGTTTTATTAACAAAGTCGAGGTTGTTAGGGTTTTTTTATTATTCGGGCAGATGACGTACGTGGGAAAAGTTGTTTTGTCGTATGCGGAGGGCGGTAAGCGGTATGATATCACACCGCTTTTGGGGACGGGCAGTATTTGGTCGGGAGCCAGCGATTCCACAGGTTTTGTGACGCGTGGTAGGGCACTGTTCACAAAACCACTCCACGATCACACGTTAACATTCGGTCATGGAGGGCCATGTGATATGCACGATAGCTGTTGGATGTGGGGGGCTTGATCAGACGGCTATCAAGGAAGCGAGGTGACGGGAGGTTAATGAGGGCAGGCCCCATATCGGGAGCAACGTGATTGGTCGGGAAAGTTATTAATTAACCATGGGGGTTAATTAATCCTTTTTTAATGTTAATGCTATATTATGGTTATATTTTAACCAAGGGGCGGGATATATAAAATTTGTGGATTTTGTATAGTTATAGTAATACGGGAATGGGTAGATTTTTATAGGGGAAATAAATAATATAAGTTAAAAGTTAATATGTCATAATGAATGAAAAAGCGCTAAGTATAAAATCATTAGGATTGTGTATTTAACTTAGGCTTAAATGAAAAAGGGTTTTTATGGGATATTGTGTAATTTTCCTATGTAAAATAGGATTTTACTTAGGAAAAGACTTATGGAAGTAAATGAATGACTTATGGATGGTTTTAAGTACTTAGGATTTTAAATTATTGGGCCGAGGGTCCGGTTACCTCCAGAAGTCAGAGAAATGCTCTGAGCCCCTCTAATTTTCAAATTCCTTAGTACTTAAGGGAAATTAGTGAAATTTTTAGGGAAAAATGAGAAGGGGAGTTAATAATTTGACCTTGTCTTGCTTGAAATTCCTCTAGTGTAATGTCTGCCTTGCACTTGTGATGAAAGTAAAGATTAACACATTTAGTGTCATTATCCATCACATGTAATTCTGCAACATCATCTACCTACCCTACCTACTTTAACCTAAAAAAATTTCTTCTTTATTAGGGTGCACATAGACTGGCAAACCCTTATCACACTTTCTTTTCTTTTACATGTAGAAATCTATCTAAATCTAACCTTATTACATCCAAGGGCTCAGATTAATCTGTTGAGCTCCTTTTATTTACTCTACCTATCTACTTATCTGCCAAGATTAAATAGTTTGGTCAGATTTTATTCTCTATCTCTAAAACATAAAATTCAAACATGAACTAGCCAAGCTTAAGCTCTTTGACTGTTCACCAATTGTGGCATAAGTTACAAGTTGCACACAATTTGTTTATTACATAAGAGAAAAAATTAGTGGCATTTATACTTGCACACTTTCCTTGGCCTTTTCTTTTGGTGGGGTTCATTTTCTTTCACTTTTTGGCCATTTTATTCTTTTCACCCTTTGATTTTTATTTTAGGGTATACCCTCTTTACATTTTTTAAATTTTTTGATTTTTTGACAATATGGAAAACCTTTGCAACAAGGAAAGGTATGAACATATTACATAGCCCATCAGGTCAATCATGATATATGACACCTATTGGTATAGGAGCATAATAGGGAGGACAATATTCAAAAATATTGAGCATCATTTCCATATTTTGGCATGTGGCCAACTATGTTTTGATCCCTACAGTGCAGTATTAGAGCCAGATCTATGTTATTCATGTAGGTGTATTTGCAGGGTGTTTCAGCACATCATTTGGAGAGTGATTTTCTAGGTGTTGGGGATTTTCCCTTCACTTTGGAGATCTGTTGGAGGAGATCATTTGTATTGTTTATATCAAATTAGATCCACTCTCCATATTTGAATATTTCCATAGATATGTAGTATTAGATCTCATATGTACATCTTGTGATTACTATTTTGCTGAAAACCCCAAGGGGGTTCAATAGAGGAGCTTGTATAGTGTATAGATCTGGTATAGATCTAACTTTTTTTCAACATATTCTCTCTAGATCTGATGTGTAATATATAACTGTTGCAGAGCCAATAAAATAATGTTGTAAGGCATTTGCAGTCTTTGTACATGGTTGCAACACCTCATTTTGAGGATTTCTTTCATTGGAGACTTGTATTTTCTAGTCATGCATCTTATGCGCCACTTTTAAATTATATTTTGCTGCTATAATGACTAATGAAAGGTCTCCATATTGGCCTCCTTCCTTATAAAAGATGAACTGTGTTATTTTTATGTCATTCTACATTCTATTGTTGCATTCCCCATTTTGGAATACTACAGGGCGGATTTACTGGAAGCAACATTTCGGCATAATGGTCGCTTGGGGATCTTGTTATGTAGCTCTGACCTAGGCTGAGGAATCTGTAAAGGATCATTCAGTGTCTAAATTGGATTTCTGGGACTTGAAGGCTGGGGCTTGATTGAAGATGGAGTGGGAGGCTTGGTGTACTAGTGCGACTGAGTCTGAAGGTTGAGATCGATGGTATTGGCCTGGTCAGAGTGCATCATGAGGATCTAGTAATCATAGGTACCGGATGGGTGAGGTTGAGCGACCTCCTATCCTTGAGGGTGTTGGGCAGCAACATATCCTTGCTGGGGGAAACAATTTTTAAACATGGGTGGTTGAGTAGGTGCAACATTAGGAGGAACTAATGCAGAGGCTTTCTGTCCTCTAGACACTACTTGAGCTTCCCACAGTTGATGCATCTGAGGTAAAAGCATACAATCATGGGTATAGTGGCCATGTAAACCGCAACAATAACAAGGATTATTCATGCGAAGAGGCCTATTCTTCTTGGGTTGATCGCCCTATTGCTGGGTTATACTGTTAGATGTATTCCCTTCGAGATTGTTTCCTGGATTCCCTAGAGTGGGTTGGTTCTGGTTTCCTTTCCTCTTCTTTTTGGAAGTGGGATGATTAGTTGCACTATACTACGCATAAACCTCACCCTGAGGGGGGGGTGGTTGCTGCTATGGAGCTTGAGAAGGCATGGGAGGTGGAGGTGCTTGTGCTGGAAGAGCTAGAGCACCTAACCGTGGATACAGATAGTAAGGAGGTTGAGAAATATTATGGTAAACAGGTTGGGAAAATGTAGGCCTTGGCATTAGAGGATGCGGTTTGGAAAAAGCATGAGGCATGTCGTGTCATGGATACATGCTGCCGGGAGGTGGGAAAGTGCTAGAGGTGCTGGCCCCTCCCTAAGGGAAACCATATCCCATAGGAGGATGAGTGTATGGATGTGAAAGGGATCCAATGATACCATTGGCATCATGAGATGCCCCTAATGCTTTGGCACCACTAGGTCTAGGGAGATCAGTTAAGACGGTATAAACATAACGAGATTGCATGTAGATCAAGTCATATTTCATCGTAACTTGGAGGGCTTCTTCCTTAGTTGAGAAAAGTGAGATGTGACATATTTACCAATAGAGGGAAAAAATGATCTAAGAAACTAGCCCATGTAGACATAGTCTTCGAAAATAGGGGCTCAACACAAGCTCTTCCTTCTGCGTGATTCTTGAACATGGTCAGATAGGCGTGTGGCAAAATATTGATGGAAAGGAGTTGAAAGTTTGGTACCGGTGTCATAGTGAAGGGGAAACTATAAGTAGGACATAAAAACCTTTGCAACAGTAAAAACAGTAGCATGAGAGGCAGTGGCTTGGTCGACATACCACTTGGAAGCTTCTCCAGTAATCTTACACTGGAATAACCGAAGAAGGACAGAGTCAACAGTGATTGATTTGGATGAACACCACATGCGGAAAGAACAAACATGGTTGGTAGGATCCTCTCCAAAATTTCCTTAAAACTTAGGGATGTTTGAATGAAGCTTGGTTGGCATAGCAGGCCAAGATGGGTCATCGTGTATAGGGTCATTAATCAACTGGATGAACTTGAGAAGGCTTAGGCCTACCATATAAGGAAGCAAGGGAGTAGCCGGAATCATTCCTATTGCAGCTCCACTAGTAGCGGTTCCAGGATTAGAGTCGAGGCCACCACTAGTAGTGGTCCTGCACCAAACATGATGAAGGTGAAAGGTGGAGGAGAAATGGGGATTGAAACACAAGGGGAACCCGATGAACTAGAATCAGATTCAAAATGGGGAATCGGTGGAGGACTCACTCGGACCCTACGCAGTCAGGTAAGTCGTCCTAACGGAAATTGAGGATGAAGGCCTTGGTGTCTCTGAGATAAACGCCTTGGGGGCGCAATGATGGAAAATATATGCAGAACCCAATAAGAAAAGAGGTAAACAAGGGCACGGAGGTGCAGATTAATTCATTATAATGTTTCAATCTTGGCATGGCATTGTAAACCAGAAGCTCTTCACTTTAGGTGTGTATGTGTGTGATAAGTGTGTTATTTTTAACTAAGCCCAAACGTGTGTATATAAAAAAGAAAAATTGTGATGTATAACTATAAATACAACTGAAAGTGGAAGTAAATGAAACTGAAAGTGACAGTAAAATAAATAGCTAAAGATGCATAAATTTAAACCCAAAAAGGAGGGCTTCCCAAAAACTTGTCTGAGGGTAGGTGAAATCTACTCAAAAAATTATATGGCCAATAGATCTAAGGTCAAGAGGGACAGGGATCTAAAGCTCAGATCTGCTGAAAAGAGGTGTAGAAAAAAACAAGAAACCAGAGGGAAAAATGTTGAAAAATGGGTGGCGAAAGGCTACAACCCAAAGGGAAACGTAGGGGACCTTAAATGGAGGACCCAACTAAACTGAAAATAGGTGATATTTATCGAAAAATAATCGATCTGCAATGGATCTGAAAAGGTAGGTTCAGATCTGAAAAATGGCTGAAAAACAATGAAATCTCAAAAGACCTGCTTTAGCTAAACTCATCCTAAAAAGGTGGAAGCATACTGAAGCCCTAAGGGGTTTGGTTCCTACTTCAACGAGTAAAAATAAGCAAGTAAAGGTCCAAGATGGATAAAGACAAAGGTCAGACAACCCTAAACAGTGCCCTTGGTAAACTCTAAAAATTACATAAAAAATCTCGCAAAAAGTACAGGTCGCAGGTTCTTACCTGTTTTTTGCTGATCATAGATTTTGGGTAGATATCCACTACCTCAGAGTTGAGGTTGCAGGTTTTGGGCCAAAGAGTGTGACTTGCACTTTCGACTGTCTCGGGGGCAGGTTTCAGAAAAACATGTTGTCTCTATCGCAGTCGATACCTGTTACCGGCACTAATGGCCCAGAAACACACGGAAGTTAGATTTTTTATTGTTTTAGGGTAAAAAAGGTTAAAAGGAACATGAAGGAATGAAAAATAATAATTTGAAGAAAAACCTTAGGAGCTGAAGCAGCTGGTCATGCAGGGATCTAAAAAATGACAGCGCTCGTAATTAAAAGCCCTTGTGGAGTCGCCATTAGTGTGAATTCTAATCACAAGCATACGAAAAAATATCACTTTAGCTGTGCATAAAAAACAACCCTAACATAAAATGTTGATATCAATTTACTTATATCTGCAGTAGGTGATTAGAATAAATGCTACAAAAATCCATATCTATGCAGTTAAAGACATTAAAGAACAAAAATAAACAAGACTTGTTCCATACATTCAATAGACAAGATAATAATTTATAAATAATTTTTATATTATGATACCTGGGAAGGGAACACAGGAAGGTGCTACCAGTCGCCCTCAATGGGATGGGTTCTTGTATGTCTGCAGCGCTTCAGATGCAAGATCTCTCTCTCTTGATAGTGCAAAAAACCCAGATAAAAATATAACTCAAAGGGATCTCACAAGAAAAAGTAGAGAAAATATGACAATGATGGAGGATCAAAGTCAGACCAAAAGCATAGATCAAAAGGTGATAAAAAGGTGACAAAAGGTAGTGAATGAATGGAAAAACCTTTCTATTTATAAAAAATTATTGAGTTAGTCTAGATATTGGTTTGTAATTAAAATATTGTTAACCAAATCTAGATCCAACTTACTTGGAATATTTTATTATTTTTGGTGGAGGGAAAAGGAATTTAGAATTGGTTAAATCCCTGTATTTAGAAATAATAAATAAATAAATGGTTTATTTATTATCTCAAGGATGGGTTTAAGGAACAGTTATATAAATAATTATTTGTTTAATTATTTAGAATTGATATAGTCAAATTCAACAAGGAATATTATTAAATAATGATTTAAATAATTATTCCTAGAAAATAATAAGATAAATAATAATTTATCTAATTAATTCTCATGTTTTGGGTTAAATATCACCAACAATATTAATTAAACAGTGGTTTAGTTAATTATCCCTAGAGGAAATTCAAATAGGGATTTATTTAATTATTCCTCATGGGTTTCCTGTTTAGACCAGAAATAATTTAATAAACTACAGGTTATTAAATTATTTCTCATAGTGAAAGAAATTTTACTATGGTAAAATTGGTCTTACATGGTGTACTTTGTTCCATCTAATAGTAACAGTTTAGATGACCAAAAATTATTGTAATAGTGTAAGTGGGTAGAATGGAAGTATTGTAAGGATGATATGAACTGTGAATGAATAAAGGAATGTTTTGGAAGAAATATGAGTATCAAATGCATTTGCATTCTGGTTTATGATCCGTTTCTATAGGTTATTTCCGTTTACTTCATTACCTATGTTTGGATCGGTTAAATATTGTTTTCCTATATATGAATGTTAAATGAATACATATATATATATATATATATATATCTATATATATATATATATATATATATATATATATATATATATATATATATATATAGATATATATATTGTTTTCAAACATGAAGGTTATATATTAAGGGATTGCGAGGCCTGTATATGTGTGTGCGCAGGTTAACCTGCATAAAATGACCTAGATCTGCCTAGTTAGGGTTTCTGGTTAGGGCTCCTGTTGTGAATATTAGACCTCTGTTGTTATAGTTTTGAAGACACACACATCATTTCATTCTCTCTCAGGGTGTGGAAACCTGGTTCCATCACCCCCCCATACTACTTCAGGTGAGACTTTGACTTGTCCAAGTAGGTCACTACCGATGTTACCAGTAGTAAGAGAGTTTTATTGGTTAACCTTAACTCTGAACCTGGGTCAAGACTGCTGAAGCTAACAAATGGTTTCTTTGCGGGGACCGGGATAATTTTGAGAGAGATTGGGTGATGTGGTGACCATGGAAGCCTAAATTAGAAGACTAGTTTGAGAAGAAAATTCAAGAATTTTCCCTTAAGGAAAACATGAGTAAGAAACTGTCTGCTAAGGATTAGAAACATAAATATATCTTCATAGAGGTTCACGAGATCTTCTTTGTGACCTTCGTGCAGGAATTACAGGAGTGGTTTTCAAGATTAGCCGAGTTCCAAACATGCTGGAAGGACGATAAGATCACTCAGTGGACATGCGAGTTGATCCAACAGTTAGAGCAGACTAATAACTCCATCATCCGAACTGTAGATCATTGGGTTTACAATATCTTGAGTGGGTTTGTGACAGAATTTGCAGTAGATCAGTTTGTGTTGTACTTTGAAGCTGAAAGGAGGTTCTTTAAGGGACTAAGAGGTAAATTCATATGCTCTCTGCCTCTGCTGCTTAAGATGATATTGTGTGAAAAGGGTCTTTTGTGCAGCCACACTGAGTGAATGACGCTAGATAAGCTAGAAAGCACTATGCGCAGTGGAAATTATTATCAAGTTAATCAGAGAGGGGACATATCTGTATACAACCCTCTGAGAAACCCGCTTGATAGTGATATAGAGAGTGGTGAGTGTTACACCATTTTTTGGTCATCTAACCTATTACTATTAGATGGACCTAAGTAAACCATGTAACACCAATTTTACCCTAAGTAAAATTTCTTTCACTATGAAAAATAACTTAGTAAACCACCTTTATTAAGTTGTTTATGGTCTAAATAGGAAACCCCATGATGAATATTAAATAAATCTACATTTGTTTGATTTTCCTCAAGGAATAATTATTTAAACAACAATTTAATTAATATTCCCAATTATATTAGCCCAAAACAAGGAAATTAATAGATAGATCACTATTTATCTTATTATTTTCTAAGAATAATTATTTAAACCTTATTTAAATAATATTCTTTGTTAAATATGACTAAATCACCCACAAATAATTAAATAAATCATTATTTATTTGATTATTACTCAACCACATCCTTAAAATGGTAAATAAATCATTTATTTATTTATTATTTACAAATAAAGGGATTTGGCCCAAGTCAAATTCCTTTTCCCTCCAACAATATAATAAAATATTCCATAAAATTTGGATCTTGATTTGGTTAATAATATTTTAATTATGCACCAATATCTAGACTAACTCAATATTTTGTTATAAATAGAAGGGTTTTTCCATTCATTTACCACCTTTTTTTGCCAAAATATCACTCTCGATCTATACTTTTGGTCTGACTTTGATCCACCATCATAGTCGTATTTTGCTACCATTTTTTGTATGGGTTTTCTACACCATCAAGAGAGAGGAATTTTAGATCTGAAGTGCTGAGGACTTACAAGAACCCATCCCATTGAGAAGAACTGGTAACACCCTTATATGTTTTCCTCCTAGGTGCCATTAATACAAAATTCATTCAACATATCCTTGTCTTGTCTATTGGATGCATGGAGTAAATCTTATTTTTCTACTGCTTAATGTCTTTTGATGCATAGATATAGATTTTTTCAGCATTTATCTTGATCACCTAACTGCAGATCTAAGGATATTGGCAACCATCTTTGTTGTTAGGGTTGTTTTTTATGCACAACTAAAGTGGTATTTTTTTGTATGCTTGGAATTAAGATTCATGCTAACAACTGGCGACTCCACACAGGTTTACGATTATGACCGTTGTCGTTTTTCTGATCCTTGCATATCCATCTATTTCAAACCCTAGGATTTCTCTTCAGCCTCTTGTTTTTTCTTTCCTTGATTTTTTTTTTAACCTATAAAATCGTAAAACAGTAAACACTCTAACTTCTATGTGTTTTCGGACCTATTGCGTAGGTGATAGACATCAGCGACAGCTGAGATGACACTTTTTTCTGAAATCTGCCACTTGAGAGTGCCGGAAGTGCAGGTTGCACTTTTTGGCCCTAAACCTGTGACCTAGAGCCTTAGGATGCACTTTTTAGCCAAAAAACTGCGACCTCTACTGAAAATAGGTCAGAAACTGCAACTTGGATTTTTTGCGGGAGTTTTTCTGAAAGTTTTTTGGGATTGACTGAGCCTCTATTCAGGGTTGTCTGACCTCCGTCTCTACCCATTTTGGACCTCTAATTGTTTTGTTTTACTCTAATAAGTGGGAACCTAGCCCCCTAGGGCTTCAGTACCCTCCACACTTTGTGGAAGAGTTTTAGCTACTGCAGGTTGTCTAAAATTTTCAGAGCGTTTAGCCATTTCTCAGATCTGATACCTCACATTCGGATCCGCTTCAAATTGGCTTGTCATCCATCCAAATCACCTCATTTAGATTTTTTTTGGTTTTCCTCTAGGGTTCACTCTGATTCCCTCTAGGAGATAGCCTTTCTCCACCTCATTTACAACAAATTTTCTTGTGATTTGTTGTTCTTTTCTGCACCACTTTCCAGCAGATTTTGACCTTTAGATCCCTGTCCCTCTCAACCTTATATATATTGGCTATTGTGTTGTGTTTTGAATAGTTTTTTTCCCACCTAAAAACTACTTGTTGAGAGGCCCACCTCCTTGGGTTTAGATTATTTCATTATTAACTTTTTATTTACTGTTATTTCAGTTTCACATACTGTTATCTGCAGGTTATCTATAGTTACACAACACACTTTTTCTTTTTCTCTACAAACGTTTGGGTTTAAAAATTAAAATTTACACACTTTGCACACACGCCCTAAGTGAAAAAGGGCTTGGTTAACACTTCCAAGCTAAGACTCTAAAACATTGAAATCAATTGATCCTACAGCTCTTTGCCCTTGATTCGACATTTTAATCAGTTGATCCTGCACCTCCTTTCCATTGTCGGTCTCTTTTTCCCTTGTGCCATGTTTGTGTTGTCACCATTGCACCACCAAGGCATTTATCTCGGAGACTTCTTGGCCTTCATCCTTACTTTCTAGTAGGAAGACTTACTCCTCCACGTAGGATTCGAGTTAGTCCTCCTTCGAGTCCGCACTCCAACTCTTCTTCTGGTTTATTATGTTTTCATTTTTCCCCCGATTCTCCTCCTGTCACCTTAACCATGTCTATTTCAGGACTTAACACTAGTGGTAGCCCCGACCCTAATGCTGGGAATACTACTAGTGGGGCCACAATAGGAACTATCCCGACTGCTCCCTTGCTCCCCTGTATGGCAGGCCTCAATCTTCCTGATTTTGACCAGTTGATAAATGACCCT
This sequence comes from Pinus albicaulis, assembly GCA_034641835.2. Classification (NCBI taxonomy): domain Eukaryota; kingdom Viridiplantae; phylum Streptophyta; class Pinopsida; order Pinales; family Pinaceae; genus Pinus; species Pinus albicaulis. Next base: position 132,906,206 of record CM076583.1, on the reverse strand, counting down.
ATACACCATAACGCTAATTGGCCTGCTATGCCGACTAAGCTCCCTTCCGACATCCCCAATTTTGAAGGCCTTGCTGGAGAAGATCCTACAAATCATGTTCGATCTTTCCAAATGTGGTGTTCATCTAACTTAATTACCGATGACTCTGTCCGTCTTTGGTTGTTCCAACATACACTTACAAGCGAAGCTTCTAAGTGGTATGTTGATCAAGCATCATCCTCTCATACCATCGTTACGACTCTTGCTCGGGATTTTCTATCTTATTTCCAGCTTCCTCTTCATTATGACACTAGTACCGAACTTTTGACTTCTTTCTGCCAATCGTCTACGACCCACCTATCCGATCATGTCCAAGAATGGCAGGGAAGAAAGAGCCTATGTCAAGCCCCTACCTTCGAAGACTGTGTCTACATGGATTGGTTCCTTAGATCACTCTTTCCACCTATTGGCAAAGATGTTGCATCGCATTTCCCTCAAACTGAAGAAGCTGCCCTCCAAATTGCGTTAAAATATGACCTGATCTACGCTCAGTCAAGTTATGTTTATACCGTCGTACGTGATCTTCCTAGACCCGGTGGTGCCAACGCACTGAGGGAATCTCATGCCGCTGATAGTATCGTTGGATCTCTCTCTCATTCATACGCTCTACCTCCCATGGGCTATGGTTTTCCTCAGGGGGGGGCCTGCACCTCCTGCACTTTTCCCCCTCCCAGTATCATGTATCCAGGATACGATATGCCTCCTCCTTTTGCCCAACCTCCTGTTTACCACACTATTACCCAATCTCCTTGTTATCTGTATCCACAACCCAGTTCTCCAGCTCCTCCAGCATTAGAACCACCTCCTCCCTTGCCTTCTCAACCCCCGCAATAGCAACCACCACCCCCTCAGGGGTAGGTGTATGCACAACAGGGCGCAAATAATCCTACTCCTTCCAAAAAGAAGAGGAAAGGCACACAAAATACATCTTCTCCCAGTAATTCTGGACCTAATCCTCAAAATAATTCCCCTAACACTACTAACTAGCAACAGGGCACTCAACCCAAGTAGGATAAGCTTGTTCACACGAACAAGCCTTGTTCTTGTTTTGGTGTTTATGGTCATTACACACATGATTGTCCTCTTTTACCATAGATGAAGCAGATGCGGGAGTCTCAAGAAACATTGCAAGGATATCAAGCCTCCCCTTCTATCCCTCCCAATTATGCGCCTAGTCAACCGGCTATGCTTACTAATCCTTTCCCCGAGCAAGGATTTGTGGCTACCCAACCACATAAAGGTCAGGTGGCCACTCAATCTCTTCCATATCGTACCCCCAATTACTGGATTCTCATGATGAATTCTGACCAACCTCTAACTGTAGACATCAATCTTCAGATTCGGTCCTGTCAGTACAACAAGTCTCCCTCTACGTCTGTTGCCGAGCCACCTCCTTCAGTCTCTATAGAGACTTTTTCGACACCTAATGGTCCCTTACAGATCCCTCAACCTAAGGCGTAGGTTCATACCAAGATCCATAAGGGAGCACTATGCTAAAATGCTTCTTCTGAAAAAGCTTCCCATTCATATAGCATAGTAGATGATCTAGCACAATCTCCTGCTACAATTTCAACGCTGGAAGTCCTCCATTCATGCCCTTCACAACGAAAAGCTCTACTATCTACCATGGGCATTGTAGATCCTTCTGAAGATTGATTGATTGTCTTTGATTTTGACTAGTCAGAACATCCTTCTCTCCCTACTTCCATTGCTTTCCAAATCCCAGTCAAGATCTGGAATGCCAACGTTTCCCAGTGCATCATTAATTAGGGGGCATCCACCTATGTGATGTCCGCTTCGGTTTGGAAGAAACTCGGATCACCTGAGTTGGATCCTTCCACGATCAGTCTCCGAGTGTGGGATGGCCACGCCTCCTAGCCCATTGGCCTATTCCGCAATTGTCGTATTAATCTTGCGAGCAAGACTATTTGTGTTGACGTATAAGTCATATATGCCCCCTTAGATTACAACATTCTATTGGGTCATAGCTACACCTATGCGATGTTTGATATCCCATCTGTGGTTCACCGCAATATGTCCTTCCCTCATAATGGAAAGATAGTCACCATTGACCAGTTGACATATTACGAACCAAAGTCTCAGACCTCCCCTGAGGAGTCCATGTTGGCCAGATAAATCGTTCTTGCAGACAAGACCAATCTCCCTAGTGTCAGAAGACAATCTAGCAACAAATGAACAACTAAGTTTGTCTTTCTCTAGATATATTAGTTTTACAAATAAATGCTATGAAGGTGTCGATCCTACCTTAGATCCAAATGCTTATTTGCGGTCGCAGTGCTTTCATTGCATCAATAATCCTTCGTCGCAACAAGGGCCCTTTTGTCACAAGAAAGTATCATCTTTCGTTGATCTGCAATCACAAACAAGAAAATATCAATAGCACCTATATAACAAATAATTATAAAACATACCTATCATAGTGATCAAGGAATCTATGAAATAAATGATCAAACGACAGCTTATTGAAATAAACAATCAAACGACAATTTATTGAGAAAAACAGAACTTGATTGTATTAATCTTAAAATATACAGAAGAACCTTACAACCTTAGCCTTGATGTTTGAAAGGCCTTCCCGGGGTCCGAAGCAGGAGTCTCCTCTACTTTGATAAGTATTGCACTCTTCCTCTAGGAGCATAAATAGGTATGTGATCTTTCCTCTCAAAAGCTCAGCAGAAAGAAGTCTAAATCTCAACAGCACTTCAACTCAATCACACATAAAGCTTGAACTCCAATTCTCAATCTCCAAAATCTAACCCTTTGAGGCTACCCAATGCCTCCTTTTATAGAGCAGATGAGGAGGTTAGGATTCCACCTTTGAAGGGATAGAATCCTCCTTCAAAGGGATAGGCTCCTCACATCAAGGGATTAGTTCCTTAAGGTGTGGGATACATGCACCTTACTAAAGCATACTCATCCCCAAAAAATCTCATCTAGAACCTTCCAGAATTGACCAAAAATCAACTTTTTCACTTTGATTTCGCGCTTTTTTGACTTTATAGGAAGTCCGCAGGCATAACACTGGAAAATTGCGTTCTAGAACGCAGTTCCTCTTCACATTACCTACGTACCCTAGCTAAGAACGCAGGTAATTCTCATATTAACTGCGTACCCAAGGCTTTTTTGAGTTTTAAGGGTTTTTCCTCTATTTTTAGGGCTTGGAATGAGGAACAAAGGTTGTAAGACTTGCAAAGGAGGCATGTATGAGTGTTTAATGAGCTCATACAGTCAGCAGAATGTCAAGGTGACATTTTTTAGTGTAACAGATTGCCCCCTAAAGTGCGAAGTCTGGAATAGATGAAGATGAAGTCTGTCATATATGAAGAGTGAAGTACTTTATCATTTCAAGGATCATCCCGTGGACACCCCAGTCGGAACCTGTAAAAACATTCAATGCAAAATATATATATATATGTAATCATATCATCGCTGAGGTAGGCATTCCCATACTCAGATCAAAACTAACTAGAAACTAACTCTAAATTGTTCTGATACAGGAATGATTTTGAATACATCACAGTATAGACATATGTAGACACAGTATGGACGCAGCCATCTGTTTATAAATAGTCTACTGTATAAATGATAACAAAATTCCTCGCAGCCTGGATGGTGGAAACTAGATCCAGGGTCTTGATTTCCGCATCTCGAACTAGTACGATTCTATCCATGCGAATGAATGTGTCGAAGTCGAACATGGTAGAAACCACTTGATTACTAGTCAATGATGTAAACTGTTAACAAGTGTGAGAGTAACCACCAGTAATGTCAATGGCTCTCAAATTACTCAGTACAATCCATGAAATGTGAATGAATGAGCTGAAGTCGAACATCTCACGGAATCATTCGATCGAAGGTCAATGATGCAACCTATCGTCGAAGGCGAGAAACCTGCCATTAAGGCATGCAGATTTCAAGGTACTGACGATTTCTGGATCAACTTCCTAGATAATGAGCTGTCGTCGATAGAAAGTGATCCGTCGTAGGCAAGCCCACAACATGAAATCATAGATCAAGTTTTGAAAATATATCGGCAAGGACTGACTCAGGGATGGTCAAAAATGGATGACAGATATTTTGCAGATGAATGGTTTATTTGAACTGTCCTCTTGAACACATAACGAAACTGCAGATGGTTTGGTGACAATTGACCCAAAGCTAATACCCAGAAACCGGCTGAAGACTTTCAATGTGGTTTGATTAACTGTTAGGCAAAGGATTTCCCAACCCAGGTGGACAAAAAGTGTCGTGTTCAAGAGTGGTTAACGGTTTTTCGAATAATCAAAATGTAACAAACAGGTTCGTTTTTCTCTCTTTTCCCCCACCATTTCTGGCAAGTACCTCTTTATTTTTGACAAGCTTGAGGAGGATAACATTTTCTTGTTTATAAGCTCATCCTTCGGATGAGTCCAACTTAGTTTAAGATTCGAACCCTAAGAAGGAGTGGTTCGTCCCTGTTGAAAATTAAACAGGTCCTTTACTGTTAAATTTTAACGAGTCCAGTATAGGAGAAACTCGGTGTTTTTCAATTTTAGGGAGTCAGAAGAAAAAACTTAAGAAAACTCCATGGGTGTAATTTTTCGTAAATTTAGTCTCTCGAGCCCAAAAAAGGATAAAATAATGCAGGAGAGAACTCTATTGACCGTAATAAGTCAACGTATACCTTTTTCGTAAATAGTCCATTTCAGTCCGTAAAAGGGGTAAACTTATACTGAAGGGACGATTATTCATTTACTTTAACGAGTTCGAATAATCAAATGCTCGGCAATCTTTTCATGTTTAGAGAGTCTGAAAAAGGGCTTAAAAGAGAACTCCATGGTTTCGCTTTTTCTGTAAGTTTAAATGAGTTCGAAAAAGGGATAAAAATGTACTCATATGGCCGACTTTCAATTTAATTTACGAGCATGAAAAGACAGAAAGAACTCGGCATTTTTATATGTTTTACAAGAATGAAAAATAGAAAAATGATCTAGGGATTTTCATGAGTGTAACGAGTCTTGAAAATAACCAAAATTGACTCAAGATAGGTTTCATTTTTACAAAATCTTGAAACAGAGAAAAACTATGCTTCAGAGTGGTTTCATTTTTACACAAGCTTGAAACGAAGAGAAAACTGTGCTTGATGCCCCCTAAGCGTAACTGCTAGAGCGCATGCCCCCCCAGCTTCATTTCATTCAACTAAGTACACTGTTGGTAATTAATAGTTGGATGGAATGAAGGTTCATTTACGAGATGATATGAAAGACTCGACCTAAAACTGCAAAAAACTGAAATAACTAACCTAAATAAATGACTTAACATTTACGAGATCTAGTCAAAGACTCGACTCAATTAGGGGAGGATTTGTTTCATTTTTTAATGAGCTTGACACAGCAAAAGAACTATGCTCATGGCAACGTGTTTCATTTTTTAACGAGGTTGACACAGTAAAAGGAACCATCCTCGGAAACTACTTATTTCTAATCTACCTACATAACCTACTGATTCATTTTTTAATGAGGTTGACACAGAAAAAGAATTGTCCTCATACCTAATTCATTTTTTAACGATGTTGACTCAGGAAAAGAACTGTCCTCATACCTAATTCATTTTTTAACGAGGTTGAATCAGTAAAAGTAACCATCCTCAGACTAACTGATTCATTTTTTAACGAGGTTGACACAGTAAAAGGAACTTTCCTCACCAACTGATTCATTTTTTAATGAGGTTGACACAGGAAAATAATTTTCCTCATACTCACTGATTCATTTTTAACGAGGTTGACACAGTAAAAGGAACTTTCCTCAAACACACTGATTCATTTTTTAATGAGGTTGACACAGGAAAAGAACTGTCCTCATACCTGATTCATTTTTTAATGAGGTTGACTCAGTAACAGGAACTCTCCTCACCACTGATTCATTTTTTAACGAGGTTGACACAGTAAAAGGAACTATCCTCACACTCACTGATTCATTTTTTAATGAGGTTGACACAGTAAAAGGAACTCTCCTCGGACACACTGATTCATTTTTTAACGAGGTTGACACAGTAAAAGGAACTCTCCTTGGACTCACTGATTCATTTTTTAACGAGGTTGACACAGTAAAAGGAAATCTCCTCACCACTGATTCATTTTTTAACGAGGTTGACTCAGTAAAAGGAACCTTCCTCACACTCACTGTTTGATCATGGCTTCCAACAGGAAGAAACACATGTCAATGGACACACCTTGATCATGGCTTCCAAGAGGTCTTCATCAGAAAGAAGAATAGTTCTCTGGAAGGAACACATGTCAAGGGACTCAAAAGGGATAATAACATCACGTTCAAATAATCCCATAGAGTTTTCCATGTCAATTACCAGATATAAGTCAAAAGAAGACGAGCAAACAATGAGAGGTTCGCTTTCATCAGTAACTGAAAACATGGGACTAGTTGCCACATAATTAACCCGTGGCGGGGTAGATACCACTTTAGAATCAGGAACATTTAGGGGTGTCATATTATTGGTATTCGAATCAAGACTAGGGAACGAAAGCTGGTCTACAGTCACAATATTACCATTGTGAGGGAAAGACATCACGCGAAAGAGTGTCGATACGACAGCTTTCATTGCATAAACATAGTCTCACCCAAGGAGCAAATTGAAATCCAAGGGGCCTCGAACTACCATAAGATCAATACAGACAGTTTTACCTTCCAAAGTAATAGAGAACTTAGGAAGGATCCCTAAAGGTTCACTAATGGTTCTGTTAAAAGCTTTCAGATTCTGCGTAATATGCACAAGCTGAGGAGAACCCAAATCTTTCCAAACAGTTGAGGATAAAATACTAACAGAAGCACCTTCATCTACCTGTGTGCGGTGTATGTCCCTACCACCAAAATTCACAATGATTTGGAAAGGGATGGAGGAAGGAAGACGAGGTTCTATCAGTCTATTCCAATCAAAGGAAAAGACCTCAGTACTTGGAGGGGGTTCTGTAGAAACAGGTGAAATGCCCCCTAGCATAGAAGAATCTGATGTAACAAGAAGAACCTGAGCAGTATGAAGTTCATTCTCTACAGGGAGAATGGAATCGACCGAATGTGAAATCGAATCGACCACTTGATCAACTAATGGATCATCAACCTGAGTGATATGAGTTTCAATCTCCAATGGAAGAGTGGGATCGACCGTACTTGAAATTAGATCAATCACTCCGTTAGTTGACGGTAGGTTGGGAGAAATTTTATGGTAACCAGTTGGAAATTCTTGCTGTGGAATAGTAAGGTTTTCCAACAATTTTGAGGCTTCATCGATGTGAGGGAAAATGTGAGTTTGATGACTCCCTTTGCATAACTTACAAGGAAACCTAACTTTACCCTTTTTCCCAGGAACCTGACTATCAATGGTTGATGGATCAACGGAAAGTTGATGAGATTTTTCTGACCAAACTTCCAAGACCTCAGGAATACCAAGACAATTGATAAGGAAGTGGTCACCCTTACAAAGCCTGCAAGGGTATTTGGGTTTACGATGCATGTTGGAGGTTTCCTCAACACAACTAACATTTACATCCATGGTTGGTTGGTTGACTTCTTTCTTATCTTGCTTCTTCTTCTTTTTATTCTTCTCTTTCTTCTTCTTCTTAGCCCCCTGGTTACTAGCGTCAAGGATTTTACCAGGTGAAGAGGAAGAAATGGAGGAATAAATATTAGGCGAAGAAGGTAAAGGGTCAACAGAAGGTTGGTGATGTTGAGATGGTGAACTCTGTGAAGCATCCGGTTGAGGTGGAACAATTAGAGTGTTCGGGGCCAACGAAGTTGAAAATAACCATATCGGTAAACCTATTGTAAATCCAGGTAATGACAATGTAGCCATATAAGGAGGACCAAAATTTCCAAAGCAAGGAAAAGTACTAGGATTCTCGTTAAGAGGGGTTCCTTGGTTGGTAAATTCTGGAACAGTTGCCATTATATTCAACTTCAGTGAATTTTATTAACAATTTAAAACTAAAATTAACACTTCACAATTCACACCTATGGTCTCTAAAAGTAAAAACAAACAAATTAACACGTGCTATCAAATATAGGAGTCAAACCACACACAAACAGTAACTTCCCGTACTAAAAACACTAGTTGGTGATGAAATCCAACATCGTAGAATTTAATACAGAAAGGGTGGTTGGAACAGTTACCCCGACAACCTGCTTAATGAAACAGACTGGCACAAGTTTCTTCACAAAACCATCTCGTGTGAAGAGAACCCCCCAGAGAGTCCAAGTGAGTCTAGTCGACGTCTGCTCCAGGTACAGTGGGATCTTCCCTCCACCGTCACCTTAGGAAAAAATCCTATATATTATGGCCACTAAGGTTACCAATAGAAACAAATATACCTGGGGGAACAGTCTACGATCCGATACACACGCAAGGGCAGAGTAACAAAGCTCAATCCCCTTGAAGGCTCCTTGACATAATCCAAGGTTTACCGACAAGTGACCCCAGGCTCCTCGACAATGGTCTATCTGAGGTTTACCATTGTTAATACGTGTATATCTTCTATCATTACCAATGAGGAAGGATTGATTACCTCACTGGTTCAGATATGATCTCGTGCTTGACTCCTTTAGGAGGAGCTTCCCAGAGCATACGTGTAACAATTGGAATTTTTCCTACCGCAAGATCGACTACTTGTTTGTTTTACTGTCTTGGAGAGTTAACTAAAACCTATTCCAAGACACTAGCCTAAGCTATGTTGGTGGAAAGAGCCCTAAAAATGTAAAAATTACTAGATGAATTTTAATTAAGCGTTGTGTTATTTAGGCTGTTATTACTTAAAAGGGTAAATGGATATGAAACCAATGGTGTTATGACCCGAACCAAAACTGAATGCAATCGAATATGATAATGTAATATTTTCAATTCGATGAATCCTAACTAAAGTAAGGAAAGAGTTTCCATACACTTCCAACAATGCAAAGATTGATAACTAAGAGAAAATATAACAAATTCTCTAATGCACTAATTTCATCAAGAAAAACTAATGCAAATCAATCCCAAAACAATTTTTTATTTTTGTGTTTTTAAAACAAGCATAAAAACATCTAAATTCAAATCAAAGAAAACTGATCTAAATCTACGATTGGTTTTCTCAGAATGTAAACTATGCAATTGTAATCTATGCACAATTCACTTGAAAAGTATGCAAATGTAATCTATGCACATTTTTCATTCATATTCTGAAAATGAGAATTCTAATTATGCAAATGTGATCTATGCAAGAGAATTCTCAAACAAAAGATGATTCTAATGTAATCTAAGAACCAATCGAGTGAAGTCAAGAAAATCGGGTGAAAGTTCCAAAGATAAAAAAATAAAAACACTCAAAGGCGATTAACACTCATACACAATTTAGCCCCCCCTCAAATTGGGTGAAAGTTCCAAAGATCAAAAAATAAAAACACTCAAAGGCGATTTAACACTCAAAAGCAAAAAGATGCAAAATTGTGAAAAGACTGAGACAAACCTCCAATTAATTACCAAAGGAAATCAAATTAAGAATTTCTCAAAAAAGAGACTCAAAAAACCCAATTAACTTAATGGATATTGATGAGATGAAGAATTGCTGAAAGAAATTCAGAAACAAGAGATTTTTGACAGAAAAATACAGATCTGGGTAGATGCTAAGAATCCTAAATTAAATCTAAACTAAACTAGAAAAAACAAATCTAGATTTTTTCCCAAAATTTTAACAGGGTCCGTAGGCTCCCAGAAGTAACAAGTGCGGTCCCGCACTGTTTACTCAAGAAAACATGCGAAACTGCCTGCACTGTCCAAAAAAACAAAGTGCGGTCCCCAGAAAAGTTCAAGAAAAACTTAAAAGATTTAAAAATTTTCAAAAACAGAGAAAAACTAAGCTACCCAGGCAGATATCCATCAATCAAAAACCGAGAAAAACTTTTCCTCAAATCAAAATAAAAGAGAACCAAAAACAACTAGTTCTTTCCCCAGCGGAGTCGCCAATTTGTTGGCCGGATAAATCGTTCTTGCGGACAAGACCAATCTCCCTAGTGTCAGAAGACAATCTAGCAACAAACGAACAACTAAGTTTGTCTTTCTCTAGATATATTCGTTTTACAAATAAATGTTATGAAGGTGTTGATCCTACCTTAGATCCAAATGCTTATTTGTGGTCGTAGTGCTTCCGTCGCATCAATAATCCTTCATCGCAACAAGAGCTCTTTTGTCGCAAGAAAGTATCATCTTTTTCCAATCTGCAATCACAAACAAGAAAATATCAATAGCACCTGTATAACAAATAATTATAAAACATACCTATCATAGTGATCAAGGAATCTATGAAATAAATGATCAAACGACAGCTTATTGAAATAAACAATCGAACGACAATTTATTGAGAAAAACAGAACTTGATTGTATTAATATTAAAATATACAGAATAACCTTACAACCTTAGCCTTGATGTTCGAAAGGCCTTCCTGGGGTCCGAAGCAGGAATCTCCTCTACTTTGATAAGTCTTGCACTCTTCCTTCAGGAGCATAAAGAGGTATGTGATCTTTCCTCTCAAAAGCTCAGCAGAAAGAAGTCTAAATCTCAACATCACTTCAGCTCAATCACACATAAAGCTTGAACTCCAATTCTCAATCTTCAAAATCTCAATCTCCAAAAGCTTAACTTTTTGAGGCTACCCAATGCCTCCTTTTATAGAGCAGATGAGGAGGTTAGGATTCCACCTTTAAAGGGATAGAATCCTCCTTCAAAGGGATAGGCTCCTCACATCAAGGGATTAGTTCCTTAAGGTGTGGGATACATGAACCTTACTAAAGCGTAATCATCCCCAAAAAATCTCATCTAGAACCTTCCAGAATTGACCAAAAATCAACCTTTTCAGTTTAATTTCGCGCTTTTTTGACTTTACAGGGGTACCACAGGCATTACACTGGAAAAATGTGTTCTAGAACGCAGTTTCTCTTCACATTACCTGCGTACCCTAGCTAAAAACGCAAGAAGGTCTCATGTTACCTGCGTACCCAAGGCTTTTTTGAGTTTTAAGGGTTTTTCCTCTATTTTTAGGGCTTGGAATGAGGAACAAAGGTTGTAAGACTTGCAAAGGAGGCATGTATGAGCGTTAGATGAGCTCATACAGTCAGCAGAATGTCAAGGTGACAATTTTTAGTCTAACAGTCCATCATCTCTTCGGTGGCCAATAAGAAAACCGTCAATCCTTTGACCAGTGTCTCACCCAGAGTCTGCAAATACTGCTCATTGCTGTGTACATTCCCTGGTCTCCCTCCTCTTGTCTATGATCCCGAATCATCAAATGTTTGCATGATGCAATCATCTCGAGCTGCCCTCAAGCGGCCCACCTTGGCTAGTCAGCAGCCTCTTCACCCTCTGCAGCCTACTCCTAGCCCTTCAATTTAGCCTTCTGGACCTCCTCCTCCTAGCCTTTTATCTTGTATCCATGAACCTATTTACCCTTTTAGAATGGTTCCTCCAGGCCTTAACCACTTAGGAGTTGTCCCGCCTGGCCTTTACCCCTCTGGTTAGATATCGTTCCTAGCTCCCCCCCCAGGAGTGTACACAGTACCTGTTATGGCCACCCTCTGTCTTCCTAACCTGACCCTTGGGATTCCCATATGGTACCTTGATCCTCCAGCCGTTACCCAACTTTTTCAACCCAAACCTTATCTTTCTTTGACCCCAGTTGAACCGGTCCCCATGACTTCTCCTGATGCTCCAGTGCCTCAGCCACCTCAACAGGAACCACCTCCTATTGCGACCGCTTTTGGTAAGAAGGGCAAAGGTCGAAAAGAGGAAACCAAATATAAGGCCACCCCGAAAAACCTTGCCCCTCCTTGGCCGCCAAAACACACTATCCAATGTGGTTTGTGTGATGTTTTTGGTCATGCCACCCATATTTGTCCGAATTTTCCTTGTCTCAAGCCCATGGTTAATGTTGCGTTCCCTGAGTCTATAGTCCCAGAAAACTTTGTTCCCTCCTCGAATGCAACCAGCAAACCCAAGACTATTCACACCAACCACCCTTGTGCTTTCTGTGATCTCCATGGCCATTATACCCACCTTTGTCCATGCCTCGAGGACTTTCGAACCTCTCTAGCGACAGCTCACCAATTTGAGGCCAAGCGAAACGAGTCCACCGCCCCCTTATTTGCGCATTTTGCTTCGGAAAAACCAGAGGACGTGAATGCTCCCAATGACATTCCCCCTCCTGATGTTGAGATGACAAAGCTGTCATCGACGATTTTCTACCTATCATCATCCATAAGACCCTCGGGGGAAATCCCCTTGGAGACTTTCCATGATGTTTAGCCTGACCTCCCTTCAGCAATAACCTTGGGCTCAACATCGATAGATCCTTTATCTACTTACCCTTATATCACCCCTTGTGACAATGCACATGTGAATCTCTCTTCTCATGATGATGAGTCGGGTAGCTTTGCTGCATCATGTCGTCTTTCTTCCACCAGTCACCCCATCTTCTATTATGATGATGACATTATGGAAGTATTTACCACCCCTGACTTTATCTTTCCCCCCTTAAATTGAACCCATGCATTCGAACCACATACACCTTGTGGCCATTACATTGACACCTAATGTTTGGTTAAGGGGGCACCTGTAATATTCCAAATTTTTAGCCTTCAAGCTTAACGAAATATTATAGTTGTTTCATCACTAGGTAGGTGAATAAATGGGTAGGGGACCCATTAACCTCTTTAGGAGGATTAATAAAACTCCCAATGTGGAAGGAGTAAGAATAAGCATCTTATTTGAGCACCCTTGGGTGTGAACAAAGATGGGATCATGTTGATTCAGTCAACTTTGACCAAGTCAACAAAGCTGTCTAGATACATTGAACCACCTTGATCGACATTGTAGTTTTGGTGGAGGACAAATTGCATGAGCTTGTTGGCACATGTGGATGGGACCCAATGTGAATAGGTTCACTTGATATATATGAAGAGGATGGAGGCCTTTGTTAGGCATGCTTTTGTATTTCTATCTTTTGACCTTGCCTATTTAGACTTGGCTTCCTCTTGTTGTTTAGCAGGGTGGCAGTGTTGTTTAGCACTGGGTGTTCCCAAGTGGGAATACCACCTCTTCCCTTGAGAGGCCTCTTAGGAGAGCTTGTCCTGTATTTCTCCACATCCAAGCTTAAGGCCACGCATCATTCTTCAGTGCTAGCCTTATTTTTTTAGCATGATATTGCTAAGCTGCAGGGTGTTGCAGTGGAGGGTTCTTACACCACTTTTGGGTCTGTTTCTCAATAGAGGGTGCATTCCTTCTCTTTATAAATAATATAGGAAGATTTATGGGTACATTTCATATCTTAGCAGTAGGCCAAAGTGTTTCTCATCTCCTACAGTGTATTGCCTTGTAGGAACTGTGTCATTTTGCACAAAGTTGCTACAATAGGGTTAAGACCCTTGTTTCTGAGCTAGTTTCCTAGAGAAAAGGCCAACCCTTCTCCCGGAAAGCTAGAGGAAGCGATTCCCATCCCTATTTTGTATTATTCAGCTATATTTTTGTAATGTTTCAGTAAGACTGCATTTTCTGAGCTGAATAAATCAGATTTTATCTTCCTTGTACATGTGTCTCAAAAAACTCTTGCCAGGTTAATTTTATAATACAATAAGAAGGCTAGATCTCTTTTTTCTTGGCATATTATTCTATGTAAATCCATATCCATGTTATTTCATCATTATACTATAGAAACCCTCATAAAATAGTGTTTTACATGCTTCAGTATTTTTCTGCATAACTCAACTCATGCGATTTGGCCATTTTTAAGTTGTTAGGTAGCTGGGAGGTCTGTTTAACATATCAAAAGGGATTTCTTTCTGATTCCCTTTTGTATGTGAGGGCCTAAAATCATATTCTAAGGGAAGCAAGAATTATTTCACCCAGTAAAAATCCATATCTTCAGAAATAACATTTTCAGGGTTTAATTTCTGCATTTTCCCCACTTGGGAATGTGTAGACATTCTTCTTTTGCTGTTGTTTTACTAATTTGAAGGCTATGTGTTTTTGAACACATCATATGAGTCTATTTGTTGGATCTACAACTTTGGAATATCTTAAGATATTCTATTTGTTGTATAAAATCCCTATTTTGGGATATTACAGTGGTATCAAAGCTGGAATCTTGGCTCAGCCTGTGGATCTCAGGCCATTATACTTCAGGGAGAAGGAGAGATGGACAGAAATAAGAAGGCTTCAGTATGTGAAGGGAGAAAGGAAGACAGGTATACAAAGCTTCTTCAAAAATCTATGCAAAGCTTTCAAGGAGAGCTGAAGAGGATGAGAATGGAGATGGGATCTCCAAAGGAAGTTGGATCTAGAGCAGAATCTAGATTTGCACATGGTGAGTGTGAGAATGCAGCTACACACCATGATGCACAACACAGTCAAGTGGCCAGATCTATATTGAGATGGATGAGAGGAGGAATAATACCTAAGAGGAGAACTCTTGGTGATTTTTTGCATGAGTATGAATCTCAAACTGAGAGATTTAGAGATCACACTGATTTCCAGGAGTTTTGCAAGATCCAAGTGGAGGGGAGAAAGAAGAAGGATGTAGATATATTTCTTCTATCTACTTTTGAAGGCTCACCCACATATTCAGCTGGAGCTTGGGTGAAGGGGCTAGACTCTTATTTTCAGCAGGACCATATTTCTGAAGAAGAAGCCATCAGAGTTGCAATGTTGCATTTCAGAGGTAAGGCCCATGCATGGTGGATTTTTGAATCTTGTTCTTTAAGAAATGCAAACACTTCCTCTTATGCAAGATTCATAGAAACATTGGTGGGGAGGTTTGGTGAAAAACTTCCTAAGACACATGAGCAAGGAAAACTTGAGAGAACAAATCCCTTGCATGTGATGGAGGAAACTCCACTTCAAAAAACATGGGAGAATCTGAAATCTTGCATTACATATTGCCGAAGGCAAGACCTCTAGTTCATATTCCTAAACAAGAGGGAATGGGGATCTCATATTCACAGGAGGATCCAACTATTGAGATTTTTCCCACACACATTCATGGAGTTGAGGGCAACAACGTTGTCACATCTAGAGCACATGCAATACCTCATGCAGAGGGAGGAGGAGCACATGCTCCAATAGGAGGGATTCTTGTATCCTTGCAAGAAGATCCCCAGGATCTCATACATGGGGGTCCGAGCACAATCAGTGAGCAGCATGATTGTGCAGCATTGCAGCTGGAAGGAGGAGGTAGGGAGGAAAAGCAGCATCACTTGATGAGAGGCACACACCCTTTCTATTTTCGAGAGCTAATGCAAGGAAGAGGAAAACTGATTTATAGTGTAAGGGCAGGGGCAAGTTTGCCCAACCATATGTGCAGTCTACCCTTGACATTGATGTCTCACTACATGGAGGCATTCCACCTAGGAGGCCACCTGATCTAGAGTTGATGGAAGACATATTCTCTTTGGATTCACCACTCTTCGACTTTGGAGAGGTGAAGAGTTTGGAGGAGAAATTTTGCATGGGGGATGTCAGAGTAACAGGCAGCAACATGGGAAGAGCTTTACATGCCAGATCACCAGCACCGTCTCTTAGGAGGATTGATCCTTACTGGTGATCTTAGCTCCTAGTAGAGTACTCCAAGGATCTTGGTGCATGCATGATTCTTGATGAACCAGATAGAGATGATGAGTATATGGTGGATGATGTGGTCATATATTCACATGGCAGAGTCTTATTGACTAGAGCTTCTAGTCTCAAGGAGAATTTTCTACTTGCAGCACACAAGGACTTCCTTTCCATGCATTATGATGCATACCTTTCTTTGGCAGAGGAGTTCACTTGGGAGGGCATCCAGCATGACATATTTCAGCATATAGAGAGATGCATAGCCCGGATGGTGATAGATCGGAGGTCACAGCCACTTCCCTACTCATTGGAGGTGAGGGAGCGATTCCAATTGAGCCATTTCTGCTCAAGATATCAAGTACATGATGGAGGAGGTATAATTTCACATTTTGTATTGTACTTCTTTTCCTTGTTTGAGCAACATGATGTATCAAGAAGAATTATCTCTTCTTACATATTATATGATGATGTACTTGCAACTACCTGTACCATTGATTTTGGCTATCTTTTTGGTGGTTTGTGGGGGAAGCCACATGATTCTTGGTGTGCACCATTGACACATATTGTAACTTCATGTTTCCATATTATGAGATGACCGTGGCAGCAAAAAAGTGGCTGGTAAAGCACTTTTTATTTCTTATTTTGAAGCAGGAAAAGGATGCACTGCACTAGTTCCATAAGTGGAACTATGATTCACTCTCCGGTTGTCACTTGGCAACTTGTTCTCATTTTACTTTTCTTTCATATATTGCTGATATGTTTATATTCAGGGGAAGCTTTGGTTGGAGAGTTGGCTTGAGATTGAAGATGCCCATTGGGAGCATGACTCTCCCCACTTTACATATTGTACATTTCAAGAGGAACCATGGGCAAACCATCATTGCCACATCACACTTCTTCCCTTCTTGTGGGAGAAACCACTTGGAGAACTTGAGGAGGCACTTCATGGCTGAATTGTTTGATGGGGGAGATTGAGCCATTCTTGGAGGCCATGCTATTTCAGCCCAAGGATAGAGGCAGCCCCATTTTTACCATCAATGGAGAGAGAAACCATGTGGATGGCAGAATCTAATCTCTCCATGCAGACCCAACACATTGTACAAAACTAGGGTTGATGATTTTCTTGATGAGCTACCTAGGATTGCTCATTTCATTTGGATGATAGCACGAGTGAGGGAGTCACACATTGACCACGTTTTTCATCACTCCTACTTTGTGGAGGCCATGAGACACAAAACATGTTTCCATTCACACTTTCCACCTTTGATTGATATGGGCCATTTGGTTTTGCACACTTGGGAGGAAACATTGGATGACAATTTTATTGCAGATTATATTGATGTAGTGATGGAGGCCAATGATGGGAGGCCAAATGAGGAGGAGAAGGGGAATTTTTCTCTCCCTATGCATTTTCTTGAGGACAAGAAAATATTTTGGAGGGGAGGACTGTAATGTTCCCAAATTTTGACCTCAAGCTAAATGGAACATTAGAGTAAGCAACAGCTCTAGTCGGTGAATAAATGGGTATAAAAGCCCATAAGTCTCATAAGGTGGAATAAAAACACTCCAAGTGTGAAAGAGGACACTCTTTAAATCTTAATAAGACACCTCCATGTGTGAACATGGATAATATCAAGTTGGTTCAATCAACTTTGACTAAGTCAACAACGCAGTTGTGGAGGAGGAGGAATCAAAGAAGGAATAACACAGTTTTGGAGGTAGATGAATCTTTGGATTGAAATGACCTAATTGAGGGGGAAAAGGGCAATAAAACTCATGTTTTATTTATGTAAGAAGATGGCAGCATTATTCTTCATGTTTTAGATTATTATTTTGTCTGCTCAGACTATTTTGCTTTCTTTGCTGCTCAGCAGGGTTGCAGTGCTGCTTAGCACCAGGTGTTCCCAAGCGGGAATCCCACCTCTCTCCTTGAGGAGCCTCTTGTCAGATTTTTCATTAATCATTCCACATCAGGTTTTTAGGCCAAGCTTCAACCTACTTCATCATCACAGTTTCTGCAGGTGATTTTGCAGTGTTGATGGGTGCAACAGTGGAAGGGATTGGAATCTTGGTCTCTGAGCTAGTTTCTCATTGGAGGGAGGTTTCCTTCACTTGAGGGACCTGTTTGGAGAGGTATAGTGCTCATTTAAGATCTGTGGTAGTATATCACACATTTCCCCAACATTCCCAGCATTGTTACATCTAGGGACTGCGTTATTTTTGGAGGCATCTTCAGCAGATGGTCTAGTGGCTCCGTTGCAGTGTTTTCTTTTGATTAAGAGGTCTGACCTTTCATGGGAGGAAGCCCTTGAGGGATGTACATCAGATCAGATATATTTCAGCCTTATACACTCTTATGCTTTAGCTTTGCAATGAATATTCAGCAATTTTCTGAAGATCACATTTGTATGCAGAGTGTTTGACAAGAAACTCTTGTTGGGTTCTCTTGTATTTTGTATAAGGAGACTAGATCTCAGTTCTTAAGAATTATTGATCAATATATTAGTAGATATAATTTTTCTCTTATTTTCTGAGTTGAAACCCTCATAAGAATATGATTTTCCCTTTGTGCATAATTTCTGAGTAGCAGTGTTTGGGGTTTTTGGTCATTTTCAGCTACACTAGTGTGGGAGGTCTGTTTACCTCACCTAGTTTCATTTATTTCTGATCTCCTCCTGGACTTAGATGCTACTTGGATGCATCTATGGGAACCAACTAAATATTTTCATTTTTATGGTTTATATTTATGAAAATTCGTTTTTCTGGAAATGCATAGCTGAGTAGTCATTTTTGGAATATCTTAAGATATTCCCGTTGCTGCTTATTTTCCCTATTTTGGGATATTATTAGGAATAATATTTCCCATGTTCATCACCACTCCTACTTTAAGGAGGCCATGGGATAGCAGGGAGGTTTCCACTTACATCTTCCACCTTTCTATGATGTGAGCCATATGGTTTGTATGCTTGGGAGGAAACATTGGAGGACAGATTTGTAGCAGATCATGTTGAGCAGTGGTGGAGACTTTTTGATGAGGCCACAAGAAGAGGAGGGGAGGATTTTTCTCTCCTTATATAGTTGCTTGAGGACAAGAAATATTTTGGAGGGGAGGACTGTAATATTCCAAATTTTTAGCTTCAAGATAAATGGAATATTAGAGTTGTTTCATCACTAGGTAGGTGAATAAATGGGTAGGGGACCCATTAACCTCTTTTGGAGGATCAATAACACTCCTAATGTGGAAGGAGAAAGAATAAGCATATTATTTGAACATCCTTGGCTATGAACAGAGATGGGATCATGTTGATTCAGCCAACTTTGACCAAGTCAACAAATTTGTCTAAATACATTGAACCACCTTGATGGACAACACAGTTTTGGTGGAGGACAACTTGCATGAGCTTTTGGCACATGTGGATGGGACCCAATATGGAGAGGCTCACTTGGTATATATGAAGAGGATGGAGGCCTTTGTTAGGCATGCTTTTTTATTTCTATCTTTTTACCTTGCCTTTTTAGACTTGGCTTCCTCTTGTTGTTTAGCAGGGTGGCAGTGTTGTTTAGCACCGGGTGTTCCCGAGTGGGAATACCACCTCTTCCCTTGAGAGCCCTCTTAGGAGAGCTTGTCCTGTATTTCTCCACATCCAAGCTTAAGGCTAAGCATCATTCTTTAGTTCCAGCATTTTTTCTGTAGCATGATATTGCTAAGTTGCAGGGTGTTGCAGTGGAGGGTTCTTCACCACTTTTGGGTCTGTTTCTTAGTAGAGGGTGCATTCCTTCTCTTTAGAAATAAGCTAGGAAGATTTATGGGCACATTTCATATCTTGGCAGTAGGCAAAATTGTTTCTCATCTCCTACAATGCAGTCCCTTGTAGGAACTGTGTCATTTTTCACAAAGTTTCTATAGCAGGGTTAAGACCCTTGTTTCTGAGCTAGTTTCCTAGAGAAAAGGCCAACCCTTCTCCCGAAAAGCTAGAGGAAGGGATTCCCATCCCTCTTTTGTATTATTAAGCTATATTTTTGTAATGTTTCAGTAAGAATACATTTTTTGAGCTGAATAAATCAGATTTTCTCTTCCTTGTACATGTGTCTCAAAAAACTCTTGCCAGGTTAACTTTATAATACAATAAGAAGGCTAGATCTCTGTTTTCTTGGAATATTATTCAAGGTGACTCTAGATCCAATTTATTTCATCATTATACTATAGAAACCCTCATAAAATAATGTTTTACATGCTTCAGTATTTTTTTGCATAACTCAAGTCATGGGATTTGGCCATTTTTAAGTTGTTAGGTAGCCGAGAGGTCTGTTTAACATATCAAAGGGGATTTATTTATGATTTCCTTTTGTATGTGAGGGCCTAAAATCATATTCTAAGGGAACCAAGTGTTATTTCACCCATTAAAAACGTAGATCTTCTGAAATAACATTTTCATGGTCTAATTTCTGCATTTTCCCCACTTGGGAATGTGTAGAAATTCTTCTTTTGTTGTTGTCTTACTCATTTGAAGGATATGTTTTTTTGAACACATCATATGAGTCTATTTTCTGGATCTCCAACTTTGGAATATCTTAAGATATTCTATTTGTTGTAGAAAATCCCTATTTTGGGATATTACAACACCAATATTTGAGAGACCAGGAGAAGCAATTCTCCACAACTCTCCTAGTGTATTTGGTCATGTCGACTCTAGTACCATTATTCTTCCACATTTATAAGAACCACTAGAGTCTCATATCACTTCAGATCACTCTAGGGATGATACCCCTCATCACTCCTTCATCTTACATCAGCAACCCAGTCCCCTAGACATTGTTGTTGACCAACCTATGGGTTTTCTAGGATAGCACCAGTTCATTATCTCAAAATCCTCTCTTTGGGATAGTGACACAATGTATGCCAACTCGGAAACCTAAGTCCATTTGCTTCATATATGCAGTACCAAAAGAGATTGGTAATCCTCCATTCCCGTTCTTGAACTGCATAACCATAACAAAAACAAATGGCACACCATATCATAAAATGTGTTTAGATTCCTACTTTCTAAATACATTTTGGCATGACCATAACATGCCTAGGGGCACCCATGCCCCTCAACCATAAAAATCCCAGATCTCAGCCAAAAACAGCACTGAAACCCCCTTTCTCTGACAGGTCACACTTTTCAGTTCATTTCCTGGGACAGGTCACAGTTTTTTGCCCAGTACCTGCTACCCAGGTCGCAGAACATACCCCAAAAAGTGCGACCTAGACTGTTCATGAGCTCTAGGTGCCTAAACTAAACTTTTAATCCACTGAAATGAAAGAGTAGGATTAGGCCTCTTAACTGCAACTAATGGATCTCAATTCCAACGGTCGATTTTTCTGCTACAAGCATCGCAAGATTTAGAGCCTTCTCTCCTCTCTACATTCACCATAGCTACACTTGCAAATGAGTGAATTTGGACAGAAAACGCCTTATTAAAAGAAAACTCCTAATTTTTCTTTTGCCTGCTGTAGCCAAATCGTAGCTCAGTTTGACAAACCGTCTATACCATTGGAAAGCTCTCACCGAGCCCTCAAACGGGTATCTGTTAGTTTTTTGTGATTTGATACTTCACCAGGAAAAATTTGTTGGAAATACTGAGGGGGGGGGGGTGAAGCAGTATTCCTTTCAATTGGAGCATTAGTTAATCTTTAATTATTATCAGTGTTTGTGCAATGATAGCAGCAAACAAGAGGAACACAAATGCACACAGTTTTTAAGGTGGAAACCCACTCCGGGACAAAAACAACCTAATGCTTTTCTAAATATTCAACTCCAATTGAAAATAAAGCTCCAACTTCCTAGAATCTAGAAAAGCATTCTTCTCCAGCTCCCACTGGATGGACACTCCAATGCTCGAGATTCTTTAGTAGTCAATTGAACGGATGCCCCAACACCTAATGAGCTACAACTCACCCTAGCACCACCCTACCACCCTATAGAAGAATAAAAGAAGAATGGACTCCCGTACCAGGGAAAATGGTCCACTTTACAATGATATAGAATGATGTAGAAGAATAAGATATACTAGACCATAACCCCAACTTTCACACAACCACCTAATGATGATCCTAAACCTCCCAACACTGCCTCTTCAACCCTTGGCAGATAGACACTAGTACAATTTGTACAATAATGTATTTACAATGACTTAGTACAATGATACCTTTACAATGATTGTATGCAGTGCTGCCCACTTAAAGAATTCATATGATGAACTTCTTGCTGCTGTTATGCACCTTTGCTGCTACTCTTTTGATGCTACCCTCTGCTGCACCTTGCTTTTCTTTTCTCCCATAGAAAGTCTGGTCCTTTGCAACCCTTGACAACACATGATCTAGCTTTTTCTTGCCTTCTAGGAGCTCGATATTGAATCTAGAGTATATCTGTTATTTCAAATCCCCAATATCTGATTTTTAGTCCTGTATTATTCCTCTGAGTTGTCTTTCCAATGCCATAGGTCTGACCCAATTTGGATTCTTCAAGAGAGAGTTATACCCAATCTCTCACAATGCCCTAATTATGGACTATTTCAGCAGAGCGCACTTCTATGACATGCCACGTGTCATTTTTTCTTCATTTGGATTTGAAATTGATAGAGAGAAAATTAAAGACTATGCCCTCTCCACCACTTTTTACGGAATTCTAATTTTATACTCAGAGAGAGAGTTATGACGATTTTACCAAGGTCACTACTTTGAGATGAATTTCAAGAGCTTGCAAAAACCCTAACTTCCACAGATCATATCTCCAAAACTGTTGCACACCTTGATCTGAAATTTATAAAAAAACTTCCTTAGGATTTCAGCTTCACCTCATAAAAATTTCAGCTTCTGAACCTTCGTAGAAAAAATTTTAGAGCAAAAATTCCGCGATGACCTATTTCAGATGGCGAAATCACTTACATAAGGAGGAAATGAGGATCACAATTTATATAAATTCTTAGGTTGAGAGGGGCTTCAACAAGTGAACGTG
This sequence comes from Pinus albicaulis, assembly GCA_034641835.2. Lineage (NCBI taxonomy): Eukaryota > Viridiplantae > Streptophyta > Pinopsida > Pinales > Pinaceae > Pinus > Pinus albicaulis. The sequence continues at coordinate 132,883,526 of CM076583.1, read as the reverse complement.
GGAGGGATTTTAGGAGCTTAAAAAATATTAATTATGACTTTTTAATGACCCATGCCCCAACCCCATGGGGTTTTAGCCCACTCACTGGGGGTACAAACTTCAAACATGAATATCTCTCAAACCGTGAAGAATTACATGGCGTGCCATATATCAAAGGAAACATCTTGACAAGTAGAAACCATCAAAAGCATTATTGACCCACAATATATTAATTTGGTAGGTCAAAATTCCCATAAAATATTGGGTTAGCCCCTGGTGCTGCTTGGGTTGACATCAATGACAGCCGCTGATCAACAATCTCCCCCTTTGGCATTGATGGCAACACAAGTACTCCCCCTACGATCATGACACCTCTTCCTACAACATTCTCTCCCCCTTTGACATCAATGGCAAAGGGTAACTCCCCCTGAAACACAACCATCCTACGGACTTGTACACAATTCCACTGCCCCTGACACACAACCGTCCTGCAGACCTGTAATCTAATGAGAACTTGGGAGAATCCCAAGCTTTTGACGAAGATATTCAAATGCTTCACGAGGTAAAGGTTTAGTGAAGATATCAACAATTTGTTCTTTTTTACAAACATACTCAAGTTTGATATTCTTTTCAGCAACTTGTTCTCTAACAAAATGATATTTGATTGGAATTTGTTTTGTTTTTGAATGCATGATAGGATTCTTGGAGATGCTGATGGCACTAGTGTTGTCACGGAATATGGGAATAGGCTCACTGAATTGTGCTTGAAGATATTGCAAAGTTTGTTTCATCCAAAGGACTTGAGTACAACATGATGTTGCTGCAATGTATTCTACTTCCGCTGTAGATAATGAGAATGAAGTTTGATTTTTGCTCAACCAACACTGTTATCGATGAAATAGGTAACCTGACCTCAAAACGGGAACTCTAGCCCAAAAAGACTCAAAAAACATGAAAAAACACCCCAAAAACAAAAAAAGTGTATTCCAGAATGCACTTGGTTTTTTTGAAGGTCAAATTTCAACATTTTATAAAATTATGCTAAAAACAAAATTGTTTCTTGAAAAAAGAATTGAAAAAACACCCTGAAGACAAAACCAGTTGATTCTGGAATAACAAAAAAAAAAAATTGTGTCGTATTTTTGACATTTTTAAAAATAGAAATAACATTTTTTAATTTTTAAAATTCAAACATTAAAAAAAACCTAAAATTTAAGAAAAAAACAAATTTAAAAAATAAAAACATTTTAAAGCTTAAAATTTAAAAATATATAGGAATAAAAAAATAAAAATAAAAACAAAATAAAAATTTTAATTCAAACATAAAAAAAAACCTAAAATTTAAGAAAAAAATAAAAATAAAAAAATAAAAAAAAAATTAAAGATTAAAATTTCAAAATATATAGAAATAAAATAATAAAAATATTAAATTAAAAAGAAAAGCAAGTTAAAAAAGAAAGAAATTATAAAAAATAAAATATAGAAATTAAATTTAAAAAAGAAAAAGAAAATGTTTATTAAAAATAAATAAATAAATAAATAATTTAATTTAAAGAAATATATTAAATTTTAATAAATTTAAAACATTAAAAAAAAAAACATTATTGAAATCAAAAGTAAAAAAATGAAAAATTAATTAAAAATAAAAAATGAAAAATAAAATACAATAAAAATATTAAATTTAAAAAAATATATATTAAAAAAATAAATATATTTAAAAAAATAAATTAAATTTAAATTATAAAAAGTAAAATATATATATATATATATATATATATATATATATATATATATATATATATATATATTATATTTTATTAAATTAAAAAAAAAATGTTAATATTAAAATAACAAATTAAATTAAAAAAAATATTAAATTTTAATAAATAAATAAATAAACAAATAAATTTTGAAATAAAAAATAAATTTTAAATATAAAGAAAAAAAAAATCACTGTTAAAATAAAAAGTTAAAAAACTTTAAAAATCAATTAAAATTGAAAAAAAAATTAAATAAAAATAAATAAAAAACAAATTATTTTGAAAATATTAAGTTTAATTTTAAAAAAAAAATCTAATTTTAAATACACAATTTTAATTGAAATAAAAAAAAATATGAAAATTTTTTGTAATTAAAAAAATAATAATAAAAAATAAAAAAATTAAAAAAAGTTATTAAATTCAAATAAATTAAAAAGAAATACAAAATTTACTAAATTTTAAAAAATTAAATGAAAAAACTAAACATAAAATTTAATAATAAAAAAAAAATATGAAAAAATAAAAAAAATCAATTAAATTAAAAAAAAAATACAAAATTTAATAAAAATCATTAACAAAATTTAGAAAAAAAAATTAAAAACAAAAAAAATGAATAAAATTAAAAAAAACAAAAAAATTAAAACAAATTAAATTTCAAATATAAAAAAAAAATTTAAAAAAAAAAATTTAAAATTTTTTGAATTAAAAAAATAAAAAATTAAAAAAATAAATATTAAAAATTAAAAAAATAAAAAAATAAAAAAGAATTTTTTGATCGTGGTGGCGCCGCCAATCGACCTCCCGCCCAGGTGGCGGCGGAGGCCGGCCACTAGGAGGGTGGCGGATTCCGAGAATCGACCTCCCGCGGCAGGAGGTCGATTCCCGCCCTCCCGCGGCGAGAGGCCAATTCCGGGAATCGCCCTCCCACGATTACCGCCCTGCCGCAGCGAGAGGCCGATTCCCGGAATCGGCCTCAGGGTGATTCCCGGAATCGGCCTCCCGCCGCGGGAGGGCGATTCCCAAAATCGACCTCAGGGCGATTCCCGAAATCGTCCTCAGGGCGATTCCCGAAATCGTCCTCAGGGCGATTCCCGAAATCGGCCTCAGGGCGATTCCCGGAATTGGCCTCAGGGCGATTCCGGGAATCAGCCTCCCACGGTGGGAGGGCGATTCCTGAAATCGGACTCCCGCCGCAGGAGGGCGATTCCCAGAATCGGCCTCCCACGGCAGGAGGGCGATTCCCGGAATCGGCCTCCCACCTAGGTAGCGGCAGTGGGTGGCCACTGGGCAGGCGGGGGGCTGCATGCAGCCTCCCCGCCCGCCCAGCCGCCGGCCTCTGCCGCCACTTGGGCGAGAGGCCGATTGGCGGCGCCACCATGACCAAAAAATTCTTTTTTTTTTATTTTTTTTATTTTTTAATATTTTTTTAATTTTAATTTGATTTTTTTTTTTTTAAATAAATTTCTAAATTCAAAAAATTTAAAATTATTTTTTCTTTAATTCAAATTTTTTATTTTAAATTTAATTTGTTTTCCTTTTTTTTTTAATTTTGTTTTTAAATTCAATATTTTAGATTAATTATTTTTTAAAATTTAAAATTTATTTATTAAATTTATTAAATTTTAATTTAGTTTAAATATTTTTTTTTAATCTTTTAGTTTATTTAGTTCTTCATTTTTAAAATTTATAAATTTTTTTATTTAAAAAAAAAACAGTAAATTTATAGATATTTGTTTTTTAATTATTTGCACGTGGTTTTTTTCATTTTTTTTGTTTTTTAATGATAGTTTTTTTTTTTTAATTTTCTTTTTCAATTTTAAATTTTGTTTTTTTTTTTTTAATTTGTTTTGTTTGTTAATTTTAAAATTTGTATTTTTGTTTTCTTATTATTATTATTATTTTAATTTAAATTTTTAAATTTAATTTTTTCTTTTTTGTATTTTTTTTTTAATCTAAATTTTAATTTTTTAATTTAAATTATTTTTAAATTTTCTAATTTAATTTTTCTTTTTAATTATATGGTTTTTTTTTAATAACTTAGAAAAATATGTTTTTGATGTTTTTTATTTTTATTTTTTTGGTTCATTTTTGTGTTTTTTCTTTAAATTATGTGTTTTTTTTCCAAATTTTGTCATTTCTTTTGATATAATTTTCGAATATTTTTGTTTTTTTTTGTTTTATTTATTTATTTTTGTTTAAATTTTTTATTTTTATGAGTTAATTTTTTTTTTTTTTTACATTTTTATTGTTTTTATATATATTTTTTTATCTAAGTTTTGTGCTTTATTACCAACATGAAAATCACCACTCTAAAAAGAAAAGGTTGATGCTGCATCAATATGTTTCAAAATTAGCATGAAAATCACCGCTCTAAAAAAAAAAAGTTGATGCTGCATCAATACGTTTCAAAATTAGCATGAAAATCAGTAACATTTTAAAACAAATATTCATACTTCATAAATAAAAATATTAGACTGTAAAAAATGTGCTAAAAAAAAAAAAAGGTGATTCTGCATCACCACTTTTCAAAATCGGGTGCTTTTTATGCTACCAAAAAAAAGAAGGTAACAGTGCGGTTACCTATTTCATCGGTAACAGTGTTAACCATGATACGAGACAACCACCTAGATAGAATGCTGCTCCACTAGTACTCTTACGATCATCAACACTTCCTGCCCAATCTGCATCTATAAAGGCTTGAATAATGAGATTGTTACCCTTGGGATACCACAAGCTATATTCTTCTGTGCCCTTTAGATATCGAAGAATTCTTTTGACGACAATAATATGTGGTTCTTTTGGTGCTGCTTGAAATCTTGCTACTTGTCCAACTGCTTGCATAACATCTAGCCGAGAGGCTGTTACATATAGAAGACTACCAATCATAGATCTGTACAACCTCTGATCCACATCCTTAGATGAGTCGTCTATGCTCAATTTGCAACCTGTTACCATCGGAGTAAGGACAGGTTTGCAATCTTCCATTTTGAATTTCTTGAGCATTTCCTTGATGTACTTGGCTTGACATATAAACATTCCTTTCTCTTGCTGAAATATTTGAAGCCCTAAGAAGTATATCAACTCACCAAGTAAAGACATCTCAAACTCACTTTGCATCTTTGTAGAAAAGTTCTTACCTAGTCGATCATCATTGCTACCAAATATTATATCATCCACATATACCTCAATGATTGTTAAATTATCTTTATCTATTTGTACATAAATATTGCTATCAACAGTACCTTTCTTGAACCCTTGTTGACGTAGACATTGATCAAGATGAGCATACCATGCTCTAGGAGCCTGATTGAGACCATATAGAGCCTTCTTTAACCTCTAGACATAGTCTTCTTTTTGTGATAGTAGAAAACCTTCAGGTTGTTTGATGTAAACTTCTTCTTCTAATTCTCCATTCAGAAATGCTGACTTAACATCCATTTGGTAGACTTTGATTTTTCTTGAACATGCATAGGTGAGAAACATTCGGATGGCTTCCATTCTGGCAACTGGTGAAAATGTTTCGTCGAAATCAATTCCTTCCACTTGTGCATAGCCTTTGCAAACCGATCTTGCTTTGTTTCTGGTAACCTACCCATATTCATTCAATTTGTTCTTGAACACCCATTTACTCCCAATGACATTTTTATATTTTGGTCATGGAACTAATCCCCAGGTGTTATTCTTCTCAATTTGATCCAATTCTTCATTCATAGCTGCTACCCAATGTTCATTCTGGATGGCTTCCTCAAAACTACTAGGCTCAAAGGTTGCTAGAAAAGCAACGTGAGCTTGTTGTGATGAACGAAGCTGTCGACCTTCATTTATTTCACCAATGATTTGATTTGATGGATGGTTCTTTTGAATCCACTCTTTTGTTCTTCTTGGAGGAGCTTCTTGTTGTTGTTATGGTATATCTTGATGATCATTGTTTACTTCTTCCTCATTGATAGTTGCTTCTTGTTCTACAATTTTAGCTGTGTCTTTTTTAGCCACTGTCTCAAGTTTCAAAGATTCTAGATCCTCATCATTACTCGCTAGAACACCATCTTCGTCAAATGTAACATTTATGCTCTCCACTATCTGTTTTCGTCTTAGATTATAGAATTTATAGGCCTTTCTTTTGCGTGAGTAACCAACAAAGATACCTTCATCAACACGTGATTCAAACTTACCCAAATTTTGATCTTCTCTTTTGATATAACATTTGCTTCCAAAGATTCTGAAATATTTTACATTGGCTGGTTTTCCTTTCCATAATTCATATGGAGTCTTGATGCAATTATTTCTGAGAAAAATTCGGTTGATAATGAACACTGCCATATCAATTGCTTGAACCCATAAATTTTCATCCAATTTTGAGTCCTTCAACATTGTTCTACCCATTTCCTATACGGTTCTGTTATTTCTTTCAGCAACTCCATTTTGCTGAGGTGTTTGTGCTATTGAAAATTTCCTTTTTATTCCATTTTAGTCACAGTATTGCTGAAATAATTTGGAAGTGAATTCTCCACCATAATCTGATCTTAAAAACTTTATTCTCAAATCAGTTTCATTTTCAACCAACTCCTTGTAGATCTTAAAGCACTCAAATGCTTCAGATTTTTCTATAGGAAACTGACGGCTGTCATCATGGTATAGTCATCTGTCATTAACATGAAATATAATTCTCCACCTAAGCCTTTTGTTGTCTTAGGACCACATAGATTAGTATGTATCAATTCCAATGGATGTGATCAAAGTGTTCTTTTGTTTTAAATTCGACTTTTGTTTGCTTGCCGTGCCGACAGACCTCACATAGTGTGTTGGAAGGTTTTGAGATTTTCGACATTTCTCATACTGCTTCCTTTTTGCTTATCCTGACAAGATTGTCAAAGTTTATTGACCCATTCGTTTGTTCCATAACCAGCTTTCATCTTCTTTAGCTAGTAGACATGCTTTAGTTGCTTCATCCAGAACATATATGTCGTTTGGAGCTCGACTTGCTGTAGCCACAATTTTACCATACTTGCCCTTCCTGATTTCACATTTTGTGGGGGTTGAATAGAATTGTGTGCCCTTGATCCACGCATTTGTCCAACCTGTGACGATTTTGATTCATGTTTTCGACCAATAGAACATTCTTGGCTATAACATATTTTCTTTCGAGAGTGACCGTACTTGATCCTATAACATTTGAAGATCCATCATTTGCAAAAGATATGGTTCCATCCTTCTTCTCTTTCAGAGATACAAATTTCCTTCTATCTCAATTCATATGCGTTGAGCGCTATCAACATACCACACATCTTTATTTTTTTGAGCCTTGAGAGCGAGAGCACAATTATCAGTCTTCTTCTTCTTCAATGTTCATACATTCTGTGGCTTCGAAGATTCTTCTAGATGATTTTAAAGTCTGCAGTCTCTGGCTATGTGTCCAAAGTTCTGACATTTGTAACATTCCATATTATTTCTTAAATTTTCAATAATATTGATGTTTCGTTGAGCCCTGGGAGGTTCATATTTGAAGAATATCTTGGAATTGTATTGGTTCCTAGGGTATGTGTGACATTCTATAGCTTTATGACAAAATTTTCCACATGAATAACAATAGCCATGAAAAATATGTCGGTACCTGGATGAAAATATTCATCAAGGAATCGTCTTTCAAGGATGTGCTTGCGAATCTTGTCCAATGAAGTCTACATGTACATCAGATCTCATAGGTTCATTGTATTTTGTTGTAGAAGGTCCTACTTCTTCTTCTTTGTAACCGAGTCTAGTTCTGTCGTTGTAAGATCGTTGATTTTTGATGAGTTTTTTCTGTGCCCACAGAGATGTTAGCCGTTTTGGTTCCAATTTTCCTTCTTCACTTCCTTCATATGTGAGACTATGACTTCTAATGGCCTTTTCTTGTTGAGATTTTCTTCCAACTTCTTTTGAAGTGACTCTTTAATACATTTTTGTTCTTCAACCTCAATTTTGAGACCTTGAACTTGTTCTTCAAGAGTATTGGAATGGATCTTCTCAGCATTGAGCTCTTTTATAAGCTTGATTGCCTCCTCATAAAATTATTCTATGGTCAACCCTTCTTCTTCATTGTTTGATGCTTCTTGTTTATTGTGCTTGGCCATAAACAATACTTTCTCATTGGCTTCTTCTTTGCTGTCACTTTCTTCATCGGATGATGAGCTATCTTCTTTAGAGAGAAAGTTCCTTTTGGATCCTTTCTTTTTGCCTTGCTTGTTGAATTTCTTAAAGCCTTTCTTTCCTTTTGAGTTTCCATCACTTTTGTTCGGACATTTTGCTATGAAATGCCCAACCTCACCACAACCGAAACATATCAATGGAAGTTTACCTTTGAATTTTCCCTTACCAGGTTTTAGTTTTCTCGTAAAGTAAGCATATTCTTCATCTGAAAGGCCTTCTCCATCATCTCCCTTTTCTTCACACTTGTAGGTGCATGTAATTTCAATTGAAGGTTGTTTGTCCTTATTGGTTTGCTTAGATGCAATGAACGCAGTTTCTAGATTTGAAGTACCCTTTTCTTCATCAAGTCTCATTTCATATGTTATGAGAACTCCATGTAATTCTTCCTTGCTGAGTTTGTCCAAATTTTCATTGTATTCTAAGACCGATACCTTTGGGTTGAATCTCCCTGGTAACATTCTAAGAATCTTCCGTATAATAGTCTTCTTGTCAACTGGCTGTCCCAATCCTTCCAAAGTATTGGTTATTTCATCAACATATTGGAAGTATGTAGCAATGTTGAAATCTTCTTTCATTCTGAGTTGCTCAAATTTTTCTCTATAGATTTGAAGATTTTCTTCTTTGACATTTGAGTCACCTGCATATATATTCTCAAGCTTTTCCCATAAATTTTTGGCAGTCTTACAACCCAACAACTTATGATAAGCAGATTCAATAAGTCCACTGATAATAATATTCTTTTCTTTTGCATCATTTACCAAATTCTTCTTACCTTGTTCATTCGTGGTTGATGTAAATCCATTTTGAACTGTGTCCCATACTTCGTAACCTTGCGCCAAGAGATAGACCTCCATTCTTCCTTTCCAGAGTGCATAATTATTTTCATTGAATAGACGTACACCATTCTTGGTATGCTCCATAACCTCCTTCTAGCTATTAAACTGCTATTGAAGGAACCAAGCTCCGATACCAATTGTTGGAAATACTGAGGGGGGGGGGGGGGTGAATCAATATTCCTTTCAATTAGAGCATTATTTAATCTTCAATTATTATCAGTTTTTGTACAATGATAGAAGCAAAAAAGAGGGACACAAATGCACACAGTTTTTAAGGTGGAAACCCACTCCAGGAGAAAAACCACCTAATGTTTTTCTAATAATTCTTTAATATTCAAGTCCAATTGAAAATAAAGCTCGAACTTCCTAGAATCTAGAAAAGCATTCTTCTCCAGCTCCCACTCGACGGACGCTCCAACGCCCGAGATTCTTTAGTAGTCAACTGAATGGATGCCCCAACACCCAATGAGCTACAACTCACCCTAGCACCACCCTACCACCCTATAGAAGAATAAAAGAAGAATGGACTCCCGTACCAGGGAAAATGGTCCACTTTACAATGATATAGAATGATGTAGAATAAGAAGATTTACTAGAACATAACCCCAACTTTGACACAACCATCTAATGATTATCCTGGACCTCCCAACACTGCCTCTTCAACCCTTGGCAGATAGACACTAGTACAATTTTTACAATAATGTATTTACAATGACTTAGTACAATGATACCTTTGCAATGATTGTATGTAGTGCTGCCCACTTGAAGACTTCATATGATGAACTTATTGCTGCTGTTATGCACCTTTGTTGCTGCTCTTGTCATGCTACCTCTGTTGCACCTTTCTTTTCTTTTCTGCTATAGAAAGTATGGTCCTTTGCAACCCTTGACAACACATGATCTAGATTTTTCTTTCCTTCTAGGAGCTCGATATTGAATCTGGTGTATCTCTATTATTTCAGATTCTCAATATCTAATTTTCAATCCCGTAGTATTCCTCTGATTCATCTTTCCAATGCCACAGGTCTGACCCAATTTGGATTCTTCAAGAGAGATTTATACCCAATCTCTCACAATTCCCTAATTATGGACTGTTTCAGTAGAGCGCACTTGTACGACATGCCATGTGTCACTTTTTTCTTCACTTGGATCTAAAATTGATAGAGAAAAACTTAAAGATTGTTCCCTATCCGACAATTTTTACGGAATTCTAATCCAATACTCAGAGAGAGAGAGTTATGATGATTTTACCAAGGTCACTTCTTTGAGATGAATTTCAGGAGCTTGCAAAAACCCTAACTTCCACAGATCATATCTCCAAAATATTGTGCACCTTGATCTGAAATTTTTACAGCAGCTTCCTTAAGATTTTGGCTTCGCCTCATAAAAATTTCAGCTTCTGAACCTTTGTAGAAAGTATTTAGAGCGAAAATTCCACGATGACCTGTTTCAGATGGCGAAATCCCTCACCTAAGGAGGAAATGAGGATCACAATTTATATAAATGCTTAGGTTGAGAGGGGCTTCAACAAGTGAATGTGGGAGGGATTTTAGGAGCTTAAAAAATATCAATTATGAATTTTCAATGACCCATGCCCCAACCCCATGGGGTTTTAGCCCGCTCACTGGGGGTAAAAACTTCAAACATGAATATCTCTCAAACCGTGAAGAATTACATGGCGTGCCATATATCAACGGAAACATATCGACAAGTTGAAACCATAAAAAGCATTATTGACCCAGAATATATTAATTTGGTAGGTTAAAATTCCAATGAAATATTGGGTTAGCCCCTGGTGCTACTTGGGTTGACATCAATGACAACTACTGATCAACAACATTTTGTCCATGAAGCATCACTTCACTACTCCCCAAAATAGAATTTCTTCACTTGCAACACTTGTACTTGGGGGCACTTTGCCTTCATACTTTTCCATGCTCGTGTTGATTTTTTCATGAGTAACCATCCTGTACTCATTTTATTTTATGGTCCCCATTATACCTTTTCTGTGTGGCAGCACCATCAATTCGCCCTTGTTTAGAGCATCCGAGTTGAGTCATCATTGCATTCATGGAGTCTATCTCGAGTCCCTTTGTATCCTGCTATAGTCCTCCATCCTTCATTGCTTGTTTCCTTTCTCATGTCGCACATCATGGCCTTCAGTCCCACTATCCCCTATCCTTCATGATGTTGTGTCAGTCGCTACCAGGTCATCCATCCCCTTTATTCTCTAAAAAGGGAAGTCGTCCTTCTGCTACTTAGTACCCCCCATTTCATCATCATCCCTGGTGTCAATCTGTTAGTCCCTCTACTATTTTCTCTCGTGCCTTAGTTGAGGATCCATTATTGCCTCACCTATGGCGGACCTCCTTCTGTCGACATCAACTCATTCATTCCAGAAGACAGGTCTAGAGGGTGGTGTACCTTGGTTCCAGCTTCCACTCTTGATCGGTGCCTCAGATCAGGTAAAGGACTCCTTATTGCTCTGTGACTTGATCGTTTCTTAGCTCCAACTCCTTTTAGCATGATCAAGATCTGTATACTCGATGGTTCAGTGATGCAGTAGCTGATATTGGTGATTCCCGGGTGTGTGTGATATGTCTCAACCCTCATGAGGGGGTGGCCCTACAGGTAGCCCCCAACATTCCCAGATGACCTCTTCAGTACAGCCATTGATGCAGCTCCATATATTTGATGATGTCGGCCTCAACCGCTTGTAGCACCTTTTTTTTTGCATGTATCAATTAGATTTCAAGAGCCCTTTCCTGTTTACAGGGGCATTTGGGTTGTATTTGTATCTCATGTACTCAGATATTATTGTATAAGTCCTATCTGTTATCCCAGGCACAGTATGTATGTGGGATTCATTATCACATTTTAGATCTGAAGTGCTGAGGACTTACAAGAACCCATCCCATTGAGGAGAACTGGTAACACCCTTCTGTGTTTTCCTCCCAGGTGCAATTAATACAAAATTCATTCAACATATTCGTGTCTTGTCTATTGGATGCATGGAGTAAATCTTATTTTTCTACTGCTTAATGTCTGTTGATGCATAGATCTAGATTTTTGTATCATTTATCTTGATCACCTAACTTCAGATCTGAGGATATTGGAAGCCATCTTTGCTGTTAGGGCTGTTTTTTATGCACAGCTAAAGTTGTCATTTTTCGTATGCTTGGAATTAAGATTCATGCTAACAATGAGGGTACATGTGTCAGAGATAACACTGCGGCTACTCCACAGTCGAACTTGCGTAGGGGTAAGACATCTCCTTCCCCACCACCTATGCCACCTGAACGAGATATGGTCATGCATATGAAGCTACCCACCTTTAAGGGTTTGGGATATGAAGAAATGGATAAGTTTTGGTTTGTTTCCAATGCAATATAGAATGCAAAAAATGTTAACATTGATGCTGTCAAGAGAGCGCAACTGGCTATGGCGTTTGAAGATCATGCATTAGATTGGTTTATGGGATATCTAACTCAGCACATTGATCCCACTGTTGCTCAGATTAAGGACGCTTTGAAGCAGCAATTCAGGAAGCCAAAGTCCTACTCACAATGTGTGACAGAATTAAAAGATATCAAACAAGAGCCAAATGAATATGTTTGGGAGGCCCATGAATGGCTGAAGCGCACCATCAGCGAGGGAGGATTTATTTATGAAAATAAGCAGCATAATGAATATTTTATTTCCATGCTCTTGCCACATCTGCGCGTGCCTATGAATTAGCAGAAGATCGATTCTCAAGCTGAAGCTCTAGAAGTTACTATGAAACTGGAAGCTGTGCCCAGAGTAGATGATCAATTCAGAACTTTGGAAATTCAAAATCAATTGGAGGCAATGCACTCAGAGATTCAGAACCTATGCAGAGACCATGGAAAAGAATTGGACGCAGATGTATGGTGCATATGTTGTAAGGGTTATGACCACACCGAAGATCAGTGTACTTTGTTCTCAGATTACATCCAAGGGGGAGGACCGAATCCACTATTCCCCAAGGATGCTACTGGGCCAAGTAGTACTCCCTGCGTTGATTTTAGGGTAGCTATATAGCACGATACAGACCATTGCCCTCAATTAGAAAGCTATGTGGCAGAGCCAAAGTAGAAATGGTACATGTTTTTCTCTTCAGTTGGTCACAATGAGCACCATTGCCAGACATTCGACCTAATGATGGATAGTGCTAACCTTTATAAAGTGCAGGCCAACCCATATTCACAAGCATATCCCTCTAGACGTGGAGGATCCCAAGCAAGAGGAAGGGGAGGGGGGAGAGGTGGAGGAAGAGGTCATGGAAGATGAAAATTAATCTCCTATAATTGTGGAGACATTGGACACTATGTGTGTGACTTCCTGAATCTTGCGCAACAATATTGCAGGTAGTAGAGACAATTTGATCATGTAATTGAAGTTTGTCCTATTTTAATTGCCAGAATGCAGGGAAAGCAACAATAGATGCCTACGTAAAACATACAAATGATTAAATTTGAACCACATGATGATGATCTAGATGTAAACATAATTACACGCGGTGGTGCTACCACTGGAGGAGATGAGTGAAATAAGGCTTATGCAGATCCATTGATCAGAAAAGCCTCTGACATGTAGGAAGGACTCAACCTACATAAGGAAAAGGAAACTTTTATTGAAGCCAAGAAGGATTTTGTTGTTGTAGGGACGTCCACATCGAGGTATATCATGGAATAAAAGATTTATGATGAAGTTAAACAATTAATACAAGCCTGTAGTAAGTTATTTCACAATCAGAAAGCAGTAGACAATCTTCAAGCCCTGATAGACAGCTGTGCAGACAAGGAATTGCCTCTAACTGAGACTAAGTGTAATATTCGAAATCAAGAAAAACAAGAATGTAGAGCATATAACTGGAAATCTTAGTGAAATATCAACACATCAAATGAGAGCAGATGATGAAGCCATTATATTAGACATTATAGAAAAAAATGTGTACAAAATATTGCGGGAAAAGACACTCAAGCTAGGAAAAACAAGTCTGTAAGAGCCCAAAAAATAAAACATGTAGAACAATGGCTATATAAGAATTTTGGAGGCTAATACAATGTAGTTTTTACTAGGGATAACTTCTCATGTAACTGAAATTACATGGATATTTTGATATAGTGCTTAGAAAATGTCGGGATCAGAGATCTAGGCCTTCTATCACAATTCCAAGACAACCCAAAAAGGGTTTCTGGAAATACACAAAATACAAAAATGCAAAAATGCAACCCCAGGGATGAATGACACTCTGCAAATGGATAACTGATAGGAGTTGGCTGATGTGATATAAAATTTGCTGATACTCCTCCAATAGATCTCATGGATGAAGGGCTGCTCCCCTCACTAGAAATCTCATTCACAAACTTGGGCACTAAGCCCTCTACTGCAACTACCCTACAAAATAACATAGTTTCTAAAGGATACTGCACTGTAGATGAGGGAAGAAACTTGGCCTAATTTTGGATGACAAAATAATGCTTAAGAACCCTCCTTGCTAACCTCCCAGATGAAAGGCTTCTCCCCTCACAAGAAAACAAGCTTAGAAACTGGATCTATCAGTCCTCCACTGCTACCATTGGAGTGTGTTTGGTGCACGTATGTACAAAATCACACCAACTTAAGGGGTGTGGTCTGCCACTTAAGTTATTGGTAACAGCCAAAAAAAGGAAGTGGAGTCAACAAAATTACTGGAACAATCTAGAATCATAAACATACTAGATAGAGAAATATCATGCATATATAAACTAAAAACTAAAAGAAATAAACATGAGCTCTGAAAAGAGTCAAACGAAAACAATAATATGAATGGTGGCTCTAGGCCCCTCTTATTTAGCGCTGGTAGTAATAAGAGTGAAAATTTACCCTCTTGCCAAAGGGCCCCTAGACCATGGGTTCTAGGTCCAGATGCAAGGATTATTTTATCCCAACCTTGCCTCGATGCAGTCTCCCTCTCTCTCTACTGTGTTGGACTGAACTTCTTGGATGGTCAACAATTGAGTCCCCTCTACCTTCAGCTCTGAATCACACATTACTGGTATTTCTTGGGGAATTCTAGCTAGCATAACAATGTGTTCACAAATTATTCATCTCATGGTGGCCTTATATAGGAGATTTCAAATCCTCCCTTCCCTCTCATGGTACAATGTGGATGGTGAACCAAGAGAGGGGTATGATTCCTTTGTGTGCTCCAAATATTCCATTGTGTGTTGACTTGGTGTCTAAGGAGGCGTTAGTGGTTGTCCTAAGGCGGCTTCAAGTGAGGAATCACTTGTCCTTTACTTTGTGTGGTCCCGGATAGTGACATTTCACCACTCCCAGGATTGCGTTCATATTGGGCAAAAAGGTGCGCAAAAGGTGCTCTTCATGAAGGATTATGCACGCAAAGAAAATTTATGACTTGTTCAAATTTGATTTTCCTTAGACCTTAGAGATTCTTAAATACTTTCCAAATTATTTAATGTCTTCCAGCCTTGTAAATCCTTTTTCCTGAATTAATTAATGTAGTCTTCTATTGTATGATTTCCAAGTGTTAACAACTACTACCCTACAAAACAACACAATCATAAAGGAGAATATGCTGTGGATAATGGCTGAAGCTTAGCCTAATGCCAGATGGTGGAAATTTAACTCAATTAACCTCTCCTGAGTGGGCACACGAAGTCCCCTTAGGATGAGGGTGGGATTTCCGCTCGAAAACACCCTTGTGCTAAACATCACAACAGACTCCGCTAAACAGCTGAAGCATGCAGAAATTCATAAGAGACCAAAACATAAAAAATAATTAGAATGCCTTATAGTGCTTAAATCCCCTTCCTTATATGATTTGTGAGCCTCCTCACCCTTGGTCCCACTCATTAAAGATGCTACTCTCATGGAGACTTCCTCCCACTAACACTGAGTTGTCCCTCAATAACTCTCCACTACCTCCATACCAGCACCATTTATTTGGTCAAACTTGACCCCATCCACATGCTTGAACCTCTATCCACATCTAAGAGTGCTATATCCAGGTGATAATATGATCCACATTCACACTAGAAGTGGTTTTATTCCTACTAAGAATATTTATGGGTCTCCCTACCCTCTTATTCATCTATCAAAATGACAAAAGAAAAAATTAATATTCCAACTAGCTGAAAGCTAATTAGGAATATTACAGTCCTCCCCTCCCAAATGTTTCTTTTCCTCAAGCAACTGTAAGGATGAATGTTGCAAAAGCTCTTGTACTTCCCCAGTGGTACCCACATCTGATAATCTCCTCCACTAAATCAGATGTTCTCCAATTAATCAACCCCTTAGCTGCTCCTCCCTAGTTCTTAAGTTAGAAAAATGGCTCACATCATCAGGAAGTAAGAGATCCATGTTGGTAACTATATGCTATCCAATGTCCTCACTGAAGCATGGGACATGAGACATGTTGGAGATCTTACTCTCAATGAACAAATCCAATCCATGTGCCATTCCTCCAACCATCCCAACAATAATTATTAAAACATCATCAACGTATGGAATCAAAATTAGAGATACACTGACTTCCATATGAAATACTAGAGGGTGATAATAGTCCCTCAAGTGGAACCATTGCAGTTCTGCTCCTTTCTTCCCCGAAACACAATGTGGAAAGTAGCTTCCCAACCCCTTGCTTGCTACCCCTATCTTCTCCTTTGCCTGGGGGTAGTAACTAATGTTTGGTGTCAACTGAGCACACCCCGAATAAGATATCATCTTCGCAAATCCTCCTAGGGAGTGGCCATCCCCATCACTAATTGTGGTCCCAATAAGACCATGAGGTCTAAAGAGAGGTTTTCCCTATTATGGAGCAATGCACTCTGAATTAATGTCAAAGGAATGAAAATACTTTGTTAGTTGATCAATAAGTACAAAGACACAACCCTTACCATGTATTGTCTGCGAGCTGGTGAAGAGGTTCATAGATGAGCTTTCCCATCTCTCCACCATAAAGGGAAGTGGTTGTAACAACCTTTCAGGGTGGTTGTTTTCCTCCTTATTCTTCAAGAAAACCATACATGCCCTGATATGCTGGTGCACATCCTCCTTGAGACCATCCCATGATAATCTCTCCCCAATGTCCTAATAGGTCCCAATGAAATATTGGTGACTAGAAAGGAGTGAGTCATGCACGGCATGTAGAATTTTCTTCTTGAGTTGAGAGTCTCTAGTAAAAAAGATCTGATCCTAGTAATAGATGATTCCACCCATCACCTTATACCTCTCATATGTCACCTAACCATCAAGCACTTCACATGTGAAATTATTCTTGGAATAGTCCACCAATATCTGGGACTCCCAATATGGATCTATGCTCAACAATGTCAGCACTCCTGGCCTTTGTGATAAGGCCCCTGTCACCTTACTTCTCCCCTCTTTGACATGCTCCATGCCAAAGCCACATGCTAGAACATTGCTATCCTACTTTTGTTGCCTCCCTTGCAGCTTCTTCTGCTCAAGTAAGGGTTTAAGTTTATGGAGGTTAGTGTTCACTTGGAAGATATTGTCCATCCAAAACTTCCTGATTTTGGCCAATGTATGCATGAATGCCAAAAACCCTCTTCCATATATGGAAGATTCCTTCCTATGTGGAATTATCTTCTGACTCTCAAAGGCTATGGAGTAGCCCCCTTGCACCATGATTATGCCATCATCTACTCCTAAAACACCTCCTCTCAGTGCAATATGCTTGGTTAGAGTTAGAAATATTGATACTGGGAGAATATCTAGCTCGTCCTTGAGCCTACCCAATACCCTTTGCACTGTGATAGACTCACTGAGGGTTCCCATTTGAGCCAGATCTATGAATGGTGCAACTTTTTGTGAGAACTCTTTAACCAAATCCTGGTTCGGGTGCCTTCCGGGTGGAATGCCTTTAAATAGTACAACATCATGGGTCAGAGTCAATGCATAACTGAGTGGACTGATGTATCCTTTCTCCCACTATGCAAATCAGGCTCTATCTTATGTGCAGAGGCTATCTGTGGTGGATAAGTGTGCATGCCCCTGATCATCTGGTGCTTACCACTCTTCTTATCTACCCATTCCATCTGCAAAATCTCCCAATATGTGGTGACTTTCCCTAATGTAATCAACCACTGCACACCCAATATCACATTGGTGTCATGAATGTCGACCAAAAATAAGTGACCAATCAAACTATATGTCCCTAAAGTTACTGACAATGTCGGAACATAATTCATACACTTCATGGTTCTAGCTCCTGGGACCAAAACTAAAAATCACTCAAAATCATTAGTGGGTATTCCTCTCCTCTTTACTAACTGAGCATCAATAAAGTTGTCGATAGCCACATTGTCAATCAAAATTGATACTCTTTGATCCTGAATTGTACCTTGGACTCTCAAATTCAAATACTTAGGTACTCCCTGCAAATATGCAAGGGCCCCTCCAACTAAAGAAAATTCCCCATTCCCACCTCTAGGTGGTGATGGATCCTCTCCTATTATCATTGCGTTGCTATCCCCCTTCTGGATCCTCTTCATCCTCCTCATCACTATCAGATAATACCTCTATATAGTGTGCCTTCCTTTTTGCACATCGGTGCCCTGGTGCCCATGGTTCTTGGCATGTGAAGCAAAGATTACTTCTCCTCAAGTCTCTTTGGAAATCATCACTAAGAGGCCCTTTGTTTTGGTTCTCCTTTGAATGAAGAACCTTTACATATTTCCCTTTTGACTGGAAGGGTGGCCTTTGCTGAAATGGAGCTTTTTCCCTTGGAAAAACATCCTACAAATCTCTATCCCTCTTAATAGAATCTTCAAGAGTAGTTGGTTTAGTAGATTTTACCAACCCATTTAGAGGCTCTTCAATCCCATCAATGAACTTATAAACCTTCCTAGCTGTAGATAAATCTAGAACCATGATAGAAATTTTTAGAAATTCAGAGATATAGGTCTCTAGATTAGTATATTTTACCATGTCTAGCTTCTCCACCCGAGACTTGGTTGTGCACTTGGATGAACCATCAAAAGCGGGCATAAAGAATATACCCATGGTCCATTGTAGATCATTGTTCTGTATGAACCCTCCACTTCTATTGTTATGGCGGCGTCCCCTATTGTCCTTGATCTAACAAAACTATTGAAAGTTCAGATTATCTTTGAATCTATGAGATTGAGACTGATACTCTAGAAAATAATGTTCAAGAGTTTTTGTTCTTGGGGTCCTTCACCTCCATTTCCCACTGCTAGGAATGTAGGCATAGTGGAGCGTTCGGAAACTTGCTGCTTCACTCGTTGATCATACCAGTGATGTGAAATGATGGAGATTTATCCATGTAGAAACCCTCTAGGTGATTATTTTTTTTTATCCATCCTCATATCCTTGATTTCTTGAGTAATATCCTGCATGTTTTGTAATATCCCTTTTCAGGAATATCAAAAATATGCTCAAAGAAAACGTTGTATGAGTAAAAATGTGAAAAAATAATGTAGATCAGGAATTGGTTCCTCTTATTTACTCTGTATGGAAATTATATATGTAATTTCATCTAAAACAAATTAGTTTAGATACATTAAACAGATCTCCCAAAAACTAGACTAGCGAGAAAGAACCCAAAGAGGAAGGTTGCAGCCAAATGCAAACACTACTTCAGGAATTGTGCAGTTTTATCAGATGTTTGGTGGAGATCAAAAAGGAGGTCTATATTTTAGTAATATATTAGCAATTCAGCATTAGGATTAAGCTCTTTCACTCTACAATAGAATGCATGAGACAATACAGCAAGAATCTTCAGAAAAGAGAGCTATCACACATGTAAATTTGCAGAAATGGCTCAAAAACATCATTTTTAAGAAGCTTCAGCAGCTGGAAGTTACAACTCAGATCTAGGAAATATATATGGACAAAGCATCAGATCTATTTCAGATCTGGAAGCTAGATAGTCTTCCCTTCAAGATCCCCTTGGAATTTTGGCAAAGCATCCATAAATAAGAGCAGATCTGAGAAACAAGTTGCAGATCTAAAAATTGCTACGGTAAATTTCTGAATATAACATTTCATTACAATGGATCAGATCTAAACAGAACATATATCAATAAGCTAATCCATGGATCACCAAGTGGAAGGCAAAGCCTAGCACTAGAGATATCTGATCTAAACTATGAGCAAGGCACCATGAAAACCCTCATATAGAAATAACACAGTCTACTCATGGAAACATCGTTGTAGCTCAAATGAAACAGAAAAATACTGTAAAATTGCAGATCTGAAGTAAAAATAAATGAGACACTCTTCCAGGAGGTCAAAGGACCCACTCCATGGAAAGAGGCTCCCAAAATTCACTAGATCTGTGCAGATCTAGATTCCCACTTGCTGCAGTCTGTAGAGGCAGCAGAACCCTCAATGGATCAGCGCTACCAATAAAAGTAGAGCTTGGCCTCAAGCTTGATAGTGATTCAATTCAGCAAAAAATCCTCCAATAATCCTCAAAGGAAGAGGTGAAATCCCTGCATAGGAATTCCAAATACAATCCTCCATTAAACAACAGAGAATGGTATCTGTCTAAGCAGACAAATACTCAGAAATATGATCAATAAACAACCTTCTCTTGTTGCCCTCCTTTTCCTTTTATAAGATGAGAAGGATTTTGCAAACCCTAAACCACCTTGATGATTTAGCCCTTTTCACATGAGAGGCTTTCTTATAGAACTATGCTGTCCCTTTTGGAGATGCCATGAACCTAGACAACGTTGTTGATTTGGTCAAGGTTGACCCAGTCTTTAGCTCAAACCTCTTTCACACCTGCAAGTGATTATTTACATGGCCCTGATTTGTCTTTGTTCACATGGGCATTGATTTATTCAGAATTTTTAGGAGTTTTACATGTCCTCCTTTATATGTTTATTCATGAAACTAAAATTAGAACAAAATTGAATGTTACTCTTAGCGAAGGCTAAGTGGGAACATTAGGGTCCTTCCCTCCAAAATTTTTCTTGTCCCCAAGAAAATGATAGGGTAAGAACTGTAGTTCTTCTCCTCCTCCATTGATGGCACCATCAAGGATCAAGTTTTCATCATGGTCCAAGTGCTCATTAAGCCAATACATAAAAAATTGCTCCTCCAATGCTAACATGATAGGGGCATAGTACATCCCTTCAGGAGTGTAAAACTCAACAGAAATAAACATGGGTGAAGCAATGTCACATCTAAAACATGTATCATGAAGTACAAGATGGAGTTCCATTCCATGTGGTACATATACACTGCCCACTCTTTGCCCATACAAACACATAAACAATACCAATATATCATCTATGTATGGAAGCAAAATTACATATATTAAAATTGAAATTTTCACTTGAGGAGGTGGGTCACAATCCCACATAAGATACCAACGCAATGCACTCCTTTTCTTTAGTAGATCTAAGTGTGGTAAGTGGTACTCCCACCACAACGTTTCTGCATGGGTCACTTTGACATGGCTGAAAGTGATACCCAAGTTAGGTGCCTTTGGGAAGCACCCATCATGAAAGAGAATCTCCCTTTGCACCTAAAGGGAGTGACCAGATTTAGAATTTTTATTGGCCTCACCAATGCCATGAGATCTACATGTAATATCACTCCTTGTAGGAGCCATGGCCTGCATACATATGGTAAGAGAATATGTCAAATTAGAAAAATAAACATGCTCCATAAGAAAAGATTCTTTACCATTCATGTCTCCCACACACATGGATTTGGGCATGAGAATTTCTCCTCTTTTAAGAGAAGGAAGGGATGGCTGAAATGACTCCTGCATAGAGTCCTTTAGCTTTCCCAACTCCTCATAACTATGGCACTCTTGTAAGTGCTGATATAGTTCCTCCCAATCATAGTGCTGATGTAGTTCCTCCTTCATACCCTCCCAATCAAAACTCCTCATGATTAGAGTGTAGATATTTGTTGACTGCATATAGCTAGAAAGGAACTCTTTGTGTGCCCTTTGTAGTATCTCTTGCTCAAGCTTGGAGGCTTGAGACAATAATAATTTTCCAAGATGATAGATGACCCCTTCATGGACCAAATAGCCTCCCCCTTGCTTCATGCCATCTAATATCATCCCGGTGTGAAGATCTTTGGAGTACTACACAAGGAGTTGAGATCTCCAATATGGATCCACACAGCTCAACAATGAAAATGGTGCTGATACATCTATGGTGGTGCTTGTCTTGTTTTTTATTGCTTTTTTGACATTACACATGCCAAAATTGTTTTTTTGGAGGTTGATCCTCCCCTTTCCTTCCTCCCACAACGTTGTAGCATGATCTCTCATTACTCCAGTCCTTGCTTGATTTATATTTTGAGCAGCACTTTTTGAGACTTCCCCCAAAGGATCAAAATCAAATGACATTCCAGGTGACTTGCCATGGGGTGGGAATGTTCCTTGCAGCATTCTCATAAACATGAGAGAAGGAACTGTGAGATCCTTTCTTCCACTATGCAAATCCATCTCTGTTTTTTGTGTGGAAACATTAGGTGCAGGATAAGTGTGCATGCCTTGAATTACTTGTGGTTTCCCACTCTTCAAGTCCACCCACTCCATCTACAAGGCTTTCCAATCAGTGGTAACCTTACCCAAGGTAATCAACCACTGGACACCCAAGATGATATTGGTGTCTGGTATGTCAACTACAAAGAAGTGGTCCACAAAAGTGTAGGATCCAATAGTGACGGAAAGTGATGGAACATATTTCATGCATTGCATGGTTCTATCTCCTGGGACCAAAACATAAAACCCATCAAAAGTGTCAGTGGGGATTCCTCTCTTCTGCACAAGGTGAGCATTAATAAAGTTGTGGGTTTCCCCACTGTCAATCAGAATAGACACTCTTTGGTTCATGACGGAGCCTTGTACTTTTAGGGTCAAGTACTTAGGCACTCCTCTCAAAAAGGCAAGAGTCCCACTTGTTGGAGCAAAGGCTCCCTCTTCATCTCTGGATGGTGATTTATGTTCCTCCTCATCATCACCAGCACTGTGACCCCTCCTAGGTCCATCATTCCCATCTTCCTCCTCAAAATATGAGAAGAATTCTATATAGTGTGCCCTTCCAGTAGCACATCTATGTCCCAGTACCCGTGGCTCTTGGCAAGTGAAACAGAATCTCTGTTTCCTAAACTCCCTCCGGAGATCAATGTCAGGAGGTTTCTTCAGTGAGCTCTCCTTGGGTGGAGTAGCTTTCCCTTCTTTCCCCTTAGAAGAGTGAGGGGCTTTGCTTTGGAAAGTTGCCTTTGCTCTTGGCAAGGCATCTTGGAGATCTCTAGCTCTCTCAATGGCATCATGCAAAGTGATGGGCCTGGTAGAATTAACCAACCCATGCAAAGGTTCCTCCAGGCCATCAATGAACATGTAGACTCTCCTTGTTATAAATATATCAGGGACCATGACTGATAATTTCAGGAACTCAGAGATATAGGCCTCTGCATCTCCTGTCTACTTCAGCTTTGCAAGGCTTATGAAAGGTCCCTCAGGATCCTTTCGGTCAAATCTCTCCACCAGTCTTCTAGTGAACTCAGCATAGGTAGACACATTGTTGTGTGCCAATGTAGATAGCCCATGGAACCACCAATTGTGGGCTTCACCCTCAAAGTGCAGCGCTGCAATATTGATGGCTTGTACTTTGGGGACTTTGTTCAACTAGAAATAGATATCCAACTTTTCCACCCATGCTTTAGCAGAACAAGAGGATGATCCATTGAACTTGGGCAAAAAGAATCTACCCATAGTGTGGTGTCTCCCATGAAAGAAAGCACTGTTGATCAACGGTTGTCATTGATGTCAACCCACGAAGCACCAGGGGCTAACCCAATATTTCATGGGAATTTTTACCTATCAAATTAATATATTCTAGGTCAATAATGAGTTTTATGGTTTCTACTTGTCGAGATGTTTCCGTTGATATATGGCACGCCATGCAATTCTTCACAGTTTGAGAGATATTCATGTTTGAAGTTTGTACCCCCAGTTAGTGGGCTAAAACCCCATGGGGTTGGGGCATGGGTCATTTAAAAGTCATAACTAATATTTTTTTTAAGCTCCTAAAATCCATCCCACATTCACTTGTTGAAGTCCCTCTCAACTTAAGCACTTATTGTTAGTATGAATTCCTCGTCGAGGTGTACGAAAAATAACCACTTTAGCTACGCATAACTAATAGCCCTAACAACAATAGAGGCTGCCAAACATCTTCATATCTGCGATTAGTAGTAAAAATGCTGCAACAAACAGATCTATAAATGGAAAGACATTAAGCAGTAAAGTAAAGGTTTTGCTCCATGCATCCAACAGACAAGACAAGAACATGATTTTTTGAAAGAATTTTATATTACAGGGCACCTGGGAGGAAAACAAGAAGGTGTATCCAGCTCTCCTCAATGGGATGGGTTCTTTGTAGTCCTCAGCACTTTAGATCTAAGCTTTCTCTCTCTTGTAGGTGTAGAAAACCCAATGCAGAAAATAGAGCTCAATGGGAGCAAATGGTGAAAAATGGGACCAAGTGTATAGATCCAGAGTGATCTAGTAGGCAACAAAAGGTGAAGAATGATGGGGAAAAACCTCCTATTTATAACAAAATATTGGGTCATTCTAGATCTTGGTGCATGATTAAAATAATGTTAACCAAATCTAGATCCACCTTTTATGGAATATTTTATTATATTTGTTGGAGGGAAAGGGTCTTTGACTTGGGTCAAATCCCTTGATTAGTCAAAAATAAATAAATAAATGATTTATTTATATTTTTAAGGAAGTGGTTGGAAGATAATCAAATAAATAATGATTTATTTAATTAGTTGTGGGTGATTTGGTCATATTTAACAAGGAATATTATCTAAATAAGATTTAAATAATTATTCCTAGAAAATAATAAGATAACTAAGGGTTTATCTCATTAATTTCTTTGTTTTTTGGGTTAAACATGACTGGGAATAATAATTAAATTATGGTTTAATTAATTATTCCATGAGGAAAATCAAACAAATATAGGTTTGTTTAATATTTCCTTTTGGGATTTCCTGTTTTAACATAGTGAAGGCAATTTTACTTAGGGTAAAATTGGTCTTACATGGTGTACTTTGGTCCATCTAATGATAATAGGTTAGATGACCAAAAAATGGTGTAACAGATTGCCCCCCAGCGTGCGAGTGTCAGGAGCAAATCGTATGACCGAAGTACGTTGTAAGAATACAATCACTAGACAACAAAAAGGGATGTCAGAGAGAGAAATGTGAGGTAGATAGTGTGCTGAAGGACTAGACCCCGAGGAGACGAGACTCGCAGGTGCAACAAGTCTCTTTTTATGAGAGGGTACCTGTGCTGAAGGCGGCGGGGGAGGCATACCTATGCCCGCCGAGACAAAGTACAAAAGAATAGTGTGTCCAGTAAACAAGGGACCAAACCATAGAGTACAGCTGGCATAATCAGGAGCCAGATAAAAATACAATGAGAAATCTCACATACATGTTGTGCCTGGGATAACAGCCAGGACTAGTACAATAATATCTGAGTACATGAGATAAATACAACCCAAATGCCCCCTGTAAATGGGGAAGGGCTCACAAAATCTGACTGATACATGTAAATCGAAGAGGTGCTGCAAGTGGCTAAGGCCAACATCATCAAAATCTGGAGCTGCATCGAAGGCTGCGAAGAATAGGTCATCCGGGCATGTGGGGGGCTACCTGCAGGGCCACCCCCTCATGAGGGTTGAGACATCTCACACACACCCGGGAATCATCAAGAGCTGCTGCTGGATCACTGGACCGTCAAGTATACGAATCTCGATCATGCTGAAAGGAGCTGGAGAAACAATCAAGTCAAAGGGAAAAGATGTATCCCTTTGCCTGATCCGAGGCACCGAACAAGAGTGGAAGCTGGAACCAAGGTACACCGCCCTCTAGACCTGGCTTCTGGAATGAATGTGTTGATGTCGACAGAAGGAGGTCCGCCATAGGTGAGGCGATGAGAGATCCTCAACTAAGGCACGAGAGAAAATAGTAGAGCGACGGACAGACTGACACTAATGATGATAGTGGAAATGGGAACGACTGAGTAGCGAATGGACGACTTCCCTTGTTAGAGCATAAAGAGCATGGATGACACGGCAATGACTGACACAAAATCATAAGGGATAGGGGACAGTGAGACTGAAGGTCATAATGTGCGACACAAGAGAGAGACCAAGCAATGAAGGATGGAGGGCTATAGTGAGGTGCAAAGGGACGTGGTATAGACTCCATGGATGCAATGATGACTCAACGTGGATGCTCGAAACAAGGGCGACTCGATGGTGGTGCCACACAGTAAAGGCCCCAAGGGGGGACCATGGAAGCATGAGTACAAGATGGGAACTCATGATGAAAATCGACACGAACATGGACAAGTAAGGGAGCAATATGGTGCCCCAAGTACAAGTGTCGTAAGTGAGGAAATTCGATTTTAAGGAGCGGTGAAGTGACCCTTCTGGGACAAAATGTGTCCGGGTGAAGTATCAAATCACCAAAAACTAACAGAAACCCATTTGGGAGCTCGGTGAGAGCTTTCCAGCGGTGTTGACGGTTCGTCGAACAGGGCTACGGTGTGGTCGCAGCAGTCGAAAGAAGAAACAGTGGTTCTCTTTTAATAAGGCAGTTTTCCCTCCAAAAGCATTCATTTGCTATTGTTGTTGTGGTGAATGTGGAGAGGAGAGAAGGCCCTAAATCTTGCGGCGAACGTAGCGGACAAACCGACCGTTGGAATCGAGATCTGTCAGTTGGAGGTAGGAGGCCTAACCCTTCTCTTGCATTTTGATGGATTACTTTTTCAGTTTAGGGCCCAAACTTCCAGAAACAGCCCCTCCTTCATCTCTACGGTCGGGTCGCACTTTTTGGGGCAAAAAGTGCGACCTAGGACGCAGGTTTGAGGGCAAAAAGTGCGACCTGGTCCAGAAAATGGCAGAAAACTGCGACCTGGGAGATGAGGGGGTTTTGGTGCTGTTTTATGGCTGGAAGCTGGGTTTTGATGTTTGGTTATGGTTTTCCCGATCTGAACGCTGACAAATATGATGTGTTTGTGCAGGTATGGCAGAGTTACGGGTCAACTGGAGAGAGAGAGATCTGGGGACACTTCGGACAGAGATCCAGGCGGATCAGGGCGTCCGTCGTGTGTTGGCCAGATTTGGGGTTCTTAAGTTTGTGGAGAACCCATTGATGAGAGCAGGGGAACTGTTACTAGCCCGGATTATCAGTTATTGGGATCCAGATCAGGAGATCTTTGTGGTGCAGGGGCACAGGATCGAACTGACGGTCCAGGATGTGTACTTCCTGACCGGTCTTCCGCCACTGGGGATGGTGGGAAACACACAGCCAGTGTTGCCGCGTGGGAGACAGATCATGGAGTTCGTGGAACGCCATGGTCGACCGGGTCTCCAAGTCAAGGGGACTCGAATATCGATCAGGGATCTAGAGAGGCTAGAAACTCGTGCAGTGGCCGCAGCTGTGTTGCGAATCCTGGGCAGCCAGGCGTTCCATCACATCACTGGGGGGCAGATGATGTTAGTGGAAAGTGTATTGGGTGGGACCTACTATGGGTGGGCCCAAATGCTGTTGGTGTCGCTAAAGCGACAGTTGTCACTATGCAGGCGGTAGGTGAACCATGACTGCGCATATGGGACTTTGTTGTGCGCCTTCTTCTTTGAGAAGATCCCGACCTTGAGGCCTCATGTACAGCTTCCAGATGGGGGCCCGAGAGAGCCCAGAATGCGCCGTTGGGGACGGCTACTGTGCAGAGGAGGAGGAGGGGCAGTCGGGCGAGTATTTCGACCAGAGTTTGTTGCCCATTGGGATCAGATGCCTTTGTACATAGACGACTATCCCTATAGTGGGATGAGTTATTGTGGAGATCCGGACCTGCCACTTCCGCCTGGTCGAGTCTGGGGGCCCGATGGTAAGTGACAGATTGCTATACTTGTATGGGCATGTTAAAGTATTTTGAAGAGTAGATTAAGGTACTGATTCATGTACTTTTGGTATACAGATATAGCACCGGTGAAACCGGCCGGATATATGGGACGACCGGCAGCAGCTGGAGCTACAGGATCGAGAGCGGCGCAGAATGAGGATGCAGCTGCCCTGCTGGAGGATATTCGATGTAGATGCGAACGGTTGTTGACCGGAGTATCAGAGCGCGGGTGGCAGGACTTGGACGACCAGTTTATAGAGCCGTGTGTTGGTGTACCCTCGGAGTTGCGAGGTGTCATGCGGCGCATGGCGATAGCCGGTCAGGCGATGTGTGATCTACAGGCTGCAGGGGCAGAGCCATTGGCTCGGGATCCTCCAGATAGTGATTAGGGGTGGGGCATGTGGTGCCCCCTAGTATGTATGTAGGGGCGTATGGTGCCCCCAGTGATGTATGTAGGGGCATGTGGTGCCCCCTAGGATGTATGTAGGGGCGCATGGTGCCCCCAGTGATGTATGTAGGGGCAGGTGGTGCCCCTAGTTTTTGAATTTGTGTAACATGCTGTGGGCATGCCATATGTATCAGAGTAGATGGACTCTAATCACATGTTTTGCGACACATATAATGGATATGCATCGTTATGGTTTTTTATGAATGTTATTGTCTTGAATGAAATGCATGTGATAAATGCCAGTCTAGAACTTGGTTTGCAATACTATCTACATAGTGATTCTGGTCTCGAGGTACATGATTGAAAGTGATGGTTTCGAATGCACGTATCAAGAGTTTCACTCGTAAATAGTGTCTAAACAGCACGGGGTTATGCACACGATAAACACCATTCAGTTGCATTACAAGAAGTAGGGAATCCAAACGAACGTGCAGATGGAGTACGCGATGCAAGAGGGCATCGGCTAAGAGACCACGCACTGCATCATATTCGGCCTAATTATTGGTGGCAGGACCAATGCAGACCCCGTTGGAGAGAACAAGGGCATGCAAGGGGGTGAAAATGGCCCAACCTGCCGCGGCAAGATTCTGGGAGTAACGACTTGCACCATCTGCGTAACCGATAAAGGGTGTGGACGGAGGGTCCTGCATAATGGTGTCACAAGACAACAAATGAGTAAAAGATGGAGACGGACGGCAGCGTGAGCGGACAGAAAACATCGAGCGGAAACTGCGGGACGGAGTGCAAGGGGCAGGATGACGATGACTCTCATACAAGCTGAAGGGTTGTATTTGAGAGCTATCGGAAGTATGGCGCGGACTCGGGCTGCGGAGGTCTACAAGGGTATGGGTGGAGGAAACCGGGGTATGGGTGGAAAAGAGGGGATCAGGTGAAACGACAGGGGAGGATGCAGGGGGGCTGGGCTCCAGGTGTCTCGCGGAGGAGGATAGGTAAAGAATGGTCGCGGTGGACTCTGTCATCTGAACATCGGGGGGAGGGATGACAATGGGAGCGGGAGGATCCTCGGGTTGACCTGAAGCATACTGTGCGAGGATGGGAGAGGCAGATTGATTCTGTTCAACCTCGTACTCTCGAATGACCTCTAAAGAGGCACGATAATGCGTCAGGTGAGGACAGCGGTGGGAGTAGTGGCCATGGACACCGCATAATGCGCATGGTTTGTTGGTGCGGAGAGTCTTGGGGTTCTTGGTTACGGACGAAGAGGAGGCTTCCGGGGCCGTAGATTCGGGGAACGCGACTTTAACCATGGGTTGGATACGGGGCAACTCGGGACAAGCATGGGTGGCATGACCGGCGACATCGCACAAGGCACAGGGCTTGGCAGGTTGGGGAGGGGTCGGGTCAGTCGTGGTGGTCTTATCTTTTGGTGCCCCCTTACGGGCTTTGCGTTTCTTCTCAGGAGCTGTCACGACGGGAGAGGGATCCTGCGGAGGTGCTGGAGGCACAGTAGCAACGGAAGAAGCGAGGGGGGCCGGTTGGACCGGTGTCAAAGCCATGTAGGGTTTGGGGTGACCAGGAGGGGTGGCGGCTGGGGGATCAAGGTACCAGACCGGAATGCCCAAGGTCAGGTTAGGAAGGGAGAGGGTGGCCATGACGGGGATAGAATATACTCCGGGAGGGGGAGCCAGGAAGGGGATATGTCCAGAAGGGTAATGGCCGGGAGGGACGGCTCCGAGATGGTTAAGGCCAGGGGAAACCGAGCCAGGGGGGTAAAGGGGTTCAGGGATACCAGCTGTAGGAGGAAGGCCAGAAGGAGGAGGTCCGGTTGGCAGAGAAGTATGGCTAGGAGCGGGTTGCGGAGGGCGAAGGGGCGGTTGCGGACTAGCCGAAGCAGGACGTTTGAGAGCGGCCTGAGACGATTGCATCATGCAAACATTTGACAAGCTGGGATCAGAGATAGGAGGAGGAGGAAGACAAGGAAAAGTTCCAAGCAGGGAGGAGTCCTTGTAAACGCCGGGGGAGACACTGGTCAGGGAATCGACGGTTTGCTTGTTGGCTACAGAAGAGATGGTGGTCTCAGGGGAGGTCTGAGAGGGAGGCTCATGATATGTCAACTGGTCAATGGTGACTATATTTCCATTATGGGGGAAAGACATCTTGCGAAAGACCGCGGATGGGACAACAGACATAGCATAGGTGTAGCTCCGCCCCAAAAGAATGTTGTAGTCGAGTGGGGCGTCAATGACTTCGACGTCAACGCAAATAGTCTTACCGGCGAGGGTGATAGGGCAATTACGAAACAAGCCAATGGGCTGGGAGGCATGACCGTCCCACGCTCTAAGGGTGATCGTGGAAGGGGCCAGCTCAGGGGATCCGAGTTTCTTCCAAACCGAAGCGGACATCACGCAGGTGGATGCCCCTCGTCAATTATACACCGGGAAACGATGGCGTTTCGTATTGTGACTGAGATTTGGAAGGCGACGGAAGGAGGAAGGGGAGGGTGGTCCGATTGAGTGGCGTCGAAAACAATCATTTGGTCGTCAGCAGGATCTACAACGCCCACGGCAGATAGTAGAGCCTTCTTTTGGGAAGGGCACGGCCCGGAGAGGTTCCGATTATTGAAATGAGTACAACGGAGTGATTGCGCCCGTCATCTACTATGCTATGCGGCCGGCTGAAATTTGGGCGGCATTTCGACGTAATGGTCCCTTTGGAATCTTTGGATGAACCTCAACTTTGGGTTGAGGGATTGTAAGGGATGCTTGGATGTGAAGAACTCTGTAGAACGCAGAGGAAGGCTCGGGGCGCGGACGGAAGCGGAAGCAGAGATGTGGTGAAATGAAGTTTGAAGGTGAGATCGAAGACGGAGGTTGGGATCGGAATTCATCATAAGGATCCCGAGTAATCGGAGCAACCCCGGGAAAGGGAAGGAAGTATTCCCCGGACATCGGTGGTTTAGACAGCCACGAATCCTTGTGAAATGATCGGTAAACCACAGTGGGCTGGAGTGGTAGCCCTGGAGCATGAGGCGTACTTGTCCGCGCAATGTAGCGTGAGACTCCCACGCTCCCATACGCATACGCAGGTATCAGGGACAATCGTGGGTGTAATGACCATAAACACCGCAACACGAACAGGGCTTGTTGGTGCGAAGCGGCCTGTCCGGCTTGGGCTGACTGCCCTGTTGCTGGTTGCCGGTGCTAGGGTCCACACCGGAATTGGGTCCTCGGGTACCGGGGGCAGATTGGTTTTGGTTGCCTCTCCGCCTTCTTTGAGAAGAAGGGGGATTAGTCGCGCCCTGCTGTGCAAATACTTGCCCTGGAGGGGGCTGTAGGTGCTGTTGCTGGGGTTGAGGAGGCAAGGGAGGAGGAAGCGCATATGCTGGAGGAGCTGGCGCACCAGGCTGCGGATAAGGGTAATGGGTAGGGTGGGCAACATTAGGGTAAGCAGGAGGTTGGGCAAAAGGAGGAGGCATGCCGTATCCTGGATACATGTTATCGGGAGGGGGAAAAGTGCCGGAGGGGCTGGCCCCTCCCTGAGGGAGACCATAGCCCATAGGAGGTTGGGCGTATGGATGAGAAAGGGCTCCAACGATACCGTCGGCGGAATGAGATGCCCCCGGGGCGTTAGCGCCACCGGGCTTGGGGATGTCAGGAAGAATGGTATAAACATAACCAGACTGAGCGTAGATCAGGTCATATTTCAAAGCTATTTGGAGGGCGGCTTCTTCAGTTTGAGGAAAATGGGAGGCGAAATCTTTGCCGATGGGAGCGGGAAGGGTGCGCAGGAACCAGTCCATGTAAACACGATATTCGAAGGGAGGGGCTCGACATAAGCTCCGTCTTTGTCGCCATTCCTGAACATGGGCGGAAAGGCGTGTTGAAGAGGCTTGCTTAAAGGAAGTCAAGAGCTCCGTGCCAGTATCGTATCGGAGGGGGAGCTGGAAGTACGACAAAAAGGCTTGGGAAAGAGTCTCAAAGGTGGTATGGGTAGAGGTGGCTTGTTCAACATACCATTTAGAAGCTTCGCCGGTAAGCGTGCGTTGGAACAAACGAAGACGGATGGAGTCATCGGTAATGGAATTGGAGGAACACCACATATGGAAAGATTGGAAATGATTGGTTGGATCTTCTCCATGAAGGCCCTCAAACTTAGGGATGTCTGAGGGGAGCTTGGTTGGCATAGCAGGCCAGTTAGCATTGTGGTGAATGGGGTCATTGATCAACTGATGGAAATCGGGGAGGCTGAGGCCTGCAATGTACGGCAGCACAGGGGTGGCCGGGGTAGTTCCTGTGGCGGTTCCGCTAGTAGTAGGGCCGGCATTGGGGCCGGGAGAACCGCTAGCGTTAGGCCCTGGACCAGACATGGTGAAGGGGGCAGGAGAACCAGGAGGAGAAGGAGGACCCGATGAATCAGGGGAGGAGTCAGAGTGCGGACTCGAAGGTGGACTAGCTCGACGACGACGGTGCGGAGCAGGTCGATCAACCGGAAACTGAGGGTGAAGGCCAAGAAGTCTCCGGGAAAGGTGCCTTGGGGGCGCAATGATGACATGAAGAAGGAAACCGACAGGGGCAAAAGGGGATAGAATCAATTACGGTCAAGGGCAGAAAAGGTGCAGTGACAATTGATTTTAGAGTCTTTGCCAGGCGGTGTTAACCAGGCACTTCTTCACTTAGGGTCAGTGTGTGGCGTGCATTAATTTTAATTTTTAAACCCTTTTCGTTTTGAGAGCAAGAAAAAGTGTGCTGTGTAACTGAAAAGAAATCTGCATAGAACAATATAGATTGCTGAAAAGACAGAACATTTAACAGCTAACAATGCATCAATCTAACCCAAAGAGGCGGGCCTCTCAAAACTACTCTAAAAGAGGGCAAACATCAAGTCAAAACACACATAAAAAGAGCTCAACAGATCTAGGGTCAAAAGGGACAGGGATCTGGAGAATAAGGCTGCAGGAAAGGGGTGCAGATCACAGCCAAGAGACAGAGGCAAGGTGGCTGGAAAAGGGAAGGAAATCAGCAAAAATCGGAGGGGGTGAGGCGGAGGCCGTCAAAGGAGGTCCAAACAAAACGACAAGGGGTGATTTGAAAGGAAAAGAGGCTGATTTCAATGGATCTGAAAGGGAGGTAACAGATCTGGAAAAGAGGGGGCTGAAGCTCTGAAACCGACGGCTGAAACAGCTAAAAATATTCCACAAAAAGTGGAGGGTACTAAAGCCCTAAGGGGTTGGGTTCCCACTTAGATGAGTAAAAACAGATCAGATCTTGGTCAAGGCGGGCTGAGACAGAGGCTGGAAGACCCTGACAGAAGCTGCAGCAGAACCCAGGAAAATTGCAGAAAAAATGCTGGAAAAAAGGCAGGTCGCAGTTTCCGACCTGATCTGAGTGCAGGTCGCAGAAAACAGGCTGAAAAGTGCGACCTGGAGGTCCAGGTCGCAGGTTTAGGGCCAAAAAGTGTGACCCCCCTGTTCCGGTTGTCTCGGCGGCAGATTTTCAGAAAAGTTGTCGTCTCAGTTGCGGCTGGTGTCGCTTACCTGCGCAATAGGGCCAGAAACACACGGAAGTTAGAAATTTTAAGTTTTTAGGGTTTTATGTGAGAAAAATGACATAAAAGGAGGAAAACTAAGCAGCTGAAAAGAAGCCCTAGGGCCTGAAGTAGCTGGATATGCAGGAATATGAAAAACGACAGCGGTCGTAATTTAAAACCCGTGTGGAGTCGCCATTTGTTGGTATGAATTCTTCGTCGAAGTGTACGAAAAAGAACCACTTTAGCTACGCATAACTAATAGCCCTAACAACAATAGAGGCTGCCAAACATCTTCAGATCTGCGATTAGTAGTAAAAATGCTGCAACAAACAGATCTATAAATGGAAAGACATTAAGCAGTAAAGTAAAGGGTTTGCTCCATGCATCCAACAGACAAGACAAGAACACGATTTTTTTGAAAGAATTTTATATTACAGGGCACCTGGGAGGAAAACAAGAAGGTGTATCCAGCTCTCCTCAATGGGATGGGTTCTTTATAGTCCTCAGCACTTCAGATCTAAGCTTTCTCTCTCTTGTAGGTGTAGAAAACCCAATGCAGAAAATAGAGCTCAATGGGAGCAAATGGTGAAAAAATGAGACCAAGTGTATAGATCCAGAGTGATCTAATAGGCAACAAAAGGTGAAGAATGATGGGGAAAACCCTCCTATTTATAACAAAATATTGGGTCATTCTAGATCTTGGTGCATGATTAAAATAATGTTAACCGAATCTAGATCCACCTTTTATGGAATACTTTATTATATTTGTTGGAGGGAAAGGGTCTTTGACTTGGGTCAAATCCCTTGATTAGTCAAAAATAAATAAATAAATGATTTATTTATCTTTTTAAGGAAGTGGTTGGAAGATAATCAAATAAATAATGATTTATTTAATTATTTGTGGGTGATTTAGTCATATTTAACAAGGAATATTATCTAAATAAGATTTAAATAATTATTCCTAGAAAATAATAAGATAAATAAAGGTTTATCTAATTAATTTCTTTGATTTTGGGTTAAACATGACTGGGAATAATAATTAAATTATGGTTAAATTAATTATTCCATGAGGAAAATCAAACAAATATGGGTTTGTTTAATATTTCCTTTTGGGGTTTCCTATTTTAACATAGTGAAAGCAGTTTTACTTAGGGTAAAACTGGTCTTACATGGTGTACTTGGGTCCATCTAATGATAAAAGGTTAGATGACCAAAAAATGGTGTAACACTTATATAAATTGTGATCCTCATTTCCTCCTTATGCAAGGGATTCGGCCATACGAAACAGGTCATCATGGAATTTTCACTATAACTCTGTTTCTACAAAGGCTCAGAAGCTGAAATTTTTATGAGGCGAAACTGAAATCCTGAGGAAGCTGTAGTAGAAATTTCAGATCAAGTTACGCAATATTTTTTTAGATATGATCTGTGGAAGTAAGGGTTTTTGCAGGCTCCTGAAATTCATCTCAAATATGTCACCTTGGTAAAATTGTCATAACTCTCTCTCTGAGTATCGGATTGGAATTACATGAAAAGTGATGGATAGTTCACAGTCTTTAATTTTCACTCTATCAATTTCAAAAGCAAATGAATAAACAGTGACACGTGGCACGCCGTACAAGTGCGCTCTGCTGAAACAGTCCATAATGAGGTCAGTGTGAGAAATTGGGCATAATTCTCTCTTGAAGAATCCAAATTGGGTCAAACCTATGGCATTTGAAAGAGGAATTAGAGGGCTACTACAGGACCAAAAATCAGACATTTAGGATCTGAAATAACAGAGATACACCAGATTCAATATCAAGGTCCTAGAAGGAAAGAAAAAGCTAGATCATGTGTTGTCAAGGAATGCAAAGGACCAGACTTTCTACGACAGAAAAGCAAAGAAAGGTGTAGCAAAGGGTAGCATGAAAAGAGAAACAACCAAGGTGCATAACAGCAGCAAGAATTTCATCATATGAAGTCTTCAAGTGGACAACACTGCATACAATCATTATAAAGGTATCATTGTACTTAGTCATTGTAAATACATTATTGTACAAATTGTACTAGTGTCTATCTGCCAAGGGTTGAAGAGGCAGTGTTGCAAGGTCTAGGATCATCATTAGGTGGTTGTGTCAAAGTTGGGGTTATGGTCTAGTATATCTTCTTCTTCTTCTGCATCATTGTATATCATTGTAAAGTGGACCATTTTCCCTGGTACGAGAGTCCATTCTTCTTTTATTCTTCTATAGGGTGGTAGGGTGGGGCTAGGGTGAGTTGTAGCTCATTGGGTGTTGGGGCATCTATTCAGTTTCTACTGAAGAATATCGGGCGTTGGAGCATCCATCCAGTGGGAGCTAGAGAAGAATGCTTTTCTAGATTCTAGGAAGTTGGAGCTTTATTTTCAATTGGAGTTGAATATTAAAGAATTATTATAAAAGCATTAGGTGGTTTTTGTCCCGGAATGGGTTTCCACCTTAAAAACTATGTGCATTTGTGTTCATTTTTTTTATGCTATTATTGTACAAACACTGAAAATAATTGAAGATTAACTAACTCTCTAATTGAAAGGAATACTGATTCACCCCCCCCCTCTCAGTATTTCCAACAATTGGTTTTAGAGCTTGGTTCCTTCAATAGCAGTTTAACAGCTGGAAGGAGGTCATGGAGCATACCAAGAATGGTGTACCTCTATTCAATGAAAATAATTATGCACTTTGGAAAGGAAGAATGGAGGTTTATCTCTTAGCGCAAGGTTACGAAGTATGGGACACTATTCAAAATGGATTTACATCAACCGCGGATGAACAAGGTAAGAAGAATTTGGTAAATGATGCAAAAGAAAAGAATATTATTATTAGTGGACTTATTGAATCTACTTATCATAAGGTGTTGGGTTGTAAAACTACCAAAAATTTATGGGAAAAGCTTGAGAATATATATGCAGGTGACTCAAATGTCAAATAAGAAAATCTTCAAATCTATAGAGAAAAATTTGATCAACTTAGAATGAAAGAAGATTGCAACACTGCTGCATACTTTCAATACGTTGATGAAATAACCAATACTTTGAAAGGATTGGGAGAGCCAGTTGACGAGAAGAGTATTATATGGAAGATTCTTAGAACATTACCAGAAAGATTCAAACCAAAGGTATCGGTCTTAGAATACAGTGAAAATCTGGACAAACTCAACAAAAATGAATTACATGGAGTTCTCATAGCATATGAAATGAGACTTGATGAAGAGGAGGGTACTTCACATCTAGAAACTACATTCATTGCATCTAAGAAAATGAATAAGGATAAACAACCTTCAATTGAAAATACATGCACCTGTAAGTGTGAAGAAAAGGGAGATGATGAAGAAGGTCTTTCAGATGAAGAATATGCTTACTTCATGAGAAAAATACAAATTGGTAAGGGACAATTCAAAGGTAAAATTCCATTGATATGTTTCAGCTGTAATGAGGTTGGGTATTTTGCAGCAAAATGTCTAAACAAAAGTAATGGCAACTCAAAAAGAAAGAAAGGCTTTAAGAAACTCAACAAGCAAGGATCCAAAAGGAACTTTCTCTCTAAAGAAGATAGCTCATCATTCGATGAAGACAATTATAGTGAAGAAGAAGCCAATGAGAGAGTATTCTTTATGGCCAAGCACAATAAACCCAAGCACAATAAGCAAGAGGTATCAAACAATGAAGAAGAAGGATGGACCATAGACGAATTTTATGAGGAAGCAATCAAGCTTATAAAAGATCTCAAGGCGGAAAAGATCCATTCCAAAACTATTGAAGAACAAGTTCAAGGTCTCAAAATTAAAGTTGAAGAACACAAATGCATTGAAGAGTCACTTCAAAAGAAGTTGGAAGAAAGCACCCAAGAAAGGTAGGAATTATAAGTCGAAGTAGTCTCGCTGCATGAGGAAGTGAAGAAAGGAAAAACTATCCAAAACTATGCCAACAGCTGAAGGGCATTGGAAGAACTCATCAACAATAAACAATCTTACAACGACAAAACTGGCATCGGTTACAAAGAAGAAGAAGCGGGACCTTCTACAACAAAATACAATGAACCTATGAGATATGACATGCATGTAGACTTAATTTGACAAGATTCGCAAGAACAACCTTGGAAGACAATTCCTCGATGAAAATTTCCATCCAGGTACCAACATATTTTTTATGGCTACTGTTATTCATGTGGAAAATCTACTCATAAAGCTGTAGAATGTCGCACGTACCCTAGGAATGAATACAATTCTAGATGATCTGTCAGATATGAACCTCCCAGGGCTCAGCGAAACATCAATAGATTTGAACATTTAAGAAATAATATTGAATGTTACAAATGTTGAAACTTTGGACACATAGCCAAATACTGAAGACTTGAAAATCCTCCAGAAGAATCTTCGAAGCCACAGAATGAACGAACATGGAAGAAGAAGAAGAATGATAATTGTTCTCTCGCTCTCAAGGCTCAAAAGAACAAAGATGTGTGGTATGTTGATAGCGGTTTCTCAACGCATATGACTGAAGATAGAAACAAATTTATATCTCTGAAAGAGAAGAAGGATGGAACCATGTCCTTTGGAAATGATGGATCTTCAAATGTTATAGGATTAGGTACTGTCACTCTTGGAAGCAAATATGTTCTAGCCGAGAATGTTATATTGGTTGAAAACATGAATCACAATCTGCTAAGTGTTGGACAAATGTGTTATCAAGGACACACAGTACTATTCAAATCCATGAAATGTGAAATCAGGAAAGTCGTGTATGGTGAAATTGTGGCTACAGCATGTCGAGCTCCAAACGACATATATGTTCTGGATGAAGCAACTAGATCATGTCTAATAGCTAAAGAGGATGATAATAATAATTGGTAGCAATGATGATCGACTAAGTAAGAATTTTGCTACAAAGGTGCAAAGTGATTTCGAGATGTCTTTACTTGGTTTGAAATTGAGCATAGACAACTCATCTAAGGATGTGGATCAAAGGTTGTACAGATCTATGATTAGTAGTCTTCTATATGTAACAGCCTCCCGACCAAATGTTATGCAAGCAGCTGGAAAAGTAGCAATATTTCAATAAGCACCAAAATAATCACATATTAAATATTCACCAGCATTGGAATATCTTCGCTAGAAGCTTGGGATTCTCCCAAGTTCTCATTAGATTTTCCTTTTTCAGAATATAAAGGGGGAGTGGAAGTGTGTACAGGTCTGCAGGATGGTTGTGTGTTAGCACGAGTGGAAGTATGTACAGGTCCGCAGGATGGTTGTGTTTCAGGGGGAGTTAACCCTTTTCCATTGATGTAAAAGGGGAGATAATTTTGTAGGAAGACGTGTCATGATTGTAGGGGGAGTACTTGTGTTTCCATAAATGCCAAAGGGGGAGATTGTTGATCAGCGGTTGTCATTGATGTCAACCCAAGCAGCACTAGGGGCTAACCTAATATTGCATGGGAATTTTTACCTATCAAATTAATATATTCTGGGTCAATAATGCTTTTGATGGTTTCTACTTGTCGAGATGTTTCCGTTGATATATGGCATGCCATGTAATTCTTCACGGTTTGAGAGATATTCATGTTTGAAGTTTGTACCCCCAGTTAGTGGGCTAAAACCCCATGGGGTTGGGGCATGGGTCATTGGAAATTCATAATTAATATTTTTTTAAGCTCCTAAAATCCCTCCCATGTTCACTGTTTTAAGCCCCTCTCAACTTAAGCACTTATATAAATTGTGATCCTCATTTCCTCCTTATGCAAGGGATTCGGCCATCTGAAACAGGTCATCGTGGAATTTTCGCTCTAAAATTTTTTCTACGAAGGCTAAAAATCTGAAATGTTTATGAGGTGAAGCTGAAATCTTGAGGAAGCTGCAATAAAAAATTTAGATCAAGTTACGAAATATTTTTGGAGATATGATCTGTGGAAGTAAGGGGTTTTGCAGGCTCCTGAAATTCATCTCAAAGAAGTGACCTTGGTAAAATTGTCATAAATATATCTCTGAGTATCAGATTAGAATTATTTAAAAAGTGGCAGATATTGCACTATCTTTAGTTTTATTTCTATCAAGTTCAGAGCCAAATGAAGAAACAGTGACACAGGGCATGCCGTACAAGTGCACTCTGCTAAAACAGTCCATAATTAGGGCATTGTGATAAATTGGGTATAACTCTCTCTTGAAGAATCCAAATTGGGTCAGACCTATGGCATTCGAAAGATGACTCATAGGACTACTACAGGAGTGAAAATCAGATATTGAGGATCTGTAATAACAAAGATACACCAGATTCAATATTGAGGTCCTATAAGGCAAGAAAAAGCTAGATCATGTGTTGTCAAGGATTGCAAAGGACCAGACTTTCTACGGTAGAAAAGCAAAGCAAGGTGCAGCAGAGGGTAGCATGAAAATAGCAACAACCAAGGTGCATAACAGCAGCAAGAATTTCATCATATGAAGTCTTCAAGTGGGCAACACTGCATACAATCATTGTAAAGGTATCATTGTACTTAGTCATTGTAAATACATTATTGTACAAATTTTACTAGTGTCTATCTACCAAGGGTTGAAGAGGAAGTGTTGGGAGTTCTAGGATCATCATTAGGTAGTTGTGTCAAATTTGGGGTTATGGTCTAGT
The DNA here is from genome assembly GCA_034641835.2 of Pinus albicaulis. Lineage (NCBI taxonomy): Eukaryota > Viridiplantae > Streptophyta > Pinopsida > Pinales > Pinaceae > Pinus > Pinus albicaulis. The sequence goes on along the minus strand of CM076583.1, from coordinate 132,843,226 downwards.
ATATATTCTTCTTCTGCATCATTCTATATCATTGTAAAGTGGACCATTTTCCCTGGTACGGGAGTCCATTATTCTTTTATTCTTCTATAGGGTGGTAGGGTGGTACTAGGGTGAGTTGTAGCTCATTGGGTGTTGGGGCATCCATTCAGTTGCTACTGAAGAATGTTGGGCATTGGAGCATCCATTTAGTGGGAGATGGAGAAGAATTATTTTCTAGATTCTAGGAAGTTGGAGCTTTATTTTCAATTGGAGTTGAATATTAAAGAATTATTAGAAAAGCATTAGGTGGTTTTTATCCTGGAATGGGTTTCCACCTTAAAAACTGTGTGCATTTGTGTTCCTCTTGTTTTCTGCTATCATTGTACAGACACTGATAATAATTGAATATTAACTAATGCTATAATTGAAAGGAATATTGATTCACCCCCCCTCCTCTTAGTATTTCCAACAAACACCATCTCTATACTGCTGCCATGGTCTCCTCCGGTCCTTGAGATGGAAAAAGTCTTGGAAGCTCAAGTTATCCTTGAATCTCTGACTCTGAGAGTCATATTCCATAAAGTAACCTTACAAGAAGGTTTGATCTTGCGGTCCTTAATTCTCTACAGCCAAGAAGGTAGGCATAGTAGAACATTTTGAGGCCTGTGGAGCTTGTGGCAAGCTCACAGGTTGACGACTCCCATAATGCGACATGTCAGAACTTTCTCCTTGATAAAATCTCCCAAGATATTCCCTCATTATATCCACTCTAATCTCTTTGATCTCCTTGGCGAGATATTGCATGGTCTACAACAGAGTTTTTTCAAACTCCTCTGCTTCCTTATCATTCATAGTTTCAGGGGCTTTCCCCTTGTCCTGACCCTTGTCAGGGTAATCAATGGTGTAGTCATACTTTTTATGACTTCTATTTTGGTACCTCCTCTCCCTCTCAGTGAGAGGAACATATTATTTGGAATGCAGCATGATTGGTGCTCCAAGGAAATCATAGGTTGTGCCAAGAGTGGAGCTTCAATACCATTGTAATATCCATTTTCAGGAATATCACAATATGGTCAAATAAAACGTTGTATAAGTAAAAATGTACAAAAATAACATAGATTAGGACTTGATTCCTCTTATTTATGATGTATGGGACTTATATATTGAATTTCATCTAAAAATAATCAGTTTAGATACATTAAACAAATCTCCCAAAAACTAGACTAGCTAGAAAGCACCCAAAAAGGAAGGCTGCAGCCAAATGCAAACACTGCTTCAGGAATTGTGCAGTTTTATCAGATGTTCAATGGAGATCAGAAAGGAGGTTTATATTTCAGTAATGCAGCAGAAAATCAGCATTAGGATTAAGCTCTTTCACTCTACAGTAGAATGCATGAGACAATACAACAAGAATATTCAGAAAAGAGAGCTATCACACATGTACATTTGCATAAATGGCTCAACAACATTATTTTTAAGGAGCTTCAGTAGCTAGAAGTTACAACTCAGATCTAGGACAGATCTATGGACAAATAATTAGATATATTTCAGATCGGGAAGCTAGATAGTATTCCCTTCAAGATCCCCTTGGAATTTTGGAAAAAGCGTGCATAAATAAGAGCAGATCTGAGAAACAAGTTGCAGATCTAGAAATTTTTGCAGTAAATTTCTGAATATAACATTTCATTAAAATGGATCGGATCTAAACAAAACATATATCAGCAAGCTAATCCATGGATAACAAAGTGGAAGGCAAAGCCCAACACTAGAGATCTCTGATCTAAACTATGAGCAAGGTACCATGAAAACCCTCATATAGAAATAACGTAGTCTACTCATGGAAACAGCGTTGTAGCTCAAATGACATAGAAAAATACTGTAAAATTTCATATCTGAAGTACAAAGAAATGAGACACTCTTCCAGGATTTCAAAGGACCCACTCCATGGAAAGAGGCTCCCAAAATACATTAGATCTCTACAAATCTAGATTCCCACTTGCTGTAGCTTGCAGAGGCAACAAAACCCTCAATGGATCAGCACTGCCAATGTAAGTAGAGCTTGGCCTCAAGCTTGATAGTGGTTCAATTCAGTAAACACTCCTCCAAGAATCCTCAGAGGAAGAGGTGAAATCCCTGCATAGGAATTACAAATACAATCCTCCACTAAACAGCAGAGAATGGTATTTGTCTGAGCAGAGAAATACTCAGAAATATGATCAATCAACAACCTTCTGTTGCTGCCCTCCTTTTCCTTTTATAATATGAGAAATATTTTGCAAACCCTAAACCACCTTGATGAGTTAGCCCTTTTCACATGAGAGGCTTTCTTCTAGAACTGCGTTGTCCCTTTTAGAGATGAAATGAACCTAGACAACGTTGTTGATTTGGTCAAGGTTGACCCAATCTTTAGCTCAAACCTCTTTCACACCTGCAAGTGATTATTTACATGGCCTTGATTTGTATTTGTTCACATGGGAATTGATTTATTCAGACTTTTTAGGAGTTTTACTTGTCCTCCTTTATTCATTTATTCATGAAACTAAAATTAGAACAAAATTGAATGTACATTAGATGGTTTGAAGAATAAGCTTGGGAAAATCCTTTTCATCCATATCTCCTGATATTGGAGGTTTTCCTTTGTCTCCTTTGGGGTTTGTATAATCACACCCCCAGTTTTTATTAATATACCAATTTCCCCTTTCTGTGATAAGATCTTATTCTTCTTATGACATGGTTGTTGTGCTACATAGGTTGAGCCAAGATTATGATCTAATACCATTGTAATATTCCAAATTAGGAAAAACATGAATGTAGAACATATAATTGGAAATTTCAGTGAAATATAAACACATCAAATGAGAGTATATAATGAAGCCATTATATATGCATTATAGCAGAAAATGTGTAACAAATCTTGAGGGAAAAAGACACTCAAGATAGAAAAAACAAGCCTCTAAGAGCCCAGTACATAAAACATGAAGAAAATATGCTATATAAGAATGACGGAGGCTAAGAAAGTGCACCTTTTTACAGGGGATAACTATTGTTGTAAATTAATTTACATGGATTTGTTGATATAGTGATTAGAAAATCCTGGGATAAGAGATCTAGGCCTTCTAGCACAATTCCAAGACATCCCAGAAAGGGTTTCCAGAAATACAGAAAATACAAAAATTCAAAAATGTTTCCCTAGGGCTGAATAATGCTATGCAACTCAATAACTGATAGGAGGTGGCTGATCTGATATAAAAATATTTGATACACCAATATATCTCCCGGATGAAGGGCTGCTCCCCTCAATGGAAATCTCACTCACAAACTTGGGCACTAGGCCCTCTACTGCAACTGCCTTGAAAAATAACGCAGTTTCTGAAGGAGACTGTGTTGTAGATGATGGCAGAAACTTGACCTGATGCTAGATGAAAAAATAATACTCAAGAACCCTCCTTCTAGCCTCCTAGATGAAGGGTTGCTCCCCTCACTGGAAAAAAAGCTCAGAAACTAGATCTAACAATCCTCCACTGCTACTGCCCTGCAAAACAACACAATCCTGAGGGAGACTGCGATGTGGACAATGGCTAAATTTTGGCCTGATTTCGGATTGTGGAAATGTAGCTCAATGAACCTCTCCTGAGTGAGCACTCGAAGTCCCTTGAGGATGAGGGTGTAATATTCTGAAATTAGCATGCTACTAATTGGAATATTAATTTTTTCTTTTTTCATTTAGATAGATGAATAAGTGGGTAAGGAGACCCATAAATCTCTTTAGTAGGAATGTAATATTCCGAAATGGGAAAAGCAGGAATATAGTGCAAAACCATGGAAACAACATTGTAAATATTACATGAAATAAAGAAGCCAATATGGAGACCTTCTAATCATTAAAACAGTAGCAAAATATACATAATAAATGGGCCATAATATGTACAATAAGATAAAACAAGCCTCCAATGGAAAAAATCCTCAAATGAGGTGCTGCTATGATATATCAAAATGATGGACCACTACTACAACACTATTTAAAAGGCACTACTATGGAAAATGAATATAAAAAATATCATGGGAAAATATGTGCCTCAAAAGGTAGATCCCATACAGATCTGAGCAATATATAACCTCCAATGAATAACCCCTTAAGGGTTTTCAACAAAACACCATGTACAAGATGGGAATCTAAGCCATATGGATGAAGATCTACTGCAAAATATAGATCTGGAAAGTGTGGTTGATCTGATATGATAAATAATGCAGCCTTCTCCTATAGAATCTCTAGATCAAGGGCTGGTCCTTTCTCTAGAAAAACTCCTCCCCAAGTGGTGTGCCAAAACCACCCTGCAACTCCTCCCACAAAATAACGCAGATCTGGAAATAAGCTGCATTGTAGGGGAAAATAAATTAATGGCCTGAAGCCAAGATATGAAAATAAGCACAAGGGCCTTCCTTACTATCCTCCCAATTGAAAGGAACCTTTCTCCACTGAAAATAAGTAATGAGGTGACCCAAAGATGGTCTCCACTGCTGCAACCTACAAAACAACTCAACCCTCAATAGGATTTTCACTATAAATGAAAGATGAAGCTCGGCCTAAGCCTGAGAAAGATGATGCACTTTCACATGAGAAGTGGTTTTATTCCTCATAAAGAGATTTATGGGTATCCCTACCCACTTATTCACCTATCTAAGTGACAAAGAAAAACTTTAATATTCAATTAGTTGTAAGCTAATTTAAGAATATTACAGTCCTCCCCTCCAAAATGTTGCTTGTCCTCAAAAAACTACAAGGATGCTACAAAATCTCCAATGGATATGTCTCCTCCCAAGAATACAAGTTTTCCTTTGGTGGATAAATGAAATAGCTCCCGTCATGAAAAAGTGGGAGATATATGGAAAGAGTTATACGTTGTCCATTGGCCTCCTCAAGGCATGAAAGATGGTAAATGATGGGTGCCTCAGTACCAATGAGAAACTCCAATCTCCATGCTATCATCCAAACAAAATGAGCCATCCTTGGTAGCCCATAGGAACAATCCCAAATCCCCTACTTCAGCAATGTATAGTGGCTGCATGGCTGAAAATGAGAGATAAAATTGTTCAACTTACACTACCTCTCTCTCCATTTATGATAAATTTGGAGGTGTTGATCTTGGGCTACAATAATATAGTCCTCATGAAGCCAAAAGATACTTGCGATCTCAAGATCCCACTCCTTGGTTCTAGGAACATTTCTTTCCCAATCTTCCCAACATATAGTGGATAGAGTGTCATCACCATAGGGGATCCAAAAGAAACATGGACTAAGTTTCATATGACGTACTGGATGGTGACAATAGTCCCTCAAGTGAGACCAACGATGTTATGCTTCTTGTTGTCTCCAAACATGATATGATAAGTGGCCATCCAACCACTTGCTTGCTACCATAAGCTTCTCAAAAGGTTGAAAATAGTGAAGGACCTTAGGTGCTAACTGAATAAGAGCCAAAAAAAACATGTTTCTCCCAAAGTCCTCCATGAAGTGTTCATTCCCATCACTGAATGTAGTCCCAAAAGGATCATGAATTCGGAAGAGAGGCTTCCTCTTTTGTGGATAAATGTGTTGCAAATGCATGGTAAAGGAATGCGCATACATTATTAGTTGATAAATAAGCATCAAAACACAATCTTTACCATATATTGTAGACAATTTGGTGAATAGGTGCATAGATGAACCTTCCCATTCCTCCAACAAGAGGGGAAATGATTGTAACAACCTTTTAAGGTGGTTTCTTTCCTCCTCATACATCAAAAAAGTTACATATATTCTGATATGTTGGTGCACATATTCTTTGAGATCCTCCCAATAGAATCCCTCCATGATGGCGTGATAAGACTCAATGAAGTCAACATGTCTTGAAGAGAGTGCCTCATATGCTGCATATAGAATCTCCTTCTTGAGCTTGGAGTCTCTAATCAGGTAGATCTGATCATGGAAATAAATGACACCATCAACCACTCTATACCTCCCATCTATCACTTTCCCATCAATAACCTTACATGTGCAGAGGTTCTTGGAATATTCCACCAATAGTTGGGACTCCCTATATGGATCTAAGCTTCCCAATAATGATAGCGTTGTAGAAATCTGAAATGAAGCACATGTCTCATTATAACTCTCCTCTTTGACATGCTTGATGCCAAATTCATATGTTGGATTATTGTTACCCAACTTTTTTTGCCTCCCTTGCAGTTGATCTTGTCCAAGACAAGATTGAAGTACATGGAGGTCAACATCCTCTTGGAAGGTGTTTCCCATCCAAAACTTCCATAGTTTTGCCAATGCATGCAAGAGTGTTAATAACATCTTGTCATACTCAGAAATCTACCTCATGTGTGGAAGTATCATTTTCTGCCCCAAAGTTATGGAGTGGCCCTTTGACACCTGTTGTGATAAAACACAACCCCCCCCCATTTTTGACTTATGTACTTCAAATAATGGGGACCCTTTCTACAAAATTTTTGGCTAAAAACCTTTTAGGATTTTCATTAAGTTAATTATCCTGCATTTTTTGTCATTTTTTTCATCTTCCTTGAAATTTTTTTTTGATTGCTTTATTTAATTTGTGTTCTCACAAGCTTTCCAACAATACTTGTTTCGCTCCATTTGGTCAACCGGTTTGTAAATGGCACTCTTTTGAAGTTTTGATCATTTTTCTCACTTGGGTTAAAAAATTTATAAAGTGTACCAATATTTTAATTCTCATAGTTAAAATAGCCATTCATTTCAAATATTAACTTTTAGTTCATTTTTATTAATTTTTCATTTTTTACTAATAGTCCTACAAAATGACCTAGCTAAATTGTACAATAGAGGAAAATACATTTCAGGATCTTGGTAATTTACTCTAACTTGTTATTTTAAAACAAATTTCTAAGCTCAAAACTCCAAAATTGTAAGGTAGCTATAGTCTAAATTGTAGGATGATTAATCCCACGTGGGCCCCACTTCACACCCCTTCACATCCTTCCAAAAAACTTTGCAATTATGATATTGCGATATCACATATCGCATATTGCAAATTTATTAAAAACTCAAAACTCGTCATTTTAAAAAAACAAGATGTGCGATTTTATTTTATGCGATGGGTTTAAAATTTATCCAAATTTTTTGTTCTCCTTATATGTAATATCCCCAAATAGGGATTGCACAGCAAGCCTTCTAAAATAATTCATTTCTGAGAATTCAATGCATTGAAATGAGTTTGTAGCTCCTGGATCCCTTAGATCATGTTGTCTAAGATCTAAATATAGAAGGAGAGAAAAAAAAAATCAAACTCGGTGGGTTAAACAGATCTCCCCCAACCTAGTCTAGCTAGAAAACACCCAATGAGAGGGGCTACAGCTATATGCAAAGGACTGCTTCAGAAATAATGCAGTTCCTCTAAGTTAAAGTAGAATAACCATATGGAGGCTGAATAATTACATGTACATTAGAAAAAAATATCTATAATGTGGCCCATACAGTGTACAAGAAAGAAATAGAAGTTTTACAGAAAGAATCCCTCAAGATTGAGGTGCTGCAGCATCATATTAAGACTGCAAAGCTTGAAAGTGTTATTTAATGGCCTGAAGTAGTTGTATATTAAATTTCAGGTCTAGAACAGATCTGTGTACAAAAATGTAGATCTATATCAGATCTGTACACTAGATGAGTTCCTCTACAAATTCCCCTTGGGGTTTTGATCAAAACATGAATATACAGGAGTAGATCTGAGATCTAGAATTACAGATTTGTAGCAATATTCAAGAATTCTGCAGTAAATAAATACATAAGTAAATAATATCTGAAACAAACATGTATTGGTTGGCCAATACATGGATCACAATAGTGAAAGGGAGAATCCTATCACCAAAGATCTCTCCTCCAAAAAGTAGTCAAAACACCCTGCAAATTTCCTCTTGTAGATAACGCAGTATGGAAGGGAAAAATACGTTGTTAGCTTCAGTAGTTATTAGGCCTGATGCCTTGATATGAAAATTTAGCTCTAATGATCCAATACACTCTTCCAGGAGGTTAAAAGGCACACTCATTGAGAAGAGGCACTAGATTTTCCTAGATCTGAATAGATCTAGCTTCCACTGTTGCAGCTTACAAAAACAATCAAACCCTCAACAGGATCTAAATTGTGGTTGGAATATGAAGCTTGGAAAAAATCCGGATAGTGGACAAGATGCAACGAGACTCCTCCAAGAGCTTCTCTAGGAAGGTGGTGGGATTCCCGACTAGGAACACCCAAATGCTAAGCATCACTATTCCCAGCTAAAAAACTAGAGAATGAAGGATGTCTAAAAAAAAAATATCTTCAGTAATATCAAATGATCAACCCCCTCCTTGGTGTCCTCCTCTTTCTTTTATAATGTGGAAGTCTTGCCAAACCCTAAACCATCTTGATGAATTAGCTTCATTCACATGAGTGGCCTCCAACATGGATTGTGTTGTGCTTGTAGGAGATACATTGCATCTAGACAACACTGTTGATTTGGTCTTGCTGACCCAGTCAATTGATCCATCCTCTTTCACACTCAATTGTGTTTTATAAAATGGCCTAGATTTAGCCTTGTTTACATTCGGCATTGATTTATTTTGATGTTTTTCGGAGTTTTACATGTTCTCCTTCACATTTTATTCATCAACATGAAAATCAAAATAAGACAAAGAAAAATTTAATATTCCCATTAGCTTGGGCTAATTCAGAATATTACAGTCCTCCTCTCCAAAATATTCCTTGTCCTCAATCAATTGATAGGGTGAGTGCTACAACACTTCTCCTTCCCCATTGGTGACACCATCAAGGATCCAGCTCTTTGCATAAGCTGAGTGTTCACCAATCCATCCTCCCATGAGTTGTCTCTCCAAAATCATCATGAGATGTACATGTTAGCCCCCCTATGAAATTCTTGGCAAGCCAGCTGGGGGCTAGATTGTTTTGAGCCTTCAAGGAATGCATTTCCCCTGAAAACCCATCCTCCTTGAGGTCTCTATGTGCTTTGCCTTATACAAATCCCCTTTGCTGTTTCCCTAGCTCAAAGCCTTCATTTACCCCTTTACCCCTGCGAAATACATCAATTCCCCTTCTTTTCCCTTTATCCGAATTCCCTTTCCCCCCCCCCAAGATTCCCCCTCTCTATGCCTAAATCCCCTAAAATCCCCTTTAAATTTCCCCATCTCCCTTATTTCCCTAGTTTCCCCCTCCATCTCCCCTACCGTTACCCTTTGATTGCCCCCAAAACGCATTAAAAATGAATTAAAATGATAAATTTTATGTTTTTGGGTCTTAGCCCTTCTTCTGATAGCCCCGCTCCTCTTCATCTTCCACATGACCCGGCGCCGTGACCAAGGCTCTTTCCTTGCGGGGGCTCTTCTCCATCCGTAGCATCAAACCATGAAGCCCCCATAGTTGACTCTTCGGGATGTGGGAAAACCCGATCAACGGTCATTATTCACTACAGGGGGTCGCTCCAAAGCTCCCATGCCCATACACCTTGGCCCCCCGTAGTCCATCTCCGCCATCCATTCGCCCGACAGATCGACGGCGCGGAGCACGCCCGAAATGGTGGACCCTGCCAGCCATACGTCATCTGCCCAGAAACCGCCGGTTTATTCTGCACCACCCACGTGTCCTCTGTATGATTTTCAAAACCGCTTTTCCCGCTTGTTAACTCCATCCCCCGTGCATTAACTTCCTGCCCAGGACGCCCAACGAAATCCGTGTCAGCCGTTAGATCTCGAAAGCTCCATCCGACGGCTCCCGATCACTAGAGATGCACGATATTTAATGAAATCACGCACACGATAGCTCTTGTTCCGGCTCACCATCCGTCGCCCTCCACCGTTGATCTTAGCCCGATCGACGGTCAAGATCTGTCCATGCATTGTTGACCATTCCACCATCGCTTGGGTCCCCATGTCAGCTGTCCACTTGGCTGTCCATATGCCACATCGCCCCACGTGTATATCCCATACCATCCAACCATTCCGACACATATAACGTCCCATTTTCGTGGTTTTTAATGTTTTTCATGCGTTTTTCATTCTGCAACGTCCGCCAACCTTACCAGAGCGATTTTTCACCATTTCCCCTGCAATTTTTTCCCTCCATTCCATCTGCATGACCATTTCCTCCATCCACACTGCATCCATTGCTCCGTCCATTATTTTATTCATAGGTTTGCTATGTTGCAAGGTTTCTAGAGGAAGAAAACTGCCGCTGTTCAGTGTACTATCTCAATGGCGAGCGGCGCAGACAAGATCAAATCCAATGAACCAGTACCATCATGAGAGAGTCAAGGAATGGGACTTTCAGGACTTGCATTAAAGAAAAGCAGAGTTCAAATGCCGGAAATCCTGTCAGCGCCATTTAAAGCTCGAGCTAACTCGATAGAGGCAGTAATGAAGCAGCAAAGAATTTCAGTACAGAGCAGAGGGATCAGGGCACATCAACGAATATCTTAAGCCCTAAATCAGAAATTTAAAGAGGTGAAGCATCATTTTCAAGACCCCGAGGATCGATCTAGAGGTCCTGAACATCAGTAAGAGGTAATATCAGGGTTTATTTGTCAGCATAATGTTTTTCCCCATAAAGGACAGGGCACCCATACGGTCTTTATTATGCACCGTGTCCCTGAAGGAGTTTCCCACCCTAACAGCAATTCGAAGAAACCAAAACATTTATGAGATTGACCTTTCAGTAGTTTATTTTATTTTGGTTCAAATCACCAGAGGTACCGCAGCCTAAAATGTCAAGATCATATCTGGAGAAAATCATTCTTTCCCAAGGGAGGTGATAGAGACTAAATATACAGCATGTCAAATAGAATGGGTTTCGGCCCTGCAGTCATTCTTGGGTTTAATGTAACATTTAATATTCACCTACCTTCTCAGTTGATCTTCTGTGTCTCTTCTGCTATAAAGCATAGAAGGATATTATTGTAATGGTTGTTGATGAGATATCAGTGAAATGCAAGTATTCTCCTCTTGAGACAAGTTCTCTGTGTAACATTGTAAGATAGGCTGAGATTAGATGTATTCAGACTGAATGTTCAAGCTATGGGCTATGATGTACCTGATTGGTGTTGTTTTTAATATGACAAGCATGTTTCTTTGGATCCTGATCTAAAGCAGCTGGTGATGTTTTCCTTTCTCTATATTTGTGATTGACTTTCTTTCATTTCATCATGTTTCTTCAGGCTCGCATCAAAAATTTGGCATAAGATTTACCCTTGATAGGTACCTTATGCTGCTGCTCTCCCAGCCTTCTATTTTTTCTGCTTATATGTGTATCTGAATGTTGATTTCAATTGATTTAACCAGTGTAGTGGATTTCATTGCCTGCTCTCTGATGTATGAGTTAATGGAATCAATATTTAGATGTTCTAGTTAGGATTTAGTTGAATGTGTTGAGAACCTGGGAGGTCTAGAATCTTGTATCTGCCTCACTAAAAGCTATCCATCCCAATTAAACCTTTCCAAGATCCCTTGTTTTACTTCTAATTCTTTCCAAGCAGGCCTGGAGTTAAATGACCTTTGGCCTGATCTATAGACAGAGTTGGTTGGTTCTCCTCCTTCATTTTCAGTCCTTTGTGTCCCATTCCAAATATCTCCTTCAAGATCCAAATGCTCTATATGACTAGCCCAACTGAAAGCTTGCACATTGATTACAAATAAATCCTTTCTTGACTCCATAGCCCAATGTATTTTATGTTCTCTGAGTTATCTGTCTCTTCCTAATCTTCCTCTTTGCTCATCCTTGTCTTATATTGGTCCTTCTTTTCCTGATTCCCTCCAACCAAACCTAAACAATCAAACAAACAACCCTGAGCCTATAACTAGCCTAAAATAATAACACCCGAGCTTCAAAGACATAAACCTTTGACTACCATAGAGAGATCCCTCTCTGGACCTAGGAGGGCTAGATCCTAAGGTCTGAAAGTGGTTCTATGTTGTCTCATCTTTTGGTCTCTGTCAACCTGGCCAAAACATGGGAACCCCAACAGTACATAATTCATCCCACAAAGTGTCAAGAATGCCACTGAAACAAACATGGTTGAACCCCTACTCTCCCTGAAATATGTAGAAAAGTATACAAAGAGAGTATCCATCCCATGTGGTACACACATGCCTCCTATTCTTCCTCCATACAAATCCAAAAACAGGACAAGTACATCATCCATGTATGGAAGTAAAATTATAGATATATAAACAGAAATTTGAACAAGAGGAGGTGGGTCATAATCTCACATATGGTATGAGCACAGGGCATATCATGCCTGCATCAAATTGAGATGTGGTAAGTAGTATTTCCACCACTTACTGTTTCCCATGTCATCTCACTTTGGCTGAAAGTGTGAGATAAGTTTGGTGCCTTAGGGAAGCACCCATCATGATAAATAATCTCCATTTTCTCATCAAGGGAGTGGGAAAATTTAGAAATTGGAGTGGCCCACTATTTTCCATGAGATTTACATGATATATCACTCCTTCTTGGAGCCATGTCTTGCATAAACATGGTGAAAGAATATGTATAATCAGGAAATAAAACTTGACTTACATAATCAGATTCCTCACCATCAATACCTCTCATACACATGGAGTTGTGCATGGATCTTTGTCCTCTTCCCAAGGAAGGAAGGGATGGCTAAAAAAACCCCTCTATGGAGTCATGTTGCTACCCCAACTCCACATACTTCATGTTTCTTTGAAAATGATGATACAATTCTTCTTTCAAGCCTTTCCAATCAAAGCTCCTCATGATGATGTTGTAGATCTTCATGGAGTAAATATGGCTGAAACAAAACTCTTTGTATGCTCTTTGTAGTATATTCTGCTTGAGCTTGGAGGCTCTACATAAGAAGACTCTACCATGATGATAGATTACCTCTTCTTGGATTGAATAGCCCTCTTCATGCAGTTGTTTATCTTGTATCATACAAGTGTGTAGATATTTGGAATAATCCACTAGAAGTTGGGATTTCCAATACAGATCTAGACTACTCAACAGTGATAACACAGATGATGCATCAACAGAAATATCTGTCATGCTGCTAATCTCCTCCTTGACACCTCTTATGTCAAAGGTGTGTGTTGGAAGGCTGATCCTTCCATTTTTCTCCTCCCACAACAAAGATCCAGATAGGAGAATGAGTGGTGACGATAAGGGAACAAGATATCCCTTCTTCTTGAGCTTACCCAAGCCTCCCAGCACTATATATTGGTCTCCTAATGCTCCAATCCTTCCTGGATTCATGAGTGGAGCACCAATATGTGATACACCTTTCACCAACTCCGAATCAGGTGGTCTTCTAGGTGGTTTTCCACAAGACAGTGATGCCTCATGGTTCATCCTCACATGTCTGTCAAATGGGAACAACATCTCCTTACTCCCACTCTGTAAGTTCACCTCTAATTTTTATGTGGAAGTCCCATGATAATGTGATGTCACTCTTTAAGATTCAAGAGTTCTCTTGATTGGAACATTTTCTCCCTTCTCTCCTTCATGCACCAGTGGATCATCTCTTGCTATGACAACGTTATGACCCTTCCCCTGTTCTGTCTTATTGTCTACTAGCATAGACACTTTCTACTCTTCTTATTCATGTATAGGATCCTTGGGGCCTTCTTGCAAAGTTACAAGAGCCCTCCTAGTAGAAGCAATGGATTCCTCTCCATCTCTTAATAGAAATAGATCTCCTCCTATTGTCACAGCACTGGAGGAACCTTTCAGTTCTTCTCCTTTTTTCTCCTCATCAATGGAGTATGCCTCATCAATAAGAGATCCTATTTCTTGATCTCTTCTTGAGGAAAGGACACTCATATCTCCTTCTCGAGAAGAATATTCGTGCTGAAGTGGGGCCTTTTCCTTTGGTGAATCATGTGGTAGTTCTTCAACCCTTTCAGCAATGTTCTGAAATGAAGTTATCTCCATATATCTTCCCATCTCATGCAAAGGTTCTGATTCCTTTGGCTGAGTTCGCTTACCCAAATAATTTCCAGATGGCATAGAATCAAATCTCTTCACTATCCTCTTAGTGAACTTTGCATAAGTAGAGATGTTTATACTTTTCAATGAAGAAGACTCAAACAACCACCAGGCATAGGCTTTACCTTGGAGGTGCAGCGCTGCTATTCTTATGGCTTCTTCTTCAAAGACTTCATACAACTGAAATTATGTGTCCAGCCTCTCTACCCAAGACTTAGCAGAGCTCTCAGTGACCCATCAAAATTAGGTAGGAAAGTTCTACCCAAGGTGTGCTGCATGCACCCTCTTCTCCTCATAGTTCTACTGGATCTTCTTTCTTCTTTGATCTGACAAAAATCTACGAAGCTTAGATGCTCCCTGAATCTTTTAGACTGAGATTCATACTCCTGGAGATTTTCACCAAGAGTCTCCTCCTTTGGTGTCTCTCCCCTCTCTTCTCCTCTTGCAAGTAATGTTGGCATGCTACAACGTTGCAGATTAGATTGTGTGGCTGAGTGATCACACACATCAGATGAAGTAGTGGGGCTCCCTTGATAAGAAAATATCCTTGAGGGATTTGCATGTCTCTCCCTCCTCATTCCCCAGATTTCTTCCTTCATCTCATGCATAGCTTGAGAAAGAGTGTTAGAAAACTTTTCTCTTTTGATCCTTCTATATAAAGGGGTTTCATCCTTCTCCTCTTTGTCTTCTATGTAATATTTCTTTTGTATTATTCTTTGGTACCCATCCTTTCTGTCAGTGAGAGGTTATTCTCCTTCTGGATACATATTGGCTCTACAAGAAAATCACAGGTTGTGCCAAGAAAGATGCTCCGATACCACTGTAATATCCCCAAATAGGGGTTGCACATCAAGCCTACTAAAATAATGCACTTATGAGAATTCAGTGAACTGAAATGAGTTTGAAGCTCATGGATCCCTTATATCAGCTTTTTTAAGATATAAATCCAAAAGGAGAGAAAAAACAAATCAAACTAGGTGGGTTAAACAGGTCTCCCACAACCTAGTCTAGCTGGAAAACACCCAATGAGTGGGGCTGCAACTATATGCGAAGGACTGCTTCAGAAATAATGTAGTTCCTCTAAGTTAAAGAAGAATAACCATATGGAGGCTGAATAATTACATGTACATCAGCAAAAAAGATCTATAATGTGGCCCATACAGTGTACAAGAGAGAAATAGAAGATTTACAGAAAGAATCCCTCAAGATTGAGGTGCTGCAACAACATATTAAGACTGCAAAGCTTGAAAGTGTTATTTAATGGGCTGAAGTAGCTATACATTAAATTTAATATCTAGAAAAGATCTGTGTACAAAATTATATATCTATATCAGATCTGTACACTAGATGAGTTCCTCTAAAAATTCCCCTTGGGGTTTTGATCAAGACATGAATGTACAGGAGTAGATCTGAGATCTAGAATTACAGATCTGCGACAATATTTAGGAATTTTGCATTAAATAAATACATAAGTAAATCAGATTTGAAACAAACATGGATTGGTTGGCCAATTCATGGATCACCACTGTGAATGGGAGAATCCTATCACCGGAGATCTCTCCTCCAAAAAGCAGTCAAAACACCCTGCAACTTTTCTCTTGCAGATAACGTAGTATGGAAGGGAAAATTGTGTTGTTAGCTTTAGTAGTTATTAGGCCTGATTCCTTTATCTGAAAATGCAGCTCTAATGATTTAATACACTCTTCCAGGAGGTTAAAAGACACACTCATTGAGAAGAGGCACTAGATTTTCCTAGATCTGAATAGATCTAGCTTCCACTGCTGCAGCTTACAAAAACAATCAAAACCTCAATAGGATCTGAATTGTGGTTAGAAGATGAAGCTTGGCCAAATTCCGGATAGTGGACAAGATGCAACAAGACTCCTCCAAGAGTTGCTCTAGGAAGGAGGTGGGATTCTCGACCAGGAACACCCAAGTGCTAAGCAACACTATTCCTAGCTAAATAGCTAGAGAATGAGGGATGTCTAAACAGACAATACCTTGAGCAATATCAAATGATCAACCCCCTCCTTGGTGTCCTTCTCTTTATTTTATAATGTGGAAGTCTTGCCAAACCTTAAACCATCTTGATGAATTAGCTTCATTCACATGAGTGGCCTCCAACATGGACTGCGCTATGCCTTTAGGAGATACAGTGCATCTAGACAACGTTGTTGATTTGGTCCTCTTGACACAGTCAATTAATCCAGCCTCTTTCACACTCAAGTGTGTTTATAAAATGGCTAAGATTTAGCGTTTTTTACATTGGGCATTGATTTATTTTGATGTTTTTAGGAGTTTTACATGTCCTCTTTCACATTTTATTCATCAACATGAAAATAAAAATAAGACAAAGAAAAATTGAATATTCCCATTAGCTTGGGCTAATTGGTAATATTACATTATAACTCCCGCTCACCTCACACTCACCTCACTCACCCTCCACCTCACTCCCTCACGTCATCCTCACCTCACCCTCCACCTTATTCCTCCACTTAACTTCCCTCCACTCACCTTTCCTTATCCCTTCACTTAATACTCCTCCCTCCTCCCTAAGCTCTCCCTCTCACATGAATGTTTGATTTTTAATTAAAATATATAATAAATATTATATTTTTATTATAATTTGTATATTTTAATTATAATATTTTATTATAATTTTAATATAAATAAATTATAATATTAATATAATATATTTATATTTTAAATCAATTTTAAATCCTTTATTTTTATTAATTAATTTATGTTTATAGTAAATTCAGATTAATAACATAATTGTAACTAATTAGCATTAATAAATTAATAATCATAATCTAATTTAAGATTGAAATTTAATTTAAAAATTCTGATTTTTAGCCCAAGTAACAGAAAATTCCAGATTTCTTGCAAATTTAATACACCAACTTTGGAAGCTCATAAATGGAGTTTTTCTTGGCCAAATAAGGCCCAGGATGGCTCATTAGATATATAAAATCATGGAGAACATTTCTGAAGTTGCTTTATTCCTAGATTTGATCATTTATTGGGTCTAAAATTTAGTAGAAGACCATGCTCCGAATTTTTAACAAAATAAATTTTCTGAGTTTTATTTTCTGCATTTTAATTTTCCGACGACTTCTTATGAGTGAAAATCCATTCGTCATGTGCTTCTTGGCCAATTATATTAGCACAAACATCAAAATAAAACTTAGATTTCATTTTCAATTATTTATTTAATTAATTTTTATTTGGATTTATTTTAATTTCTAGATTTGACATTTTGATTTTATTTTTGCATTTTAATTTTGTTTTTGATTTCTTTTTGCAGGAAAACAGTTGAAGAGATGAGAAGAAGGAAATATTAATCAATGAGAAGGCTCCAACAATTGAATAATATGATTTGAACCAATGAAAATTGATTGAGAAAAACCACTCTTCAAACAAACTTTCCTATGAAGAATTCTTTTGTAAAAAATATAAATAGCAGATTACAAAATGTAATATGGGATTATCTCCTCTGCAATTCTGGAATTATTGATGGCACTATTTTCTAGAGGATTTAGAGGTGTAGGGTGAGAGGAGAGGAATCTCAGATCTGGAGATTATTGAGGT
This sequence comes from Pinus albicaulis, assembly GCA_034641835.2. Lineage (NCBI taxonomy): Eukaryota > Viridiplantae > Streptophyta > Pinopsida > Pinales > Pinaceae > Pinus > Pinus albicaulis. Next base: position 132,825,647 of record CM076583.1, on the reverse strand, counting down.
TTTTCTTTTACATTATGAGTTATGTATAATGAACAGAGTCTTGCACTACTGTAGCTTTGATTTTGAAAGAAGAAGTTCAGGTATTGTAAAATATTGTTAGAGACTAGAGCTGGAGAAATGGACTTAGTAAATTGGTATTTATAATACTATTATTTTAAATGCTGGCTTCATTTTATGATAACATGAATGTGTCAATTTATTTGCATACTTTTTCACTTCTGTCAGTATGAGTAATTTTCTTCAATTTATGTTATTATTTGTCTCTACTCTTATGTATTAAATTCTAATTTCTGAGTAACTATTTACTTAGAAATCTGTCTTATAAAACTGATTTATTGAATAATGATATGTTGTGAACTATTTCTGCATGTTATTGTTTAATTATTCAAGTTATTGATTAAATAATCAATATCATTTTGAGAACTACTTCCTGAGTACTGTTGATTGATTATTTCAGTTAATAGGTCTCTAGATAGAATGTGTTTGGTATTCACAATATCAGTTAATTGAACTACTTCGTTAGCTTGCTATTCATTTAAAACAAACATATTTAAAATCTCAATTATTTAAAACATCTTACTCTCACCTGGGATAGATCTATATCTGCCTAATTGAGATAGGATTAAAATAGTTTCTTTTGCTTGCATTTTAGAATAATATTGCATATAGATTAAATTCTATATCCCTAAAAAGTCCTCTTCCCAAAGAGGTAGAGCTTTAATTGTGGCTTGGCTAAGCCCAAATCAGCCTAAGGATCATTTTCTTTTCCGATCAGCAAGAGAAATGATTTGATGTCTTTTTCCCATTGATAAATAAAATTCATATTTTAAGCCAATGGAGATTGAGAGAAGGTAACTAGACCTAGTTAAACCAGTCGAAGCCACCATTCCAAATGGAAAAGGAACTTCTTTAAGGTCCAAATGGGGTGGTCATACCCCATGTTGTTGCAACGAATTTCGAGGCCTCAAAAACGTCATGCTCATGTCATCATAGATTTATGAATCATTATCTTTCAGCGCAAACCGCTGAGTGGGAGATGACAATGTCCACATTGGAAAATATCTCACTCCTCCTTTGAACACATCAAAGGTTCTCTGCGTTGTGCTAGCTCCTCTCAAGGCTCCCCCCTTAGCCAAATATAGCAATGATGCACTATGTTGAGAGAATATTTTGATTATCTTCTAAACAGGGGGCCTCCCTGATGGAATTCCTCCACGTAATGAAATATCAAGGCCTAGAGTAGGTTGTATATGTGAGTGGACTGATTTGTCCCTCTCCTCACTCTGTAAATCATCCTACCTCTTTTGTGCATCAATATTCTGAAATAGAGAAGGGTGTGTGCTCCTAGTCATATGACGCTGACCATCCTCCCTATCTTTTATCTGCAAGATATCACAATATATCAGTGATGGTTCATGCTGCTCATGGATTGTGCCCTGAAATATACATGTGAGATTATTTGGAACTTCTTGCAAGGGTACAAGAATTCCTCTCATTGGAGAAATTGGCCCATGTTCCTCTTCATGAGGTACTATATCTGCTCCTGGTGTGACAGTGCTCTTACCACTTTCCTTCTCTTTATCATTAATGGAAGGTAGCTCATCATCATTATGAGGTTCTTTTTTTTTATCATTTTTTGGAAAAGGGATCTCCATGTCCTCCCCTTGAGAAGGGAGCTCCTCTTGAAGTGAGGATGTTGCCTTTAGAAGGGTTTTCTACAAGTTTTTAACCCCCTCAATAGTATTCTGAAATGGAGTTGGGTTTATAGATCCTTCCATCTCATGCAAAGGTTTAGTATTTTTGGGCTTAGCTAGATCAACCAAGGATGTTTCAAAATGTTTTGCCTCAAATCTTTTCACTATTCTCCTAGTGAACTTTACATAAGTAGATATATTTACATGATTCAAAGAAGAAGTTTCATAAAAACACCTGGCATAAGCCTTACCTTCAATATGCAGTGTTGCTACTCTAATGACTTCATCTTCTAAAACTTGGTGCTACTGCAAATAGGTGTTTAGCTCCTTTACCCAAGCCCCAGCTCAACATTTAGGTGACCCATCAAAACTAGATAGAAAGAATATACCCACATAATTTTTCTTGTACCTCTTGCTTCTATTGTGATTGCTAGGTCTTCTATCCTCTTTGATCTTTAAAAACCCTTGGAAGTTTAGATGATCTTTGAACTTCTGAGATTGAGATTCATATTCTTGAAGATAGTCACCAAGAGTCTCCTCCTTTGGTACATATCCTTCCTCCATCTCTTTTGCTATGAACATAGGCATGGTAGAGCATTGTAGATCTGATGGTTTAGATGAATTATCACACCCAAAATGTGAAAATATGGAGCTTTATTCATGCACAAGCCCTCTTGGAGAATATATACATCTCTCCATTCTCATTTCTTTGATGTCTCTATTAATGACCTGGATAGTTTGAATAAGAAGTTTTGAGAAATCCTTCTGTCCTGATAATGAATTTTTTCCTTCATCTCTTCTACAGATCTTCTCCTTTCTATGAGAAGCATCCTTAGATGACATAATGGCTGAAGTACGTAGGCTGAGCCAAGATTATGCTCTGATACCACTGTAATATTCCAAAATGGGAAAAGTAGGAATATAGAAAAAAACCATGGAAATAGCAGTGTAATGTTAAATAATCACACACCATTAACACACATGAAATCACACAAATTTATACCCAAACACAATTATGGCAGAAAAGGCTTCATCCTCACGACTTCCTCACATATTTTCACATTATTAAAGGAATGTAATAATATAATTAAATAGATGAGGAGATTGTGTCTCAAGATAGTGCGTTCTATTTTGGATACTTTGGTTGAGATAATTTCTCAACCATACACACACTAATCTAGGGGCTACCTAAACTAACTCCTAACTTAGAGGAACAACCCAATCTAGACAGTTAGGCATAAATTCCTAACTTTTAATATCTAATTTATTTTGGATTTATAATTGTTTTATGAGAGAGGTTAACATTCCCCCCTTCAACAATAAATTCAAAATAAGAATGATGAACCATCTTCCAAGTTCTCATTTTGATCCTCAAAAGCATTGCCTAAAAAAATGCCAAAGATGGATGCTAAAAAAACTACAATTTGAAGAGACCATGAGTTAGCTGCATGTCTGATTCATCTCTGAATTTTTCTTGAAAACTCCATCACGTTTCAAGCTGTAAAATGATCCATCTATATTTTTCTTGAAATCAGCATCCTTTGTGCACTGACAAAATTTTATGAATGCCCGCTCGCTGATGATATCAAAAAAAAACTCAATGTTGCTTTTGTTGTGTTGAAAAACCATTCACTACTACTTTGTTGTCGACTACCCACTGGTGAATTTTTTGATACCCACTGGCTGTTGAAGATGCCCATTGGCTGATTTTTTTGGTTTTGTCGAGACTTTCATTCTAACAACCACCGTTAATTTCATTGACATTTTCTCCCCTTTGTCAACTGAAAGGAGAGATAATTCTCTACAAATTATTTCTGAACTCCCCCCCTTTAGGGGTAGGAGCGTTGCACTGTTGTACTCCCATGTTCAACTTCATGATACTACCATCTTGTTTTCACTGTCGATTACACTAGTTGTGATTGTATTCATTTGTAGAACTGATACAATCTATTGACTGTGGAAGAAAATTCCCAAGGATCAATCGAGTCATAATTTATCTTTAATATGGCTGATCGTTGTTAGTTACAAAATTTCTAAGATGAATGATTTGGCTTCCCATAATGGCGACAAGGATGGAGATAAAAAAATTGATCTTCCATATGACCGGTTCTACGACAATGATTACATTTTATTTTTACTTCAACTTCGGGTTGCATGCATTTTTATTTGTCTGAAACATTCTCAGAATGTGTTGAGGTGATTTGTTCAAGAAATTCTGCACTGACAAACTTAATGGGCTTTGAATAATCTGGGATATGCAAGTTGGTTTCATCTTTGACATATCATAAGCCTCATCGATTTTTGTTACTTTGGATTTCTTCCCATGGCTTGATGATTGGCTTGGAAGAAAGTTGAACTTGAACAACTTCAACACTTGAAGCTGTTTGGATGAATGGCTTAGAAACATATGTATATGTATATTTCAAATACTCTGAAGCATTACTCTTCTCTTGCAACTCATTTATTTCTAGTTGCGACTCTAGTTTAAGAAACTCAATGGTTTCATTTTTCTGTTGTAGATGCCATGAAAGATCAGCAAGAGTTGCTTTGCTGATTTGCACCATGTCTTCAGCACTTGAGAGGATCAACTAGATGTGTTGCGCCATGTGAACTCTCTCGCTTGAATTCAGGCTCGCTTGCCTTGAACTGTCTCACTTTATTTGAACTTTGGTGGATTGAATGCGCTTGCTTGATGTTAAAGACACGCTCACTTGATTTCTTTCTTGAATAACATGATTTCTTGTACTAGCTCACTTGATTGAGTTTATCACATTCGCTTGCTATGGAATTTTCTTGATCTTTTGGTGAAACTTGTGTTTTCTTGTTTCACGCTCACTGGAACTCACACTCACTTGTTGTATATTTCAACTTGATTGATTGTTGTTTGAATATTACATTTACTTGTGTTAGATTTGAACTTGCTCACTTGCTTTGATTGTTGTTGCAATGACCTTTATGCTAGCTCACTTGATGTTGTGAAATTTGAACTAACTTGATGGAAATTTCGTGAATGAATACTCACGCTCATTTGTAAAAGAGGTGAACTTGTTTTTTGTTTGTTTTATAGTTAAAACTTGCACACTTGATGTACTCACTTGATTGTTCTTTAAAGGAAGTGTATCGAACACTGTCAAAAATGCACCCAAAAAATCTTACAATGACTTTAATGACTCACATAAAACAAAGAATTAACTTATCTTAATTTGACTTACTGGAAGAGAATTGATGCCCTTGAATTCTTATCAATTCAAAACTGGGGCATCGATTTTAACTGAGAGTGCACCCTTACAATCCAACTTAGATTAAAAGTTCTTAAATTTATGTGCAAGAATGTTGATGTAGACTTTTCTTTGAAATGCTAGAGTTTGCAGATTCATTAACTTGATTGTATTGAGTGAATTTGTTTTTTGAGGTAGAATTCCAATGTTGACAACTTTGATTATTTGTTGTAGTGGCGCAAATGAATTTGTTGAGTTTAATTATCCTTCCTTGCAGCTACTTCATTACAAGAGTTGTGCCTGCTTGCATTTAACTTTATGCATTAATACAGAAGTGTCCTCAGACACATAATTTTATTAATAATGGAAAATAAATTACATAACAAATTGCAAGAGTTTACAAACGTAAATTTCCACTAATTTTCAATTAGGAAACTAACCTATTTATAATCTATATGTCCTAACTTAATTTAGTTATGGACCACTTGAAAAAATAACAAGTGTCCATTTACAATAAATGATATTCTATCCAATCTACTAACTTTATTCCTATTTTAGAGCCTAAGATACGGCTCAATTCTAAAGTCATATCTTTGCTAAAAATATTCTATTTCTAAGTGTTTCTAATATTTATTAAATATTCTAATTTAATAAATAATTTTATCCTAAATTTACATTATTGTATTTGGATCATCTAACATTCCCCCCTATGATCCAAAGATACATTACAACATATACCAAGTTCATCTCTGAACTTAGTAAATTTTATTCTGCCAAGAGGTTTGGTGAAGATATCGGAGGTCTGATCTTCTGAAGGACAACAAGTCAGCTTGATGACATCCTTTTCAATGAGTGATCTGATATGATGATACTTGGTGTCCACATGCTTTGTCTTTGAATGAAAAACTGGATTCTTGGCAAGCTTTATTGCTGATTTTTTGTTGATGAATAATGAAGTAGCTTCTGCTAGAGGAATACCCAAGTCCTGTAAAACTCTACGCAACCAAACAATCTCACATGCTGCTTCCCATGCTGATATGTACTCTGATTCTGCTGAAGAAGTGGCCACTGTAGCTTGCTTCTTGCAACTCTAGGATACTACAGCTAACCCCATGTTCATTAAATAACCTAAGGTTAATGCCCTATCATCAATACTACTAGCAAATTCGGCATCTGAAAATCCACCAAGTACAAAATTTTTAGTCTTGTTGTAAAGAAGACCAAAATATTTTGTTCCTTGGATATAATGAAGAAATATTTTAGCTACATTCGAGTGGCTATCTCGTGGTTCCTGCATAAAGCGGGAAATAATACTGACGGCATAAGAAAGATTTGGTCGATTAGTTGTTAGATAAATCAGGCTACTAATCAATTATCGATAAGTAGTGATATCCACCATTTCCCCCCTTCGAATTTTGAAAGTTTCAAGTTTTGTTCCATAGGGGTAAGAATAGGCTTGCAATCTTGCATTCCAAATCGCTGAAGAATTTCTGGTACATACTTACTCTGAGAAATGAAGATATGATGTGGACGTTAGAATGCTTCAACTCGAAGATAGTAGTGAAGTAGTCCCAAATCTGTCTTCTGAAAACCTGCATGTAACTCCTTTTTCACCTGTGCAATGTGATCATCATTGTTTCCAGTGATAATCAAATCATCTACATACATAACCAGAATCACCAGATTTTTACCTTGCTAGCGTACATACAAGGTATCATCAGATTCACTTCGTTTAAAACTAAATTTCCGAAGGTATTCATACATTTTGGCATACCAAGCCTGAGGAGCTTGTTTTAACATATAAATCCTTTATCAATTAGCATACTTGATGTTCCTCTCCTTCAATTTTAAAACCTGTTCGTTGTGTCATATACACTTCTTCCTGTAAATCACCGTTGAGGAAAGCACTTTTTACATCCATATGATGAACTTTCCATCCTTTTTGAGCTGCTAAGGAAAGTGTGAGTCGGATGGTGTTCCATTTAGTTTGATTCAACCATAGCCTGTTGCCATTCTTTATGTTTTAGTGTTTAATATCCCAAAATAGGGAATTTCTACACTATTGGGAATATCTTAAGATATTCCGAATGTGGAGCTTTAGCAACATATGAACATAAACATGGAGTAGCAGTGATAAGATCATACCAAGATGTATGAAAACCAAAAATACATTTTATTTTATATATATCAGCATCAAATAAGTACAATACACATCAAATGATCAAGGCAAACAAGCCTCCCATGAATACACATGTGAATAGTGAAATGTTGCTGCATAGCAGAATGTCTATGGATCAAAATTGTGCAGTGAAAGGGAGAGAACTGCTACAGGAAATACAAAACATCATAGATATGAATATATATGGATGATAAAATTATGGGAGAGAAAATCTAAGCTCCCAAAGACTACCTCAAGTCAATCCTGGAAGGATTGGTTGAAATATGCAAAATCTGCAAAATGCCGACGTTGCAGGGTAGCAGCTGCAACTGAAGAAATGGAAATGGAAGGAGAAGGATGAATATGATGCATTATATGAATAAACCTCCTCCAATGGATCTCTCAATTGAAAGGCTGATCCTATCACTAAATATGTCACTCTCCAAACAATCTACAAAACCCCTACTGCAAATAATCACTGGAAATAATACAGTCTCTAAGGGATAATGCGATATAGGTGCAATGGAATGAGTTGGCTCAATGCCCAGATCTGAAATAAGCTCTGAAACCTTCCTCACTAACCTTCCAAAGAAATGGAGGCTCCCTCCTCTTAAAAACAACTCTGAAAATGATGTTGTGGGACCTTGAATGCAACACCCTGTAACACAACGTTATAGCTGAGCAGAAATAATGTTGTAGCTGAAGGAGGTGGCTTGGCCTTGAGCTTGAATGTGGAGAATGAAGTACAAGATCCTTCAAGAGACCTCTCTCGTAAGGAGAAGGATTCTTAAATAGGAGATCCTTGTGCTAAATAGCACTACAACTCTACTAAACATCAGGAGATGGCACAAGAGTCTAAAAAGACCATAAAATCAATAATCCATAATAGGAGTAACAATGGTTGCCTTTCCCTCCTTTTAAACAAGTGAGAACTCTCTCCCCATTGGTCCCACTCCTTAGGTTTCCTCCATGAAGGAAACTTCCTCCCATTCACATTGTGTTGTCTCTCCAAGTGGTCTCCACCTCTTATCCCAACATTATTGACTTGGTCAAACTTGACCTTGTCCTCATGAAAATGTCCTCTTTCATACTTGAGGGTATGAAATCCAACTCTTCTGAATATCCCTTTTCATATTATGAGGGATTTTATTCATTCTTATGCAATGTATGTTTCTCCTTACCCATTTATTTAACTCCTATGTGTAAATAGAAAAATTTAATATTCCCTTTAGCTATGTGCTAAAGTGGGAATATTACAATCCTCCCCTCCCAAATGTTGCTTGTCCTCAAGCAACTGCAAAGATAAAACTGAGGGGTCTTCTCGAGGCATGAGATCTGATATGAGTTGGGATCTACCATCCCCATATGAAGCTCCCATCCCCAAGAAATCATCCATACAACGTGAGTTACTTCCCAACATGGCAACTCCTGAAAATGCTCCTCCACCTTAAGCTCTGGCAATGTAGGTGGGCTGAAAATCTGATCTTGGTAGAAAAAATATTCTACCCCATGTTTTCCTCCTCTCCACTTAAGATAATTGTAGAGTGTTTTCTAATCCTGGGCTGCAATAATGTTGCCCTCAAGTGGCGAGAAGGAAATGGGATCCTCAAATATCTCCTCTCCAACATTATGAATCATGCTAGCCCAAATATCCCCATATATGATAAGTTGGAAATCATCATCATATGGCATCACATCCATCATATGGTTCACCTCATAAGGAAAAAAATGTGTTGCTATGGTGGCCATACCATCTCCCATGCTCCCCTTAGAACATGTAGTGAAAAAATTGTGGGGAATTTCTCCCTCAAAGAACACATCCACCCATTTTGTCTCTCCCTAAATTATGCTCCCAAGAAAATAAATAACAATAGCAATAAATGGAACCATAATGAGAATCATGCTTGCTACCATATGAAGTACTAGATAAGGAAAATGGTCCCTCAAATGCAACCAGCATAGCTTGACCCTCAACTGCAATAGAGAATGACAATGAGTGTGGATTCTCAACCACCTGCTTGCTGCCCCATTCTCCTTATGTGTTTGGAGAAAGTGAATGATGTATTGTGCAAGGTGAGTATGTTCTCCACAAGAAATCTCCTCCCCACATCCTCCTAGGGAGTGATCATATATAATGGCCTTAATTCGACCAAAAAATCTAGAAGGAATAATATTCCTCCTTTGAGAAAATTCCTGCACATATATGGTTAAGAGATGCATACATATATACAAATTATTATGCAAATAAACAATTCCTTTACCATATGCTTTGCTCATACAAATGGAGTGGCTCATAGATGAGTCTCCTCTCATCCTCAAAGAGAAAAGAGTTGGATATTATAACTCCTCCAAATATTTATGTATCTCCTCCATCTCCATATGTTTCATGCATCTCCTCATATGTTGATATATCTCCTCCTCAAACCCTTCCAAAAATACCCCTCCATGATGGTGTAGTATGCTCTCATAGAACAAGTGTGGCTGAAAATGAAATCCTCATGAGCTTCTTATAGCAACTTCTCCTTAAGATGGGAAGCTCCAGATAAGAAGATCCTACCATGATTGTAGATGACCTCATATCTGACTGAATATCCCTCCTCCTGCAACTGGTCATTCAATATCATGCAAGTGAAAAGATCCTTGGAATACTCCACCAACAGCTGGGAGTTCCAATATGGATCTATCCTCCATAGTGACAGCGTTGATGATCTCTCATGAAGAATATATGTCACATGGTCATCCTCCTATTTTACATCTCCCATGCCAAAGATGCAAGTTGGAAGGCTGCTATCCCTCCCCTCCCTCTTCTTCCACAGCGCAGAACCTGAAATGAGAGTGGGTAAAGATGATGTTGATAGAATGCCTCTCTCCTCCTTGAGTCTATCCAAGACTCTTAGCACTATACAATGACCTCCCAAGGTCTCCACTCTTATGAAATCAATGAGTGGTGCCTCAAAATGTGAAGCATCCCTCATCATCTGCTGATCTGGTGGTCTCCTTGGTGAAATGTCTCCATACAATGAGACATCATCATCAAGAGTAGACTGCATATATGAATGGAAAAACTTGTCCCATGCTCTCACTGTGCACTCTAGTCTCCCTCTTAGGTGCATCAACCTCATGAAATAGACAAGGGTGTGTGATCCTCATCACATGATGCTGGTCATCCTCCCTATCCCCTCCTTTTATATCCATAGTTCCACACCTTATCATCAATGGCACATGTAAAACATGAGTTGTGCATTGATCTCCACACATGAGATCCTGGGGACTTCCTTGTAAAGATACAAGAATCCCTCTAGTTGGAGCAAGAGCTTCTCCTTCCTCTGCATGAGGTTTTAGATCAACTCCAGATCTGATAGCATTGTCTCCCTTAGCCTCCTCAACATGAATGGGAAACCCTCCAATGATTGGATCCTCTTTTGAAAAAGGGATCTCTTTGCCTTCTTGTGCCAAAATACCAGATGAAGGTCTTGCATCTAGCAAGGTATAATGCAATATATCAACCTTCTCTATGGTTTTCTGAAGTGGTTTTGATTCTGTGGTTCCCTCCATCACATGCAAGGGTTTTGTTTGTTTAACTTTGTTTGTCTCCTCCACATGTGTTTCAGAATTCTTCCTACCAAATATTTCCACCAAAGTTTTAATGAAATTTGCAAAGGAATAATTATTTTCATTCTTTAAAGAAAAGGACACAAATATCCACCATACATAGGCCTTACCTCCAAAATGCAGCGCTGCTACTATGATGGCTTCATCTTTAAACATTTGATGCTGCTGCAAGAAGGTGTCTAGCTCGTCCACCCAATTCCTGGTTGAAAAAGTAGGTGGACCATCAAAGGTAGATAGAAGAAATAAACCCACATTATGCTGCTTTATCCTCCTCACCTTGATCTTGAAAAACTCTGGAAAAGTGATATGATCTCTAAACTTCTGAGTTTGAGATTCATACTCATGCAAGAAACCACTAAGAGTTCCCCTCTAAGGCATTCCTCCTTCTTCTCTCTCCCTCATGGAAAAAATGGGATTGTGACTACGTTGTGCATCATAGGGTGTGGCTGTATGCTCACACTCCCCACAAGAAAATCTAGAGTCTGATTCAAATTCAAACCCTCTTGGAGATTCTGTATGGATCTCCCTTCTTATCTTCTTGAAATTTTCATGAATGCTCTGTACAGATCTTGGAAGAATCTTTGTAATCCTATCTTCCTTTTGTTCTCCACATAATGGAGTCTTAATCTTCTCTTTTCTTGAGAGCATCATGGCTGAAATCCACATGTTGAGCCAAGATTATTCTTTGATACCACTGTAATATCCCAAAGTAGGGAATTTCTACACTATTGGGAATATCTTAAGATATTCCGAATGTGGAGCTTCAGCAATATATGAACATAAACATGGAGTAGCAGTGATAAGATCATACCAAGATGTATGAAAACCATAAAGCCATTTTATAGTATATATATCATAAGCAAATAAGTACAATACACATCATATGATCAAGGCAAATAAGCCTCCCATGAATACACATGTGAATAGTGAAATCTTGCTGCATAGCAGAATGTCTATGGATCAAAACTACGCAATCAAAGAGAGAGCATATATATAGGTGTTAACACTGGAAAAACATACAGTAGTAGAAGACATCAATTAATGTCAAGCCCAAGGATTTACAGGATAGGAATACATTATGGAATCAGGAAGTATTTAAAATCTCTGAGGTTTTGAGAAAATCAGATTTGAACTAGTCATAAATGCTCAAATGTGCACTTTTTCCTTCAACAAGAGCACCTTCTACGTGCCCTTTTTCCTGATAAGTGCGCATTCCTGGAAATGGAAAAAATTCACTTTCCGGGACCAAACAAGAAAAGGACAGTTACTCCCTATGTGAAAGCTACCTAAGGATAGCCACCATTTCCTCCTTAGACATTATGTGAGCACACAAAAGAATATTTGAGCACACAATGGAATCACACCTCTCCCTTGGGTCACCATCCATCATGTACCAAGGGAGGGAAGGAGGATTTGAAGCTCACCTATATAAACCCACCAAGAGATGAACAAATGGTGATCAAAAGGTTATGCTGGCAAAATTTTCCCAAGAAACACCAGCATTGTGTGTGACCCGGAGCTGGAGCTAAAGAGGACTCGATAGTTGGCCACCTAACATCTTAGTCCACCACAGCAGAGAGAGAGAGTTAGACTGCATCAGAGGCAAAACTTGGAGGGCAAACATCCTTGCATCGGGACCTAGAGCCATTGCCTAGGGGCCCTTTTCCAAGTGGGTAATATTTCCTTTTATTCTGATCATTTAATAAGAAGAGGCCATCGAGCCGTCGTTTACATTATTACTGTTTGGAACTCTCTATATATATTCTTTTGTGTTTTTAGTTTTAGTTTTTTAACCAGAGAATACTTCAGCATATTATTTCATTTAAGTTTTATGCTTTTGATCTCCCCCCACATTCTGCCTGTTACCAATAGTTTAGAGAGTAGACCACACTCTCTAAGCTCATGTGATTTCAAACACCCCTGTGTTTAATCCACCACAACAGGATTGGCAACTCCACTGACGTGTTTCAAGTTTATGTGGTTGTGCCATATTTTTTAGGAGACCCTTTTTCTATGCTGGAGTGGAGTTGACAGTCCTCTAACCCATCTTGCAGTCCCTAGACTCAGTGAGGTGACAGACTGAAGAAGGCAGCTCCTAATATTTTTACTTGTATGATTTTTCCGCGCATTTTTTCCACACAGAGGTATATTACGCGCGTTCAGAAGTGACCTGTTTGTGGGAAGTCGCACCTGTGAAGGGATTTTGTGTGCAAATTGCAGAGAGATTTTTTCTCCCTATTTCCTACATTTTTTCTGCTTGTAAGTGTGTTGGGCAGCCCCTAATGTATCTTCCAACACCTATGTTGATAACCCACAGCTTCTGAGAACTCATTTTTTTTGCTGCTTTTCATAGGCATTTAGGTAGTTTTCATTTAAGTTGGTTTTTGCAAAAAGTGTTCACATAGTTTAAGTAGGGGGCGAATTAACCATTGCTTTCTGAAAAATTTATGTTTTTTTCACATTCTGGTATGCACACTTAGCTTAACTTGTCCAAGTAAGTGGCTCAAAGCCACATATGCATAAGCTAGTGTAGAAATTATTTAATTTAAATTCAATTTTTGCATTTAGGAAATTGCGGGACTAGGATTGAATCGCTAATTATAGAAAGTAATCTATGCTATATTTGCACCATTTGGTGACCCTAAACAAGCATATGAACACTATACATTTGTGATTCACCATCTTTATTTAGTCACTCACATAGACTAACTAAGATGATTTGGAAGCGGCCCATTATCCGCAAATGCTTTCTATTTGAGCAAGGAACAACGTCACATAGTTTAAATAGGGGACTTTTGTAAAGGATCACCGATATCCATATGTTCAAATTATGAGATTGTTCACCATACGCTCACACACATTGACCCAATAAGAAAATAAAGCCACCTAAAAATAACTTAAACCAACTCACTAAATTCTCCCCATAGGGGCCACAAGAGAATTTATAGATTAAGTTGGGATCAAGGGGGTAGGAATCCAATAAGCCACCTTGATCACACTTCACATTCAAACATATAAGTTTTGTTTTTAGGGAGCTTTAATATCCACTTATCAGACCACGGAAAAGAAAAATCGAGCATGGAAGAGACTTGATTCAGAGGGGGTTAGGCTTAGGCGCAGTGTGCACTGTATCAATTGAGGCTACCTGACCCGACTGATACTTAGTACTGTTAGCTGACTACCAAGAAGCCCAAGACTCGAATGCTCACGTGGGACAGTGGTTCTTAGTGGAAAAAACTAGGGCATCCTTTACCCTATAGGTGACGGTACTATCAAGTGCCAGACCCTCTACCCTTACCTTGGTTGATTCTCTTCGGCTGAATGGGGGCGTCGCCAGCTCTTATGTGACGTTGTGCCAGCACTCGCAAGAAATACTCTCAAGGCCCGGATACTTTTGAGCATGTGAGGACGTATGAATTCTTCTAGGATTTTGAGTATCACGCGGAAACAAACAAAACCACTTTTTGCTGGATTGATCGCATAGATTAAGTTAAAGGAAAATTCATTTCATTTTCGCTTTGTTTTATGTATGTGGCCATAAATTTTTCATGATCATAGACTCGATCCCCCTTAAAAAAAATTTTTTTTCCAAAACATAACCTGGTCGACACTCAAACGATTCCAGCAAAACCTCGTCGGTCCAAGCGTATTTTGGACCTCCCCCCATTACCAGGAGGGGTTCCAGGTCTTTTTCCGTTTAGGCGTCAAAGATGAAACATTTCCATAGTGGTTGGTTCCTACTTTCTTGGAGCAACCTTAGTTGAGAACCCTAGTATGTCTCCCAACACCACACCGCACACCACTACCCCCTTGTCCTCTAGGGGGCAGAAGAGTGCATCCCATATGGGAAGCCAACTTAATTCATAGCAGGTTACGTCACAGAATAACCCTCGTTCTAATTAGAACTTCGTGTCTTCACACGTTGCCATGGCGTCAACCTCCTAGTGACCCTTCTTAGTAGTGTTAAATCTACCCGATTTGACCAAGCTCACCAATGACCCCTTCGCACACGACCCTATTTGGCCTCCCATGCCCGCGAAGCTCCCTTGAAACATACCAAAGTTTGAAGGAAAGCAAGCGAAAGACCCAGGAAATCATATAATGACCTTTCACCTGTGGCACTTCTCAAAAAGCATCATTGAAGATACTATTCATTTGAGGCTATTTCAACGCACTCTTACCGGACTGGCCGCGAAATGGTATGTAGAGAAACCCCCTGCTTCACATAGAACCTTTAGTTCCATTGCTACTACGTTCCTCACATACTTTCAGTTACCCATTCACCATGACTCACAAATGGAGTTACTGACTCATTTCAGGCAATCCCCCTCTACCCATATTTCAGAACATCTCCATGAGTGGAGACGGCATCGCAATTTATGGAAAGCACAACTCGACGACTAAGTCCTATTATATTTATTCTTGAAAACTCTGACGGTGGAGATTTCAAAGGATGTGGCACAACGTAACCCCACATTCGAGGAAGACGCAATTGGTAAAGCCCAACATATTGAACTGATCTACACACAGTCAGGATACATATACAATATCCTACCCAACGCCTTGCGCCTGCAATCTTATCAAAATTTTCCAGGCGTGTCTAACTCTGCAGACAGACTTATTGGATCAATGACCTAAGGGTACCTAGGCAGCAACAGTCAAAATCCCAGTTACACACATGGGTCTACCCAAAACATGTCTCAACCTGGATTTCAAAGTCATCATATGCAGTAGAAAGATTTGACTAATAGGGCGTCAGCGTATCACCAAGGAGGACCTTATCCTTTGGCTGAGGGGACCTAGTATGCAAGAAGAAAAACTGACAGAAGAACTGCCCCCCAATGGCAAGGTGAAAACATGGGGCAACAGTATGCTCAGTCCCAAGCACATAACCCACCTACGCAAAACAATGCACAAGCAAACCTTCTGCAGTCGTCCCAAAATCAACCACACTAGTATGATCAGGAGAATTACCCTCCTAACGTGGTTACAAGAAAGGTAAAAAAACAAGCCCAAAGGGAACCCTGGATAGGGGGGCAGCAACCAACAGCACCCACCGCGATCCCGGGCTATAGGTAACTCCAACCGAAATCAGAACCAGGAGCCAGGCAATGCCCAAAAGAAAGGAAAAAAGTCACCTCTACGAATAAACCATTTTTGTTCAATATGTGGTGAGTATGGGAACTATACTCACCACTGTCCTGAACTCCCTGAGCTTAAAAAGCTTCATATTAACTAAGGACAAGGAAGATCTTCTCAGAAAATTGCGATTATGCAAGAACCCTTCCCCCATCAAGGAGCGGTCAGCACTCAGTAGCAAAACCCCCGACGATTCCGGGAAAAACAACCATGAAATTTACATGGCTGGGGAAGAATTTTTTTTCCACACTCAGAATCGCAGCTACGACACCACATTAGACACTAGTACGTTAGGTTTTGGTACGAGCGTACCGACTACACCTTTAACCATTCCAAATATTCCTTTGGAACCATTGCCAAAAATGGTAAAATGGGCTAATAGGCGAATAGGTAACTACTCCAAAGTAGCCCACAATTGCAACATCGTAGACAATTTAGCTCAGTCACTTGCTGCTATGTTTGCATTAGAAGTACTACAGTTTTTCCCAAAGTAATGAAAAGCCCTACTTTCTACATTAGGCACCGTCGACCCTGCCGACACGCGCATGATGGCTTTTGGCTTAGAAAATGCCACCCCTAGGCTTCCCTCCATGGTCACCTTCCAAATACCAGTATCACTACAGAATATCACTATTCACCGATGTGTCATTGAGAAGGGTAAATCCACATGCATCATGTCAATGAATGTATGGAATAATTTAGGAGCCCCCGAACTCAAACCTTCCATCATCACACTTAGAGCATACGATAGTCGTCCCTTGACCCCTGTCTGTCTCTTCTAAAATGTACCAGTCTGCTTATCCGGCAAGACAGTCCACATATACATCGAAGTCTTGGACGCTCACTTGGATTACAATATAATCCTTTGGCGGAGTTACATGTACGCCATGTCTGCGATAGCATCCTCTGTTTTCTGCATCATGATGTTCCCCCACGAGGATCGAATCATCACAGTAGACTAGCTGACGCACAATGAAAAGCGTCCCTTGACCAAGACAGATATGGTTCTACCTATGTAGATATAGCCATAGATGGTCTTTTACGGTGTCAATAATATGGCCCTGGCCAATTCAAACCGTCGTCCGTCCTAGGGTCATTCCTAGAAGATCCTCCTATTATCCCTGAGGTATCACCCGATGCCATAGGGGACCCAGTATGCATGATGTCCACATCAAGCACCGAGGTTAGTCATGACACAGACTCTAGCAGTAAAAACACCGAGGCATCAGCTATTGCAGCCTCCCTAGTCTATGCCACCTCCCAAACTCCTTTCCTCTACCCACCTCCTAGCTTCACCTCCCAGCATGTCTTGGAAACACTGGTATTACCTAATTATAATTGGCATTCCCAGTGTGGTATCTTGTTCCTCCTTTAGGAATGCAAGCTACCAACGTTACCGCATTTGGGTTAAAGCCCCCTGGTCCCGAGGAGCCCCAACCTACCCAAGTAGCAGTCGAAACCGCCCCCGCAAGGGAAATTCCCACCGCGAAATTGGCGACCATGATAAAGAAAATCTCCAAGAAAGGAAATAAAGTGGTGACCCCCACCATGCAAAGGGAGTCATCAACCTGTGCTATATGTGATGTCACTGGACACCCTACCCACATATGCCCAGAGTTGGACGAATTAAAACCATTCCTCCGCTGCGAGGCAGGCCCCTCAAAACGATATTCCCAGAAAAAGGAACTTGCCACCAAAATTATAGGAAAACCACTACGTACCAATCATGCATGCACCCTTTGTGACACCTATGGGCATTATACCCACCATTGTCTAGAAATACCACAGTATAGGGACGCCTTACATGCAGTCGAGCGATCCTATTAAGAGGATCCCTCCATCCAGTCTATCAATGATGAGCCATGTACCATCCTATAATTACAAGAGGAAAACTGATACATAGAACGCCCCCCAGTAATGCCCATTATACATTGCATTCTATGTGATGAACGTGGCCACTACCTCGAAGAGTGTGCCTGTTTCAGGGAAAATCAACCTAGAGGTTTGTTGGGTTACAACCTCCACAGAGCAGGGCATGTTACTCAAGAAGGACTCACACAACCATACATGTTCATGAAAAACTAAATAGAGCAGATCGAGGAACTTACCCGTAGATCCTATGGTTGAAGCAGATCCCACGGGGTCCAAACCCCCAGCAACCCTTCTTCCTTCTTAACCTGAAAGACAAGAAGAAACAAGCACGAAGAACTGGTTGTACAACATATATCTACTCTAAATGTTAGTGAAATCCATATGAAACATTAGATAAACCATAATAAATGCTTAAATAACAATATTCTCACATATGCAAGCGGACACTAACACGTATATTTTGGGAACAAGATGGTTCTTCTATATTATAAATAGCATGTACAGAAATAACGAGTGGAGAGATCACCTGAATCCTTCCACGATCTTCGAACAGACCGTCGTCTGGATCCGTCCCACCCTTGCCTCGCTAATATTCCTTCCGAACTGGTGCATACGAGATGACATATAGAGAGATGAGCATCTCCAGGAAACAAGGGTTTCCTGTAATGAACTGGGAAGTGCAGGAGGCACGGGAATTCAGACTTGGATAGAGGATTCCAACAGAGTATAATGTCAATAATTTCTCTCTCTCTTAGGCCATGCACATGAGGGGCTTTTATATATATTTTTAATGATTTTAATGGCATACGCGGAAAAGTACATGTGGACTCGCTTATACACGCGGAAAAGTCTAGGCATACCCGCGTATGGGGATTTTTACACTGTTTTTTAGTGAATTTTGTCCAAGTCTGTAGGAATGGGTGCCCAAAGCCATAAAAGCAATCATGAATCATATGAAGGTGAAAAATTATGCTATAATATATTCCCCCTAATATATGAGGTCAGAAGGGGTACATGATGGCCGAAATGTATTATGCACATAGAAAGAACTTCACAAGGACAAGAGAGGACTTCACCAGATTTCAGCCTGCCAAAAAACCAATGAAAGAAAACAGAGAGTCAACTCATGCTGAGGCGGGCATACCCATGCTCAGTCAAAAATACATCATATAGAAAGTACTGAATAGACCCAACATGTATACAAGTATAACTGAACTGAAAGTACACAATGAATCATCTGAGCATGGCCCGGAAATATAAGTCTGAATCAATGTCCAAGTATCACATATAGAAAGCTGATCAAGGATGCTGCAACTGGATGTCTAATCATATAAGTAACTGAATCTCCAAGTACCGAATCATAAGAGGTGGAACAAACGGTACAATCACACAACTCGGGAGCCAACATATAATATGTTGCTGTACTGAACTGCAACATATAAGGGTGGACGGCATCACTGGCAGAAACTGAATGGACTTGTCAAAAGTGAACCGAGAAATGTTGATGAAACCCGAGGTCTTCACCGATCACTATGGCACAATTCTACACAATGGGAGTAAATGAGCTGAAGTCGACCATGTGAGAAATCGTTGGATTACCGGTCAATGATGTATACCGTTAACCAACGTGAGACAACCCACCAATAATGAAAATGAGTGTCAAGGTGCCCTAGTACAATCTGACAAGTGCGAATGAATGAGTTGAAGTCGAACACTTGAAAGAATCTACCAATCAGGAGGCAATGATGAATCCCCACTGTCGATAGCGAAGAGTCTGCCACTGATGACTGCAAACCCTAAGGTACTGACAAAAGACTCTAGACCCTATTCCCAGAGCAATGAGTTGGAGTCGATGGGAAAAGATCTGTTGGAAGGAAGGCATTAAGGCATCCCACATCAGTCCAGCGCGAGTGTAACCCGCAGGCCAAGATTTGGAAGGAATCGGATGAAGTAGAGTGACGGAACCAAACCGAAGTACGTTTCCGACATGCACAAGATGAAGCTAGCGCATGGAAGAAACCCTCTGAACCAACCAATAATGAAAGCTGACACAGAGGCGAGAAATCCATCGATAGGGTCAAATGGAAATCAAGGTACTGCACGAATCCCAAGTGTGATAATGTATGCTGACGTCGAACACAGGGGAAACCACTCAGTCAAAGACCCATAATGATGATCAAATGCTGAGCACAAGGTCACCTATCAATGATGGAAATAGGGCTAGGGTGTGGCTCTAGGTTTGCTCTCAGAGCAATGTGTCGTAGTAGATAAGAGACAAACCCGCCAGCAAGAAGTCAATGGGGACCTTCTCAAACCAGCACGAGCAGAAGACCAAAACATCTGATGTGATAGAACAAGATACTGACAAGACTGGGAAGGCCGACTGAATAATGAGTCAAGAGACACCGCAGAATGGCCGACTATGGTTAGACTTCCCTTGAACAAAAGCATGACTCGTGATGACCATGGCAGTAAAAAGTGACACTGTATAAGTCTGTTATGCAGGAGGCAGAACAAACTCTCCATATGATTGGAAGAGATAACCAACTGGGGGAGGACTGACAAGTGAAACATGGTAAAGGCTGAACCTAGGTCAAAAACTAAAACCATCCCAAATGTAGGATATATATATAAGTATATGTGCTTTGTTCAAGGGTGACAAACTGACTCTGTAGTGCCATCAAAACAACGAAGATACATCCCATTCCCGCTCTTTTTGTTATATTTGATTTTTTTGTATTTTTCATATAATAAGCCTGAAAAAGAATAAAAGAATGCTATGGTACAATGGATAGAATGAGTATCAACAAACAGATGCACTAGTTCCTGGGATTGGAACGATCCTATGCTCAATGCAAGGTGGCGGAAACTGGTAAGCGATACTCAAATGAATGTTCCATCCATGGGTAAAAGGGTGTCAAGTCACGATAGCTAAGTGCATGCAATGGTTAACTTGTACAGAGGAAGAAGGTTAAAAGTTTGCTTAAACATCGAGTCAAAATGAAGCTGGCTAAAGGCCAGGATAAACAAGTAGCCAATATGCAATGTAGTAATACAACTTAACGACACCAGGGAGCCTCTAGGGTAATAGCCAGAAAAATGATAGTGAGGAAGAATAAGAATGAAGCTTCAACACAAAAGTAATGGCGGGACTAAAGAGGACTCCTGAGCCTACATAAAACGTAGCATGGGCAACAAGTGATAGCAAGGAACTAAGTAGGAAGACCATCTAAAGGAAGGCTCTACCACCAAGTCATGATTAAATAATCGGCGAGTGAAATGGGTGTAATAGTCATGACCTGATGGGATCGACCCTATAGCAAGTGATCAATATGGAGGCTAGTATGAAAAATGCAACGAAAAGTGATTTCCCTAACCTATATGCCAGTGAAGATCATATACCTGCCATGACGAGTCGGTAATCATGGATCAAAAAATCGGGAAAAATCTCAAATTCGTCAAAATGTACCTGAAAGCATACCAAACTGGGCACTTCCAAGTATCCGGGTTATGCAGCTTAAGATAGATCGACAAAATAAGCATAACAAATTTTTGCGAAAATTTTCAACTTTTTAGCCATAAATAGACAAATTACCTCATATTTGGTTCATTATTACATTGCTGATTTGGAAAAAAGTGCTCTGGAGAAAAAAACTTTTTTTGTCAAATTAGGAGCAACCGACCGTCAAATCACACCGAATTTGTCAGGTAAGCTCATCAATCATCCTTGCAAATCATTTTGTCTGTTTATAAATTAAAATTTAGTAATTTTCACCATAGAAACTCTTGCTAAAAAACACGGGTTTGCGCATACGTGAGTTGGTAACGCTAAAGTCGCGTATACACGCGACTGTGCACAAATAAAGTCGCATATGCGCAGGCCCAAATGAAAAATGCGTAGCTAATGAAGGATTTATTGAATTTTGACAGGATGAAAATCTCATGGAGAGAGCATGAACATAGTGCAATTGATCAAGAAGTCATGCAAGATCGAGCATCACTAAATATTCTTCGTAATTGCGGATTGCTAAAGTTTTTCAAAATGCCAAATATGAAAAGAAATTTCCGGTTGCTTGAAATGCTCGTGAACTATTGTGAACTAGAAGAGGACTGCTTTATGATATATCAGATGCCTGTACGCATTGAAGTGGAAGACATATATTTATCACCGGACTCTCTCGGAGGGGGGAACGAATAGACTTGCACAGGAAGCCCTTGGGAGGGCTAACCATGGAAGATTACGTCCACGTGTACTGCGTAGAGGGTTCCAAGAAAGTTGGAACTCAAATTGCAATTAAAGATTTAAGGGATTTTCACATGAAAATCCTCCTTTTCACCATTGGCAGAGTGGCAGGATCTGCCTCCCTACATCAGGCGTCCAGGATGCAAATGAGCATAGCAGTAGAATGCTTGACTCATGTATATGATTGGTGCATAGCCCTATTACTAAAAATGAAGCAACAATTGACCTCAATCCGCCAAGCAAAGACAAAACACTTTGGATACGGTACAATTTTGATGACATTCTTCTTTGAGAAGATACCAGCATTGAGACCTAGAGTAATCTCTACCATCAGCAGCCCGAGAGACCCAAGAATTACCTGTTGGGCAGACATGATGAAGAGATTAGGGGGAAGTGAAGTTCCCCGGACCACTTGGGGTGATGAGTTCTTCTTTTGGTGGGGAGAACAAATCATCACTGTGGACGACTATCCCTATGCCAGGATGGAATTTCGTGGAGATCCAGATCTTGTTCTTCCACTAGGCACAACATGGGGCACAGTCGGTAAGTTTGCAAAATTTTTTGACTTATATAATTTTTTGGATTTTTTCAAATATGTATGAAAAAATGAAAAACAAACATGTTTTTGATTGGATTCATAATGACTTACAATGTAAACATGATCATGATACAGATATTGGACCAGTTCGACCTGAGGGTTTCCCGTGCCACAAGCGTCGCAGGGGCGAAGCAGATACAGTGGATTCAGACAGGACCCTCCAGGCTGTACAGAGGAACTTGGAGGGGTTAACCCGCCAAATACCTATGGCTGCCATGGAAGATCCGCCGGAAGCCATCCAGAGACGGGTGGTAGGAGTGCCCCGAGACTGGGTATGGTTATTCCACCGAGTTGCCACCGCGATCATGTTCTATAGGAACACGACTTCTGGGCAGGGACCTCAGGAGTAGATAGATATTATGTATCAGATGACTGTATATTTTTTGAGACTAAACATGATCGGGCATAAGCCCAAATTTTGTATGACCTTATGGATCCAAATTTTGTAAAGTTTTTGAACACTCTGATGATATATATACAACGATGTTTGATGTGATGTGATAAATGTATCAAAATGTATGATGTTTTTGATGATTAAATTTTATTGTATGGAATGATTAATATGCCAATCCAGTGCCTGATTAGCTAATGAGTCTACCAACCAATTTTCAGCTCGAGTAATATGAATGAAAGTTAAAAATTGAAATGATCTTTGTAACAAACGTACCCTCAAGAACAACCAGAGTAAAAATGGATCTCGAACCCGATAAGTATTGTTCAACTGCGACACCACTAGCTGAGATTCCAAGAAAACTACCAACGAATCAACACCCAAAGATATTTCCTCCGAGAGTATATAAACAACTGCAGTGTATTCTGCTATATTATTGGAAGCAGGACCAATGCAGACCCCTCTTGATACTAACAGCTGACCGGAAGGATAATGAAGCACCCAAGCCGCGGAAGCTAAGTTCCAGGTGTGTCTACTAGCACCATCGATGAAACCAAAATGACTCATGACATCCAACACAACCTACCAAAGCAGATCAAAAACATCACCAACCCATCAAAGATCAAAAAATCAACCAGATATGTACAAAGAAAAACTACTATATACAAAATCAACATGCCAGGCCGAAGCCTAGGCATAATACTTCTTCAAATAGAGCCCATTTCGGGGCTCCGGCAACTCGTTCCCTTCGAAATCAACCAAGTTATACGCTCCTTTCTTAAGGGCTTTTTTAATGATGAAGGGGCCATACCACATAGACTTAAACTTTCCTGCCCCCAGGGCATCTTTTTCTTGGGCATAGACCAAAACAAGGTCACCTTCCGAAAAAACCCTGGGTTTGACCGCCTTATCGTACTGAACTTTAACTCGGTTTTTATGCGCTTCATTCATCGTACCGACATCCAGAAACTGCTCATCCGGATGTTCCAGATGAAGGAGACGTTCTTCAAGACTAGTAGTGTCAGGAAGAAGTTCAACAGCTAACTTAAGAGAAGGAATCTCACATTCAATGGGAAATACGGATTCCAACCCATAAACTAGCTGAAACGGAGTAAAGCCAGTTGCAGTTTTCACTGGTGTCCTGTATGCCCAAAGTGCGGGATATAGCATGATATGCCAGTTGGATCGAGCTTTATCGATTGTCCTTTGAAGAATTGTCTTCAAGGATTTATTCACGGCTTCCACTTGCCCATTGGCCTGAGGATAATACGGAGACGAATGCTCCATAGAAACCATGGTTGAGAACCAACTCGGCCACCCTACTATTACGGTGCCATGATCAGTGACAATCTCTCTAGGAATACCGAAACGAGCAATAACCTGGTTGAAAAGAAAAAGAGCTGCGGTCTCACCATCATTCCCAAAAGTAGGCATAGCCTCGACCCACTTCGTAAAGTAGTCTACTTCTACAATAATGTACTTGTGACCTTTAGCCGAAGGCAGGTTACAAGTAGTATAATCAATACCCCACTTTGTAAAGGGACCGACAGTAATGACTGGAAAAAGCGGAGCTGGATGAGCGTGCATTTTTCGAGTATAGACTTGACACGGATGACACTTTTTGACCGACTCCATACAATCTTTGAAAATCGAAGGCCAAAAGTACCCAGCACGCAAGATCTTTTGGGCTGTAGCAAGCCCAGATAAATGACCACCACAAGCTCCACTGTGGGAATCATTCAGCACAGCCTCAGCTTCTTCGAGAGTTAAGCAGCGTCTCAGGATTGAATCAACCCCTCGACGGTATAAAGCATCACCAATAATTAAATAATTCTTTGCCAAGTGACGCAACTTACGACGCTCATCTTTTGAAAAAGTAGAGGGAAACTTCGCAGTCTGGAGATACACAATTATATCTCCATACCAAGGATCCTATGAAGAGATAAGAAACAAATGTTCATCCGGAAAGGATTCATCATAGATCATCTCCTCCCCACAGGGAAACTCGGAGATCAATTCCGCGAAAACCAATGATTTCTTGGACTTGGCAAACATAAACTCAAGATCAAATTCCTGCAAAATCACAATCCATCTATTGTATTTTCCCCCAATCACTCGCCTACTGAGAACAAACTGAAATGGATTGGCTGCTGCCAAAACATAAGTTTTTCGAAGAATAATGTAATGCCGGAGTCGCTGCACAGCATGAACTGCTGCTAAAGCTAACTTTTCTATTGGAGTGTACCGGAGTTCAGGTCCTACCAAGCCTCGACTAAGGTAGTATATAACATGCTCTGCAAGAGCATCATCCTCCTGAACCAGAACCATACCAATAGTAGATTCTGCTGCTGCCAGATACAAAAGGAAATCCCTGCTATAATCAGGTGGACTTAATAAAGGAGCAGAGGTCAATGCTTTTTTCAAAGCATCGAATGAGCGTTGAGCGAAGTCATCCCAAAAAAATGGAACTCCCTTCTTCAACAATCTCATAAATCCCTTGGTAACTTCAACATAATTTACGATAAATCTCCGAAGAAAATTAGACTTTCCTTGTAGACTTTGAAGTTGACGGATAGAGGACGGGAGAGGCAACCGAAGTATTGCCTCAACCTTGAAGGGATCTACCCTAATCCCTTCCCTAGACACAATGAATCCCAATAACCGACCGGATGTAACCGCGAAAACGCACTTGTTCGGATTCAACCTAATCTTATAGAAATGACATCGTTCAAATATTTGACGGAGGTGAGCAGGATGATCCATCCTCTTTCGAGAATGAGCAGCTAAATCATCCAAATACGCCTCGATAATATTTTTGATGTCATGGAAGGCATATGACATGGCCCGCTGAAACGTAGCCCCAACATTTTTAAGACCAAAAGGCATCTTCTTATATGCAAAAGTACCCCAGGGACAAATAAAGGCAGTCTTATGCTGATCTTCAGGACGGATAGTAATCTGATTATATCCGGAGAAACCGTCCATGAAGGAGAAAATCTCATTACCGGCACACTCGTCAATGATCTGATTGATAAATGGTGTGGGGTAATTATCTTTAGGACATGCTTTATTTAGGTCTCTGAAATCAATGCACACTCGAATCGTTCCTTGCTTTTTATCTACGAGAACGGGATTTGAAACCCATTCAGTCAAAGGAACAGGGAAAATGAATCCCGTCTTAAGCAGCTTCTCAACTTCAGCTTTGATAGTGTGCCTTCCCAGATAGCAGGATGATTTTTGCTATATAGGCTTAGCGTTCTCATAAGTCTTGATCTTGGACAATAGATGGACTATTCGGGCATTTCCTCATAAGACCAAGCGAATACATCCCTATACTCTTTAAAAAGCTCGGTGTAAATTTGAATCTCTTCACGGGAACATTTAGCTCCAATGAAGACATTCTCAATAATATTGGGATCCCTGGAAATGTTCACCGGGATAGTAGGAGAAATCACAGCCATGTTCCCTTCGGCATAAACCTGTGTTGGTGCTAAAGGGTTCAAGACTGGGTGAACAGGACCAGGAGACGGAGGACTTGGAAAACTCGTTTCAACTTCGCTCAAGTCAGGTAAAAAGTAAGACCGATGATGCAAATCATCCCACGGTCTATCTATACCAGTCATGGCTTCCAAGATGGCCTCTTCAGATGGAAGAGTGGTATCAAGGCAATCCTGGGCCGAAGAAGAACTAAGCGTCCAAGCCGGAGCCACATCTCCATCCAACTCTTCCGGTGACAGAGGAGCTGGGATGGATTCTGCAGAGTCAACAATAGACTGATAAGCAATCTCAGCTGTAGAAATAGGAAATGCCATTCCACCCACTTGACCTTCCGCTAATGTGGCAGTAGGGGAAGGTAAGGTCCAAGGGTCCGAAAAATAATGAGTTCTGAAGAACTCTCTTCGAAGAGGAGCCTTGGAGGATGAAATTGCATTGATATGAACCGTAGGAGGAGGGATATCGAAAGTACCCATCAAGGAAGAATACATTCCAACTCCTAAATTCTCAACAGGTGCCTTAGTATTATCCAACTTTGGAACAGATGAGTCAGTAGACGCATTCGGGTCTACAGGAGGACAGTCCAGTTGGTCCACTGTAACAATCCTCCCTTCATGAGGGAAACAAATAATCCGAAATAATGAGGATGCAATGGCATCCATCTCATAAATCCAGTTTCTCCCCAACAAAAGGTTGTAGTCCAAGCTTGCATCAACTACCTCAACCTCTATATTCACAGTTTTTCCCCCAACACAGATAGGCAAAGCTGGGACAATACCATGCGGTCTGTGAGAATGACCATCAAACGCAGTCAGAAGAGTGGTAGATGGAACAACTTTGGGAGATCCAATTGTCTTCCAACATGTGAGAGACATCACGCATGTGGAAGCACCCTCATCAACAACCGTTCGAAAGATATTTCACTTCCAATACAATGATTTAATATGAAAAGCCATGTGATGGGGGAGTCTCTTCTTAAAATTAGTCATATCAAAAGTAATCAGAAGAGAATTTTTTGGATCAATAGCCCCAATGGCAGTGAGCAAAGCACTGCGCTGAGCCGAACAAGACTGGAGTACCTCTAAAGCCAACATAGCACAAGGACTCTGCGCCAGATCTTCCACAATAGAGTAGTTCTGGGTAGCCCTAGCATTTGGATTAATCGTCGATCGCTTAGAGGATGCTTTGGGCATCCGAGGCATAGACTCAACAGTAGGCTTGGTAATGTGAAGTGGCTCAGTAGCATCAGGAGCTTCCTTAGGTTTCAAAGACTCTTCTCCGCCATAATCACGGGATCTCGTAGCGATATCCGCGTGAGCACTCATCATGAAAATGTTCGATGGAATTTCCCCTTCCTGGGTGCCCCCAGAGGAAGCCCCAGGATTTTGGTTCGTGCCAACAAATAATTGTTGCCCTTGGGGAAAAGGGTTTGTTAACACAGCCTGAGAACTAGAAGAATCCTACTGGCCTAACAAGCGCTGCGCATCCTGAATTTTAGGGCAAAGGTGCGTAAGATGGTCTCCAGCACATAGCTTACATGGAAACTATTAGCGCTCAAATCTACCTTAGGCTGAAATAAGGTAAAACTCAAGGCTACATCAAACCACGCTCAGCCTCGTAGCTAGCCCTACGAGGACAGGAGAGGGCTCTCTCCGGGTCTATCTCGATAAATTGAGCAATAGGGTGCGAGATGACTTATAACGAATACTGATTTTAGGCTAGTAAAGAGATAGGAAAGTTTGATTTTGATTTTTTGGGTTTTTGTTGAAAAAATGGGAAAAACAATTTTGGGTCCGGGGATAAGGTCAGATCTTTGCAGAAGTCGAGTTGGGGCAAGGTAGGCAATAGTCTTGATGCTTTTGATCGGGTATATGGATGGATCAGAATGACAAGGAGCTGAAGAGGGCAAGGGAGAACATGGATCCTCTCCAAACAGGTGAAAACATGTAAAACTAAACAAATTTAAAGGCAGAGCACTGAAACAATGGATTCAACCTCATTTACTCATTCATTTAGTTTCAGAAGCATAAGAAGGGAATGGCATACATTAAACATGAAAGAACTTACAATAAACTGAAAGAAAACACCATCAAGAAACTGAAAGCCACAAGAATCCCAACAGGTGCTGCAAAACCTCTGATCTTTCCTTAGCCAAAATATGAAAAATATGTACAATAGTGTGCCAAAGTTTTCCCAAGAGTCCAACCTATCCAACCTCTGAAAATGATTGAGAAATTCATCTTATAGACCTTCCTAACCCCTTCCCATGCATCTAGGGGTCGAATTCCTCCTTCTAGGAGAAGTTCCAACTAATTCTAAACAAGGAGCTAGAATATAGGCATCCAAACAACTTGCCTCTAAAAGGAAGGAAACTGATTCTTACATTTGATTTTTACTTTTTTAGGAGTGAATCATCTAGAATAGGTAAAAGTGAGTCCAAGTTACATGAAAACCATAAAATTACATCAAGATAGCTCAAAAATTACATCCACAAGCAAAACCGGTCCAACTGGCCGAAATTCTGAGCTGGAAGGTGAAAAATTGACCAAAAATCTATATGCGTAGCGCGCCTGAGCCATATGCATAGCGTGCCTTTCAGCCTGCTTTTGGGGCACTTCCCAGGGTCAAAATTGAGCTCATGATAGCTCGTTGGAAAGCCCTAGATGTTGGCTATCCAAACCAAGTAGAATTTTTAAATTTGGAGCTCATTTTCCCTTCAAAAAATTCATTCTCCCAGAAGTACTTCCTACTGGTGCAAAAGGTGGCAGAAAGGTGGTTTTCATGGTGTTTTTGGGCCTTTTGATCATCCAGAACTTGATGAAATGCTTCAGCCATATTGGAGCATGCATAAATTACCATGAAAAATCCAAAAATATAAATTTTTCCTCCAGCAAGTGTCCCAATCATAAGCGAGCGCGTCGACGCGCTACTCGTATGGCTGAAAAATCTGTTTTGAGATCAAATTTTTTCAAAATGACAAAATTTCTTCAAATTTTCTCAAATTCGGAGCGAAGACCCTCCATCATGTATCATGCCCAGCCAACGAAGCCTTGGCCAAAATCCGGAGTGGATCATGTGTTTCACGACGTTTCAGTATCCTCCTGGTGCATGCAGTTTCAGTAGTGAAAACACTCTCTGTTGTGATGTGTCGGTCTCTGTCATGGTGTCACAATGTCTATGAAAGTATGCTGATATGGTTATGATGAAAACAAGAGTCTGGTATATGCTCCAATGTCAGATGTGTCACATATATGTCAAGGTGCTATAGGAAATATCACAATGGGAAAAGCACTGTCACAAGGAGTTTGAATGGAAAATAGCCACTCCTTGACTACATGGGGATTTGACACGTGAATAGGAATGAATGTAGTGTAGTGTAGGTCAATAGAAATAGCCCTTGCAGTGTTTGACAATGTCAATGGAGGATGTGGACAAGTGAAAATGAGACTATGGCATAACATGAATGATGAGCAATGTTAAAATGACAATGGCAATAATACTGACAGCAGTGATGTAATGGAAAAGAGAGGGCGTGGAAGCAGAGACACCACTGAAAATAGATGACACGGGCATATATATCAACAGCATAAGCTTGGAAACCCCCACACAGTCACTATCATTTGCCTCAAAACCCCAAGAAGTGAATTTGGAAATAAACATAGGGTTTACATTTCTCCACATTAAACATTTGTTTCTCCACTTTCAAAACACCATAATCATGTTCAAAATTCACTGAGCAAACGTAAAGAACCTACTTGCAAGCAGTTGGAGGCAATTTGGCATGGATCTGGACAAAGGAGAGAAATTTTTTGGCTCTGAGATTATACGCGTAGCGCGTCACCCAACGCGTAGCACCAGTGTAATTTTACACTGAAAAATTTCGCTATACGCGTAGCACGTCACCCAACGCGTAGCGCGCCAACCCAACACACAATTTGGCTTCAAAACTCATTTTTTTCACTTCCTTGATGTGTCTTGGCCTCTGCTGATGTTAAAACATGGAAAAACCAAGAAAATTTGATATTGGAGAGAAATGGCAAAAAAAATTTGTGTTCTGGCCCAATGAGTAGCGCGCACTTTTATATGCATAGCGCGCTACATAGTTCATTTTGCAGGAGGATTTTGGAGGCCTTCCTAGTGTCCAAATTGAGCGTGTGATAGCTCGTTGGAAAGCTCTTGGAGTATAATTTCCAACCCAGGTGGAATTGTGCAATTTAGAGTTTAGTTACCCTATCAAAAATCAAATCTCCCAACACTACCTCCTGCAGGTGCATCAATTCTCCTGAGGCAACGGTATTCTTAACATTTCGCCAAAACCATTATACCTGTGTACAAATTGAAGGAGGTTTTTCTTCCTTGGCATGTTTTTTACAAAAAACCTCTCTCATTTTTCCAAAATTCATCTTTCATTGCTCTGAAAAATCAGTTGAGTGAAACTTATCCCGATGTGTGAAACAAGGGATTTTGTCGAAATGAAGCGAAATGAAGGGGATAAGGGGCTTCTAATTTCTTGGGGAAATTTTGGGAAGTAGGGAAGGATGTTAGGAAGTAGGGGAAAGTGGAATCTCAGAGATTGAGTGAGGGGAAGGGGTCCAAAAGGGCAAAACATAGGCCTAGCCTAGAAAATTGCCAAGTTGTGGCAAGAAACTAGGGTTTATGGAAAAATGAGGAATTTGGGGGATCTCAGTGATGGGAAGTGTTTAATAAGGTACATTAATGATAGGGAAAGGTGTATGAACATCAGGATACAAGTGTTTCTAATGATTTGACCATCCAAGATAAATTACCTCCAAAACTCTAGGAGAGGGAAATGGACCTTACCTAGGCACAACTGAAGCATGAACAAGCTGTAAAATGACTCAATGGAACTTGACATGATGATGAAAACCCTCTGAATGATGGTACACTCAGTTGAATGGTGACATGGACCGACATTTGGACAAATTTGAAAAGAGTGAAAACAAACCCTAGACCTAATGCCTAGTGACCAAATTTTGCTTGAAGACTCTTTGAAATGACAAAATTTGACCTTGACACCTTAAAATCACTTTGTAAGAGCATGTTTGATCACTGAAGGAAAGCTGCAAAGGCTGACTCTAACATTGGCTCCAATGGGGATGGTAGCTCCTTGGAGGTGCCAAGAACGACAAATCTTTGGGAGAGCAGACCAGTGCCTTATCCATTGGGCAATGGAATCAAAAACTCAAACTGAAATGCATGACTGAAAACTGATGACTTGACGACACAAATTGACTCTCACTCAACTAAGAACTGACTCGATACTTAAACACAACCGACAAACTGGAAATATGCTCAATATGAAGCTTATTCAATACAACCTACTCTAATTGTTCCATTCATCACCTGATCAAGTGAAATGGAACAGCCAGTGCAACCATGTAAGCATGTTGGCTGCTATTTTATTTCTCTGCAAGTGCTTGCCTATGAACAACGAGAAATAACTACTGAAAGGCAACTCCCATGGAAACTTTGAACCAAGTGGACTGCTGATAAACTTGCAAAGCATGAATTGACTAGAGGACTTCAAGAATACTGCAAAAGGATCTTCATACACATAGCTACTAATTTCCATTAACACATCACTGCTCTGATCCAGATAATCTCCATACCTTAATCTTAAACTTTTCGTCACATCTACGGTGCTTTTCTTTGGTGATTGCAGCAAGCTGTCAAAAGGATCCTGAATTTCGTGAATAACCAAACACTGTCGCTGATTACAAACAGAACAAAAGTCTCCTTCATCAATCTCCTCATATGACTGCAAACCTTGATGAGGGCTTTGTAATGAAA
Organism: Pinus albicaulis; assembly: GCA_034641835.2. NCBI lineage: Eukaryota > Viridiplantae > Streptophyta > Pinopsida > Pinales > Pinaceae > Pinus > Pinus albicaulis. The sequence continues at coordinate 132,793,416 of CM076583.1, read as the reverse complement.
AATCTGTTAAACAAGAGAATGAAGGCGACCTTTGAATAAGATTATCATCAACATTCTTTTCTGGCACATGGTTATCTAATGAAGGAAAACTTTTACAGCAAACATCATCCAACACACGAGCAATAGGATCATCAAAAAATTGAGAAGACTGTTGCACTGTATCCCTTGAAACTGTCTGACATCCTACTGGTTGTTCATCTTTTTCTTGATAGATATTACGAAGATGCTGCCTTATAAACTGAAATGTTTCGAAACAAAAGGGTACAGAATTCTCTTGCATCACTAACTCATATATTTCAGCTTTCACACCTTCATCTGTAATCTGACCTTCCATTTCATTTGGTGGCTGCAAATCTGATGCTACAGGCTGCTCATCTGAATATTTACTATGCAATTTTTCTCTCAAAATCTGAAATGATTCAAAACAAAATGGTATGGAGTCACCTTGTATCATTTGATCACATGTACCAGCTTCCATGTCCTCATCTGCAACTTGACAATCAATGGCTTTCGGGGGTTGCAAATCTGAATATGAGAAGTCTTGAACAAAATTTTCATTGCTCTCAAGATGATTCAAATCAAGACTTGTTGACATTTGATTTCTGATTGCATGGTAGTTGTCTCTGATGAACTGAAATGAATCAAAACAAAAAGGCAAAGATCCTTCACTTACTTCAAAATTTGCTGCACTTTCCTCATCATTGTCATAGCTGATATGCATCGGTTGATCACTGTACTCGAGCTGTTGAAAGTGAACTTCCTCCTCGCAAAAACTAGCTGTTGATTCATCTGCAAGATTAGCTTATGTTTGGAGAACATAATCATCATCATACTGATCAAACTGAGGCAAATCATCAGTATACAACACATCATCAAGCATACACATCATATCAACAACTCTCTCTTCTTTACAATGATCTATAAAACAATCACTATGACAACTGGGATAGGAAACAAAATGTTTTGGGTCAGCCGCTTGTTCTTGAATGTCATTTTCATTTTTTGCAGTCATTTTCCGCACCATCTCTTCTACTGCATTTACGAAAAGATCAAGCTTTTCCTCTGAAGGTGTCAGCTGCTCTGAAACATTCTTCTTTTCTTCTTCCTTCAACCTTTCCCTCAAGATCAGCAAATGAGCCTCTACATTCACTGCCTTGTTCTGCATCTCGTGAAGTGTTGCAATATTCTTTTCTCTCAGCTGAAACTCCATTTCCGGATCAAAGGCACCCGGGTAGTGCAAGAGAGCAGATCTAGGAGAAGGTCTTATATCGGTGACATCAAAAGAAAAATATACTTGTGCAAATGCGCGAGAAAAGCATTTGTCTGTCTCCCACAGTCTTTTAATTAGTTATGCTCTTCTATAATAAGGGAAAGGATTACATCCCGATCATCCACACATCGAGACGGCAATGACTGGCAGTATCCCGTGATGCTCGCATCAGGCAGGGCTTTGAACCAACTCTTCACTTGGCCTTGCAAAGAAAGAGCAAAAAGCCTAATACTAACATCTTCATCATCAACTTCAAAAAGATCTAGAAAAGTCTCAACATTCTGCACATGTTGCTCGGCGTTGACATTGTTACATTCACCGTCAAATCTTGGTAGATATAGGTCATAATTTGCAGGAAAAGCATGAAGAACAGAAGGTAAAACAAGAGGTTTGTACCGATCTGGAATTTTACAAGGTGTAGGGACATGTACAAGAGCTGTGGGATCAGTTTTGTTTTCTTTAGGCTCATCACTCTGAAGAGAGTCATCATAAGATGTGGGAAAAGTAAGGAGGCCAGGATAAAAGGGAAACTCAGTATTTACACTCTTTGAATAGGTCGAGTGAAGATTTTGATCACCTAAAAAATTCTGAAAAACTTTCAGGACAGCTTCAAGACCAGCTAAGAAGTAATTTACAAGAAAGCAGATTAGATCCTGAATACCATTCCACTTTAGATACCTGAACTTTGTGTAAGATCCTTCCATTTTCTCAGAGAAAGAGTCAGACTTTGATTTGGAGTCACCAGGTGAATGATTTTAGCCTTCTTATGTCTGATCGTTGTCCACCATCAACCATCAGATCTGAACTCGATACATTTACTGGGGCAATTTATAAGTTAAATGCTACGATTGCAAGTTAAACCGGAGATCGACTGAAGCAGCGTTTATCTACTTCGCTGATGCATAGCAACAGCGTTTCGAAGGCTACCTGGCGTGACTTCAGACTCCGTCTATAACAAGCAAACGTTTTGAGTTTCTCCCCAGTATGGTCGCCACTATGTTAGCGCTCAAATCTACCTTAGGCTGAAATAAGGTAAAACTCAAGGCTACATCAAACCACGCTCAGCCTCGTAGCTAGCCCTATGAGGACAAGAGATGGCTCTCTCCGGGTCTATCTTGGAAAAGGATCTTCAAAGGGGCTGAGATGACTCAAAATTGATACTGATTTTAGGCTAGTAAAGAGATAGGAAAGTTTGATTTAAATTTTTGGGTTTTTCAGTGAATAAATGGGAAAAAACAATTTTGGGTCCGGGGATAAGGCCAGATTTTTGCATAATTCGAGTTGGGGTGAGGTAGGTAGTAGTCTTGATGCTTTTGATCAGGTGTATGGATGGATAAAAACGACAAGGAGCAGAAGAGGGCAAGGGAGAACATGGATCCTCTCCAAACAGTCGAAAACATGTAAAACTAAACAAATTTAAAGGTAGAGCACTGAAAACAATGGATTCAACCTCATTTACTCATTTATTTAGTTTCAGAAGCATAAGAAGGGAATGGCATACATCAAACATGAAATAAATTACAATAAACTGAGAGAAAACACCATCAAGGACTGAAAGCCACAAGAATCCCAACAGGTGCTGCAAAACCTCTGATCTTTCCTTAGCCAAAATATGAAAAATATGTACAATAGTGTGCCCAAAGTTTTCCCAAGAGTCCAACCTGTCCAACCTTTGAAAATGACTGAAAAAATACATCTTATAGACCATCCTAACCCCTTCCCATGCCTCTAGGGGTCGATTTCCTCCTTCTAGGAGCAGTTCCAACTAATTCTAAACAAGGAGCTAGAATATAGGCATCCAAACAACTTGCCTCTAAAAGGAAGGAAACTGATTCTTACATTTGATTTTTACTTTTTTAGGAGTGAATCATCTAGAATAGGTAAAAGTGAGTCCAATTTACATGCCAACCATAAAATTACATCAAGCTAGCTCAAAAATTACATCCACAAGAAAAACTGGTCCAACTGGCCGAAATTCTGAGCTGGAAGGTGAAAATTTGACCAAAAATCTATATGCGTAGCGCGCCTGAGCCATATGCACAGTGCGCCTTTCAGCCTGCTTTTGGGGCACTTCTCGGGGTCCAAATTGAGCTCATGATAGCTCGTTGGAAAGCCCCGGATGTTGGCTATCCAACCCAAGTGAAATTTTTAAATTTGGAGCTCATTTGCCCCTCCACAACTTCATTCTCCCAGAAGTACTTCCTGCTGGTGCAAAAGGTGGCAGAAAGGTGGTTTTCATGGTGTTTTTGGGCCTTTTGATCATCCAGAACTTGATGAAATGCTTCAGCCATACTGGAGCATGCATAAGTTACCATGAAAAATCCAAAAATATAAATTTTTCCTCCAGAAGTGTCCCAATCATAAGCGAGCGCGTCGACGCGCTACTCGTATGGCTGAAAAATCTGTTTTGAGATCAAAATTTTTCAAAATGACAAAAATTTCTTCAAATTTGCTCAAATTCGGAGCGAAGACCCTCCATCATGTATCATGCCCAGCCAACGAAGCCTCGGCCAAAATCCGGAGTGGATCATGTGTTTCACGACGTTTCAGTATCCTCCTGGTGCATGCAGTTTCAGTAGTGAAAACACTGTCTCTGTTGTGATGTGTCGGTCTCTGTCATGGTGTCACAATGTGTATGAAAAGTATGCTGATATGGTTATGATGAAAACAAGAGACTGGTATATGCTCCAATGTCAGATGTGTCACATATATGTCAAGGTGCTATAGGAAATATCACAATGGGAAAAGGACTGTCACAAGGAGTTTGAATGGAAAATAGCCACTCCTTGACTACATGGGGATTTGACACGTGAATAGGAATGAATGTAGTGTAGTGTAGGTCAATAGAAATAGCCCTTTCAGTGTTTGACAATGTCAATGGAGGATGTGGACAAGTGAAAATGAGACTATGGCATAACATGAATGATGAGCAGTGTTAAAATGACAATGGCAATAATACTGACAACAGTGATGTAATGGAAAAGAGAGGGCGTGGAAGCAGCGACACCACTGAAAATATATGACACAGGGATATATATCAACAGCATAATCTTGGAAACCCCCACACAGTCACTATCATTTGCCTCAAAACCCCAAGAAGTGAATTTGGAAATAAACATAGGGTTTACATTTCTCCACATTAAACATTTGTTTCTCCACTTTCAAAACACCATAATCATGTTCAAAATTCACTGAGAAAACGTAAAGAACCTACTTGCAAGCAGTTGGAGGCAATTTGGCATGAATCTGGACAAAGGAGCGAAATTTTTTGGCTCTGAGATTATACGCGTAGCGCGTCACCCAACGCGTAGCACCAGTGTAATTTTACACTAAAAAATTTCGCTATACGCGTAGCGTGTCACCCAACGCGTAGCGCGCCAGCCCAACACACAATTTGGCTTCAAAACTCATTTTTTTCACTTCCTTGATGTGTCTTGGCCTCTGCTGATGTTAAAACATGGAAAAACCAAGCAAATTTGATATTGGAGAGAAATGGAAAAAAAAATTTGTGTTCTGGCCCAATGAGTAGCGCGCACTTTTATATGCGTAGCGCGCTACATAGTGCGTTTTGAAGGAGGATTTTGGAGGCCTTCTCGGTGTCCAAATTGAGCGTGTGATAGCTCGTTGGAAAGATATTGGAGTCTAATTTCCAACCCAAGTTGAATTGTGCAATTTTGAGTTCATTTACCCTATCAAAAAGCAAATTTCCCAACACTACTTCCTGTAGGTGCATCAATTATCCTGAGGCAACGGTATTCTTAAAATTTCTCCAAAACCATTATACCTGTGTAAAACGTGAAGGATTTTTTTCTTCCTTGGCATGGTGTGTACAAAAACCTCTCTCAGTTTTCCAAAATTCATCTTTCATTGCTCTGAAACATCAGTTGAGTGAAACTTATCCCGATGTGTGAAACAAGGGATTTTGTCGAAATGAAGCGAAATGAAGGGGATAAGGGGCTTCTAAATTCTTGGGGAAATTTTGGGAAGTAGGCAGGGATGTTAGGAAGCAGGGGAAAGTGGAATCTCAGAGATTGAGTGAGGGGAAGGGGTCCAAAAGGGAAAAACACAGGCCTAGCCTAGAAAATTGCCAAGTTGTGGCAAGAAACTAGGGTTTATGGGAAAATGAGGAATTTGGGGGATCTCAGTGATGGGAAGTGTTTAATAAGGTACATTAATGATAGGGGAAGGTGTATGAACATCAAGATACAAGTTTTTCTAATGATTTGACCATCCAAGAGAAATTACCTCCAAAACTCTAGGAGAGGGAAATGGACCTTACCTAGGCACAACTGAAGCATGAACAAGCTGTAAAATGACTCAATGAAACTTGACATGATGATGAAAACCCTTTGAATGATTTTACGCTCAGCTGAATGGTGACATGGACCGACATTTGGACAAATTTGAAAAGAGTGAAAACAAACCCTAGACCTAATGCCTAGTGACCAAATTTTGCTTGAAGACTCTTTGAAATGACAAAATTTGACCTTGACACCTTAAAATCACTTTGTAAGAGCATGTTTGATCACTGAAGGAAGGCTGCAAAGACTGACACTAACAGAAACTTCACTTTCTTTTTCTCCTTTGTACCCTCACCAACATGCTCGTTGGTTTTATTCGCATTACCCTTCCCATTCTTGCCCTTTTTCTTATTATTTCGTCCCTTCTTCTTCCCTTCGGATTGTTGATTTCCTTTGGGATCAGAAGCTTGGATAGAATTTATGGACAAAGACTGGGAAGGCGATGACTCAGCAGGTACAGCCTGACCAGAAGGAGCAGATTTCAAAGACAACTGCTGCAGTTGAGTAAGCAGGCTGGCTGCACCACTATTGATCGATCCAATCAGTCCGTCACCATGAGGACCGGGCTTAGTTTTAGATAAATCTAATTTGGAGCAAGGAGCATTGGGAAAATACTTGTGAAGGACCCCAGACTGAGAATATATCAACTCTAGCTGCTGGGCCCTAAAAATGGCCTGCTCCTCGGAAAATACCCCGTAGAGGGATACATCTTTCGAAATATCTGACTGTAGGGATTTTAGAAACCATTCCAAAAGGAATTCACCTGGAATATGAACTTTAGTAAGCCTCTTCCTTCTCCTCCATTCCTAAATATGACCAGAAATGTGGGTTGCATCGTCCTGTTTAAAATTAGCTAGGAGTTCAGTCCCAGCGTCATAACGGACAGGCAACTGGAAATGGTTTAGAAATGTAACAACCAGTTCTCCAAATGTAGCAAAACTGCCCCCAGTTAGCTCAATATACAATTTGGCAGCGTTTCCAGTTAGGGTGCGTTGAAATAATCTCAACCTAATTGAATCATCAATCAGGGAGTTCGAAGAACACCATAAATGGAAGGTAGTGATGTGGTCAGCCGGATCTTCTCCATTCTTGCCCTCAAACTTTGGAATGTCTGAAGGAAGTTTGGTGGGAACCGGAGGCCACCCCGGACTATAACGAATCGGATCATTAATCAACTTCCATAGATTTGGCAAGTTTAACGTTGCCAGAAAAGGTAAGCGAGGCGGAGCCTGAGGATTCCATCCTTGATGGGATGGGTTCCCAACATTCTAAAAAGAATACCCTGGATTTGATGAGGCACCAGGTTGCCAAAAAGGACTCGTAGAAAAATGAGAAGAACCTCCTCCCAATGCAGAGTTACCAAAGCCCAGACCAATTCCCCCCGCTAAAGTATAAAATGAAGAGGAAAGCCCCTGATAGGGGTTCGAGGCATTAGAAAGAGGAGAAAAGGTCTGATAAGCACTCGACGAAGGGAAAGAAGTATTCCCTTGGTGACCAGCGTAAAACTGATTCCCTGCCCCCACTATAGTGAATACAGGGTTCCATCCTGTAAAAGTGGTCGAATTCTGACCTCCAGACCAAGGATTGAAACTCTGGGTCTGAGAAGTAAATGGAAAGGACCCTAAAGAAGGATTGGAACTAGGAATGTGCCCAGTTCCAAAGGGGAACCCCTGAAAAGAAGCTGATCCACTAGCCATGGAAGACATGGGTGTAGATCCAGTTGCAGCAGCGGAAAAGGAAAAAGAAGGAATCCCACTAGTGGGCATTCCGAAACAGAAGGGACCAGAATGAGAAGCATGTGCTTGGGTGAAACCAGAGCCAAACATAGAAGCACTAGAAGCAATCGAAGATAAAGCAATAGTGCCCCCTCCTTCAACAGAAGCAGGAGTCTGAATGCCAGCAGCACTCACAGCAGAAGCCGCGTTCCCAATCGTGGCCATCGAAAGGTATGAATAATACGGAGGATCTTCCGGTCTCTCTGACTCAGGTCCGATGTATTGAACAACGAACAGATAATCAAGAGGAAGAGGAGATGGACCTGACACAGGAGGTTCAGGTACTTCCTCAATTTGAAAATCTTCTTCTTGAGGAAATAAAACTCGCGAGGTGAGCGGAACGCTCCTCTCGGAACCAACACCGGAATCCGCTATGAAACCTTCAGACCCTTGTGGAGGATCTCTCTCCACTTCATCAGACGTCACAGGGTGGTAACCACCTGCTAAATCACTCCTACGCCTTCTTGAAGAAGGCTCTAGACTCTCGGGAGATAACCCTCGGATTCTCCTCGATCGACGAGGCGCTTGATCAGCCACTTTAACAAATTTTAATTAGACTCAAAAAATATAAAGCTAAGCAAGCTAGGAGCAAAGAGCACTCACTATAAAAAGAAATCCCTGAGATACAATCAAGCAAACAGCCTTCAGGTATTTCCGCTCCGGGTGATTAGGACCGGACACCAAAATACAAGAAAGCGAAATATAGGACCTCTCGAAAGTAGTCTGGGATAATTACGGCCTAGGCCTACTAGCGAAGGTAACAGAAATAGTTACGCCGACCTTCTAACAATAGCCTTTTCCCGCAGAAGTACCCAAGCTTCGCAAGGGCACCCCCCAGAAGTACTGCTGGAAGTGATACGATGTCTGCCTCAGGTACCACGGGTATTCCCCCCCGCAGTCACCTATGTGGAACCTAGGAGTGGAAACTATGGGCACCAATCCGTGTCAGAAGCTGGGCGGAACGGTCTTGAGGTCAGATTCAGCTAATCAGAGAGGGGGTATCCCTCTTCTCAGCCTTCACTTCCCCTCGCGCTTGACTCTCTAGAGGAGAGCTTTCCCAGTCCACCTAACGGAGTTGGATTTCGCTCAATTAATCAACTTCTATGTTTTGTTTGAGTGGCCTTGGAGAGTTAACTCTCCACTCACCTAATCCAAGGCCCTACAACCTAGCTAGTTGGTGTATGACACTTAGAAAACTTGCTAGTTGATTTTAAATTATATCTCTTATTTTAATCGGCTGTTATGTTAAGTCAAAGGGATGTGGAAATGAAACTTATGGTGTTTTGACGCAAAAAGAAATTAATAAAAACCAAACTACATGCAAATGCAGTTATTGTCTTTCGATGAAAAGCAACTTCTACACAGGTTCTACGAGATTAAAAATTGTATTTTTCTTTTCAGATAACAAACTCACACTCACAAAAGCTATGAAAATGACTAAATGCTTAAGTGCACCTGATGCAAATCACTACAAGCATGCAAATTCTAAGATGAAAAATCTCCTAAAGCAGAGTGAAATTTCCCAAAATTCCTTCAGTTTTATCTCTTTTTGGTTGTCCAGAAAGTTAGTTCCCAAAATCAAGAACTCTTAATATGAAGACACCAAAAACGCTTAAAAACAAGAGGAAGAAATCAATGAAAACTCCTTTCCAAAATCAAGCCAAAATCCAAAGGCAAGAAACCTCAACAAAGCTTCAAAAGATACAAAGAAACGAAAACAAAAATGCAAAAACAAAAGAAAACAACAAAGAAAAATGTTTTTTGAGCTTTTGAATTTTATAAGGAAAGAGTTCGAAAAGACCAAGCAAAACTATAAAACTCCAAGCCAAACAACATTGAATTTCAAGCAAAAACTTCAAAAATTCTCCAAATCTTATAGGGCTAACTAGTAGCAAGATCAATATGAGCAAAATAAGACAAGAAAACTCAGCCACTCAGCCTAGAAGAATAGTACAACCTTGCCGCAAACAAAAACTTCAAAGAACCAAGAAAGACTCTTCAAAAGTTGCAACAAGACCTAGTCGACTGAACTCAAGAAAACCAACCAAGAAACGGGCAAAAATCGTAGTGCAAAGAAAAACACAAAGATAGGAAAGAGTAAACGAGCAGGAGCTCTCTGTTCTGATGAAGCAGAACAGCCAAGAATCCCCAGAAAGAGATCTTGGTACTTGAACCAGAAGTGCCAGCACCAGAAACAACACTTTGCCCAAAAGACTAGTTTTCGATCAAACAAGAGAGAGAAAAGACCAAAGACCACTTTCTTCACAATCCAGAGAGTAAAAAGACACTGCAAGAAGAGGTCTTCATAGATAGAAAGGACTAAAAAGTCAAGAAATCCAAAATTTCAAAATCTGCCTAGGTATACGCAACTTCACAGTTTAGCAACAAGCGTGCATACGCGACTGTGCTAAAGGAAACACACGTATACGCGACTCCCTTTAACAAAAAATGCGTGTATACACGAATGCGTGCAGACAAACCCGCGTATATAAAGGTAGATAATGAAAAACAAAAAGGATCAAGCCTGGATAAGAAACCAGGACTTCAGTCTGACTGAGAAAGAGTAAACTGGACTGGAAATAAAAGTTAAAACTGTTGGAAACCTATCAAACAGCTGAAACCACCCAACAGGGGAATCATAAGAATGCGATCCCCAGCGGAGTCTCCAACTCTGTTTCGGGGAAAATCACCCTAGAGGTTTGTTGGGTTACAACCTCCACAGAGCAGGGCATGCTACTCAAGAAGGACTCACACAACCATACATGTTCATGAAAATCTAAATAGAGCAAATCGAGGAACTTACCCATAGATTTTACGGTTGAAGCAGATCCCGCGGGGTCCAAACCCCCAGCAACCCTTCTTCCTTCTTAACCTGAAAGACAAGAAGAAACAAGCACGAAGAACTGGTTGTACAGCATATATCTACTCTAAATGTTAGTGAAATCCATATGAAACATTAGATAAACCATAATAAATGCTTAAATAACAATATTCTCACATATGCAAGTGGACACTAACACGTATATTTCGGGAACAAGATGGTTCTTCTGTATTATAAACAACATGTACATAAATAACGAGTGGAGAGATCACCTGAATCCTTCCACGATCTTTGAGTAGACCATCGTCCGGATCTGTCCCACCCTTGCCTCACTAAGATTCCTTCCGAACTGGTGCATACGAGATGACATATAGAGAGATGAGCATCTCCAGGAAACAAGGGTTTCCTTTAATGAACTGGGAAGTGCAGGAGGCATGGGAATTCAGACTTGGATAGAGGATTCCAACAGAGTATAATGTCAATAATTTCTCTCTCTCTTAGGCCATGCACATGAGGGGCTTTTATATATATTTTAATGATTTTAATGGCATACGTGGAAAAGTACATGTGGACTCGCGTATACATGTAGAAAAGTCTGGGCATACCCGTGTATGGGGATTTTTACACTGTTTTTTAGTGAATTTTTTCCAAGTCTGTAGGAATGGGTGCCCAAAGCCATAAAAGCAATCATGAATCATATGAAGGTGAAAAATGATGCTATAACAGTGCCACATTGGAAATCATTCATATATGGTATCTAATCGAAATAGTTTTCTACGTGGGGCTACGGGCAACCCAATTCACATGCTCGTTATGCGCTAACAATCACCTATTGGAGGATTTTCACTACATACCTTGCTTCCGGCTAGCCCTTGCTAGCCTCCGCTCAGACATAGTTCATCTTTCCCAAGAAGACTATATGGATTTTGAATCCATCGGTAGCTCCATGACCCAAGCAGAGGAGATGAGCGGGTCTATCATGTTCTTATCAGCTAAAGAAGAGCCAAGTGGGGAACTCCTAGTTACCCCTAAAAGCACCTAAAAAAACCCACCCGCATGCACGTTATGCAAGCAGAAGGACCATATAGTATTCCACTGCCCTAACTTAGTGTCATTGCGACATTGGTACCCCGCCTGGCCTCAGACCAAGCATGATGGGACCCCTATATCATGGATATTTTGCCTGATATGTCAGGTTAATCATTATGACCAACATTGTACCTATGTCTCACAGATCTGTCCCACTATCGACCTGATTAATGTCCTAGAAAAGAGGATGAGCGATATCCAAAAATGGCATAAAAGATATATCGTTGATTCAATGTCCCCACCACTGCAGTGGTGAGTCAAGCCTGATAAGACCACACACCAATCACGTATACCCCAGACCAAGCCTAGGATAACATGTAGCCTATGCGATCTAAACGATCACCGAATCAACCAATGCAGAGAACTCAAACCCCTTGTGAATATTCTCCACATAATCTCACCTCTTCCTCAAAAACTTCTCTCTAATAAAGATAAGATCACATGCACTTACTGCCGAATTTTCTCACACTTTCATCATACGTTTAAGTGCACGCATCTCCCGAAACTGAGAGCAGATAGAGTGGTATTAAGTCACCCACCCACCAAAAAGGGAGGCAAGTCTCAACCTACGATGCAAAAATGGAAACAGAAGACGACCTAGTCCACAACTGACCCTTTCCTAGTGTCCACATCTGGAACATTGAGTAGTGTAGAATATCACACTATCTACTCTGTCAGCGCTATGATACCCTACACCATTTGTACCAGTCATAATCATGCGCTGGAGGAATGCCCGCTGCTACAAGTGTTTAGGCACCTCTTTAATAAAAACAACTTCCACCTACCGGAAATTTACTATCCTAGCGGGACAGCCAACCATTAGCTCAAACAGGACTCCATTACTGAGATCCTTCCCCCGCCGCATGCCAGTGACACAATTCATCACATAAAACTTGTGTCATCACATGCCCAAAACAGGATTTCAACCACCTCCTCTTCACAGGAATTCCACTTTATTCCTGTCACAAAAGGCCAAGGCACCTTACACCTTTGCATAGATTTCCACGAGATCCCAAACTTACATACCGCCATTGAACTCGTTGATGACACCTAGCCTCTAGAACAACGCCTAGTACAACAAGAGCTAGTTGGCGGAGACAGGTGAAAATTGCTGCAACACAATGAGGCCCATAAAAAAAGTGTAAAATAATCATTCGACCACCACATCACCCCTCGTTCATTTACCAAGGGAGAGCTAGTCCTTCGCTATGATGTCGCAAAAGAAGCCTTATGGCCAGGAAAGTTCGAAACCTTATGGAAAGGGCCCTATATCATCAAACATTGTCTCTGGAAGGGGGCATACATCTTGATGGAACCGGACGGGACCTACCTCACTAACCCCGTCAACGGCCTTTACCTCAAGAAATTCTACCCATAAGGGCCCCAGTAGCCCTTATCCCCTAGATTTAGAGTACACAAAATCCCAATACCAAAATATTTTTGACTCAAAGACCTAAACACACTTAAAATATCACCATGGATCACCAACTTGAACCCTATTTCAGATTTGCTGATGGTGCATCGCAATTGTCTCAAAACTTAGTTGTAGCCGCTTGGGTCATCTACGACCCTGATTGACCACCACTATGTTCAAACGGCATCAGCAACCAACAATCAAGAAGAATATGACGTCGTTATCGGACTTATGTTCAAGGCCCTCCATCAAGGCATCTGCCATATGCATGTCTACCTAGATTCCCAGTTAGTGGTATCACAGTTAAACCAAACATTTGAAACCAGAGACACAAACCTATTTAGAAAATATTTGCATGCCAGAAGATTAAGCAAAAAATTTGATTATATTATATTCTCACATGTATCAAGGAATCAAAACCAAGCAGCTGATCGCATAGCTAAAAATATCCTAGACTAGAATGCATCGCGAATAAACCACCATACATAAAAAACCAAAAACATATATATCCATCAACATAACACAAAATGCATAAACCGAAATAGATAGCACACCATGTAGAGGCGTAAAAAATATCTCTCATATATATATATCAAAAAATTTGTGTATCAAAGCACAAAAATAGTATCACTGGCCCATTGGCCAGCTAAGAAATAAAATGATCATAAAAAATAAGGGAAGCATCCTGATAACGAGTGCCTTCCCTATGTACAAATCTACTCTAGGGCGGTGCCCCCTCAAGAGGAGCACCAGGGCCCACCACTGCTCCTGGTGCCACCACCGGAGCTGCTGTCGCCACTGTGATAGCTACCCATCGAAGAGTGGGCCGGTAATCCCTCTCGCGAGCCATCACTGTCTCTAGCCAAGCCTCCTTAAGGTCATCCATAAAACCTCAGGCAGGCATCCTATGGGTCAAATGGTCCAATCCACCCTAGAAGTCCTCTAGAGCCTCCACCTGAGCCATAAGTACTGCAATGCATGCCTCAGCCACATATTCATGAGCTCGCTCAGCCACTATCTCCGCTCCAACCAAGCTTCTGCCCTCACCAGAAGGTCCAACACCATCCCTGCCAGGTCCACCAGCACCCCCACCCAGTCCACCTACGGCAGCTCCTCCCCGACCACCCGGCGGTCATGGTATAGGATCGTGACCCACCAGTCGGGCCATTGGGCATCCCACCTCGCCATCATCTGCACGAGTAACCAAAATAATGTCAGTGCCAATAAAAGACACTCAAGTACACAAAAACTTGAATAAATTCAGAAATATAGCACATACTTGCGGGACCCCAAACATAACCGAAAGGGAGACCGATATCTGGATCACCATGAAAATCCATCCCTATGTATGGGTATGGAAAAAAAATATACGGATTGGCCTCAAACCAAGCCTCCATCATATCGTTCCAATAATGACCCAACATGCCACCACTACCGCGTAGCATCACCAGAGCCCATCTCCTCATGCGTGGCTCATGCGGCCCCCCAATAGGCACAGCCACCATAGGCCTTAGTAGCACGACCCTCTCGTACATAATGTTGCAAAAAAATATAGCATACGCAAATGATTTGGATCCATGCTAGACCTGGTTCAGGTGCGACACCATACCATCAAAGAAGAAGCAGGAAAAATCGAAAAAATGCTTGTTCCTCAAATGGCGTAAAACTCCCACCTGTGAGCCCGATGCCCTATGTGGCACAAACGACCTTTCTAGTCGCACAATAATGGCCAGAGCACACCACTCAGCCACATCTGTTACTGATGCGATATTGATGCACCCCTCAGTAAGAGGCGCACCATCCCAGTGCCTCCTCCGAAACCTCTCCATGTTCACTCGTCCAGCAGGAAGTGGATACCTCAGCTGTTGTGAAACTAGCTCCAAAAATAGAAGAAATTATATATCAACGCCTTATAAATAAGCCACTTCGAGGGGGCGACCTCCAATACATTACATGAATGAAAAATTCTTGGATGATACAATTTACAAAACCTCCTTTCTATATATAGGAGTCCATGGGGCCATAATGTAATCCTAGTGGGCCACAATGTAATCCTAGCCGACCTAACAATAATAATTTAAGGGCACAATAATAACAAATGGGGGCTACAAGGGTACAATAATAACAATAAGGGGGTTACACTATAAGGGGCTATACTAGTAATATAGGGACCTAACATGCCCCTCTCCTTCACAAAATTGTTGTTCTCAATGCTTGAGTAGCTCTGGGTGCTTCTGTATAAAATTCTCGTCCTCCCATGTAGAATCTTCAGTGGGTAAGTTCTTTCACTTGATGAGATACTCTGAAATTGATCGATTCCGTAGCTGTCGAGTTCTTGTTTCTGTGACCGCTTCAGGTTCCAATATGATTTTTCCTTCGTCATCAAGTTCTGGCAATATTGTTTGAACTGGAAGATTTTCACCTATAACCTTCTTTAAGCATGAAACATGGAAAACTGGATGTACTCGTGAAGAAGAAGGAAGCTCCAATTTGTATGCTATAATACCAATATTTTGCAACACCTTGTAAAGACCATAGTACTTTGGCGATAATTTATTATCCTTCTTAGCTTTCTTGAGGGACATTTGTTTGTATGGTTGTAGCTGTAAAAATACCCAGTCTCCTAAATCAAAACTTCTCTCACTGTGATGTTGATCTGCCTGTTGTTTCATTCGATTTTGTGCCAAATTCAGGTTATCCTTTAAGAGTTGGAGAACTTCATGCTAATGCTTGATGTGATCTTCCATTGCTTGAACCTTTGAATTTTCCCTTAAAGATGATGTGATGGATGGTGGATGATATCCATAAAGTGCCATAAATGGGGTCATTTTTGCTGCAGTATGGAAGGAAGTGTTATACCACCATTCAGTGAGAGGTAACCACTTGACCCATTGTGTTTGTTTATCAGATACAAAACAACGAAGATATCCTTCCAAACATTTATTTACTATCTCAGTTTGACCATCAGATTGAGGATGATAAGATGAGCTATGAGCTAATTGAGTACCCAAACAAGAAAATAACTCCGTCCAAAAATTTCCGGTAAAAATGGGATCTCTGTCGCTCACAATAACCCTTGGGCTTCCATGTAGTTTTTGAATTCTATCCATAAATGTAGTAGCAACTGTACTTGCTTTAAATGGATGAGATAATGCACAAAAGTGTGCATACTTGGTAAGTCTATCAACTACCACCATGATGACACTCTTTCCTTCGGACTTAGGTAAACCTGCGATAAAATCCATTGAAATCTCCTCCCAATGTTGACTTGGAATGGATAAAGGTTGTAGAAGTCCGGGGGTCTTAATTGTCTCAAATTTATTCTACTGGAAAACCAAACATTCGCCACAAAATTTTGAATATCAGCTTTAAGGCCATCCCAAAAAAATTCTTTCTTCACTCCGTGGTAAGTTTTTAAAAATCCTGAGTGTCCTCCTAAAAGAGAAGTGTGTAGTTCCAAAAGAACATTTTGTTTTAGTTGGCAGTTCATACAAAGATATAAGCAATCTTTGTACCATAAGGAATCATTTTTCCAACTAAATGTATCATATGTACTAGGATCTTGCTGCAACTTTTGAATGAGTGTCCATACATCTTTGTCCTTCTTCCATTCATCTCTTGCTTCGGTTATCCAATCTGGTTGGATAATAGAAATGGCACAAAACAATGCTTCCACCTCTTCATTCTTTCTTGAGAGTGCATCTGCAACAACATTAAGCTTTCATTTTTTGTAGATTATTTCAAAGTCATAACCCAACATCTTTGTGACCCATTTTTGCTGCTCTTCTGAAGATAGTCTTTGTTCCAAAAGGTGTTTAAGACTATCATGATCAGTTTTTACCTTGAATTTTCTTCCCATTAGGTAAGTTCGCCATTAGGAATAATTTCTTGTTTTAAGCTTGTCATCAAGCCTTCCATGTATGATTTTAGATCATTCTACATGTTTTCCATGTTTTCTTTCATGTCATCCATTTTAGCTTCCATGCCCACTTCCACGCTATCCATCTTAGCTTCCAAACCATTCGTCTTAGCTTCCACACCTTTCTTCAAACCATCCATCTTAGTTTCCACACCTTTCTTCAAAACCTCCATTTCATTTTATGTTGTTCTTTGCAAGAGTGAAATTTGTTGCACTTGCTCTTGTAATTTTGATATGTCATTTTGCCATTCTTCGTCTTCATGAGTCATAATAGAGCCTTCTAAAGGCTTAATGGGCATTGAATTATTTTTAGGGGCCATTTTAGAATCCAATACTGATATCTATTCTACAATATGTCCTTGGAATCAATTCAACTTTATTATTCAAACAAGACTTATACAATTCGGAAAAAAAAGTACACACCTTTTACTTGCTTTTGAGTAGCTCGATATTGAAATTAAATTATATCTATAATTGGGGATCTTAAATATCTGCAATTCGGCCCTGTAGTAGCCCTCTGAAGCTTCTTTTAAATGCCACAGGTCTGATATGATTTGGATTCTTCAAGACAAAGTTATTTCCAATCTCCCACAATGACCTAATTATGGACTGGTTGAGTAGAGTGAACTGGTACGACTTGCCACGTGTCACTATTTCATCCTTCGCCTCTAAAATTGATAGCCAGGAAACTGCAATCTATGTAATTGTGACCACTTTTTACGGCACTCCAATCTGATGCTCAGAGAGAGAGTTATTGAACTTTTCCCACGATCACCTCTTTGAGATGAAATTCGGGAGCTTGAAAAAGCACCACCTTCCACAGATAATATCTCCAAAAATATTGCGAATCAAGATCTCAAATTTTTTAAAGAGTTTCCTCAGGATTTGAGCTTCGTACCCTAAAAATTTCAGATTCTAAAACTTCGTATAAAAAAATTTATAGCGAAAATTCCACAATGACCTGTTTAGGGGTAGCGAAACCTTAGAATCCAAACCTCTGATACCAAATGTTGTGAAACCAGCTCCAAAAATAGAGAAGAAAAGAGATATCCACGCCTTAGAAATAAGCCACTTCGAGGGGGCAACCTCCAATACATTACATAAATGAACAATTCTTGGATGATACAATTTACAAAACCTCCTTTCTATATATAGGAGTCCATGGGGCCATAATGTAATCCTAGTGGGCCACAATGTAATCCTAGCCGACCTAACAATAATAATTTAAGGGCACAATAATAACAAAATGGGGGTTACAAGGGTACAATAATAAAAATAAGGGGGTTACAGTATAAGGGGCTATACTAGTAATATAGGGACCTAACATCAGCGCCTTGCCCTGAGGCAGTAATACAGTCACAAAGTATATATCTGTCTCTAAACGGATAATCAAGTTCTTCCCCCTCAAGACAAACATATTGCGCCCCCTGTGCCAATGCTATATGATATAACGTAACAATCAGTTCTGTGACTGAAGGAACCCATTTTCAGAAAATTTCAGAAGGCCCCATGCGGCCAACTGACGACGCGACCCAACATCAGCAGCTAGAGTGGTCCGGATCTCGGACCAATCTCGTTCTCTCCAAACCAACCCGCCAAGCAATATGCACCCATTAGTACAGAGGAGAAACATCAAAAGGGACAAAAAAACTCAATTTTTTACAAGAACCTTGCCCTTGCGCACCTGTTTCATTCACAAGCGCGCCCTTGCGCGCAAAAATGAAGGAACAACGCACCTTCGCGTGGCTGTGCATCGAAAATAGGCGCAAGGGGGGTGCCTCTTTGCCTAGATCGCCCGCGCAATCTAGGACAAAAAGCCACTCTGAGGCTGTACAAACACAATTTGTATGGCCCCCAACATCACCAAACTGAAAAAATTGAAATGCAGGACGTCATTGAAGTTACCTCAGAATAATATCGCTAATCACCGATACACAAGCTGACCACAACGGAAAGAAAGGCTCTGCTATCACCTCTGATCTCCCAAAACTTGGCATGTAGAAATGAATAGGATTAGGGCCATAATCCCATATTTATCGCCCTTTTCCAGAACTTCATAGGTCAATAATAGGAGATCAGAAGGTCTGTTCTACAAACCGTAAGTTGCACCGTCATCAGTATACCATGGTGAACGAAAGCGATACCCCACATTCGCTTTCTGAGGAAATATTTTTTCAAGCCCCGGAAGGTATGCAAATTCCCATCTTCCTTTCCAAAATTCATTTTTTTCAATAATATTGGATGAAAAGAAGATGCTTTCACTTGAGGTAGTTGTTTTTTTTTGCAGGAAGAACCCACAAACCATTCATAGCACCACCCACTGAAATTTTCGAAGTAGGTATCATTCTACCCTCAGCATGATAGAGTCCTGGAAAAATTTTCATATCCTGACATCATTTCTCCATTATAAATAAACCATAGGGTTGTTTGGTCAATTTAGTGTGTCCTAAATTGCTACATTTAATTTGTCAATCCGGGATTCGTAAGCTGACGAAGTGTGGCGCACTATATGTGCAAGATAACCTATCTCTTACTTTTTTGTCGTTTTTGGATTTTTGTGAAATTCTAAAAGACAAGGATGGAGACAAATATTCAAGACAACAATGTCTTTCTAATGATTTTCAAAACTTCAAAAGAATTTTAAAAACACACAATGACAAAATTAATTCTTCAAAGAAAATGAAATTAAAGAAAATGAAATTGCATCACTACTCTAGTCAAACAAACAATGAACTACTGATCATGAAACTCATTATTCTTGTTGCTGTTCAAACATAAAAGAAACTATGCTGAAAGAAATCCAAAAGTTGCAACAAAGTAAATCTAAATAAAATTACATCAACTTATCTTCTGATCCCTCGTCATTAGTCCAACTATGATTTTTGGAGGTAACCATAAACAACTTGAGTAACCTAATATCTAACTTGCAGAAAGTAAACTAATATCAAACTACACATTCATAATTCATTCCCTCACCATCAGTCCAGCTATGGCTTTCGGAGGTAACTAAAGATGTCATGATAAATTTAATATATCTAACTTGTAGAAAGTAAACTAATATCAAACTACACATTCATAATTCAATCCCTCACCATCAGTCCAGTTGTGGCTTTCGGAGGTAACTGAAGATGTCATGAGCAATTTAATATATCTAATTTGTAGAAAGTAAACTAATATCAAACTATACATTCATAATTCAATCCCTCACCATCAATCCAGTTGTGGCTTTCGGAGGTAACTGAAAATGACATGAACAATTTCATATATCTAAATCTAACTACCGAAACAAATGTACAAAATTGAAATAAACAAAGCAGTACTGAAATTAAACAGAAACTAAGAAAAGTAAATTAGCAACAGAACAATATTAATTCCATGTCATTAGTGAAAAAGTTATGCAAATGCCCGGGCTTCCTATTTATAACCTGAAACAAGAACACTGATCAGTTAACAATAACATAAAACATGAAAGATTATGGACAAAAGCAAGACGTAAAGCATAAAAGATTATAAACAGAAATGAAGCATATATACCATGAAAGATGCAATGTATAAACATGTGAATGAATTATGGCACAATGAGCTTAAAGAAATAAAACAAGAACTATACAATAATGCACAAAACCTCAGCGTGTGCAGGGGCCCTCTACACCAGCCTTGGCAACAATCTTCAAGTATGAATTACGCTTGGAAACAGAGTCTTCTTATATATTAAAATGCAGTCATAACAGAAGGTGATATTACGGCACAGTGGCAACGTAATTACATTACAGAGCTATCTAGCAGCCAATGGAGACTAATAAAAACTAACTCTTATGCGTATGCAAACGCGTTATTTATAACTGAAGGTGATATAACTAATTTCCTAAAGTTTATGCTGATGGAGAACACGTAAACCATTACGTCCAAAGATCTAGGATCATGGCCGCGTTGAGGAGTAAATCTATGAAGAGTGGATGTTTGAATTCGGCTTATGGAGCCATGTACAGGTGTTGATTTGTCTCCCGCAATTCAGAAACGGCCATATAAATCTCCACGTGACGAGAAACAGAGTCCTGTCACCATGGGACTCTACGGTTGACTTCCACTTGGCCACCTTTGACCGTAGCCTCCTTAGGTGAATTTGCTCGAGCCAATAGGACACGATCCATGTCCACATCATTTCTGACTTGCCCATGTGGCTCGTTTTACCTGAAGACACCTGTAACATAGAGTTTCACAAAATGGTTGCGGAAAGTTGCAGCAGCTGCGGAAAGTGGCAAGATTCCGCAGCTAAATGAACAAAATCTAAATCAAACAGCAGACACAAAAATATAGTTAAAAACCATGTTAGATGCTCTTTTGCAATTAATATATAATGATATTGACAACTTGGGAGGTTCAGGTGAGTGAAAAAGGTATAGAAAAGTGTATGGAAAAGATGCAGATTTGAGACTCAACATACCCCCACTGTGAAGGTGTTGCATGTCCTCATGCAACCAAAATTTTTATAATCCTTCCTCAGTTCATATGCCTTGACACTTCAGCCAGTACATCCAAACCTCTCCTCTTCTTCCTTGGTGCTGCCAACATCCTAGGCTTCTTCATTAGGCATCTAAATTTGATATTAACCAATGCTCTGCTTAACTTCTGGCATTTCCTTTTCAATTTCTTGTTCTTCTTCTGCCATATTCCCAGATGTAGCATGGTATTATCATGAATGATTTTGTCCAATTTACTCTATTCCTTCAATGTCTCATTTTCATTTTTGATGTGTCTATTTAAAAGCTCTAGCTCAAAGACTTCCTGTTTCAGTGATTGGACTAAATCATCTTGTACTGTGTGAGGCTGGATGGACGAAGTACTGGGACCTGTAGCTGCTTTTTCTAAAGATTCTATATAATCATATACTTCCTGCTGCTTGGGGTCTATATCAGGTGTCATTTTTATTGGGCTGTCCCCAAAATTCCGTGAAGGAGAGTTATCTTCAAAATCTGGCTGAGAAGGGCTCACATCAACATCTTGCTGAGAATGGGATGGACTATATTCAATGTCTGACTGAGAATGAAATGAACCATGTTCAATAACTGACTGAGAGTGAGATGGACTATGGTCAGCTGGGGACTGTTCAGATGTTTCTTCTCCCAAATCGATGAAATGGGGTCCTTTCATTTGTGTTTTCCTCAATTTCCCCTTAAGTCTGGAACTTCTTCTCACACGCTGTGGACCACTATCTTTTTTCTTTTGTTTCCCTTTCTCTTTCTTCTTGGCTATAGATAACTATTCTTGAAGATGAACTAATCTCTCAGATAACACTCGATGATCTTCTTCTTCGGAAGAAGGAGTTTGATGTATCGCCTCAATAGTTTTTCTCTCTTTTGATGTTATTGGCTTTTTACCCTTAGTTTCTTTCTTCTTCCTCTTTGACAGTCTCTCTTCCCTATCAGTTCTTTCAATTGTAGTAGTAGGAGTATTTTGAATTTCATCATTTGTTCTCTTTCTCCTACTCCTTTTTGATGTGTTACCTTCAGGAATTTCTTGAGTAGGAGTACTTTGAGTTTCATCATTTATTCTTTTTCTCCTACTCCTTCTTGATGTGCTACCTTCAGGAATTTCCTGAGGTTCCTCAAATAAATTTCTAATCAAAAATTGTTCCCATGTGTCTTTATTCTCCTTTAACTCTTTTTCAATCAAAATTTTTACAAGACCGTGGTGATATAGATGTGGTTCTACATCTCCTAAATGTTTCTGAACAGTCACAGACATCTTCTTCAAACTATTTAATAGAAAATATGGGAGATTAAGAGTTTTATTATCTAGAAAATTCATCAGCAATCTGGTATGGTACATATACATGGACCCAAAACGACCTTCACAGGTAATTAATTTTTGAACAACCAGCAGCAAAGTAGCCCATTCCTCTTTCAAAGCATGAACGACCTTAAGGTCTCCAATCTCTACTTCCAGGCCATTGAACGACCTTGCAAATGCTTTTGTCACTTCTTTATGATAGCCTCTGAACTTTTGGATAAACCGCAGCCACTTTGCTTTCTTCAATATATCCCTGACTTGAGGATATCCCTCCATGAATTTAGGTCCTTCTGGTTCTGCTCTTAGCAATTTACCCATCCTTCTTTCTGCTCTTCAAAAATTTGCCTGCGTGAGGGTTCAATGGAAGTAGAATGGCTGAATGCACAGAACTGAGCACAATGACTGTAGGTAGATATCAGAGAGTGGGTATACAGGCTGTATTGTAACAAAGAACAAAATGGAGTGAGGCGAAACAGAGAGGGATTTCGTGAGCATGGCAGAGATACGGCTGTGAGATTAACAGAACAATAGGAGGAGTATAACACATCCGACAGTGTTTTGAAATTTGGTGGCTGCAAAATAAATGTAAGAACGTTTAAACAACGGCTATAGATTTTATGCAGATGAAAGAGCTCATGGTCAAATCAACTACGTCTCATTGTCACCAGTGGAATATCGGAGTATGAGTGAAGATCGGGGGTTTAATTATGGAACTGTTTGAGAATGAATGCGGGAGGATCATATGGAGATCGTGAAAGGGTTACGGAATTTGTCAATATAATCATTGCACATAATGGATGGAGCTTATGGTTTAGAACTATATAAAAATGTGTTTTGAATGCTATTTGAAATGAATTTTACTCATACCTTGGAATCTTTGCCTTTTTCCTTGGTCTTCAATTTGTTGCTCCTCATTGATATCTTGAATGCTCCATGTCTTCATTTTTGGTCCTCATACCTGCATTTTATTTCATGATTATGGAAATAACATCTGGCTGTACATTCTTTTGAAAACAGAGTGGTAGCTGCGGAATCTGCTTCTGGCTGCGGAAACTGGTGTCAGCTGCGGAAACAGATGTCAGCTGCGGAAAATGACACAGCTATTATTTTGGTGAATGGAAATGAACGGATGACAAATGACTAGATGGAAATGGTCATGAAAAAGAATTTTATTTTTGAAAATGGAATGAAATAGATAAAATGGAGTGAAATGAAGTGAAATGAAGTGGAATGAAGTGGAATGGAATGGAGTGGGTGGTCACAAAACTTGTGAAATGAAAGAGAGATTTTTTTGGAAAATATAGAGTGTCAGGTGTTCCTGATTTTCACCCTATATTTTCTGTATAAGACTGCAAATCAGTGATTGGTTTTCAGGCTTATACAAATATTTATTTATTTATTTATTTATTTTTTTAACTGAAAAGAACAAAAGCTAGGCTGGTGGAGAAGAAGAATTCTTCTGTACCAGCCTGATTGCAGAATTTTCTTGAAACATTTTGACAAAATCCTCTTTTGAGAGTGGCTTATGATAAACTTTCAATCTGTGGCCATTCAAAATAAGAGGAGTTTGAAACTGCGGAAACTCGTGTCAGTTGCGGAAACAGATGTCAGCTGCGGAAACAGATGTCAACTGCGGAAACTGACACAGCTATTATTTGGGTGAATGGAAATAGATGGATGATAACTAACTGAATTAAAATGGTCATGAAAGAAAATGAAATGAAATGAAGTAAATGAAATGAAGTGAAATGGAATGAAGTGGAGTGAAATGAAGTGGAATGAAGTGGAATGGAATGGAATGGAGTGAAATGAAGTGGAATGAAGTGGATGGTCACAAAACTTGTGAAATGAAAGAGAGATTTTTTTTTTTTTGGAAATATAGGGTGTCAGGTGTCCCTGATTTTCACCCTACATTTTCTGTATAAGACTACCAATCAATGATTGGTTTTCAGGCTTATACAATTTTTTATTTTTTATTTTTGAACTGAAAAGAACAAAGGCTAGGCTGGTGGAGAAGAAGAATTCTTCTGTACCAGCCTGATTGCAGAATTTTCTTGAAACATTTTGACAAATTCCTCTTTTGAGAGTGGCTTATGATAGACTTTTAATCTGTGGCCATTCACAATAAGAGGAGTTTGAAATTCATCAATGGTTTTGATTCTTACCGCTCCATTGCTAAAGATCTTGTCAGTCTCATATGGCCCAAGCCAATGAGTCTGAAATTTTCCTTTAAAATATTTAAACTTGGAATCAAATAACAATGCCCAATCTCCTTCTTGAAACTTCTTCTCTTTGATGTATTTGTCATGCCATTTAGCTCTTTGATATTGAACTAGATTAGTTCTTAGAATTGCCTCTTGTCTGATCTCATCTAGCTCATTTAACTGCTCCATTCTATGCTTTTGAGCTTCTGATAAATCCATCCCCAACTGAACTACTATCTTGAAGGTCTTGACTTGGAACTCAATGGGGAGTAGGACTTCTTTCCCATAAACAAGTTCATAGGGATAATGTCCTGTTGTATTTCTCCATGTAGTTCTGTAGGCCCACAAGGCTTCAGAAAGCCTTTCTGCCCAATCTCTTCTATGTAGATGAACAGTTTTGGTGATGATACTTTCAAGAACTTTGTTTGTAGACTCCACTTGACCATTTTATTGCGGATGGTAAGGAGTAGATCTTCTATGCTTGATTTTGTGTTCTTCCATCAGCTTCTCCACCAAGTTGGATGTGAATTGGCTTCCTTGATCTGTCACAATTTCTCTTGGAACACCAAAGCGAGTAAAAATATCCTCATAAATAAAATGAACAACTGAATTTTCAGTAGCAGATACTAATGCTTTGGCTTCTACCCATTTAGTAACATAATCAATACAAACCAATATATACTTCTTTTGCTTAGATGGTGGATTAATAGGTCCAATGAAATCTAAAGCCCATTTTTCAAAGGGTTCAATGAGTACCCGTGTTTGCAATGGCATTTCATTTGAAAGGGTAGGTTTCCCTACTCTTTGGCAGCTATCACACCTTTTGACATATTGTTTTGCATCTTTGAAGAGGGAAGGCCAATAAT